>CM062651.1:28451220-29087457 GCA_031772095.1 Zeugodacus tau | reverse complement strand
TATAAAAATATACGCACATGCTTTTAAATATTCTTTCTTTTAATTCTTTTTGCTTGTGATTCATGCTAATATTTTTGTTCTTAGTAGAACAACTGACGCAGATTAGCATATGCTAATTACCAATTGGATAATGTGTATGGGAATTACCTGCGGGCAAACGATTAATTAACAGTTCAAGATCCCAAAAACCAAATTATTAAAGTAGGTAGAATCCGCCTTCACACATGCCGTCATATTCGTTTAACTAGTGTAAAGTGGTTTGATAAATATTTGTACTTTACAATACATGTAAATATACATATGCACACATAAAATATTTATTAATAGAATTAGCACAGTGTGATCTTATAAATTGCTTTTATTTGCTTATAAAGTTAGTTAACATGTTTTCTAATAGCGGTTGCATCACGACAATCTATGTGAAATCTCTGAAGCGACTCGATCAAATATCGAACAAAATGGCAATTAGTAGCGATCAGCTAAGATTTTTTCACAGACTCGGCTTCTACCTAGATTTTAGCACATAAACAAGAAAATTAACAAGAAATTTAATCAATAAAATGTAAACTAGGAAATTTATTCATTATGCATTAGTTTTTTTAAGAACAAACTCCGGCTTCGCACGGGTTTAAACCAACATTTCACACTTATACACACTCTCCCATACATATGTATGTATGAACTTTCCCGTTTCTTGCGTGAGTTCATTTAAAAAAAGTAAAATGAGGAAAATTCAAACATGAAATTATATTTTATTTATAATGAGCTAAAACTTGATTACGACCTCTAGTCTTTGGCACGCGATTGCGATGCGAAGAGAATGACTTGCAAGACGATTTTCAGTTTCAGATTAAGATTCCACATTACGGAGTCTTTTTGATACCCTCATGTGGGAGCTATTTCTAGAAAGTTGAGATTGTTGCAATAAAAATAGGCTATGTTACTCGGGGTGAATGTAGCTTTCAAATGGTGAAATAATTTTTGAAATCGCCACAGTAGTTTTTGAGTTTATTCATTACAAACATACATACAAATATTTCCTCTTTATTATATTAGTATAGATTAGAACAACAACAACAGAAAGTATATTTGTTCAACGTGACGTATGAGCAACATTGGGGAGTAATTAGCTGCTGAAGTATTCAATTTCACTCGACAAGCAATGATAGACAAATGAAAATGACATTTCAAAATGTAATTAATATTTGGTGAATAGTGGTGCGGGGATATACTGTCCGGAACTAGGCATATGACAGTCTTTTAAGCAGCCGGATCACTGCAGTATATTTCAAGTGGAGGTGTTTGCAATTGGAAAAGTCGCTATCCAGGTTCCTCTATAGATGGTCAGGTGGCAATCAAGGCAATATTCTCGTTCAGTATATCGGTCAAAAGTGTTTTGTGTGGCAGGGCAGCCGTAGAGGTTTTACCAGAAATAAGCGACTTCACTTCTACTGGGTGCCAGGCCACAGGGTCATCGGGGGGTAACGATGTAGTGGACGAGATTGCCGAGAGTGGTGTAAAACTGTCATCTGAAAGCGTGATCGACGTAGGTAAATGTATGCACTGCCTATATGATTATCTAGACAGGAAATTGGTAAGAAAATCAAAGCACCCTGGAAGGATCTGCAGGGATACACAACCACAATAGTTATGTTTAAAGTGGTAGATCAAAAGCACACGAAATTATTACTGACGCTCGATATATAGAAATGGTCGGCATACTCACTGGTCACAGTCTGGTGGCGACGCACGCCTACAAGATGGGGCTGAGGGAAAACTGCTGGAAATGTCAAAAGCAAGGTACCAGAGAAACAATGCAGAAGCTCTTGTGTACATGTCCTGCATTGTCAAGGCAACGGCTTCAGCATTTTGGCGCAAAACACAGTACGATAATCTGGAAGTGATATCGTTTGTGAAACCATATTACCTTTTGAATTTCGCGTCAAGCGCAGGCATCCTAATGGTTGACTACTCGTCATTGACTACCTGACGGCACTCCATCTGGTATAGCAAAGGACTAATACTGGTATATGTGTGGCTTTCTGGCCTTCCAGACTAACCTAACCTAACATAGTACTATTCACTAGTCTTTCGCCGTCGCCGTAAATATTGAAGAAACGTTGAGTACTACTTTACGATTTTTACGCTTTTAGAATTGTTTTTACATTTCGGTATATTTTCTTGACTTTTATAAACAGAATTTCTTAATTCCGTTCAAATTTAGCTGTTTCAAATATACCGTGAATTTTTAGAAATGAATTAAGGAATTCTTATTAATGAAGGCACTTAACTCTAAAAACGTTGAAAAATGCAAGAATAGCCTAGGTTTTTTGACTTGATAACGATGCCTCAATATATTTTAAAGGCTTTCTCATAAGAGCAAACATACTCCATATTTATGGAACACATTGCTTTAGCTTATTTTACAGTAGATTGAAGATTATGAAACCGATTTTCCAAGATCTCGCTGACAAACAGCGTTTTCGAAATTCAACTTAAGAGTACGAGTATACCTCACTCAAATAATTATATGTGCATGAACTTTTAAAAAAAAAAATTAAAGATTACAAAATTGCAAAATATTTCTGAGTATGCAGGTTTGTTATTATTAATGTATACGATATAAAAAACAAAAAATTAACAAATTTCAAAATATTTTTTAAACTATAAAACAAAATTGAAGTTTAGGCTAATGGTAAATATTTATATGTGCATTTTACTATTTTTACCAGTAAAGCCTATACATTTGAGTTTAACTGAAAGAAATGTTTATTTTAATAGTCAGTAGAATTGTCCTTATATTTTAAAACTAAATTAAGCCGCTTAATCAGAGAATTAACTACTGACTGTAGAATAGTTATGTAAATATTGGCAAATTCTTGCTTTATGGCTAATTTAAGGTGACGTACTGTCTCAAACTGCTTTCCGTTGTGGAAAACAGGAGCAGAGAGGTTCCCCCAGAGATCCTCAATAGGATTTAGGTTCGAACTCAATGCTGCACATTGTAATATCGGAATTTTCCGGTCGTTAAAGATGTTCTTCGTGTTAATTGAAGCGTTATCCTTTCGATATGTCCAGTTATATGCCATAAATATTGCCAGCAAATTTTATTAATTCGCTGTCCAAAAGATCTACATTGATATTAGCATTCATTTAAGTGAATATAAAACATGTAGATAGCTTTCCAGCAGCAAAATGCAGACCATGAAATCAAGGTACCGCTTCCAAAACATAGCTTGTAGTAGGACCGTCGTTCCTGCTGCGAATCTCTCCAATATTTCTTGCAATGACCTGGGCCGACCAAATTTAATTTTTTTTCGTCACTAAAGACTGTATTTTATCACTCATCGGCACAGAATTGGTATTTATTTGCAAACCTCAAATGTGCTTTATTGTGTCTTTCTTTAGCGTTGGTTTAGGTGCCATGGAGGTGTGTTACAGAAACTGATTTTTATGTATAATTGGAAAAATTTATTTGATTTTCTGTCTTAACTAGGTCCATATTTGATCGCTGCTTATCAAGTCCGCAACTACTAGCACTCGAATCATCCTTTAGCACCGCTCATCAATGTTGTTTTTCGTCCGCTGCGTCGCACTATACCATAATTAGTGCGGTTTTTAAGAAATTTGGAGATACAGTTCCGATGTCGCTTTGGTCTAGAGCCATTTTGGAACCACTTTTATGTATTCCTATGATTATTACTTGTTCCTCGGCTGATAAACTAGTACCACGAGGCATTTTAGGCTTAAAGTTAAATAAATGTAATCAAATTTTTAATAATTCATTAAGTTAATGCACCTACAATAATTTTGAAAACAAATTTTAGCAAAAAAAGTTTTTACTGCGCCACTATCAGTAAGAAAGATCCGCTAAACTGATTTTGCACATATAAATATTTTCTATGCAATACCCAATGCACAAGCACATTCTTAATGTAACTTTACAACGAACGAGAAAAGTATGAAACAATCTTCGTTGCATAGTAACGGTAACATATCAACCTTTTATTCCACATTTACCGAAATCCAAAAAATAACAGTGAATAAGAAATATAAACAAAAGCCGAAATGCACATATAATTATTTGACTGGGGTATAACTTCAATCTCATTCTAGTCAGAGTCACTCGTTCAGTGGGTCTGCGACAGATTTTAACAGGAGTAGTATGCTGAGCTAATTTCTAGAAAACGACGAACTAAAGTGCTTTTCCACAACGAATAAACACTTTCATGCATAATTTGGTCAGAAATAAATTAATTGTATTTATACTAGTAGTTTCTTTGATTCGTCACACTCAAAGGTTTACGTAATATAACACACCCAATTTTACTTTTAATTCCATCTCCGTAAATCTACTACGTCAACATTGATTGAACTCGAGTTCAAGATAAACTATTTTAAGTTAAGCGATCTATTAGCAAATAACATGGAGGCAAACACTTAACCAATTGATTAAATATGATTTTAGGGAAATCACAGTAATTGCCGTTAATTGCTGCGTCTTTTAAGATTACAATTACTTTAAAAGCATCAATTGTTTAGTTCGTAAATACTAAGCACACACCTATCTTTAATAATGTCTACTTGTACTCATACATATAGCCATAATCACAGGCATATGCATATGTACATATTTGCATTTGTGGTTTGTTGTGTGTACACATTTATTTAGATACAAAACCAAAACAAAAATACAAAAAACAATAACAACAACAACAACAAGGGGCTACAATCGCAACACTTCACACGTTTATTATTCAAATTGATTTGATTGTTTACTTGTAGATCTTCCACGTATTTTAAACACATTTCAAAAATCTTATTTGTGGGCTGTTGCGGAATTTTAACACAATCTTGCGAAAAACATATATAATTGTTGTAAACAAAGTAAAAGCGAAAAGTGTTAAACGAAAGAAAATAGTATCAATATTGAAATAAATACTTATCCAATGCTAGATTGGAGAGATCAGATGAGCTCCCGTATAGTTGCTGGCGTAATACAAGGTACGCTTGTTGGACAGTTACAGTGTCAAACCATTAGAGAGTTGGATATTTTGATAGCCGGCCGCCTTTACTGTCATTGTCACTGTTAATAAGCATTTGATTAGAACTACTAAACACCACTTTTGGCACTTTCAATACTTGTATTATGATCTCATGATCCCAAACATTTTCCTATGTTGATGTCAAAGTTTGAAATTAGGCGAAATCGATTCATAATCATGCCAACTTCCCATATAATATAATTTGAAACTCTATCTGATTCATTCACTTTATGAAATAACACAAATAGTGTATTGTAGGTGTGGTCTTGGTCGAAATCGTACTATAACTATTTGAAGCCCCAGATACCGAATATGAGCTTTTCATATGTATGTCTGAATTTTTCCAAAATTTCGATAATTCTCTGATATAATAAATAATAATAGTGCGTTCAAAATGGACAAAAACGTGTCAATCAAACGATTTGGCCATTGACGCTGCTCGAACTATGTATATATTTTTTAACACTCTTCATGGTATTCATCAGGCCATGTTTTCCAACTCTGTCTATTACCTTTAAGGCACTGCTGGATGGTTTTGCCTTGTGCAGTCTTTTTCCCAGTTTTAACCTATTTTTACAGAAGTGAAGAACGCTTTTACAGAAGACCTCCCACCAAACTATCTTTAGAAGATTTTGTCGTTTTGCTTAGTAAAAACTTCTTCCACAATGAAAAATATCAGCGGATCTATAGCTTCGAAGCGTAGCATTCTTCATTGAAATAACGATTCGGAATGGTAGGAAGTACTCTTACCCTCACTTTCAGTCGATACCAATTAGATCTTCCCGATTAGACTTTTGGTGCCTGGACACGGACGAATCTCAGGTAATGAGGTAAGACTAGACACGCCAGTCTTAAGTACAGTAGAATGAAAACAAGTAAGGAAGGGCTAAGTTCGGGTGTAACCGAACATTTTATACTCTCGCAATTTATTGATTTAATTTTATAAAGATAACACAATTCGACCCATATATTGGGTATAAAGTTCAATAGAATAACGAAAATCATCATAAATAGTATATGGGGACTGAGGTAATTCCTAAACCGATTTCACTCGTTTTCACCACCAAGATACAATGTATCGAAGACTATCCGCTCTCTTAATTTAATATTACTTATAATTAGGTGTATGGGATCTGGGGGAAGTTATGACCCGATTTTTACCATTTCAGGTACAGAGAGAAACTGTTATAAGAAAAAAAAATCAGAGGGAATGAATTACATTAAGATATCTGAGGGATTTACCTAAGTATATTTTCGTGGAAAAATTACCCTTAGGCACTGAGTTCTTCATGTTCGATATCATGGGCCTTGAAAAGTCATTGTTCGATTTTGACAATTTTTTCACAAGTTATGCAACAGATCATATACAGTGTTTGTGAAAAGTTTTATTTCGCTATCTTCATTGGTTCCTAATGTATATATTATAAAGTGAAGGAATAAGATGAAATTCAAAAATGAGTTATATGGGAAGTTGTCGTGGTTGTGAACCAATTTCGTCCATTTTTCACACGTGTCATCAGGGTGTCAAGAAAATATTATAAGTGGGCGACGCAACGCCCATTTTCCAATTTGTAAAAAAATCTCAGTGCAGCTTCCTTCTGCCATTTCTTATGTAAAATTTGGTGTTTCTGACGTTTTTCGTTAGTGAGTTAACGCACATTTAGTAATTTTCAACCTAACCTTTGTATGGGAGGTGGGCGTGGTTATTATCCGATTTCAACTATTTTCATGGGGTGTGGTGGGGTACGTATGAAAATCGATTACAGAAAGTTTGGTTTATATAGCTTTATTGGTTTGCGAGTTATATACAAAAAACCTATTTGGGGGTGGGGTCACGCCCACTTTTCCATAAAAATTACATCCAAATGTGCCCCTCCCTAATGGGATCATATGTTTCAAAATCATTTTCATAACTTTATTTATGGCTTAGTTATAACACTGTATAGGTTTTCGGTTTCCGCCATTTTGTGGGCGTGGCAGTGGACCGATTTTGCCCATTTTCGAAAGCAACCTCCTCAGGGTGCCAAGGAACATATATTCCAAGTTTCATTAAGATATCTTAATTTTTACTCAAGTTATCGCTTGCACGGACAGACGGACAGACGGACAGACGGACGGACAGACATCCGGATTTCAAATCCACTCGTCATCCTGATCATTTATGTATATATAACCCCATATCTAACTCTTATATTTCTTGGTGACACAAACAACCGTTAGGTGAACAAAACTATTATACTCTGTGCAACAGGTTGCGAGAGTATAACAAGTATGAGCACTATCTATCCTCTTATGATTTTCTACTGTTCAGTTGGGTTTCATATGAGCTGAGCAGGCGCTGGTCAGTCGCAAAATCTTTCTGACCCAAGAAATATCGGAAGATGTCTAGGAAACTCTTCGCCTGCATTAATTTTTCCTTATTTGTAGTAGTCATTGAACCAATTTAAATTTTTATCGGGTGCTAGCTGCAAAAGTTTTATTTCGTTACAGAATGCCACGCCTAAATTTGCTTAGATCTCACCTTTTTGAAAATCCTCGCGAATTCAGAAGAATCAACCTATGCGGATTTGTAGTAGGCTCACTGTGATTTTTCGAGCCTTAATATCTAATTCAGCCTTCATGACGAAACATCACCAAACGGTCTGAGGCTGATCGACTTCGCCGGGGCCCGAAATATGGTCATCTGTAGTACTAGATTCCAGCATAAGAAAATCCATCAAGCTACATGGCTGTCCCCGGATCGAATCACTCGCAACCAGATCGATCATGTTGTGATAGATGGACGACATGTCTCCAGTGTTTTTGATGTGCGTACGCTTCGTGGTCCCAACATCGACTCGGACCACTATCTTGTAGCAGCTAAGATACGCACCCGCCTCTGTGTAGAAAAGCGCACACGTCAACAAACACAAGGAAGGTTCGACATCGAGAAGCTGCAATCACAACCGACAGCCGAACGATTTTCTACTCGACTTGCACTCCTGCTCTCTGAGAGCACTCATCAGCATCTTGGTATAAGGGAGCTGTGGGACGGCATATCAAACTCCTTACGTACAGCTGCAACCGAAACCATTTGCTTTCCGGAAAAGCCCAAAAAACAGCTGGTATGATGAGGATTGTCGTCTCGCAGTGGAGAAAACAGACTGCCTACCTCGCAATGTTGCGATCGACCGCAACACGAGCGGGATGGGAAAGATACCGAGAGCTGAAGAGGGAAGCGAGACGCATTTGCAGAAAAAGAAAGAAAGAGGCCGAAATGCGTGAGTATGACGAGCTTGACAAGCTGGCCGACATGGGTTATGCTCGAAAGTTTTACGAAAAAGATCCGGCGACTAACTGAAGGTTTCAAGACCGGAGCACACTCCTGTAGGACCCCAGCGGTGATCTAGTGGTTGATGACCAGAGTATACTGTGTTTGTGGAGGAACACTTCTCCAGCCTGCTGAATGGCAGTGAAAGTACAACACCAGGAGATGGCGAACCCGATTCCCCAATCGACGACGATGGAACAGATGTTCCATTGCCCGACCGTGAAGAAATTAGAATAGCAATTACCCGCTTGAAGAACAACAAGGCGGCGGGGGCCGATGGATTGCCGGCCGAGCTATTCAAATACGGCGGCGAAGAGCTGATAAGGTGCATGCATCAGCTTCTTTGCGAAATATGGTCGGAAGAAAGCATGCCCGACGATTGGAATCTCAGTGTACTCTGCCCAATCCACAAAAAGGAGACCCCACAATCTGCGCCAACTATCGTGGGATAAGCCTCCTTAACATCGCTTATAAGGTTCTATCGAGCGTACTGTGTGAAAGACTAAAGCCCACCGTCAACAAACTGATTGGACCTTATCAGTGTGGTTTTAGACCTGGAAAATCAACAACTGACCAGATATTCACCATGCGCCAAATCTTGGAGAAGACCCGTGAAAAAAGGATCGACACACACCATCTATTTGTCGACTTTAAAGCTGCTTTCGACAGCACGAAAAGGAGCTGCCTTTATGCCGCGATGTCTGAATTTGGTATCCCCGCAAAACTAATACGGCTGTGTAAGTTGACGTTGAGCAACACCAAAAGCTCTGTCAGGATCGGGAAGGACCTCTCCGAGCCGTTCGATACCAAACGAGGTTTCAGACAAGGTGACTCACTATCGTGCGACTTCTTTAACCTGATGCTGGAAAAAATTATAAGAGCTGCAGAGCTAAACAGAGAGGGTACCATCTTTTACAAGAGTGTACAGCTCTGGCGTACGCCGATGATATCGATATCATTGGAAACAACACCCGCGCCGTTAGTTCTGCTTTTTCCCGCCTGGATAAGGAAGCGAAGCGAATGGGTCTGGTGGTGAACGAGGACAAGACGAAATATCTCCTGTCATCAAACAAACAGTCAGCGCATTCGCGTCTTGGCTCCCACGTCACTGTTGACAGTCATAACTTTGAAGTTGTAGATAATTTCGTATACCTAGGAACCAACATTAACACCGATAATAATGTCAGCCTTGAAATCCAACGCAGAATCACTCTTGCCAACAGGTGCTACTATGGACTGAGTAGGCAATTGAAAAGTAAAGTCCTCTCTCGACGAACAAAAACTAAACTCTACAAGTCCCTCATCATTCCCGTCCTACTTTATGGTGCAGAAGCGTGGACGATGTCAACATCCGATGAGACGGCACTAGGAGTTTTCGAGAGAAAGGTTTTGCGGAAGATTTACGGTCCCTTAAACATTGGCAACGGCGAATACCGCAGAAGATGGAATGATGAGCTGTATGTGTTGTTCGACGACATAGACATAGTCCAGCGAATAAAAAGACAGCGGCTACGCTGGCTGGGTCATGTTGTTCGAATGGATGAAAGTGCCCCAGCTCTGAAAGTTTTCGATGCAGTACCCGCTGGTGGAAGCCGAGGAAGAGGGAGACCTCCACTCCGGTGGAAGGACCAGGTGGAGAAGGACCTGTCTTCACTTGGTATTACCAATTGGCGCCAAAACGCCAAAAGGAGAGATGCGTGGCGCACTGTTGTGGACTCGGCTATAACCGCGTAAGCGGTTTCTACGCCAGTTAAGAAGAAGAATATCTAATTGGGGCTTTTCTGACTTCACAAAGGGCTATCCTTACAAGTTTACAATAAGGCTGATTTTAATATAAAGTTTTACTAATAACTGCAAATTTCTCCTTTGAGTCTTATAAATTGCGAGAGTATAAAATGTTACAATTTATTTTAATAAGCTTGTCGGATTTGGTGAAAATATTTTTATTTAAGGTGCTTAAATAAATATTTTAAATACCATTTATTTGAGTCCATATTTATTTAAACCCTATCCAAAAAATATACCAACTCCAGAAGAGCAGTCTATTAATTTAATTATTTATTTTATAAAAATGTCAACAAATTCAATTAAAATATATATGTATGTATTACAAGTCCCTAGATCAATAAAAATATTATTTTTTACTTTATTTATACTCAAAACCGCCCTGTGGCCCACCTCTGCTCTATTTGTCTAATTAAACTACGCAAAGCAAATAGCCGCACACATGGAAACAATTTCAAGATATTCAACGATCATCGATATTTAAATATAAACATTTTAAATAGATTTTCCGACTGCCCACCACCCACCATATGCACTTATACAGTGATGGTTCATAAAATAATAATTTTTATTTCTGGCATTTATTTTATATGTCTAATAAAATACATTATTGCAAAATTTAAACATAAATAGCTTTACTGACAATATTTAGCTTTAAATGTATTGAGATGTATATGAGTAGGGAAATAACAATGTTAACGAGTCATATTGAACGTGACGGTGCTATTTATGGTTAGAAATAATGGCGCTTAGAAACACTGGCATTTAATATCAAAACCCCACCAAGCGACGTAAATCATTTTAACCCAAAATGACTTCATAAAAATTTATTTTTAAATTTAAATGAAAAGGTCATAAAAAGCACTATCGGAATTGAAAGACGCGTATGCGAAATTAATATTAGTTTGATGGGGGTTTTAGAGTTGATATCCATGGTTTTTTTTCTGCGGATTATAATGTTGGATAGGCCTTCTAGGTTCACATTATAGGCTTGATAAACTCTTCTTTGTGGGCAGAAATTTTAGGGTATAAGTTGTCTTGTCACAATGAATTTTTATACTCTCGCAACTAAAGTTGCTAAAGAGAGTATTATAGTTTTGTTCACATAACGGTTGTTTGTAACACCCAAAACTAAACGAGTTAGATATAGGGTTATATATACCAAAGTGATCAGGGTGAAGAGTGGAGTTCAAATCCGAATGTCTGTCTGTCCGTCCGTCCGTCCGTCCGTCTGTGCAAGCTGAAACTTGAGTAAAAATTAAGATATCTTGATGAAACTTGGCATACTTATTTCTTGGCACCATAGGAAGGTTGCTTTCGAAAATGAGCAAAATCGGACCACTGCCACGCCCACAAAATGGCGAAAACCGAAAACACATAAAGTGCCATAACTAAGCCATAAATAAAGCTATGGAAATAAAATTTGGTATGAAGGATCGCACTATGAAGGGGCATATTTGGATGTAATTTTTTTGAGGAAGTGGGCGTGGCCCTGCCCCCTACTAAGTTTTTTGTACATATCTCGCAAACCAATAAAGCTATGTAAACCAAACTTTCTGCAGTCGTTTTTTTTAGCCACTTCCTAATGCAGTCCAAAAATGAAAGAAATCGGATCATAACCACGCCCACCTCCCATACAAAAGTTAGGTCGAAAATTACTAAAAGTGGGTTAACTCACTAACGAAAAACGTCGGAAACACTAAATTTCACATAAGAAATGGCAGATGAAAGCTGCATTCAGATTTTTTTACAAAATGGAAAATGGGCGTGGCGTCGCCCACTTATGGGTCAAAAACCATATCTCAGGAACTACTCGACCGATTTCAATGAAACTTGGTTTGTAATAATTTTCTTACATCCCAATGATAAGTTGTGAAAATAGGTCAAATCGCTTCACAACCACGCCTACTTCCTATATACCAGAACTTTGAAGACAATCTGAATCGTTTACTTTACAATAGATAAAGTAAGCACTAGTGAAGATATCGGTGCAGAACTTTGCACAAATACTATGTTAATAGTGTGGCAGCCCCATTCTAAAAATCGCCAAAATCGGACCATAGGTTTTTAAGGCCCCATATATCGAACACGAGGACCTCGGTGCTTCTAACCTAATATTATGGTTTCCAACTTTCAATGGACTTTATACCATATATATGACGAATATGTGGGTCAAATTGTGTATTATATAATATAAATAAAGTTAAATAAATAAATTGCGAGAGTATAAAATGTTCGGTTACACCCGAACTTAGCCCTTTCTTACTTGTTTCTATATCCTTTTTTCAAATTCGAAGTCAAATATTTAGATTTTGAAGGCTAACTACGAAAATATGAGAATGCACTTCGTCCCCTCAATATAACAATAGCGTATAATTTTTTTTGGGTTTTGAGAAAATCGAGTTTAAAGTTTTTGTCAAATCAGAAATGAAGGAAATTTTTTAACATGAAATTATACACCATTTTTTCCAATAACATTTTGACCCACTTTGTGGAAGTAGAATTTGACGAAATTTTGACCAGACATAGAATCAATGATGGAGATTCTAAATATGCAATAAAAAAATAATGGCGTATGAGCACATACGCTATTGTTATATTGAGGGGACGACTTCTTTTACTTATGACTCAATCTCCCGCAAAAAAATAGTTTGCAGAAAAAAGGCAATTTTACTGTATACTGTTATTGTTGTAGAAATTGATATCAATTGATGCAATAGATGCTAGTTCCTTAATACATATGTATGTATATTATAAAATTTCGGTATTTAATCAATTTTATTATTAATTCAAATCAAATATTTACTACTCAAATTCAATAGCGCCCAATATCGTTTGTCGCCACTGTAAATTAATAGACATGTGTGCATAGACGCGTAATTATATTTTATTTACAAATGAGGGGCTGTGAATGAGCACTTCCACTTGTGGATGGTTGGCTAATTGCAAACCATAATTTTTGAGAACTTTGAAATTTATGATTATTATGTTAACAACAAGTCCGTCCGTATTGTGTCGCTAAGTACTGTAATGTGGGAATTTTTGTTTTGTAAAATATAATTACGATCTATAGTATTAAATTGAAGCGTATTACATATATATAAATGTATATATTATGTATAATGCAAATACTATATATGAATATGTGTATTTAAATGGAGAAATTGCAAAAATTTTATTTCCACACCTTACCAAAATAACTGTAAATATACAGTGCAATTAAATTTTAAATAATTGATAAAAAATTGTAAATGAAAGCTTACATTTTATATACCAAACAAGAATTTTTTCAAATAGTCAAAAAGAAAAAAAGTTTAATATTATTTAAAAAAAAAATTATAGAAACAATAAAAAATTTAATTTGTAACATTTATAACTAAACGGAAATAAAAACATTATTTACGCAATTTAAGAAAATATAATTTTTCTATAAAAAGTAGAAAAAAGTAGCAAGCATTGAGCAACGATCTCATCCTGCTTAAGTTGATCATGAGAAATGAATTCCATGACCAACAAATGGTAATATAAAATCACTTCTAGATAGTTCCATTAATTATCAAAGATTCGATTCGTCCCATATTCGACGCCACTTAAAAGAAATATCCAAGGCACATACAATTGCGGCACATGCCTCTTTCTGTTAAAAATATTTTTATTTGTTATATGTCGCTTCACACCGTGAGATTTCAGAAATTGGAATTTGTAATTTCATAAAATTGTAGAATTTAGTGGCAACAAGAAATGGAGCTGATCATTTACGAAAATGTACTTTGCATAACGTAATTAAATACCATTATCAATAATGTGTGGTTTCCAGTAAGTCAAACTAAATGGCACATGTTGTCAAATCAATAAAATTGTTGTGAAATGTCAGCATCATTTAATTTGACAGCTTATCACATTATAATAATTATTCTCATTATTTATTCACCACCTTCTTCTTCATCGATTTTAAAACTGCCTTCGACAGCACGAAAAGGAGCCGCGATGTCTGAATTTGGTATCCCTGCAAAACTAATACGTCTATGTAAACTGACGTTGATCAACACTAAAAGCTCCGTCAGGATCGGGAAGGACCTCTCCTAGCCGTTCGATACCAAACGAGGTTTCAGACACGGTGACTCACTTGATGTTGGAAAAAATAATACGAGCTGCAGAACTAAATAGAGAAGGTACAATCTTCTATAAGAGTATACAGCTATTGATATCATTGGAAGCAACAACCGCGCCGTTTGTTTTGCTTTTTCCTGAATTCCTTCGCGATCATACACCAGTGCCGATTTCATTTGTAACACAATTTATATTGGTTGAAAGTGGCAAAAGCACTGAAGATAAGATTGTTAGTACCCAATATGGTTATTAGCCCAAATGTTCTTGACAATGAAAATGTGACCGATAAATGTAATGCGAAAAATATTATTCTTTATCTACAATTGCTATATATATTTAGTATATATTTATTTGTAAAATAGCGAGTAAATATAATGAGAGCTTTATATCGTTAACTGATAATATTTTTAATTATTGGAAGAACTGATTTCCTATTATACAAGTAGACACTGTTACTTTCGAATGTCTGGGCGAAATAACGTGATCATTATGATAATAAAAATTAAATATCAATAACAATATAAGGTTTTGAAAAGTCAGTTTTATAAGAATAATATGCGCCTGATTGACCTCTAGTATTCCGTCGCTCTATTCTGGCCCTTTCTGGTTTATTCTCTGAAGAAACAATCAATTGAATTAAAATTTAAACGTTTTGTTTTACATTGTTCGGTTCTCAGAACTTAACATATAATTAGTCGTTCTGGAGATAAGTCTAACTGCAAAATAACTAACAACAAAATAAAGAATTATCCGTATTGTTTTTATCTGTGTTGAAGCAACAATATTCGGTGAAAATTTGGGTTATATGAAATTAAATGTACTATTCTTACTATTCACATTCACTTCTGGGCGTATGGGGTCATATGTAAAACTTCACGAAACTTTCCACATTCTGATTCACTTTCACATTCACTTGGGAGTGGCCAGGAACGATTCTTTTGCATATGACTCAAGCAGCTCACGACTTCCGGTTTTATACCAAGTATCCTCTGGGCAGCCAACAGACAGAGGTTTTCACATAAAAAAACCTCCCCAATGAAAGACCAAACAGAGCCTCGGAAGAGAATTCCCACTTTTGATGACGGCCCCTGCAAACGTTTTAAAGATCACGATTTGAGGGCATGCACTTGGAATGTCGGGACCCTTAACCCCTGGGACTCTGCCCAACTGGTTGATGTCCTCATACAACAAAAGGCTGACATCACCACCATCCAAGAAGTTCGATGGACGGGACAAGGGCGGAAGAAGGTGGGTCTTTGTTACATCTACTACAGCGGCCATATAAAGAAAGAATCGTGGCATTCACCCCGGTGATTTGAACGTCTAGCCACTATCCGCATTAAAGCGAAGTTGTTCAACATATCGATGATTTGCACCCACCAGATTATAGCACAAGAAAATTCATCAAGCTACGTGGCTGTCCCCTGATACGAGCTGCAGAGCTAAATAGAGAAGGTACAATCTTCTACAAGAGTGTACAGCTGCTGGCGTACGCCGATGATATTGATATCATCGGAAGCAACAACCGCGCCGTTAGTTCTGCTTTTTCCCGCCTGGATAAGGAAGCGAAGCGAATGGGTCTGATGGTGAATGAGGACAAGACGAAATATCTCCTGTCATCAACAACAGTCAGCGCACTCGCGTCTTGGTTCCCATGTCACTGTTGACAGTCATAACTTTGAAGTTGTAGATAGTTTCGTTTGCTTGGGAACCATCATTAACAACACCAACAACGCCAGCCTCGAAATCCAACGCAGAATCACTCTTGCCAGCAGGTGCTACTTTGGACTGAGTAGGCAATTGAAAAGTAAAGTCCTCTCTCGACGAACCAAAATCGAACTCTACAAGTCGCTCATTATGAGTGGCACGCTCTGGTGGATTCGGCTACAATCGCTTAAAGCGGTTCCTACGCCAAATATATATATACATATACATATATATATATTCACATTCACTTCATGGTCTGTCAAATAAATATTTACATTTTTTGTTTTTTTTTTTTTCGGGATCAAACTTCTATTTCAGAGCAAGCAGCACACCATCTCTATTCCTGGCCTTTTTAGTAAGCTGATAAATAGGAGGAAAACAATGATCGATCTGATATTGAAGTTGTAGTTACATTGCGAACTCCTAAAATAATACTTTTAGTTTCCGGCTATAAGCTGTTGATTTAATGTGACTTCTCCCTCACTGTTGCTCTATGTAAAGATAGTGACTTCAGCATGGTTGCTAGCAATTGCCTCGCGTCTCATTGCGCCCAACTCTTCACAGACACTATTTTTCAGGAAAATTGATATTAGTTTTACCGAAATTATTTTTAAAGTACGTAGACGCTACAAATAAAGCAAATTTCCTTTCTTCATTAGAACCTTGTTGAGAAATTTCTGGTATTCTTTAGGTTCTGGCTTTTGTACTGCTAAGCCCCCTAAAGCCGATGGGCAGAAACAATTCCCATGTAAGAGACATGTATTCGCCTTATTGTATGATTTGTTTGTTTTTAAGAGCAAGTATATTGTATTATATAATATACTATATGGGTATTATTAGTATATATACATAAAGACATATGCATATCATATGTAAATGTAAAACAATTTACTACAAATTTATATCAAACGCATCCCAACATCTGCTGGCTTTAAATTATTCACGTGTGTTTGTAAATACACATATGTATCTATGTACACATGTATGTATGTGATTGGCGTTGCAACCGTTTAGCCGGTTATAGCCGAATCGACGATAGTGCGCCATCTCTCTCTCTCCTTCGCAGTTCGGCGCCAGTTGGAGATCCCAAGTGTAACCAGGTCGCTCTCCACCTGGTCCCTCCAACGGAGTGGAGGCCTTCCCCTTCCTCGGCTTCCTCCGGCGGGTACTGCATCGAACACTTTCAGGGCTGGAGTGTTTTCGTCCATTCGGACAACATGACCTAGCCAGCGTAGCCGCTGTCTTTTTATTCGCTGAACTATGTCAATGTCGTCGTATAACTCGTACAGCTCATCGTTCCATCGTCTGCGGTATTCGCCGTTGCCAATGTTCTTAGGACCATAAATCTTGCGCAAAATTTTCCTCTCGAAAACTCCTAGTGTCATCTCATCTGAACATGTATATATGTATAAATAGCGCACAGTTGGCGATATTTCACTGCTTGACAGCACCTCATTTGTGGTTTTAATTATTCTTTCAGAACACTTCGTAGGCGCCTAAAAACATATTGTGTTTTTCGCATATACTCACAAACACGGTTAGTAAAGTAGAAATAAAATTTAATTGTACAAATGTTTATATGAAAATCCTTATCATAAAAGATTTATACATTTTAAATGGTATTTATTTCTCGGAAGTACGACGTCATTTGTCCAAAAGTATTTTTAACTATTTCTTATGATAATTACAATGCATCAAATAGCATATCATATATATGATCATAGATATTATTCAATATATTTATTAATTGTTTTACCATGTTCGATGTAGTCGACAAACATAATTCCATGGGTTTCACAAAAAAAACTGGTTAAAATGAGACCGAATGTTGTTATCACGGGCGGTTTGAACGCCTTTTAAAGGGCAACAACCACCCAAGTTTCATGTTTCTTCGATTGTTACAAATCGGCACAGAAACTCGTTCTTATTGCATTTAATCAGGGTCAAATTGTCCTACGAATGTCACATGAGAAGTGCGTCCGTCGCCTTAGTATGACTCGATATCAAATATATGTTGAAACCAAACAAGAAATACATATACTTCTCATTCCTTGGAGCTCGATTTCTCCAAGAGCTTTTAAGTTTAAATGAATTCAATTTCCGTTCTCTCATTTTACAATAGAAGAGGGTTCAATGTTAGCGACCATAGATGTGGCGATTGTCTTATGGTTATTAATTGATTGCTTCACTGATGATGCCGGCTGACTGAAATGTTGTGAATCGTTTGATAACAGCCCTACCTTTCCGACAACAGTCAAAATATTGAAGATAATCAGAAAACTCTGAGAATATTTTGAAAAAGCTCCTATGTTTCGAAAAACTTTATTTTCAGATAACAATCATACTAAGTCGTATTTGGTCGCCATTACTCTTTTTTAGTCAAAACAGCAGATGTCTGTGAAAGATATCTGGAAATTTATAGTCGGATCACTACTAAGCCATAAACAATTTACGATTTTCTTTTCTTCAAAGAAATTCAAAGAAATTTCTTCAAAGAAAAGAAAATGGTTTTAATGAGAGAAACGAAGTGGTTGGGACTTTATACCACATTACATATATTTTATTTTAAAACTAGGCCAAAGATGAATTTCAGTAGTAGTCAACCTGAAATTTTGTTAAAGAGTATATCATCTTTTTTGCAACCTACTTCGAACAAATTAGCATTAGTTATTATGCGTATATGATACCTCACCACGGTCATTGTCTAAATGGAGCAACAATTGTAGACTACTTAAAAAAAATTGCGTCGTTCCCCCAATCGATCCATCTTAATGCACGAGTATAAACCGTATCATTAGTATGTGTATATGTATAGTTATTTTGCATGCCTTCAAGTAAACAGTCGCATTAAATTATCAGGAATTTTGAATTTATTTAGCCAGGTGTGTTTGCTTTCAATATTTCAATTATAAGTGAAGGGAGTCTTATGAAAAGTGTATACATCAATTATATCTATGTTTATATATATTTTTTATAAGAATACTTTATGCGCAGGAGTAAAATAAATAATAATGTTCGTCATCAGCTTCCCATACCAGCTGCTTATTAAACTTTTGCTCCAACGCATCTATAATCTTGCCTATAATTCATAATACGCACCATGATTGAAATACCTCAACAGAACTCAAATCACAGCCTACTTATAGCATTCGTCAAGGAGTTTGTCATAGTTGATTTGTTATACGACCTTGTTGGACTTAAATAATTTTCACTATCCATATGTATGTACTGACAGCCCAATTTAACTATATATAAATTATTGTGTACCAAAACATTCTCACTTAATCGTATTCTTGTTTTAAGTTTAAGATATATGTGGATTTTCTCGTTCTTAATTTTTATACTCTCGCAACAAAAGTTGCTAAGAGAGTATTATAGTTTTGTTCGCATAACGGTTGTTTGTAAGTCATAAAACTAAACGAGTGAAATATAGGGTTATATACATACATACATATATTAAAATGATGAGACGAGTTGAAATCCGGATGTCTGTCTGTCCGTCCGTCCGTGCAACGGATAGCGGATTAGTAAAATTTGAGATATATTAACGAAACTTGGAACACGTATTCCTTGGCACCCTGGGGAGGTTGTTTTCGAAGATGGGCAAACTCGGACCATTGCCACACCCACAAAATGGCGAAAACCAAAAACACATAAAGTGTCATAATTAAGCCAAAAATAAAGTTATAACAGTAAAATTTGGAATATAAGTATATATATTTGAATGTAATTTTTTTGGGGAAGTGGGCGTGGCCCCGCACCCAAATCGGTTATTTGTATATATCTCGCAAACCAATAAAGCTATATAAACCAAACTTTCTGCAGTCGGTTCTCTTACGTACCCCACCACATACGATGAAAATAGTTGAAATCGGATAATAACCACACCACCTCCCATACAAAGGTTAGGTTAAAAATTATTAAAAGTGTGTTAATTCACTAACGAAAAACGTCAGAAACACTAAATTTTACAGAAGAAATCTGTACTCAGATTTTTTTTACAAAATGGAAAATGCGCGTAGCATCGCCTACTTATGGGTCAAAAACTATTTCTCAGGAACTACTCGACAGATTTCAATGAAATTCGGTATATAATATTTTCTTAACACCCTGATAACACGGATGAAATGGGTGCAATCGGTTCACAACCACGACTACTTTTCTTATAACTCAATTTTGAATTCCATCTGATTCCTTCATATACATAAGGAACCGATGAAGATAGCGGAATAAAACTTTACACAAATAGTGCATATCATCTCTGGCTTCATTTTCTCTGGCTTATGTCGAAAACGGACTATAAATGTTCAAGGCACCAGATATAGAACATGTTGAACTCATCGTCTAAGGATACATTTTAACCGAAAATATGGGTAAAGCTCTCAGATAATTTAATGTAATTCAGAGGAAATTATTTTCTTCTAATAGTGTGTCTCTGTTCCAAAAATTATTAAAATCGGGTCATAACATCTCCTAGCTCCCATATACCTAATTATAGGTTTTTCAAAAATACGGTGGGCTTTATTCCGCATATATGTATTGGTTAATATGTGAGATATGTTAGCAAAATTAAGTGACAATGAATGAAATTGGTTCAGGTACTATATGATGATTTTTATTATTCTATTGAACTTTATGCCGAATATATGGGTACATTTTTGTGTTATGTGAATAAAATTTCTTCAATAAATTGCGAGAGTATAAAATGTTCGGTTGCACCCGAACTTAGACCTTCCTTACTTGTTTTAAATTTGAAATTCTTATTTCATATTATACCAACAACAATACAAAATTTAAATGAAATAACATTATTACTTTCTGTGATATCCACAGCCTCGTCTGAGTTGGGCAAGCGTTGGTCAGTCACTAGCACTTGCGACGTCGTCAGATCCTGCTGACCTAAGCTGAGTCGCTGATGCCAGATGTATCATCTGCCTGGATGAGGACGAGGTAGAATCTTCTCATCACATTCTACTGGAATGTCCCGCCTTTGCGAGATCAAGACAAAAATTCCTAGGGTCAGGGCGCTTTATCAAAACTTAATACCTAATCAAGCGGGTGATCCTGGCTTCACAAAAGGCTTTAGTAGTTCGCTCTGAGGAACAGCCACCTTCAAGCCAACGGTATAGTTATATTAAAAATATCCAGTTGAAGTAGGATATTTCATTTTTTAGCCGAAAAATTATTAGTCTTGTGGTAATGATCATTATCAATACTACTATTATAAAGAGGAAAGATTTGTATATATGTTTGTAATGAATAAACTCAAAAATTACTATGCCGATTTCAAAAATTCTTTACCATTGGAAAGCTATATTCACCCCGAGTAACATAGGCTATATTTATTGATAGAATCTCATCTTTCTAGAAATAATTCCCACATGAGGGTATCACAAAGACTACGTGATGGAGAATCTTAATCTGAAACTGAAAATCGTCTCGCAAGTCATTCTCTTCGCATCGCAATCGCGTGCAAGAGAGTTGAGTAACGAGCACTCGCAGCTGCTTTGCTGAACACGATTTCAAAACCTCCCAAGTACGCGCTTGAGAGTCGAGTACGGAGCGTGTGTAGCGGCTTGAAAAACAAAACATTAGAAATATACAAGCTCGCACTAGGGCGTTGATTCTGAGCGTTCCCAACGCCTTCATAATCAGAGAGAAAGACAACGGACACCAAAGGCTAGAGGTCGCAATCAAGTTTTAGCTCATTACAAAAAAATGTAATTTCATTTTAGAATTTTCCTCATTTTACTCTTTTTAAATGAACCCACGCAAGAAACGGAAAAGTACATACATATGCATGGAAGAGTGTATAAAAACTTATAACTTTTGAAATATTTCTTTAAATCCGTGCGAAGCCGGAACGGTCTGCTAGTATTTATATATAATTATATTTAACTCCTCGTTCTCATGATAATCTAGTCTTCGTAACCGGAATAGACTCGGATTTATGTCCGGTCAATGAGTAACAACTCTGCGGCTTTTCTCAATATTATTTGGGGAATTCTTTCTGTCACTCCTGCGCTTATATAATTCTGCAGCTTCTTTTGTATGAAGACCTCATAAATATTCACTTCTTATTAATTTAATTATGTATTATAAAAAAAATACTGATAATTACAATAAATTAATTTATTTCAAGTGTTTGGTATTCTACGCGGTTTGGATTGTCAGCGTTTTCTTCTAAATCCCGACCTATATAGCTCCGATGCGCACATTATTAACTCGAATGATGGTTCACTTTACGTTGCCTCCAGCACGAAGAACTACACGAACAACCAATATTGTGTGGAGAAGATACGGAATTCGACATTTGGCGAACAGAAGGTAGGTATGTATGTAATTAAGAGAATTGAAGTCAAAAAATTGGATTACAACCAAATCTAGCTGGCATTTGCTTTCTCTACATCCCCACCATTAGCTCTACACATTCCTGTGTTTCGACTCGAAAGTGGTTGGCAATGAGAAGATACGCTTCAAAATGTATCCCATCGGATTGTTGATCTCCTGCTCCTTCTATGCCCTAACACTGGGCGTGTACATGTCCATTTCGCGATTACGCAATTTGCCGGGGAAAATTTTAATCTGTTTAGTGAGTAATTTATTTGCGGCTTATTTGGGCATTGCATTGGGTCAACTCATACCGACCAACAACGACAATATGTGCTTCATCTCAGGTGAGTGGAAACGAACGTGGAGTATTTACTTTATGATTATTACACTCATGTGTGTTGTTGTAATAATAAAAAGTATATTTTACGGTGCGAATACAATGTGCGAAAGTGCATTTTGCACTAATAATGCTGGTATTATCTTTTTATCGTTTTAGGATATTTCATATATTTTTGCCTCATGGCTGCATTTGCTTGGATGAATGTGATGTGCTTCGATATATGGCAGACGTTTGGGTGAGTTTACGCTGCAATTGACCTTTATTTGCACGCAATTCAATCGTAATGCATTATTGACATTACAAAGATAATAACTTATAGAAAGAATAAAAAATGACAGTTAGCTAATGAACTTGAGAGACAGAAGCTATGTATTTTTGTTTTTTTTAGAAAAGTTCTCGAAGGGTTGAAACGCTTAAATATGACCACCATTATTTACATATTTAGAATATACTAAAATCTGAAAGAGTCTTAGAAAATGTGAATACTCGCGACAGTAGGTTCAACGGAAAAATTACCTTCAGAAGATTTACTTCATGTATATTTCTTCAATAAAATTTAAATACACTTTTTAGTGTGATCTTGATCACCTACTAAATTAACAATATATATAGAGTCCTATCTCTCGCGGTGGAGTAAATGGCCACAATGAGTGAGATTCCTCCATTAATACAGTCTTGTGCTAGCCTCTTGATTTGATTCTAACTTTTTTGGATCTTGGATATTTCGTTGTCCAAATTTCTTCTCCTACTTCGGCTACCTTGTGGATTTCGAGCGATCGCGTTCCGGTTGATTGAATCTGGATCTCGTCTAAGAACAAGTCCGAGGCAGCCCCATTTTCTTTTGAATATTTCCGCCCATAGTGGTGTTTGGTTTGTGCGTGAGCACAAAGTCTGTGTTGGAGACGGTGACGAGCCAGAAATTGTTACGAAGGCATCGGCTTGTGAAAACTTGCAGCTTTTGGATGTAGGAGGCTGTGAGATTTCATATTTCATTTTTTTATACAGTTGGTGATGGTCGGTATCATTAAGCATATGCCGTCAGCATTGTCTAAATCTTCAAGCCACCTATTTAGACCCAAATTATTTTTTTCCGCATCAGAGTATAATGCTCTTACGAATATTAAATCTATTAGTTTTCAGGAGACCCCTCTACAGACTAAAGCATTCCAGATTACAAGATGATGAAGTGTATCGAATGCCTTTTGGGTTTTGGTACAGGATGCGCCAGCATCGACCAGTTAAATACCCTACATGTTACAGAATCGAATGGCGTTATCCTCTCTTTTTCATTTAACAACGATTCAAGCTCATAATATAACAGCTCCGATATGACGGCTTCGCTCCTTCAACATTTTAACATTGAATAAATCGTTTAGTGCTTAATATAGATCATTAAAAGGAAGTACATTAATCCCCGCTTAAGTGCCCCTTCTTAACATGCAAGACATTTGATACACTTAAACGGGAAAGCCACTTAAATAAATCCCGCTTAAGTTCTTCGAGGTATTTATCAAGATCACTGTATCTCCAAATTTAGTGTTAACAAGTAAGGAAAGGCTAAGTTCGGCTGTAACCGAACATTTTATACTCTCGCAATTTATTTATTTAACTTTATTTATATTATATAATACACAACTTGACCCACATATTCATCATATATATTGTATAAAGTCCATTGAAAGTTGGAAACCCTAATATTAGGTTAGAAGCACCGAGGTCCTCATGTTCGATACATGGGGCCTTGAAAACCTATGGTCCGATTTCGGCGATTTTTAGAATGGAGCTTCTACACTATAAAGGTAGTATTTGTGCAAAGTTCTGCATCGATATCTTCACTAGTGCTTCCTTTATATATTGTATGTAAAGTTAACGATTCAGATCGTCTTCAAAGTTCTGGTATATAGGAAGTTGGCGTGGTTGTAAAGCGATTTGGCCTATTTTCACAACATATCATTGGGATGTAAGAAAATTATTACAAACCAAGTTTCATTGAAATCGGTCGAGTAGTTCCTGAGATATGGTTTTTGACCCATAAGTGGGCGATGCCACGCCCATTTTCCATTTTGTACAAAAATCTGAGTGCAACTTCTATCTGCCATTTCTTATGTGAAATTTAGTGTTTCTGGCGTTTTTCGTTACTGAGTTAACTCACTTTTAGTAAGTTTCAACCTAACCTTTGTATGGGAGGTGGGCGTGGTTATTATCCGATTTCTTTCATTTTTGGACTGTATTAGGAAGTGGCAAAAAAAAACGACTGCAGAAAGTTTGGTTTATATAGCTCTATTGGTTTGCGAGATAAGTACAAAAAACTTAGTAGGGGGCGGGGCCACGCCCACTTCCCCAAAAAAATTACATCCAAACATGCCCCTTCATAATACGATCCTTCATACCAAATTTTATTTCCATAGCTTTATTTATGGCTTAGTTATGGCACTTTATGTGTTTTCGGTTTTCGCCATTTTGTGGGCGTGGCAGTGGTCCGATTTTGCCCATTTCGAAAGCAACCCTCTCACGGTCCCAAGGAACGTGTGTTCCAAGTTTCATCAAGATATCTCAATTTTTACTCAAGTTACAGACAGACATTGGGATTTTGACTCGTCTCGTCACCCTGATCATTTTGATATATATAACCCTACATATAACTCGTTTAGTTTTATGACTTACAAACAACCGTTATGTGAACAAAACTATAATACTCTCTTAGCAACTTTTGTTGCGAGAGTATAAAAATTAACTTCTAAATAGTAACGTATAGGCTTATCGGGAAAGTTTTACGTCGTATATCATCGATTTCGTATTATTTATTTTTATTTTTCCAAAATATGTTATGATAGGAACGAATTCGGGATTCGAAATTTGTGTAAAATATGTATATGTATACATACATAAATATAAATAAACTTCAGAAATTCTATTGAGGAACCATGGTAACGGGAACCTTTAATATGAGATATATGTTCAATAGTTCCCCTAAAGACCTAAGTGAACAGCATTTTTGCAACCATAAGGTGCGGTTGCAAGAGGCTGACTATATAATAATATTTAATATTTAATTTTTATTGTTCATTATAAAAAAATATTTTAATACCAAAATAGTTAAGTTTTATTCACCACACACTTCACAAAGTAACAGTTTGTTGACATTTTTCGCCCCAAATGCTACTCAATTAAAGCATTAGTCACAATCAAACAATTAATTAATCATTTAGTGCCTAAAATAAAATATGTGAGCAAGGTATCCAGCTGTTTAGTATACATATTTAGGAGCATATTAAATGCTTATAAATAAATGTATATGTATACGTATATATTTGATCATAAAACTCCAACGCAAGCATAGCAAATATTGACGAGACAATAATTCATAAAATCAATTATTTGATAAGTATGTGCAAAAAAACTGAAGTGTTTCATAGAAAAAGAGCGATGGATTTTGGGCGCAGCACCCTATGTGCTAAACAATTTATATACATATACATATATGTACATACTCGTACTTATGTTTTAGCAATAAAATGTTTACAGTGCTTACTTATTTAAGTAGCTATAAGGCATCCGGAAGGAAGAGCAATATATATTCGACACACAGGGATATTTATTGAGCTCTGGTAATAAACCCGCCATTTATTACGGTACTTCAATAAATATTGCGTTCGTTCGTTTATAAAAGTCGTTATTTTTAAAACTACTTATCAAGCAGCGATTTTATAATTAAGTAAGGGAGTTGCCATGCGTAATTTTTATATGCATACAACACCGCTAATGTAGTTTACACTCCTGTTGTGTGTGGCTATTAGGGCTAGTACAGCAGGAGCTAGGTTAGGTTAGGTTACTCTGGTAGGCTACAACGCCACACATAGACCAGTTTTGGTCCTTTATGAAACCAGATGGAGTACCGTCACTTGGTTAATGAGGAGTAGTCATCCTTTAGGATGCCAGCGCTTGTTGCGAATTTCAAAAGACTTTGTGGCTTTACCAACGAAATCTCTTCCAGATTAACGTACTGTGCAGCCCCCAAATGCTGAAGCCGTTATCTTGATAAAGCAGGACATTCACAGAAGAGGTGCTCCATTGTTTCTCTGGTGCCTTGCTCTTGACATTTCCTGCAGTCTTCACGATCTATCAGCCCCATCTTATATACCGGGATGCAAAACCGCAAGATGGGGCTGATAGATCGTGAAGAAGACCAGCGCGCTTTGAACTTTTTTACCAAGTTTCTGTCTAGATCATCATATAGACAGTGTATAGGTCTATCAACGTTCATCATATTTTCGGATGACAGTTTTACGCCTCGTTTGGCAATCTCGTCCACTATCTCGTTACCTTCTATGCCCTTGTGGCCAGGTACCTAGTAGAATTGAAGTCGCCTATTTCTGGCGACATCATCCACTGCTGTCCTACGACTTAAGACACTTTTGGCCGATATGCTGATGATGATGATGCCTTGATTGCCGCCTGACTGTCTACGTATATGTTTACTTTAGAGTATCCTGTTGGTGCGCTTAAGGATAGCTCAGCGGCTTTTCCAATTGCAAACACCTCCGCTTGAATATACTATATACAGTGGTCCGGTAGTTTGAATGGTTGCCTTATACCTAACTCCGGGCAGTATATCCCCGCGCCTACTCCGTGCTCCATTTTCGAGCCATCCGTAAACATGTTTAAATTGCTGCGTGCAGGTGCTATACCCAGCCATCTCTTTCTAGGTTTTCTTTGAACCTTCTTTCCCATTTGAAAGATATGGTCAGGTAGTCGGTGTTTGCCAAACTGCCTTTACCCACTGAGCTTTGCCCAAAGGTTCTATACTTAAATTCTCCTGCTGCCATAAGGCGCCCCGCCGATTTTGCCGCGCTGTTTTCAGCGAAGAAATCTATAGGCGGCAGGTTTAGTATTATTTCAAGAGCCGCCGTTGGGGTGGCTCTTAGTGCTCCCGTTATGCAAATAGCCGCAAGCCGCTGAACCCTTTCCATTGGCTTTCGATACGTTGATTTCCGTGCGCCTGTCCACCACACTAGAGCACCGTAGAGCAGAATCTGTCTAACCACTGCTGTGTAGCACCAGTACATAAGAGAGGGAGAAAGCCCCCAGGTAGTACCCAGCATTTGCCTGCACGCATATAAAGCATTGCTGGTTTTCTCCGCATTCAACCCCAAGCCTGCGTGAGTTGCCCAGTTCAGTACAGTACTGAGAGTGGTTAACAGACAGCAGTAGCTAGGTAGTATAAAAAAATTTACATTATGTGCGGCTATAGGGTAATCAAAGGAACCTTAGTTGTCATATTAATTATCCCAGGAAACGGATCGGGGCTCCGCTGTTCTCTTGTGCTCTAAGGTTCGTCTTGTCACAATAGTAGGAGTACTCACTGGAAACTGCGGAATGGGCACACATGCGATGAGGCTAGGAATCCTGCCGGATGCGAACTGTCATAGTTGTATGGAGGAAGGCGAGGTGGACACATCAAGTCATTTCCTCCTACACTGACCAGCGTTCGCAAGCCGGAGGTTGCAATATCTCGGTAGATTTACTTTTGAGGAAGTTGCCGAAATAGTCATAAGTCGCCTCATAAAATGTGTGATAGTCTCAAAGTGTTTCGGGGATGGAAAGGATCTTCTCTGTAATCCATACTCAGGTATTACAATGGACCGGTACCTTCAGCTGTCCAAATGGGATCTATCGCGTCAGCTGTTGCGACTGTTAGCCTTTGAACCTAACCTATACTAACCTAACCTGTCCCTTGTTGTTGTTACAATATAGGCATTGATCATTCCCATTAAGCATCAAGCGCAGAATAACGGTTGGCAATTGAGAAACGGATCCCACTCTCGACGAACAAAAATTACGCTCTAAAAGACTCTCATCATTCCCGTTCTATTATACGGCGCAGAAGCAACAATCTGTAATTAGAAGGTAGTTGAAGCATTTGAGAGAACTGTTCTCCGCAAGATCTGCGTAGTCATTCATCTGAGCGAGGAGTACCGAAGAATATGGAATCATGAACTGTATGAAATGTAAAAATCCAACGAATGCGCTGGTTGTCGGACGTATGGAAGATAATGCTCCAGTGAAAATATCATTCGATTTGGGACCAATGGGTGAATAACGGATGCGATGGAAGAACCAAGTGCGTAGAGACCTGTCTATACTTGGGAAGTACAACTGGCGTGACTACGCAAAGGATATAGGCAACTGGTGAAGTTTTGCGTTTTCAGCCCAGACCGGTTGTTGTGCCAAAAAAGAAGAAGAAGAAATATACTGGGTGTTTTATTAAAATCCATTTATTAGATAGAACTTTGGTATACTAAATCTTCTAGTGCTTAGAATGTTCATTCGGAGATAATTGCAATTCTATGAACATATGTATTAATGGAGTGATGGCGGTCGTAATTAAGTTTTGAATGAATGAAATCTCACCATTATAAAAGAAACGAGCATGTCTGTCCCCATAACCATAGACAAATTAGAGCTTATGGATAAAATATTTCTGCAACCAGTTGAAAGGATATAGAACATTAGAGATTTTGAAATTTATTAAATGTACTTTGTTTGAACAAATGTTTTTAACCATACCAGTATAAAAAGCCTCCAAAAGGGTAATAAATTATTCTAAATTTTCCTTTCTAGTTCCGCAAAAAAGAAACGCGGTTTCCAGACAAAGGATACCGGACGCTTTCTGCTCTACTCACTTTATGGCTGGGGGCTACCTACACTCATGACGACCATTACAGTGTCACTGGCCAAATCGGATTTTCTGAGCGAGAATTTACGTCCGAACTTTAAGCAAGGACGCTGCTGGTTCACCTGTAAGTATAGTGATTCTGCTTTCACAATTGCTTGAAATAAAAAGTGTATATTACAGATGGCACTTTTGCTTCCGCAAATCTACTCTTCTTCTCCGGACCAATTGGTGTGCTCTCACTCATCAACTTTGTGCTCTTCCTACTGACGCTACGTTATTGTAATCGCGTGAAACGTGAAATTTTCCGCATGCAAAGTTCAAATGTCGAAAAGCCGATTATGCGACGACGTTTCTTCGTGGATAAGGCGCGTTTCGCAATGAATACGAAACTCTTCATTGTTATGGGCATCACGTGGTTCATGGAAATATTGAGCATTGTGCTATATGATCGCAAGAAAATGTTCTTTTGGGTCGTTAGCGACTCGTTCAATGTGCTCTTGGGTGTTTTTGTCTTCTTCATATTCGTCTTCAAGAAGCGCATCTGGCATGCAATACTCTTCAAATTAGGTTGGTATTATCTATTGTTTGCTTATCACACGTGATATTTTAAATTATCACTACCTTTTTTGAATTTATAGGCTTCCGTTCCAATGACAGCCTGAAAACGCTACCTCCAGCCACCTGCGCCACACAGTCCACCTATGCGACGAAGAGTATCTCGATGACGCGCCTAAATGGCATCGAAGGCAATCTGTCATTGCTTTGTAATGCGGCAAAGAATTAGCATAAGTCATTTGTTGTACGACCGCCTTCCACTCATTAATGTATTTGTATTGTGTATTTGTAATATTTGTATATAATTTTTTTACGCTTTCGAGGTGTGCTAAATAGCTTTTTGGCACGAACAACAACAGATTCGCAATTTTCGCGCGCACAAACATACTTATGCCTATGTATGCGTGTGGTTGTGTGTATGTATGTTATTTCATTAGCGTTACGCTTGTTTGTAAGCTATTTATTTATTTACCATTAAAAGCCACATTTAAATTTATAGTGAATTCCGTGTGTATATTTTATTCAGACTTAGACGTTAGGAGGAAAATGATAAAGGAAAATACATGAAATTTATATTACAATAAAAATGGTCAAGCCAAATCGTCGTCAGCACTCAACCAATGCGTTGATAGCCAATCCTTCTACTTGCCGACGCCAGCGAGTAGGAGAAGACCATCGCAAAGAGCGGAAATAAAGCCAACACCGAAAGCATTACGCCAACGCTGGTGAGATTCGTGTTAATCAGTCGTATTAGTTTTGGTAAACAGCCCTGAAAATAATTGAGAAAATATTTAAATTAAATAGTTTTAATAAAATACAAACATACAAACTAAAACATAATACACCGAGGACATAATCGTTAAAACTAATGTGTGGTAAGTATAATGGCTATTTAACATTCTATGTTTTTTCATAATTGTAATGTTGGTTTAATGTATTATTATATGGAGGAATTCAGCAAAATATATCTAATATCTATCTAATATATTTTTGGATTATTCCGCGTAGTACCATGATAATTGAACCAACATTCACTAACAAGAATAAATTGCCTACAACTACTTACCACTTCATGCAGTTGTCCCAATTGGTAGTCCGTACAATTTTTGTTTTCGCCCCTATCCCAGCAACACGAGTTCGGTAGTGAATCCTTCGGCCAATCCAGATGGTTCTTGCTGCCACAACATTCAAGCTGAAAGGTAATAAGAACTCGATCAAACGCAACCTCTTTGATAAGTGTTTAAAAGAAACTCTGCTGCTGTCTCTTTGAATAATTTAAAATAGTTTACGTCTTCACTTTCTTTGGATAAATATATGAAGTTTTTATGAATATAAAACACCTCCCTGAGTAGACAACTCTATTGTGTATATGAGCTTAATACCATATACAGAGAATCCTCTCCTAACGGACAACTCTTTTAGACGCAACCTCTCTTGTGCGTATATTTTTTCAAGCAACAAATTAAATTTTTGGAACGAAAAACCCTCTCTTGGGCGAAAGAAAATTGCTCGACGGTGAGGGTCCGTCCAAGAGAGAGTTCACTTTCGAACTTATGTCCACCATGGGTCCATCTAACAATATTGAAAATGTATGCTTTACTGAGAACTTGAGTGTACAAACTCAGCATTCAGTGAGGGTCGTGAAACTGTAGAAAACTAGTATCATACTAGTCAGCAATCTATTTAATATAAGCACGTTTGTATCGAACAAGTTAGAAATGATTTGTGCGCGAATATATTCATGAGAGACAGAAATAGGTCACTTAGTCTGATTGATTTAAATTCAACTCGTCAAATCCATATTTCGTCTATACTTGATCTTCGAAACTTGGTGCAGTAATTCCAGTATAAAATATGTCCGCGTAGCATAGAAAAATAGTACTTCACAAATAAAAAAAATAAATAAAACAATTGGAAATCTGAAGAACTTTTTAATATTTTCGAGCTCTGCCTATCAATACTCCGGTCACTTGTATGGGTCACTTCGCATTATGTAAACATACTTCATTTTCCTTTTCATATAGAGATCGTATCTCAATTTTTTATTCTGAATATTACTTCCTTCATGTTTCTTTATTTATATTCCACTGATAACTTATTTTATATTTACATATTGAAGGTGGAACTCCAGTCGTAAGCAGTTATATTTAGTTAAAACTCAGCAGATAGCGCGAAGCTGTTGGATTCAACATGACCTTTATTTTGTGTATATTTCTGTAATGTTTAATATATAATTCCTTGTTGACAATGATGACAACCATATCGAATACCTCAGGTTTTAAGTTATTTTATAAGGAATGTATTGTTTTGTTTATGTATGGTGAAGTAAAGTTTCAAGAAATAGCATTATGGTAAATATAGATAGGAAAATTTTGGATATTTTACAGTTTTGCCACAGCATACGTGTATATATGAATTAGATGATTATTTGCCATATTGTTGCAGAAAATCACTAAGTTCTGAAGTGTTCACGTAGTTTTTCTTATGATGAGAGTAAGGGTGTTTCCTCATTCAAAAATTATTAATAAGCTCAAAAAAGGTTCGAGGGTTTAATCGAAACCAATTACTTTAAGACGATGCGTTTTCACAATTTTAGATAAATCTCGGGATATTGGAAAGGCAATTTCATAATATTTAAAAACAATGTCGGAACTGCGAAATGTGTATGTTTTTCAATAGGACGCTAAAAAAGTAGACCGATAGAGACAGCAAACGACACCATATTTTTTCCGGTCTTGATATTTCTCTTCAGTAAGGTTTGCCATTTCATCATGGAAAGATGTACGATCCAAAAACGAGTCGAAATTATTATTATTAATATTATTGGAAAAATTTGAATCCACAGGCACAATACAATGGCAGTGAGACAAATGAGTGTCCGTGGTGTTGAGGCGAATTTTGCGAAAAGATCTTGGCCTACATCCTTACAAGATCAAATTGACGCAAGAACTGAAGCCGCTTGACCACCAGAATCGTCGTATGTTCGTGAATTGGTTTATGGGCCGGCGACGTCATTGGACCGTACTTTTTCCGTGATGATTAAGACCGGCAAATTATTGTGAATGGAAATCGCTACCGCTCAATGATATCCGAAGATTTTTGGCTCGAATTGGAAGATATGTACTTGGATAATATGTGGTTCTTATCTCACGAAATCGCCCAGCCCGAATCGGTTACGTCAAGTCTATGGTCTATGTCAACAAAGCAGACATATCGATTGATATATCGAACGTGAAATTGCTACAGTATCGGCCGATTTGAAAACCGTCGAAAATTGGGTTTAGCGTCTGAACTTCTGCAAGTGTGCCCGTGGTGGCCATGTAACAGGGGCGAACGCAGGGGGGGGGGTTTGGTGTGTTTGGGTGGATAGTATTAAAAATTTGTGGGAATGTAGGCCAATTAAAAACCCAGAAAAATATAAACTGGACAGAGACATTTTTTTAATTTGCTTCAAAGTAATGAGTTTGCCTTATAACTCTGTGGCTGCTGAACTGGATTTTTTTAGATTTAAGGGGAATTGTGAGTCGAAAATGGACTTCTTTTGAAAATTAGTTCTGAACTGAAAAGTCACCAATAAGGTTTCTATTATTTTTTTAGAGTTTATTGTTAATCATAACACAGGAAAACTAAAAACTCATTTATTATGACTTTCAGTTTTCGTTCCATGAGCAAACTGTTGTGAAATAAATTTAAATTAAAAAAAATTATGCTATTTGCAAAAAAATACTTGAGTGCCTTAACTAAAATGTCTATATTTTTAATAAAAACAACCAGAAAAAACTGGTCTGAATTAGATACACAACTTTACTTATTATTTGTTTTTCAAATGAAAATTTTCAAAACAGTGCATCGTTTTTTAAAGATTGGAGCAACAATCCCTATATCTGTCGCTTCAAGTGAACGCTCGTTTTCCTCACTTCGCAGGCTTAAAACATATTTAAGAAATAAAACTGGAGAAACACGCCTGAACGGAATGGCTCTCTTGAATATCCATAGAGATATAGACGTGACGGAGGAAGAGATTTTAAATATTATGGCCCAAAATTAGACTTCAATTTGTGAATAAAATAATGAAACATTGTCTTTTTACCTAAAACCCCCCCAAATTTTTTTCCTGCGTTCGCCACTGCCATGTAAAAGAAATCGAGTTCCATACCTAATGGCATCGAATGTACTTTCACAGAAATAAAGAATTTCATTTAGATATGTCCCAAACGGTTTTTGTAGCGCTATTATTGAAAACCCTCTTATATTTGACTGTATCGCCTGGGATTGAGATGAGTCGTAAGTAAAAAGGTGCATTCATAGCAAGATGCTCGAAAAATCTAGATCTTCGAAAAAAAATAAAAAGAATTGAAAAATTCTGGAACTTTTATATCGTCTGTCATATAAGCTTGATCGAAAAATTTTATACACTTTATTTTTATTTTACTCAAGATATGAGTAACTATGTCCTAGAATTAATAACAAGTATTTAAAAAAAATTAGAAAATCGGAGAATGCACGTTTTTACTTATGAATCAAACTCCCTGAAAAAAATAGTTTGCTCCAATTCCCAGAAAAAAAGTCGATTTTACCATATAATGTTATAGTTAATATCATTCTATTACAATAGTAATTATTAATTTTTAGATTGAGTGTAGTGGATATTTAGGCTTTGCTCTTCTGGCAAAAAAAAATTAAATATCAATCATTTACATTTATTCCCATTATAGTGATTTCGATATTCCGGTAAAATTTCAAAGTGGATGTACCGAAATTTAACACTATTAATAACAACCGCCAGTTAAAAATAAATCGCACCGTAAATCTAAATTCAGTAATCAAACTTTAATAAAAAGCTCAGGCAAACTTACATTATTTTGTACGTAATCGATGAGCGTTACATTATTCACACGAAAGACGTCATCTTTAGAGGCACCGTAGTTGTTTACCTCCCGCTCAATACCAGCTGGCAACGCAGTGATCACATTATCCTTATAAGCGTATATATAGATGGACATTAAGATCAAAGTGAACATCGCAGCGATAAGAAAGCCGCCATACTGTGAAATGAACAATAACAAATTATTACAAAAACAAGCATTTGTCACACGCTCAACACTTACAATGACCAGCATCGCTGGATCCACCTTCACGGTACACGAGCATGCGAGCGAGGCGGCGAACACCAAAATGCCGCCGACGATGAGCAACAGGTAAGGCACATAGATTGAGTAGCCGCCACTGATCTTCAAATAATTTTGAAAATCAGTCTGCAACCAAATGCCAGTTAGGATAATCAGCAGACCGGCGAACTGTAGAATTTACAAAAAATAAAAAAAAATAATAATTAGAAGTTGGAATCCTAATGAATGTTCTTTCTACGCTCTTTTTACTCACCCAAAGCAATAGGTTAAACAATAACAGCATTCCTCGTATGAAATTAAAGGAAAGCATAATGTCCGTCTGCTGGTCCGTTGCGCCCATACTATACCAGTTAAACGTCGAATTTGTACTAAAAGCAGCGCTTCTGAGTCGTGGGCTGCTGCGAGATGCACCAAATTCAAAAATACACGCGTTGCAAAATAAATATCTACTTATTATGTATTTATGTATATTTTGTATATATTTTATTATTTACTTACTTAGGTAAGCACGGTAATCAAGTATTCGCACTGATATATTTACTTACATAAACGCCCATCCATTCTTATAGAAATGCACTTTATTTCTTTAATAACAACATATTGACACATTCATACATACTTACATACATACATACGTACATATTTTTATGTTTATTTAAATGTACATATGCTATCAAGTAACACAAGCAAGTAAATCAATGCACCTCACAAACAATCAATTGATTTGTGTTGTTTACATACAGTACATACACCCATACACATGTTCCCTGCTGACCACGAGTAGCCGCTGGAAGTGATAAGCGCACAAGTCTTTGACATCGTCAACGTAAGTCGTCTCAAGCGAAACAACGAAATGCCAGAACGAAGGCCGCACAAGTAAATCATTACAATTCAGATGGCTTCGTGTAACAGCAACTGCATACCATACTTTTATGTATATTAGGGTGAACCTTCTGTTTAAGTGAAAAATGTTTGACTCCAATACAGATGGCAAATAACTATTGAAACCTTTCACAGAAATAACTTCTAAAAATTGAGAAAACATATTTCCAAAATTCGCTTTCTGTATGGAAAACTTATTTTTGCTTTTCTATCGTCAAATTATCTTTAACTATGATCGATTGCTGAAGGGATACGTAAACAATTAAATCCTGAAAAGACTCTCCATATAGTGTTGCTGACAGAAGTCTGCAGTAACCAATCTTATCGCCAAAAGGGAGTACTATAGGAAAATAATCCGGTACTTTTGGTTTCCCACATCGATTTAAAACGACTAAATTGCAAATCGTTTCAGCAGTTATGTTGAAGCAAACCCAATTCGTTACTCGTGGAAGCTAAATAATTAAAGCTAAAATAATAAAACAAATATATGTATATAAAAATACGAATGTAACTTGAGAAAATATTGAATCCATCAAGGAAGACATCTTGAAGTCGATGTGTCGTTGGCTGATGCAAATCGTCGAGCTCGAGAGATTGCCGGATGATTAAATTTGTCTAACGTGAGCGTTCACAAGTATATGAAACGTCTAGTATTAATTTCGAATCTAGACATACCTATGGATTCCTTATGTTCTTACAGAACGAAATTTGCTGCGTTGCATTAACGACTGTGACTTGCTTATCAAATGTCAAAGAAGTGATCCTTTTTAGAAGCCCAGTGTATTTGGCGACGAAAAGTGGGTTATTTCCAAGAACCAGCCCAAACCACATCGAAGGCCGATAGCCATCAAAAGAAGGTTACGTTATTTATTTGGTGGGATTTCAATGGGATCGTTTATTTTGATCTTTTACCCGACAATATCAATATCTACTAACAAAATAACCAGAATTGATCGATAGAAAATGTGTAGTGTTCCACCATGATAATGCGAAACTTCATGAAAGCTTGATAATTCGCCAAAAGCAAATGCAGTGTGAATAGCATGTGCTAACACACCCACCATATTCTTCAGATTAGGCACCTTCGGACTACAACTTGTTCCGATCTCTGGAAAATTTGGGTGGCAGAAACTTCTCTTAGCGATCTTATCCTCTGTTCTCTATTGTTGAAAACTTTTGTGGGTTCTTTCCTCAAGCACTAAAGAAATACAAGTTCATTTTTTATGTTTAAAAATTCTTATAAACGCAATTACTTACATGACTCATATGGTAATCGTATGCTACAAGTATAAAAAGCTGACATGCGTTAAGTAATGTGGTTCATTTAAGAGCCACCTTAATGAGCGTTCATGTGAGACGTAGAAATACTTTGCAGGATTGGACAGAGTTCTTATACCAACAATAGATGTGCCTTTTGTAGTTCATCTTATTAATAGATGAAGTCTGCATTGGGTATGGAATGCAATCAAATACGCTATCATATTTTGCATGATCGATCTATAATCTATCAATATACTAAAGAACAATGTTGTCTTTTGAAGAGCTGTGACTCACATTGTTTTCGAGTGAAGACAGTCGTGTGGCTCCATTGGCTGATGACAGTGAAAAAATCTTAATCTGCCACGAATTAATTAAATATTTTTAATAAATGAAAGCACTTATTGTTCTTAATTAAAATTTGATTTAAAAATATTTTTAAATACATAAATAAATATTCGTAGTAGACGTACTATATAAGTTCCACTATATAATCTCTCTAATTCTTTTCTAATATAAATACCACTGGATAACGTGGAATGACAACTAGATACTAAACTACTAAATAGTACGTGAAGGTCAAGTCGGCGTCTTCGGACTTATGGTAACGCACCAACCAAACATCCCTGTGGGCCGAAATTCTCGAAAGAGAATTAGGCTGGCTCGGGTATGTTTTGAAACGAGATTCAGACACAATCACCCGAAACACTATAGACTGAAGTTCACAAGGGAACCGACGAAAGTCCGACACTGGGCAAGTAATTTGAACATCGAAAAAGTTGGAATCAAATCAAGAGGAGAACTCAATGAACGAAATAAATGGAAGAGTGTTAGTGGAACTCCTGCTTCAAATTTATTTACATATCGGAAGAATTTGTTAGGCTAAGCTTTGTTGTAGGAATAACATAAGAGATAGAAATAGATAAGAGATGACAGTTTGATTGGAAGTACCAAACCAAATAAGGTCGCTCTTCATCTGATCTTCCCAACTGAGTGGAGGTCTTGCTGAACTATGTCAATGCCATTATATAACTCGTACAGCTCATCGTTGTCTGCGGTATTCGCCGTTACCAATGTTCCAGTTGGCAAGTGTGATTCGGCGTTGGATATCGAGGCTTACATTGTTGGTGTCATTAATGTTGGTTCCAACGTAGACGAAGTTATCCACAACTTCAAAGTTATGACTGTAAACAGTGACGTGAGAGCTAAGGCACAAATGCGCTGACTGTTTGTTTGATGACAGGAGATGTTTCGTCTTGTCCTCATTCACCTCCAGACACAGTATAGCATACATATAAATATTTTCTTTTTCTTTCTTTCTTTTCTTTTCTTTTTTTCTTTTTCTAAAATCTTACTTTTCGAGAGCACTAAAATCTCTAAGAGTCTGTGCTGTATATATTCTAAAGTGGGGTTTTACTTAGCGTTTTTTATACTCTCGCCACAAAAGTTGCTAAAGAGAGTATTATAATTTTGTCCACATAACGGTTGTTTGTAAGTCCTAAAACTAAACGAGTTAGATATAGGGTTATATATACCAAAGTGATCAGGGTGACGAGTAAAGTTCAAATCCGGATGTCTGTCTTTCCGTCTGTCCGTCCGTGCAAGCTGTAACTTGAGTAAAAATTGAGATATCTTAATGAAACTTAGAACACGTGGAATCGCACCACTGCCACGCCCACAAAATGGCGATAACCAAAAACACATAAAGAGCTATAACTAAGCCATAAATAAAGTTATGAAAAAATTTGGAACATAGGATCGCATTAGGGAGGGGCACATTTGAATGTAATTTTTTTGGAAAAGTGGGCGTGACCCCGCCCCCAAAAATATTTTTTGTATATATCTTGCAAACCAATAAAGCTGTATAAACCAAACTTTCTGCAGTCATTTCTTTTAACCGTTTCCTTATACAGACCAAAAATGAAAGAAATCGGATAATAACCACGCTCACCTCCCATACAAAGGTTAGGTTGAAAATGACTAAAAGTGGGTTAACTGACTAACGAGAAACGTCAGAAACACTAAATTTTACATAAGAAATAGCAGAAGGAAGCTGCACTCAGATTTTTTTACAAAATGAAAAATGGGCGTGGCATCTCCCACTTATGGGTCAAAAACCATATCTCAGGAACTACTTGACCGATTTCAATGAAATTCGGTATATAATACTTTCTTGACACCCTGATGACACATGTGAAAAATGGATGAAATCGGTTCATAACCACGACAACTTCCCATATAACTCAATTTTGAATTACATCTGATTCCTTCACTTTATAATGTATACATAAGGAACCAATGAAGATGGCGGAATAAAACTTTACACAAATAGTACATATCATCTCTGGCTTCTTTTGAGAAAAAATTGTCGAAAACGGACTATAACTTTTCAAGACCCCAGATATCGGACATGTTGAACTCAGCGCCTAAGGGTAAATGTTAACCGAAAATATTGGTAAATCTCTTAGATAATTTAATGTAATTCAGAGGAAATTGTTTTCTTCTAATAGTGTGTCTCTGTTCCAAAAATTATTAAAATCGGATAATAACATCTCCTAGGTCCCATATGCCTAATTATAGGTTTTTCAAAAATACGGTGGGCGAAATTAAGTGCGTGTATAGTTTTGGATATAGTGTACCTAGCTGGTGAAAATGAATGAAATCGGTTCAGGAATTACCTCAGCCCTCATACACTATATAGGACGATTTTCGTTATTCTATTAAACTTTGTGCCGAATTTATAGGTAAATTTGGGTGTTATCTTATTAAAATTTCTTCAATAAATTGCGAGAGTATAAAATGTTCGGTTGCACCCGAACTTAGCCTTTCCTTACTTGTTTTATTTAGAAATTCACTTATATTGATATTCCACGCCAAATGTCGAACGCTATGACAATTTTCCTTCTATATATCAATGACATCAGGTTAATCAGTCGTGGTATGTTTAACATTAACAAATAAGATATAAGATATAATAGTCATCTCGTAAATCCGTAACATATAAAACCTTAGCTTTAATCAGAATCATTCACCCTCGATAATCGCAGTAATTCAATATCCCACAGAAGGCAAAAGATATAATGACCGACTTTGAGAATTGCCTACAATTTGTTTAGCTACAATCTCTGTTCTCTTGTTAAACAAAGTTAACCCTAAGTTAAATCCTTAAAGCGAAATAACCGCTTAATATTTCTTTTTGATTATACCAGTTTCTTTGAATTATGCCATTTGTCTGTTCGATTAATGCCATGGAATTGTCGCGGTAACAAGAGAGATCGTGCAATATTCATCACTCTTTGATGAGTTTCCTATGCTAAAAATTATTTAAATAATTGTCACCGCAAATTTTTTGGGTTTTTATGTACTTATTTATTTTTTTATTTATCTCCTTTTTATCGTATTGTGAAATTAAGTGAACTATGTAGGTTTATATGTTTGTATGTAGTACGTATGCTTACATAACATTAATGCAGGTTCTAGTTAGTATGTATAGTATGCAATATTTTTTATTTTTATTTTAATTTTCATTAATTCATTGCAGTTTAAATTTGTTTTTAACTGTTGTTGTTGTTTTAGTAGTTGAGAAATTCCTTTAAGATTCAGTAACAAGAAGTTAGTAAAGATATGTAGCATATGTTTGTTTGTATGTATATTTGTTTGTTTTGAATGTTCAAATACATAACTGTTATAATTTGGTATATAACGGTATTTTCGGGGGTGAAAAAGTTGTTAAATAATTTAAATAACTGTTTGTAAATATATATATATATATTTCTTCTAATGTTATGTATGCAGTTGTGTGGATTTGCGTGTAATTGTAACCTCACTTATATGGTGTATAGGTGTTTACTATGTATGTGTGTATGCATATAATTTTTATTAAATTCAAATATCAACTCTGAACCTCGAACTTGTTTCAATATGTTTTTTTTTTCAAATATAATACAATTAAATTTTGAGAGTATTTATTTGCCTTTTATTTAATTATTTATATATAAGTATGTATGTATGTTGGTATGTGTGTATGTAACTATAAGTATATAATTAAATATAATTTTAATTTATTTATCATTTGCTTTGTTTCATCTTTAGTTTTCTAACCATTGCTTTCCAAGACCACACTAGTACGAGTATATTAGTATACATTTATGATTATTTCTTTGTATGTCTGTATGTCTATGGCTTTAGTTGTGATTGTAGGGATTTTGGTTTTTATACCGTTGTGCAAGATGCTCGTTAGCTCCACTGTAAAGAAAAATTGAGGTTATTTAAGTAAAATTCAACAAAAAGTTTAAAGCTGGGGAATATAACTGGAATAAGGAAAAGGAAAGTGTTTAGTGGGGAGTACTTAACTCATTGGAGGGAAGAACCCTCAAATTAGACAAAAAGTTCGTAGGAATGGCATAAGAAAATCCAAGCTTTACTTATAGTAATTTCAAAATATAATATAAGAAGAGGAAATATCTGAACTCTATTTAAAGTTTTTTTCAAAGGGACGCTACAAAAGTAGACCGATAGGGACAGCAAACGTCGCCATATTTTTTCCCGCTCTTTTGACATTTCTCTTCAGTAGAGTTTTCCAATTCATCATGGAAAGATATACGATCCAACAACGAGTCGAAATTATGAAATGTCGCAAGAACTGAAGCCGCTTGACCACACCAGAATCGTCGTATGTTCGTGAATTGGGCTGAGCAACAACTTGAAAATGATCCGGATTTTCATCGAAAAATCATCTTCAGCGATGAGGCTCATTTCTGGCTGAATGGTTAATAATAACGATTTGGTGCGGTTTATGGTCCGGCGGCGTCATTGGGATGTACTTCTTCCGTGATGATCAAGTCCAGGACGATCCTGTGAATGGGAATCGCTACCGCTCAATGATAACCGAATATTTTTGGCCCGGTGATATGGACTTGGATAATATGTGGTTCCAATAGGACGGCGCCACAAGCCACACAGCGAATATCACAATCGATGTATTGAAAACCAAGTTAGGTGAACGTGTTATCTCACGAAATCGTCCAGTCAATTGGCCACCTCGGTCGTTCGATTTGACGCCGTTAGACTATTTCCTGAGGGACTACGTCAAGTCTATGATATATGCCAACAAGCCAGCGACGAACTGCGCGAAGTTGCAGCAGTTTCGGCCGATTTATGCTTGAAAACAGTTGAAAATTGGGTTCATTGTCTGGACTTCATGAAATCGAGTTCCATATATAATGACATCGAATCTACTTTCATATCCCAAACTTTTGTACCTCTCTTATTGAAAACCCCTTTATCTGTTCAAGGACAGTCGCCTTGTACTTCCAGTTATAAACCCTTCAACACATACTTTCTACCAACTACTTACATATATCTTGTAAGCTCCTCAATATCCACCAACATGGAGTCTTGTGAGACATGCAGATCATCCCGTTCCATTAGATTATGCACTAGTGACTCATTAAGCTCTTCAATATGTGTATGCAGACTATTGACAAGTATTTGGAGCTGCGCTATATTCATATCGGTTAGCATTTGTCGTGAGACCCGACGTTTATCGGCGGTCATTTGCACGCCCACTTTACGCAGCGAAACGCGTATGATATCGGTAATCGGTGAGACGCGTCGGTTCTGTCGCTCAATCTGCAATAAAAGTGGCATAAGTTATATAAGTATAAATTAAATATTATATTAGCTTAAACTCCCAACTTACCTCCATTTGCATGTGTGCCATCTCTTTGGCTTGCGCCAATGCCATACGCGCTTCAATTTGTAGTTTGGCTTGCTTGGTGAAGAAGTCACATTCCAAATCTTCGCTACTGAACGCCGACAGTGTCGTTTGGAAACTCTGTTGTTTGCTGTTCTGTGGTGGCCGTTGCATGTGTTGTTGTGTTTGATATTTGTTGGCCGTTGCTGCAGAGCTGAGTGACGAAATCGAGGCATGTCCACTACCAGCATATGGGTAGTTGGGTTTATCGGCCAGCGAAATGTTAAGTGCACTCACATTATCGACATGCTTGGTTTTGGATAACTTCGGGCACGTCTCTGAGTCTGAGCTATGGCTTTCGGTGTCCGATGACGGATCATTTAAGCGACCTAACTGTGCGTCTGTAATTTCATTTTGTTGTTAATAAAAGGTATGGAAATTGTCATGAAAAATCTGCTTACTTGCTAATCTTGACTGTATGCCCGTCTTCCAAGTATTTCGTTCCTTTGTTTCCTGACTGTGTTCCTCCGAACCCATGGCCAAACGACGGCGAATTTCTTCGCGATCGCTGCGACGCTGAAATTGGAAGCAAGTATATATTAGTTTGATCGAAACAGAATTAAAAATAAAAGGAAATGTCTGAAATGTATAGGTTTACAAATTTGTTAGGAAACTTCGCTTATAAGTGATATTATTTTCAAGAGCTTGATTTCTAAGAGCACATTTTTTTGTCTTTCTTAATTATGTGAAAGTTATCCATACAGACTAAGAGCTATGGCTATGAGTAAAAAAGGGAATGGAAGTAAGTAAGACTTGGAAGTTTTGTCGGATTTAAGACACACCTAGAAAGTTAAATCGAAATCGCTGGTAATTCACCTTTGATTTGATCCATAAGACGCTAGTTGCCAAAGCTGTTGGGGGAAGACGAAGTGGAATCATCCAAGTACTTCCTCCTTCAATGCCCAGCATTCGCCTGACTAAAGTTAAAACACCACGGTAGGCACATCTTCGGCGAACCCAACGAAGTGAATGTAATCGACATTAGCCGACTTAAGAGCTTTATAATAGAGCACAAACGCTTTGTCGATAGGATCTTGGCGATCCGCCAGGAGTATTCGGTTGGCACAAAGGACCGATTGCTCGGCAACGGTTTCACTGTTTGGGAGAGCCCTCTGTCATTGCGGAGATCTACCTCTTGACCTAGCCTAACATTTGATTTAATCCCTAGTTGACTTGCTTAGTGAGATAACGTCAATCAGCTGTTATAAATAACTGTATTCATTTGTTCATAAACGGAAATGAACGAATGTGTAATAAATATATGGATCAAGTAAGCACAACTGTGAGATGAGAGAATAAAGACATTTGTAAAGGGTCTTTATTTTTAGCAGATATGAAAAATATTATATAAAGTTCCAGATTCCTTTGAGCACCCTTGGGCCTTTGTTTCAATTTATGTATTTTAAATATTTATCTGTACTTTCTATTAGGTTATGCATTCTCATATAATATCCACGACTCACTCTACATTCTTACTTTCTATTAATCACAACAGCTAAACTATTTTCGGGAAAATACAAAGTTCTTTCAATAAACCTACACTATAGCGCTTGCACTCGGCGACATTTGGATCGGTTACTCGGCCAAATTTATCCAGCACATCGAAGAGAAACTCCGGCTCGATATGTGTGGTAAACTGTGAGAGTTCTATGAACTTTGTAGCGGTTGTTGTTGTGGGCCGGTAAACGCGCGGAAACATCCAGGCGGCACCATCCACAACGTCACTGTCGGCTTGCGCACATTTGTGATATTTTATTAAACCGTTAAATTTACACTTAATACCAAATATTAATTTATCCAACATTTTTGCAAAATTTGCAACAAAAACACGAATTAATTTAAAGAAATAAACAGCGGAGATCTCAAAAATAAGAAGCGTTTTATAATGTTTTGCTTCCAAGGATCTTCCTGCTGTTCACGCACACATTCGTTCGAATACTGATTTATTTATTTACTGGTGCACATGCCGATGCCGCATAGACCCCCTGCCAAAAGAAGGTTCACACATACTTATAAATCTACATTGCAGAAGAAACACATTCATACAGGTACTTGATGTTGCACTCATATGAGCGTGTATGTGTGTATGGAGACAGAAATCTTCTCCTCTAAAGGCTCTTCTGAAATCTACCCCGATCTTATGCTTACAAACACACAGCCATACAAGCATAGTTCACATGCATATGTAAGTATGTATGCAGGTAGGTCGCCACCAGGGGTGCGCCTGGAACAGATGTTCTTCTTTGTTACTGTATTTCTTCAATCAAGATCGCGAAGCGATTTCCTTCGTTTTATTAAGTTCCTTAGCGCAAAGAGCTAGAAGGAAGTACTCAATATTCTTAAGAAGTATCAAAAGTGTGTATGTATACGAGAAGATGTAGAAGCATCTGGTTCTGAGGGTAGTTAAGTAATTTGATTTAGGGCTTGTTCAAATATACATATGTACATATATACATTCATACAATATGTATATAAATATATATGTATGTACGTATATATGTTATATAACTAAAATTAAATAAAAAAGTTTTATATTAAAAGGAGTAAGGTTCAAACGAACCGAACAATAATGTAAAAAATATAAAAGAGAGAGATTGAGACTATTTTTATATAAACCAAATAAAACATTAGAATATCAGTCTTCGAAAATGATCATCAAGATTTTCTGTACCGGAGAAGCTATACGTATCATTTGTTTACTCGCGTTCTATTTCTGAAAAACCGATCTTCATGTAAGTTCAGCGAGAGATCGAAACCGATTCTACTTCCTTCCTTTTGAACTGTGATGAGTCGTAGAATGTCTCGGTAGCTTCTTTTGTTATAAAACTTTCTTTAGTCATAAAAGGTTTGTCAGATTCCCTCAGTGGAAATTATCTGCGGTTTATGAGCCGGCAGCGTCATTGGGCCGTACTTCTTCCGTGATGATCAAGACCGGCACGTTACTGTGAATGGGAATCGCTATCGCTCAATGGTAACCGAATATTGGATGATATGGACTTGGACAATATGTGATTCCAACACGATGACGCCACAAACCACATAGCGAATGTCACAATCGATTTATTGAAAACCATGTTTAGTGAACGTGTTATCTCCGGAAATGGCCCAGTCAATTAACCGACTCGGTCGTGCGATTTGACACCGTTAGACTATTTTCTGTGGGACCCACCCAAGCCAATGGTCTATGCCAACAAGTCAGTGACGATTAATAAACCTCGTACGAATATCGAACGTGAAATTGTAGCAGTATCTGTCGATTTATGCTTGAAAACCGTCGCAAATTGGGATCAGCGTCTTGACTTCTACAAGCGTGACCGTGGTGGTCATACAAAAGAAATCGATTACCATACATAATGGCATCGAATCTACTTTTACAGGAATAAATAATTTCATTGATATCCCAAACCGTTTTGGTTTTATTTAAACGTTTTTAGCACTCTTATTGAAAAACCCTTTAGATATTTTTCAACTCTTGATATTAAAATTATTTATTATGAATATAGGGGTGTAAATAAAGTGATGACAACACGCGATGAGAAGTTACTGGGAGCATTTGAGAGAAGATGGACTGTATGAGATCTACGACCGACAACTGTATAAAAATCCAACGATTGCGCTGGTTAGGTCATGTTGAACGTATAGAAAACGATGATCCAGGGAAAAAATCTTTCGATTCGGAACCCATGGGTACACGCATTTAATAGAAGGACTAAGTGTATAGGGACCTGTTTGCAGTTTGGATGTAAAACAGGCGTGAATTCGAAAAGGTTAGAGGCAACTGGCGAAGTTCTGTGTTCTCGGCCCAGACCGACTCTCGCTTGTAGTACCAAAGAAGAAGAAGACTATGAATATGATGAAATCCTTATTTGTTAAGGAATAATGGCAATATGATTTAGAAATAGTTCCAAAAACTAGGAAATTATTAGATGTTCTCAAATAACTATCCAAACAATTCGGAAAAATACTTAAAATAACCCCGAACTGGTCCCAAAATAGTACAGAAATAATCTGGAAAGAATCATAAAAGAATGAAATAAATCTCTCAAAAATCTTAAAACAATTCGGGAGCGATTTTTATATTCACAATTATTATTTTATTTTCTTTACTTAGTTCTTCAAAAGACTAATTAGCGAAATTGTTATTGACTTGAATGGTATTTTTTTGAGTAAAGCTTTGTCTTGCCAGACCCACTGTGCAGCGACAAGTTGGTAGAAATACAAAACATAATTATTAACCCTGAAATGTGGTAGACTTCGACTTCATACAAGCTTAATCTAATTTTCAAAAAGAATAAATCATCAAGTGTAATTAATTTGAACTAATTATAAATCAAAAGGAAATCTCAAAATATTATATTTTTTTATAACCCCTTATCTTAAATTTGTGTATAGAATATTGTAGATACATAGAAGCATAGATTTTCCTCTTCACCTTGATTAAAGATACATAATTACATGCGGTAGTAAATAAATATAGTTTTTTATGTACAATAACAACAAATATTTAATACTGTTACTTTTGTAAATACATACGAACTTGTTCGGTTGGTAGCACACTTTTCGTTCAGCATGACTTCCCAATTCAATGTCGGCTTAACCCAAAAACGACAAGCATACTTATACATGTACATAGTATGTATGTATGTATGTATTCATTTATTTACCGAACGAAAGTTGCACTTTATTGCAAATATTTCACCGTTGCGAATTGAAAAGGAAATTTGAAAAATATTTAGTTTTCTCTCTTCAAAATTGCGAAGAAGATAGCAAAAGAAGCGCTACATAAATCTCATATGTTACAGTTATCAGTCACTTACTACTAGCTTCGCTATTGAAGAGTGGTGTGAGGTAAAAAACGAAATCTCTTGTTTTTTTAATTGTTCATCGATAGCATAACTTTTAACAATTTATTTATATCAGAGAGTGGCGAATCGAATAAACAAATCGTCTAGCGATTATGATCATTGCCAATTTTTTTAATTTTGAAGTTCTTGACTCGTCTGGTATTTTATTAAAAAATAATATAAACTATACACATTCCGAAGATTAGATTATACAAGGGAACTGTCGAATAAACTAAAATCAACGAGAAACCGTGAAGTGCATGTTGCCCACTTTACTAACTGAGTCTGGCTAACAAAAAAACGGGAATTTTAGTTTTTTGAAAAAAAAAAATTTATTCATTCGTCTACAAAATAGTCCCCAACCAATATAATGTTCGACATAACGCTCGATTAGATAAGCCATTTATATCTAGTCAAAATATTAATATTCAAAAGCTAGCTTTATTAAAGACTTAATTGGAATTGTTTCATTGTGTTCCTATAATCCTTGCAAGAGTTACAGGACCAAATATGTATATATATAAAGCGTATCTGTGCATAGATTATAAATTTTTTATATGGACGTGCCGGGAACTTGATTAAGCTTTGGAGCTTCTTTCATATTTAAAAATCTAGCATCAATGAAGATCACGAAATAAAACCCAGCTTCAATAGTGCCTCAGATATGTGAAATCTATTCCCAACTCGAAGCTCTGCGTTTGAGTTTATACCTCGATTAATTTGTAAACGATCGGCAAAATCCCTCACTGAACCCGCCTCGACGGTGTCGACAGGTAATAGATGTCACAGCGTCGCGACAATAGCACGGCTCGCCAAGCTGCAGTCGGGAGGTTTCTTGCCAAGATATGACTGTATCGTTGAGGGTTAATTGCTCCTCAATAACACAGCATTCATACTATGGTAGAGGGCAGGGTTTAATAGCCCAGTCTCGATCGAAGCTTACGGATGACTGGCACCCTCTTGCGTAGCGGGAGCTATGCACAAACGAATCTGATTTCCCCCACACTCGTGGATCCAATGGAAGAATTCGGTTAATTAAAAAAATAGTCTTGCACTCTTTCAAAAAAGCCTGAAGAGTGCCATGTTTAGAACATTTTCTAGAACGGAGAACTTAAAGACAGAAGCTAAGCTCGGTATAGAGGCAAAGGTACTGGAGGTGCAGCTACACCTACCACCAAGAAACCAACGACAACACCCCAACACACAACCGGAACCAAACCTTGTAGCCAGGAGTAGGCTACTAATAAAAGGCGAAGGGAGATCTCATAGGTGAAGTAGCTGGAAGTGCATTCGCCAAAGAATGACTTGTTCTTAAGGTCGAAAACCCGAAAAAGGTACGTATACGGAGAAGCGACGTACTGCCGTCCTACTTAGAATGGTACATTTTACACCGCCAACCAAAGAGAAGCTCACAAATTCAACTTAAATCGAGAGAAACAGCGTTAAAAAGACAAAAGTCAGCTAAAAGGCCAAAGACAAATGTCGGGGTATCATCGCTGATGTAACCGTCCAACTACATATATAAAGCCGCTATAGCCAAAGTTGGGAAAGTATGCACCGGAGTAAAGCTGGTAGCGGTCGACAAGAAGGACATCCCATCCCGTTTAAGGTCTAGATTTGGGCTGGACCATCGCAGCCAGACCAGAAAATGCAACTCATACGTGCATGCAATCCTAATCTGTGGACGGAGGTATGGAAATTCGATATAGTTTCCAAGAATCTGCAGCGAATCCTGGTGTGGAGACGAAGAGGGACACCATGCAGATGATGCTGCTTCTTACCAAGGAATCAATTGAACCGCTGATCGTTGGATTTAGTGTGTAATTATCACTTAGAGGGTTTAGATTAGGTTAGGTAGAAAAAAATTAATGGTCATCCGACGATCTCCTCAACCATTAGGAGAAAAAATTTAGCATACTCTCCATTCGTCGTGTAGTAAGAAGAAATAGGGAGCATATTCTAAATTTCTAAATTAATCTAACCTAAAAACGCGTGGCTTTGTCTTGTCAGAAGTGCTCATATTCAGCTAAACGTGAATTTAGCTCTTCACTATTATTTTTATATGCTTATTTATTCCATATACCTTTCGATTCTCGGAAAATATCAATTAATTTTTCCATTATGACTTTACTTTGTGCATGTTTTTTGCTTCACAACGCATTGTTTTTGCTTTTGCTTTTGTAATTAATTTTAATTTCATTTTGTTCACTTCTTTTACTTTATATTTCTGTATTTTGTTTTGTTTTAGCATTCAACAGACCTTCTCAGACCAATTATCCGCCGCTGTGTTATTTACAATGGATGTGAACAGTTCAACGGTGTCGACACTCTCGTTTTCGTCATAACACAGCGTATACAAATCGAATACAAAACGTGAATCCTTTTTATAGTGTCGACGCTTTTGTGGCACTGGCAGCGAGCAAAAATCATTATCGCCATCGAAATCCATGGCTCCTAAGCGTGTTGAACTAGGTTTTTAGCAGTAAATTAATGTTTTAATTTTTTTTTCCAATTTTTTCACTTTCAATTGCGCTTAAAAAAAACAGTTATTTTGCTTGCTTTTGGCTTGACATTTATTTATTTAACTTGTTTTTAATAAAAAAGCGCTGAAACACTTGTTTCGATTATTTTTTTTAATATTTTCACATTTTTGTTGTTTTTATTGTTATCGTTGCATATATTATTTATATTTATATTTCAATCAGCTTCCAACACTCCACAGTTAGCCTAAAGCACTGTTATGATTCACGCCAGCAACGCAGCCAAACTGTCTAAGCCACTTGCACACTAGCGTTTACAGAGCGCGCGGTTAAAGCGACCGACCCAACAAACCGACGTTTTGAACCCAAAGTTAACACTGCCGTGGGGTTGCGAAAGTTAAGCTGCCATGCCACAACCGTGCGCCAAGCCACTGTACACCAGCTGGATGGCTAGAGAGCAACTGTTGCAGCAGCAATCAATTTAGCAGAAGCAACACACAAAAGTGAAACAATAACAACAAAAACACATTAACCGATTCAGTTGCTGCGGTCGCTCAGGCAGTAATTTTTGCTTAAATTTATATGTTTCGATATACATACATACTGGTAAATATGTATATATGTAGAATTGTATATATGTATTTAACTAAAATTTGGAGTCAGCGTCGGTAGTGAGTCGTTGCGAATGGTTTAGTTGATCGCTTGTTTTGTCTTGTCCGTCTGACTAACTGAGCGCCAGTTTGCCCACTTTGCTGACTAGTCAAGAGACTGGCGGCTCACGGCTGGCTTAGTGTGTCGTTGTGCCATCCAGCAGCTTCGCAAATGAAAGCAAATCATGTGCACAAGTCACCGAACAAGAACAAAAACAAAAAAATGTGAACAGGTAAATCGTTATTAAAAATTAAAAATATATTGTATGTACATACTTGACAGATACTCGCGCTATGTACTGTGTTGGCAAAATATACTGAGAAAAATTAGTGGCTCAAATCGGAGAACTTTTTAACAGTCTATATATACAAAGAACGAGTGAAATTTATCAGGTGTGAGGTTGAATTACGCCTACTATTTGTCATCTGCATCGTGATTTTATTAAACGAAATGAAGGTATTATAAATCTTTATCCGCCTCTGGAGCTTTATCGCTCGTGCAAAACACTCTCTGATATTTGTAATTTTCAACCCATTGGATACTAGCTACTTTTAGAAACCCCTGTTACTAAAAATTTAAAAAATTGTCTGGTTCACGTTTCGACAGACAGACATTTTTCAAACCCGATCAGCTTTAATAGCTGGCGTGATCTAGGGAATTTAGTATTTCCTGTCCACAAGTCACCGCTATTAGTAGAAACATTTTCTGGTTATTCAAAAAATACGTGGGTGCGTGATTTATGACAACAATCTTCCGAGTTAAAGTCATGAAATCGATAAATCGATCGGCCGTCTATAAGCAAAAGAAGCTTGACTCCGTTAGGTTTCGTACCAACACGGCTACAAGAAATTAAGAAATCGGTTTAAGTCATATAGGGTTAAAGGTTTCACTGAAACCGGATGTTAATGTGACCTATACTCCTGAAGAACTACTCACAACGGAGAATCCGAAAAAAGCATGGAAGCATGAAAGATTTAGTGGGAAACTAGTTGTGGTTATTCTTGGAGCAGCCATTTTAACCGTTTGAGGACAATAACCTAAATGTTTAATAAGCCGAAATTAAAAACGACTGTTTTTTTAGGATACCAGGAAGAAGCTCTGAAGAACCAAATTAACTAAACTTTATTTGTTATGTATTGTATTCAATTCTATATCAGAACAGCAATACTAGCGTTGAAATCGATGACAGTGCGCTCCAGGCTAGTTAAGGAATGTTTAACTACCTTATCATAAGCTTCTAGCTACTTTGCTATCAGACTTGTGTGCGCACCCAGACAGTGTAAAGCGGAGGAGCTTGCAAGAGAGGGTACTCTAGCAACATTAACAACGCAATTTGTGAAAGTTGCGCTGGACCGCAACCAGCACCTGTGCAGTTGCTCGCAGTGGAACGTAAAAGGACCTACGAACTGCTTTCTCTTAGCAAGGTCCATCTCGGCGCTATCATAGATGTGTTTACTGGTTACTCTCCGATAGGTACACATGCGGTAAGACTAGGGATCCTGGCAAATGCAAGCTGCCAAAGCTGTTTGGAGGAAGGCGAGTTGGAATCATCTGAGTATTTCCTCCTCTAATTTGCTCGACTGAAGTTGAGACACCTTGACAGGCACACCTCCGGCGAACCTAGCGAATTGACTAGAATTGACATTAGCCGACTCAAGAAATTCGTAATAGATTCCAATCGCTTTGTCGAATCTTAAGGGTCTTTCTGATCCAGAGATCTGCCCTTTAACCTAACCTATCCTTTAGTTTTCTTGATACCACCTTGTAATCTCTTTCTGTATATTATTATTAACTTTCTAGCTTGTCTTCTTTGACCAAATGTAAACTATACGTTATCGAATTCCGTTTTGTAGTAAAGAGCTTTATTTTTGTTTGTTCTAGTTTGGGTTAACTAAGTTGAAGCCGTTAAATTTGTCTTCGAAAGTTTCCCTATCTATAATAATAAATCATAATTGACCAATTTAGCATCAATTTAAATAGGTGACCGGGAATACAGGCAACACAGATCATCAAAAATAAGTGTACTAAAAGTTAAGACGTCTCTTAGCTTTTTGAAATCTATTTAGTTTTCTAAAATGTGCCGCCCTTAAACTAATAATCTTCTACCTTTTAATTACATTTCAAGTCTTGAATCTTATTTTCTATTATATATACTCACCTTCTTCTCTATCTCTTTAGCCAGTTTAAGATGTTGCTGCAAGGTTTCCATATCGAAATCACCACCAATCTTATAAGCGTCAAACAAATCTGTAAAAATTACAGTGATATAACGGTGACTTGACTTTGAGCGTACACATGAAAGCTCATCGCTCTACAAACTTAAATTTACCCAAAGCACTTGGTGAAGCCAAATCGGTGCTTGTGCACTTGCCGTCTTGATTTTTCACCGAATTCTTCAAATACTGCGCCCACGCGGACATTTTCGTATAGCGACTGTTGCTCAAAATTAACTCCTTGTTGTTAATCAGCTGTTGATATTGATGCATTTCGGCTTCCTCACGTCGACGATTGGCATTTTCTTCGCCATTTCTCGAACCACCGCCCATATTGGTACGCTTCGAAGTGAAGAAACGGCTAGTGAAACCCGTCTTCGCGTGATTACGCCCAATTTTGCTGCCACCCGCCGCTTTTGTAGGCTTCTCCGTTTTCTCATGATTTTGTCCGGCCAATTTTCGCGTGTTACGTGCATTTTGCTGACAACGCTTATACTCAATGGCTACGGGGGGTAGCTGACGTTCATCATAAGATGCTTTTTGGTATTTGGGTCGCATTTGTGCGCTACTTGTATTACTAACGGTGCTTACGTCAGTTACGTCATCTCGCTCCCTTTGGCTGTCATGCTCTCTCTCTTTGGCATGGCATGCATTTATTTCTTCCGAATCGCCGCAACGTCCATATGACCAATCGACAGCATTATTGTCCTCCATAAAGTCCATTGTTGTTGGATCGTGTTCTTCACTTTTATCAGCATCTTCTGTTTTCGCTTCAACTTTGGTGGTATCATCTTGCTTATTTTGTTTTAGTGCCGTAACATATTTATCAGAGTCAATGAGATCCTTTGCGCTCGAGAGCATCGCATCTGACACCTGTGTAAATAAAGGGGTTTCTTTACTAAATGCCGAAGAAGTTTAAAGGTGTAAATACAAGTACCCATGGCAAGGGATTATGAATGAGAAATGAGGAAAGAGATAGTGTGTCTGATGGAGATCTGAAGCTATGCGCCCCTTCAGTTTATATGTACTCTTGTTCATAAAATATCAGAGAGAAAGAAAGTATCGGGGACAGAGTACCCGAGTGTGCAATAGAGTGAAAGGAATCATTATAAAGGTATAGACGGTTGGAAAGATCTCATTGGTTCATTGGTCCATTATTTGCATGGAGAGGACACTTAAACTGTAATTTCTCTTTTATAAGTCTTTATTACCTTCTCAATTGGTTGCGGCTGTCCAACATCATCTTCGTCATCGTTTGCCTCATCATTGGTTTCGACCAAACGCCTATAACCGCTCACTAGCAGGCCAAACTCTCGTTCCACCTCTTGTTCGAAGTCACCAATTATATCCACTGGTGTAATGCCAAAGCCAACGCCGTCTTCTCTACCGATATCATTGGAACGCACTGGTGTTGTGGCATTGCTACGACGCTCGCCAGCTACGAACCTCTGTGCGTCTTTTCTTTCCGTTTCCCGCTTTTCTACCGATTTGTCGAGACGCGCAACTTCGCTAATTTCTTCAAATGCAACTTCGGTGCGTTTTCGCAGTGGTTGTGGGCTCACGCCACGTAGCAGATCCGGGCGATTCTCCTTCTTCGAAAGCTGTTCTAAACGTAAGTTGGAATTTTTCAATAAAATATCTGGCGTGGTGCCATACACCTGTTGTCGCTCATCGGAGATTTGTGCGACTAAGCGACACTTCTGATCACAACGAAAGGCAAAATTATCCGCAGAGTTTATAATATAGGCATCGGAGTAATTATCGGGTACATTCAATGTGAGCAATTGTCGTAAGTTGTCATGCAATTCATTGGCAATGAGTGCGCCCAATTTGCTATGTTGCTTTTGTTGATGCTGTTGTTGCTGCTGCAGCTCTTCGCTGCTTATATTCCGTGTGGTGGCACTATTGCTGTTAGCATCTGTGTAAGCTTCTTGCTGTTCTGTTGATTCCTCATGCTCGACTTGTGCGCTTTTATGGCTGCTATTGCTGTTGCTGTTGCTATTGTTATTGTAGATATTCAGTTTCGTATTCAACTCGGCCTGCTGCTCCTCGCTGGGCAGCTCTTCACAACTATCGGCGCTCAACTCCATTTCACACTCGGACATGTCACTGTCATACGAATCGGATGGTGTGCAACCGATGAAATGTTCGGATAGTGTGTGCGCTAAATGCTGGAATCCAGGATAATTCGGATTGATTATACCTCGCGGAAAGTAGGACCGTTGTGGTGTGCTCAAAGAGACACTCGATGACGTTGGTGATGTTAGATATTCATCTGAAATAGATTGATGGAAAGTCAGTTATATGAAATCATGTGAAGGGTCCAATAGGACTCATAACTACAAATACATAAATCTTTCTTGAACATTGTGCCGTGAGATATATGGCGAAAAACGTACACCAAATCTCCAAACATGAGTTTCTAAATTTCAATTTGCTATTGAAGTCCTAAACAAATTCACTACCTTTACTAATACATCATTCTTATTTTAAAATTAAAAATAAAATAAATCGCCTTCAAATTCAGTGCATTTTCATTTAGTTAAACATTTATAGGTTAAGTTAGTACCTTACCTAATTCATTGTTGTGCTGCTCCATTTCTGATTTATGGTTTCGTTCTTTGCACAAATCCAACATGGACTGATCATTGTAATAATTTTCAGAATCATGCACATTTCCTGCAGCAAACTCCTCTGTGTCCGACACTGACTTAACTGGTTGCTGTTGATTTGAATTCGGTTCATTAACGGTAACGTTTGTTTCCGTTTTCATCTCGTTGTTATAATCGATGTGACAACCGCTGTGTCTCACATCTCTGGCAGCGCGAGGGGTAAAATTATCGCATTCTTGCGCTGCAGTATTTGTAACGGACTTATAGTTGACGAATTTTGTTGTACGCTGAAAAAATTCATTTTTCAAAATAAATATATGTAATTTAAAAGTAAACGCTGAAACTAACATTGATTTTTTCGTAATCATCCAAAGCGATTGCAGCGCGATTCACATACACCTCCTGGAATCCCTTATAGGCACTATTGCTATTACCACCGTAATTTTCTAGATAAGTTTGTGTTTGCGGTTGTCGTTGGAAATACTCCTCATATCTACTGCCGACCAATGCCGGATTTGTGCTCGTATATTCAAATGGCACGGCCAGGGAAGAGCTCAGTGCGCGCTGCACAAACTCATCGGCCGAAGAGGTGTACGCAGAGGTGGTACTAAACGGGGCGTTGGGTAAGTAATCGAAGAAACCAGTAGACGTGGCATTCAACTCATTCACCGGCCAATTGGCATTCTTATTTAACTCTTTACGTGCCGGTTGTAAGGAGTGTAAGGACTCCTCTGTGGTTGTTGTCAGTTGTTGTTGTTGTGTAGTTGGGTTGCTAACGTTGTTAGTGTTGTGCGTAAATTGTGCAGCATTTCCAGCTGTTAACGTGATGTCGGGAACTCGCATAACGCTCGCGATCTGCGAGGGGAAAGTAATTTAGTTGGGAAAATTAAATTAGACAGTGTTATGGAATAACTGCCGAAAGATTGAAATTTTTATTTTTTTAGTTTCATGTATTACATTTCAACTATTTTCTAAATAAACGAGTAGGTTGAGGCTTGAAATTGTCAATTAAAATTCTCTTTAGATTTACTTTCTTCATTAAGAAAATTATTTATTTATATTTCTGCAGCATTTCTTGTATACAAAGTTAATTTTCACATAAACGATGCCTATATGAATACCGATTTTTGTTTCAATTCCTCGTCTAAAATTGCTTTTGAGTCATAATGGTGTGACAAAGTATGATGAATCGTATATCTGGATAAATTTACGTGCATATAAATACATATGTATAAGTAATTTTTAATTATTTCTCGACTAGGATACTCGTAAAGAAACACATTATTATTTTATGTTATAATATGCATACATATATAATTAACAACCACTATCAAATTTGCTTTGCTCATAAGTTGGCAAAAAAGTAATTGGAGACCTCAAGTAATTCACTGAAACATACATACATACATGCATATTTCACTGCAACAAGGTCCCTGTATGCAAATCGATTTTACAAACGAAAGCCTACTAGTGAGCAACAGCACTCAAATATAAGAACTTAAGTAACGTTGCTTCAAAATTTACTAACAGTAATGCGTATATTTTTACGATTTGCATATTTAATGCTTATTAAGCAAATACTGCGTTTAAATACATAATTTTGAAACTACTAGCAAAAATATTAATAACTGTTAGAAAGTAACAGTAATTAACTGTAATTAAAATCATATTTGCTGTTTCTTTAACCACCTATATAAAATATTGCAACTCACTCGGTTATTTACAAAAATATTATATTCATAAACCGTCTTAAAGTAATTTTACGTTAATTTCTTCAAAAAATCAATAAACAGCACTTAGCGGAATAATAGTTTTTTTGACCATCTTTGCTCTATGTAGGTTTGCAATCTCTTCAGCGACACATTTCGTTTTTTGTGTAACAAAGAGCGTTTTTATTTACTGTTTTGTACTCACAAATTGTTTTATGCAAACTTTATGTGCATATTAATTTAATAACACAAGTTTTCGTTTAATTTTACAAACGAATTTTAATTTTTTTACAACTCACACCCTATGTGAATAATTGATTTTTACTTTCGTTTTCCATCGGCACACTATGTGACAACCAGACCGACTACCGCCCCGGACTTTGGTGTTTATGTATTTGCAGGGATATTCCGTAAATGACACATTGCAACTGAAGGCGCTGGTTGGGCTTACAACCCTCAATTTCGAAATGCGCATGTGCGTCTCAGTGACACATGTCAAGTGTGGAAAATACTAATTTTTTATTATAAATTCACATATTTACTTAAAGTGTCACACAAATCCTTGTGAATTGTCAGTATGGTATTAAAAATGTAGCAAATAATTTTTGAAATAAAATTAACGGCACGATTCCGATTACTTTTGCGCCGCAATCTGAGGGCACCGTTGGAAAGAGGACATCCTCCCGATTAACTAAACAAATTAACTAATATTTCACATTAACAACGTTTATTTACCAGAATTTTGTTAAATACTAAATAATTGTGTTCACTAAATAAACCGTTACACTTTTAGCTACTCGTTGGAAAATATTCTTTCTCAAACGCCAAAAAGTCTTCCTCTGTGAATATTGACTTCAGCACTTTAGGTTTCTTTGGTTTCTTCATTGGTTTGCCTTTGTTGTTCCGCTTGATAATCTGTAATTTTATTTATTAAAAAACAATTAAAATTCTTAATTATAATTTATTACCTTATTAGCATCATTTGGTGTAATTGTATTTTGCGATAGCGCTAACAATCGTTTCAGGTTTGTATTTGTTTTATTTTTGTCGGGCAGCAACTCCTTGCGCACATCATCTATATTCTTTTTCGCCTTAGTTATGGGTTTTAACGAATTGCTTTTCTGATTACTGGCCTCCTTCCTATTAGATTTGATTGGGTGATTTTTTGCAAGGTTTTTATGTGTAGCTAAAAAATATTTGAAATTAATTGAAAAATTTAACTAGTGATTTCGGAGTTTGCTGTCGCAAATGTAATTCAGCGCAATTATTATATGTGTCATCGCCAAACATACCTTTTTCATTACGAGTTGGCGTTTCGTCTAAGATATCTAAACTTTGTTTTAATAATTTAAGCGACATTTGTTAAGATTATTTTGTTTTGAAATTTCTGCTTGTAGACAATTCTGATTTGTTTATATTTTTTTATTTATTATGACTTCACCACCTGTCTTTGCAGGGTTGCTTCAAACACGTGCGCTAATTTCAAAATCTTAGAAATCCACCATGGTTATTATCAACATGGACGATAAACAGGGCAATATTGCAAATAAATTGTCAAATACTTATATTTAAACATTACCCATTCTAAAATTGCTATTTATTAGCATGTTTGTAAGAAAAATTTTATATTTATAAGCAGATAAAGGTAAAATATAAAAAATCATCATTTTGAAGATATTATTATACATTATCTCTATATGCAAACGCTCCGCAAACATATTTATATTAAATATGTAAGGGTATTTTAAACACATGTATTCCAATATTTTCATATATTTCATATTAATATATGAGTATCGAATATTCGATACATTGACTTAAAAAATTTTGATTAAGAATTCACATTATATCAAACGATTTAAGCAAAAGCTACTCATTTCCTCAAGAAATCAATAAAAATAAAATGGTATTAGTTGTTAATTTTCAATGTTTATTGTCAGTTTTTTATTAAAGAATAGTAATTTTTGATATTAAATTCACTTTAACATGAATTTGTTGATAATAGGCAACACTATTAAGGCAAAAATGAATCAAGCATATACCAACCGAACGAAAGAAAACTCAAAAATAAACGAAATATTTAACGGAATGAACTCGAGCAAACTGAACGAAGTGAACAAATACGCCGCCATTTTCTCTTGTGCATTTCTATGTCAATAGTTTACTAATATCAAAATTTTGGTGGGGTTTTATTGGGGTAAATTGCACAATTTTCCCATAGATTTAAACAATTTTTTGTTTAGAATCGTGTAAAAAGTGAAGTGTGTTATCGAAAAAATGCTCGTACGCTATTTGCATTATGTAATGACGCATCGAAGAGGCCAATAAAGCCATCGAATAAGAATCGTGCGTGCGAGCGAGCCGAGCTGTGGCCAACGGCAACAGCAGCATCAACATTCGTCCAAATCGCAACCTGAAGCTGCACCAGCTCATTTTATTTCATAAAGTGTTTAATTGAAAAATATATAGTGACGATTAAATATTGAGGTCTCTACCTCAGTGCGCAGCCTATGCTGCCTAATTAAAAAGTATCGAGATCCCCTGTAAGTCCCCATGCTAGAACATACCCCTTACACCGTGTAAAAGTTGTTTGTGTTACTGTGTGCACGTTCAAAGACCGAGGAAGTTTCCTCGAACTTTACTCTTGCGAACTTAGCTCGTTCATACCTGTTTAACGATATTATAAGGGTGAAGCAGAGGAAAGAAATAAACTACTACGAAGACAATAGGAAAGAAAACCAACAAAGGAGTTGAAACGTGAGTAGATGTGATTTTTGGTGTGAAATATTTGAGGTGGCTGTCCCTAGTAGTTCAATAACAACTCTCGTAAATTTTTAATGAGTTATAAAATGCACTTAAAGGAGGCAAAACTATAGTGATTTATAGGCCACGTATCCTTTAATGTGTGCCAATCGTGATTTAATGTTGTTGTTGAATGGATTTCATTTAAATATCGAAAATAAATTGTATTTTGACAAAACAAAAAAATCTATATAAAATAAAATTACTCTAATATTCGTAGCTAAATTAAAACAATGTGGTAAATATTATAGTGAAGTAGTATAATTAAATTGTCTGTCGGGTTTTATTGGTTAAAATTCAAATTTTTCTCAATTAAAAATAAATAATTTAATAAAAAAGTTAAAACAGTTTATATAAATATTTGAACTTAATGCAGAAGGGACTAGCCTAACCGTAATATAATATATCTTGTAATACTAAAGAAAAATATTTTTACAGGTAACCGTTTAGCGAAATCACTTATTACAAAGAAATACACAAACAACGCGCTTTTTAAATCAACAATGGCAACCAGTGATGACGAGCCCATGCACCTTTATGAGGTGTTTCAAAATTGTTTCAATAAAATAGCAAACAAACAACCGAGCTCTGGTGGCGCTGAACGAAATGGCGGCTATCAATCACCGTATGGTGGCCTTGGCATGGAAAATGGAATGTACCCCAATGATGATTTCAATCCTATGCATGACGCTGCAGGAGGAAGTAATCGTTTTGGCGATGGAGGAGCTGGAGTAAATCAGTATTTTGACACAAATCTTGGAAATGGCGGTGGTGTGCCACCAGGTGCTGGTGGCGGGCCTGGTGGAGGTTGGTACTCATCCACTGTAGGGGGCTATGGAAATCAAAACTCATATCAAAACAATGGTCCGCTGGATCCTCATCACTTAACACCACAGCAACACCATAATTCTGAGCCACAACATCATGGTATGGCTGGTGGCAGTGGTATGGGTGGAGGCCTACCCATTGATAGTGTAGGCATGCACAGTCCAGTGCCTACATCTCTACCGCCAATGAGTTCATTTCGTAGTGGCACTAATACTATGCAACAAATCAGTGGTCCTGCGGCGCATTCGCCAGCGGCGCTCTACAATTCCCCACAACACAATGCCCAACACAACGCTTTAGCGACGGCGAACGCCCATGGACATCATCCTCTATCCCATCACAGCCAACAGCACAGTCCAGCGGTGCAGTCTGATGCCTTTGGAGTAGGCGTTGGTGTCAGCGGTCTGGGTCTAGGGCCGAAAGGTCCTTCTGCAACCGCGGGAAATTCGACTGCCTCTTTACGACAACACATGTATATGACTGCAGCTGCTGCGGCCGCTGCCGATCAAAGTATTAGCAGTTTTAGTTCAAACCCTTCGACGCCAGTAAACTCTCCGCCGCCTTTAACGCAAAGTGGTTTAACACAATCACTGCTCGACAAATCAGTTGTTGGCAGCACAGGTGGTGGAGCGCCATGGGGAGCAGTCCTCAATAGCACTGGGGGTAGTGTAAATTCCGTTGGTGGAGGAATGGGAGTTGGTGTTGGCGGTAGTTATGCTACTGACGTTGGACCATCCGGTTTGCATACAATGGCAGCTGTCTTCCAGGGTGCGCGCATGGAGGAACGTCTTGATGACGCGCTCAATGTGTTACGCAATCATTGTGAGCCTGAACTGCTGAGCGGTGTGGGCGCAGCTCTTTCTGCCTTGGATAACATGGATGGTTTATCTAGTTTTGTGCCAACATCTCCGCCATCCCATATGGTTGGAGGCGTAGGCAGTACAAGTGGTGTTTCAAATCTACATTCACCCCATGATGTTCTGGCAGGTAACGGACCAACACTTGATTCCGTCGGTGGTGGCCTGAATGGTAGCCAATCAACAGGACCACAAATAAAAATGGAAAGAACATCAACGGCCACATCAAGTGCATCGGGTGCCACATCGAAGTCATCGAAAAAACGAAAAGAAGCGGCAGCAGCAGCCGCCGCAACATCCGCGATGTCAGCAGCAACGGCCAACTCTGGCGGAGGCGCCTCCACCTCATCCATGAGCGGTGCCATGGGCGGACTTGTTGACGGACCCGATACCAAACCAACCAGCTCAATGGAGGCTACACACAACAATCAGCAAGGAGGGTCAGGGAAGGGCTCAAAACGACCACGTCGGTATTGCTCATCGGCAGAGGATGATGATGACGTAGAACCTGCCGTAAAAGCAATGCGCGAAAAAGAACGACGTCAAGCGAATAACGCGCGAGAACGGATACGTATACGTGACATAAACGAAGCGTTAAAAGAACTGGGACGGATGTGTATGACACACCTAAAATCGGACAAACCTCAAACCAAGCTCGGCATACTAAATATGGCGGTTGAGGTGATAATGACGCTGGAACAACAAGTGCGGGAACGTAATCTGAATCCCAAAGCAGCGTGTTTGAAGCGTCGTGAAGAGGAGAAAGCCGAAGATGGGCCAAAACTTGCCGCGCAGCATCATATGCTACCGCAACCACCAGGCGGTGGTGTCTACGGACAACCGCCATTGCCACAAGTGTCTGTACCGCCAGGCGCCGGCCTACCTGTACCGCCACCACAAGGCAGTGGTGTGCAATTGCCACCACATTTACAGCAACACAATCAACCGCAACATCCACAACAATAGCAGGCGGCAGCAGCGGCAATAGCAGCAGCTACGGCACTCATGACTGAACCTCCCATTTCCCAATTACCTTACAGTACCCAGCAGCAACAGGAGGCCATCAATAATAGCAGCCACAACAGTGTCAACACAGCCAACGCCATCGATTTGGAGCAACAAATATTGAGTAACCTTTTCCGGCGCAGGCATCCACCGCCGCCGCCGCCGCCGCCGCCGCCACATCTACAACAACAACAACACAGTGGAAACAATGCGCATGCGCAATTGCAACCCCAACATGCACAGCACCAGCAGCTGTAGGCAGGCAGGCCTCATTGCAATTTTCCCGGTGAATAACAATAGTGTTGTACGGTTGTTCGGTTGTTGTACGTTGGTAGTGGTACGCTTACACATACCATATAATGCACGTCCCTAACACACCATACCACACCACACTCATACGGTAGCACAAAGGCACGCACAAAGTAGCGTCACAATTGTATATAATTGATAATTCAGTAAGAAATAGTGCGTACATACATACATACCTTTCTATGTATGTATGTACATATTGTATATGAATGTAGTACTTTTAGTTTTCACTGCTAATTCTATGCGCCATGCTTTTCTGTAATTAACAAGAGCAGCGCATATTTTTTTTACTTACTCTTTATTGCTTTCTTTTAGTTAGTGGTGGTTTATTTTTAAACTTACACATACCGTGTGTTGATTTGTTTAGAATTTTATCAACCAGCTATTTTTTATGACCAACTTTTTTTATTATTTCATTCTCTACTTGTCGTACAACAACAAATCATGTACACTTGAACATACGACAGCCATATTTTTCTATACCTTTATAAATTAAGTAGTATAATGATAAGCAGATTTTGTATCGCTTCGTTTGTCGTCCGTTTATTGAAACTTAATTGTGCATAGTTTTATTATCCAGCATAAATCAAATCATTGTCATACATTTTTTTTATACTCGCTTTTGAGTATGTTGTTGCTTTAGGTGAAAAAAAAAACTTTTTTAAAAAAGCTAAAATGCAAGTGACAAAGTTCAATTCCCACACTCTACACCTTAAATATTATTTTTTTAAGCAGTAATGTTAATAATTTCCTGAAAAAAGTCTAAACGCTCGGTGAAGATAACAGTGTAAAGTTAGCAGTTAAAGATAATGTTGCCACTTGTTTTATGAAAGTAAAAGCTGGGACCTAGATGGTTTATTGCACATAATCCGAATGTTGATTATAGCGACAAGCTAACTCTTAATATACTCAGACTGAGCATTCTGATTTAAATTCGTATTCAAAATGTTTCAAAATGCTTAAAATAATCGAGAATAATCGGATGGCAACGTCTAATAATATTTACGTTTATAACAACTGGTTGGCAACGCCTAATAATATTTACGTTTAGTAAATTTCTTTCTAAAAAAAATCGAAGTTTAAAAACTATAGCAAATATGTGGAATAGTGAAGTGCCAAGTTTATTTTTCTGTGCTAACGACTTAACCTCACTTCCACCATCGCTAATTTTAATTCGTGCATTTTTTTTGTTTGAAGCTCAGTTTAAGTTTATTGAAGTTAGTGTCGGCACCTATAATTAAATTAAAAAATCGTTTAAGCTCAAATTTAACAATATAAAGTAATGCATATATCTATATAGGGGTTTACAAAACCCGCTTGACAATCAAATACATTCTGCCATAGAAGAGTTTAATGACAAAATTTCGTTTCTTAAGCGTATTAAGCATCAAAACGTTTCATTTGTGGGTACGTTAGAGGCGTGTTGACTAAAATAAAGTAAAGCAGTGTACTCCAACTGTTGCTGCAAAGTTAGGTTATACCATGCTAACATTTATTTTTATTATTGCTAATAAATCTGTGCAACTTTTCTTAATATAGCTAGACTTTAATTTTTAGACCAAAATTAACTTATTTAATTTTTTCTTTAATTGTGAAAGTTTGAAATTTCCGCAAACGCCATTTTGTTTTGCCGTATATGTATGTAAATAGATTTTCAGTAGACTGTTAGAACTAAAGAATTTAGTTTATAACATTTTTAAATTTCGCAAAGTGAGTAATAATGCTGCCTTGACGGTCACCGAGCGGTGTGTTGCATTATACGTATATATATATGTATATATATATATGAAAAAAGTACTAGAACTGTTTTGTAATATAATAAAAAAGTAAAATAAAATATAGTGACGCGTATGAAGCGACGACGGCATGGATATGGGCTTAAATAAAAGAAAATAAAGTAAAAAATAAAAAACAAAAACACAAACAAATTGAAGTTACATATATACATACATAGAATAATAATACTTAATTATTAGCTGCATATAAACATAGGTACATAAATACATATGTAATAATTATTATGAGTATATATATAACTATATAAATATTAATATATAAAAATAATATATAAAATGGTTTAAATTTAATGATATAGCCTTTAAGACCGCACAAAACAAAAACAGAAAAAAAAAAACAAATAAACGAAACAAGTTGAGAATGTTGATAACAAAACGGTAAAAGAACGGTATAACAATAGTTCAAGTGTTTGGGTAATTGTTGCAGTTAAGACGAGCGCGCAGGATAGTGTAACTATGAATTATATATTAAATATATTGAAATGCCAAAGCGAAAAGTGTTTGCCGCGTCGGAGACACATGCAAATGTATGCTCAAATGCACTAACTGAGATGAGTTAATGTTCAACATTTTTGTGTCTTCACCGCCGCAATACACTTGCGCATTGCACTAAATAACCATCGAAATTTGTTGTTGTATTGCCTTTAGTGGCTGCAATTAACTGTATAAATGTTTGCCATACGCCAAAGTTCGCATTTTCAACACAAAGTGCCAATAGTTTTGCTCAAGCATTGCAGTTACGCATGCGTATTTTGAATTTAAATTAATATTTTTTTTTTGGAATTTTATTTAGAAAAAGTCACAAAAATCATGCATACAATAAATTTTGATTGTTATTTAATGGAAAAATAATTGCAAGCCATGCTCGCAGCTCAAAACAAGTTGGCCAAATTTAATTGTAAAGAAATATTATATAAATGCATAAGCAATTGTTGTAGCAAACGTACAAACTGGTCCTTTATTGCCATAGTTTTTATTCTAATACTTTTAAATTAAACAACAAAAACCGCAAAGCGTTAAACTGCACAAATTTGTTTATGTACATACATATGTGTGTATGTTTGTAAACATTTGCCATTTTCTAGTTTAACGTTTTCTGGTTATGCAAATTTGCAATTTAATCGTTTAACTATACACACACCTTAAGCGCCACTTTCATTGTTAAAATATTATTTGTGTATAAATTATTTCTTTGCAACAAAGCGCATTGAACAGGTGGCAGCAACAACAATATGTTGCAAAATAAAAATAAAATATTAATAATGAAATAATAAAAATTAAAAATAAAAAATTTAAATGAAATAATAGAAAATGAATTTAAAAAAATTAAATTAAAAAACTAATAAAATAAAAGAATAAATTAATAAAAGGGAAAATGAAAATAATAAAAATAAAAAATAAAATAAAAGTAAAACATAAAATAAAAAAAATTAAATTAGATAAAAAAATAAAAAAATAAAGTTAAAAAAATTAAAAAATAAATAAATAAAAATATTAAAATGAAATAAAAAAATAAAATAAATTTAAAAGAATAAATTAATAACGTGAAAATTAAGGGGTTATATACAGTTACACGGCCGAAAAAAAGTGAATTTTCCAGAATTTTTTCTGAGAAAACTTTTTAATTTATTGATCCAAAAATTTATACACATATTATGGTATCTTTTAACTGTATTTTAAGACTTAGTTTTAGTAAAAATATTTATTTGAAAAAGAGCTACAGCTGATCTCCAGGAGCTCCTCTCAAAAAAGACGTTTTGCGGTGACCACTATATCTCGGAACTGGATCATCCGAAATTAAAAAACCAAACAGATTTCGTTAAAATAATGTTAAATCTAGTAATTAATCGAAGGAATAAGCAAAATAAAATTTTTTGACAAAACGGCGGTTTCTCAAAAAAAAAATCGATTTTTCACCGAAATTTCGGCCTTAAATTGTTTATAAAAAAAAAATATTTATCGGAGAGAAAAAATCTACGATTAATTACTAAAAAATATATTTAAGAAGGTCGTGTTAAAATTTGAGACTAATCGGTCTAGCCGTTTTCGAGTAATGTTGGTCACCGACTTTGAAAACACCATTTTGAGAAAAACGCGTTTAAAGTTTGGACCTTGTACTTAAAAGCACTCTGAAACGCCTTTTCAAATTTTTCATTTGCTTGTAACTTTGAAAATATTCACCGGAACGATATGAAATTTTCTGTGTGTATTCTTAAATACATGTACATTAAGAAAATGAAATAAAAAAAATCGATTTTTTGAAAATTCTAACTGTATATAACCCCTTAAAAAGTTTTCAAAAATAAAATAAAAGTAAAACATAAAAAAAATAATTAATTATTAATAATAAAAATATAATATAATATTAAAATAAATAAAATTAAACAATAATAATAAAAATAAAATACTAAAAATATACAAAAAATCGCAACCTTGTGCTGGTGCCTCTACAATGTATCATGATTTCCATACAATTTATACTGTTAAATTCAACTTCCTGTCCGCCAGCGAGCGCCAACACACACGACATTACCAAGTAGTGACGACAGCAACAACAACACTTTTTATGCCATTATATTATGTTTTATAAATATAGTTAATAAATAAAATAAAATTCGCATTAAGTTGCATAGTTACAATCGCACGTAAGTTAAAATTTTATACATACATACACACACACACACTTAGTTAATTTTTTGTTATTTTAATTATGATTTATGCTAAGAATGTTTTTTGTACTTTTTGAAAGAATTGCAAAACAAAAATCGTCTAAAAGTAATTACTTAAACAATTAAAATAAGTTTTATAAAATTAAAAAAAAAAAACAACAAAAACATTATAAAACATGCATACATACAAATACAGAACATAACAAAAATTTAGTATTTTAATTGTGTACAACCAGCTAGCTGTTTTACCCACATACATACATACATATATTACGTTTATAATGCTTGCAGTTATTATTAACTTAGCCATGATAAAATGTATTTTATTTTATTTTTTTTTTATATTTTTACATTTGATTTGTATTTTCGTGGTTATTTTAAAGGGCCACGCGTTAATGCATAAATCGCATAAGTGAGCGAACGAGTGCGAAAGCGAGAGAGAGTTATATATATATATAAAGAGAGAGAGAGAGAGCAAGAGAGCGTAGAAGAGTTATAATGTATATGTATAGCAAACGAAAATGGTTGAAGAACTAAGGAAATTATATGTATTAATACTATTAAAATGGTAAAATATATCACATGTGTATATTATATGTACTTAATTTTTCAATGTTGTTGTTGGTTTTATTTGTTTTCGCACATCATAGATGCACAGGTCTTCCATTGAGCACGACCTAAAATAATTGTTGTTGCAGTGGCAGAAATATCCTCGAATATAATTTTGTAAGTTGTGAGTCAATGGTCGAATAGATATTTACTTCCATTCCGGTTATATCGACACGTCTACTGTGGGAACGGCACGAAATCATAAAAGCATTGTAATTAGTTTGTTATTTGAACCATTTCACTTATTTCACTGTTGGTAAGAGTATTCTTAGATTTGTTGTTGTTATATAACCTTCCTTATATGTGAGAGTTTTGAGAAAGTACGATTTTTCATTGTTCGAGGAATGTGGACTCAATCAGCTCTTGAACAGCAAGAAAACAAGAAAGGTAGTATTTTGGCGTCATCTGCATATGTAACTATATCAGACCAAAAACAGGAAATATGTAACTCGACAATGTATGGAGGAAGGATGTAGTGCATATTTACAATTATAATTAACGTTCGCCCGCGCACTTCACAGCAAATTAATTGAAACGATTTCTAAAACCCTGATCAAATGGTTTGTTTCAACTGATTTGGACTATATACTTGGCGACCTACACAGTTTATCTGATGAGTGCCAGTACTCGATGACGGAGTCTCTCCACCACAAATCCCACACCAAATTTGAACTTTATATGACCGCTGTAGTAGTTTTCAAAAGAACCTGCCTTCCTCCGCCGTGACCCGTCCAACGCACTTCTTGGATACCGGTGATATTAGCCTTAGCTGTATGAGGATATAGGAACCAGCTGGGCAGAGTCACCTTCCCAATTAAGGGTCAGGAAATTCCAGGTACATGCGCTCAAATCATTATCCTTAAAACGTTTGCAAGGGTAGTTTCTCTTCCGAGGCTCTGTTTGATTTTTCATTGCCGATTTAGTTTTTATGTGGGGGGTCCCAAGTCCTACGTTTGTTGGCTACCCAGAGGATAATTGGTCTAAAACCGGAAGTAGGGTGCTGCTTGAGCCAATAGCAAAATATATGGCAGTCAAAAACTTTCCTCACTTGTGTGAACTTCTACACATGACCCTATCCTCCAATTTTGATAAGGTTTGTACTTTATTCAAGAACACGGTTTGTCAGCAACACTTCCGATTCCAAAAACCCATTATGGTATTAACTGAAGTGAAATTACTGCTTGAAGACGAAAGAATAAAGTATTCGACGTGAATGCTTTCAAAATATTTTTTGTAACATAAGTACACCCTATCGCGAGAAAGTGTTGTAGAGGTACGTCCTAGGTAGGTAGGTAGTACAACGAGCATATGCCTTTAGGGGGCTTATCGTGAGACCACCGGAACTAGAATGTCCTCGCACTATCATGCTCTCATTAAACCACACTGTGGCCTTGATAAAGCCACACATCTTCCGAGGCATCTTCGAGGAGGAGATATTTATCAATTAAGTATACACATGTCGCCAGAGGCATGTATTTTCCCTCTTTATTGGAATGTAATTGTAGAGTTGAGTTGCCAAATCTAGATAGTCTGCTTTACAGTTACCTGGAATGCTACTGTGCCCAGGAATTCATTGCAGGTTTATCGGGAATTTGGAAGCTAGTTCCAACAGCTTGACACATTATTTCACTATCTTTGAGGAAATCCTTGTATGTACACTTTAGTGATTTCAGTGCATCTGGGCTGTCTGTAAATATAAATATATTTTTGTTGTAAACACCCTCTCCACTTGAAAGATACTGCAGTGATATGTTAATATAAAAACGATTCTGGTATCCGATTTTGCTGAAAAGAAATCACCTCCCATTCGGTTTTCTAGTTTGTATCCGTCCATATAGATACTTATCTCTGCGTGTTTGTCCGCCTCACCTCTATCTCACTCCTCTCTAAAGGGAAAGGTAAGTAAGATCTATAGGTAAATTCAGATCCGAACCAGTTTTCGACGAAGTTTTAATTGTCATAAAGGCGCTATCAGTGGATGATAGAAATTTATATATATTCTATAAACTATGAAATCGTGGTTAAATTTAAACTACTGAATTAATTTTTTAGAAATGATGACCAAAATATATTTCCAAATATTATTAACTCATACAAAAATCATAACAAATATAGTGAAACTCAAGACTTGTCAGCACAAAATTAATCTCGCAGCACTTGTGTGACTTTGGCGAAGAATTTTTTCTTCTCCGGAAACTCGGTGTTCAGAATTTGTACCACCTCGAGTAGATTATCATTTATTTCCATTTGCTTTTGGACCAGCTGATTCAATGTAGTCTCAGAGCGTACTTTTGGTGAAGACGTGCCCAAACCCAAACGGCGATATGATTTCGCGCGATTTTGTTTGCGCACGATGCGTTCTAAGTTGTAATGTTTCAGCAATAGGTTCTCATCGATCTTCTGACGTAGCTCCACATCAAGTGCCTTCTCGCGTTCAATATCCTCGTACAGACGCGTTAAATCGGCGCTTATACGTTCGTTGTCACGTGTGACCTTCACCAGTTGTTCATCGCTAATAACACTAATCTCATTTTGAATTTTCTTCAAGCGATTACGCAAATCGATAACTTTCTGTTGCGACGAAATGCCAGTCTTCATGCGTTGCGCTTTCACCTCGGCTAGTTTCTTCGCGGACGCGGCTATATAGATGTGTTCACGATGTGCCACACCATGCTGCAAATCTTGTGCGAGCTTCTCTTGTGCGCGCGCCAAATGCTGAAAGCGTATCTTCATGCGATGTATCTCCGACTTCATATTGCCGATTTCGCTCGTGAGACTCGTTTCATCTTTGCGCCAACGTAATGTCTCTTCGATGAGCTTGTATTTGGTCTCCCACGACAATGATTCGCGATGTTTGTCCAGCACCAAGTCTTTGTAATGATCGATTTCGTCTTGCAGCTCATCAATTTCGGCCTCCATATTCAATACATTCATTTCGTGATCCTAGAAACGGTTTTCATGAAGCATCAGTAAAACAATTTTAATGGATTTTGAGTATTTGCTCTGTTCTGTGACTTACCTTCAACTTGAGTACAAGCTCATTATGCTCCATCTGGCATTCGTTCTCCTCTGTATCATGTTGTTGACGAGCATTGCACATCTTCTTATTTAAGAGTTCCAATTTGGTCAAGAAGATTTGTATATCGTGATCGAGTTCTTTTGAGGCCTCTTCCTGCTTTTGCAGATCAACATCGATTTTCAGCGTTTTCTGCTTAACTACACTGAGCTCTGGAGAAATCAAGAAAAGTAAATTAAAGATTTTGAGCAGCTCTCTTCCACTCTATCGATCATCCCGGTATTTCAACCTCGCACCTATTCCACTCCTCTCGAGTGGGAAAGGAAATATTGAAGGACGAATTTGGTTTAATTTCGGACGGATTTCGAAAATCAATGTTGTTACGTAATGATGGGAACTTGCAAAGTATATTAGAGTGTCTCTTATTATAAATGAATAGAATGGAGGATTCCCACAGGCTAAGTGCCGGTTCGCTGCCAGTTGCTAACAGAACAAGCCTTTAGGCAGCAGGTAGATAATAACGTGCAGTGCCTGACCATACATAATATAGAGCAAACTAAAGCTATTTGGTATGAAAAAGCTATTCATTAAACTGATAAGTCCTTTGCAGACGATGACCCCATTTACCGAATACAATATTACAAGCTTTTCAAAAATAATGAAACAATGATGACTATCAAGTTAATTTAAAAGTTAGAATGAGCCCTTGACCTAACAGTGCATTATATGTAAATCCACATAAAAATTTCGAGATTTACTTACGTTTTTGTGTAACCTGTATTTCGGTAAGTTGAGTACTGCGCTTTTCCGACAGATTTACATAGTGATTTTGCATCATCAACCAAAATTGTTGCAGCTCTCGTATCTGCTGTTCGGTGGCTAATATGCCGCGCTCCAATAACTTGATCTACAATTAAACCAAATTGCTTAAAAAATCCATTTAATCATTAATTTAGTCATGCATGTACCTTCTTGGTTTGCACACTGTAAGCAGCTTCTTCGCCTAAGCGATTTATATCGTCCAGGCGACTTGATAAGCGATCAATCTTCTTCAATTTGATATCGATTTGTGTTTCCAGCGCATGCATCTCGGCTATAATCAGTTCGGCATTGTTATCTACGCTATGCATTTTCTTTTCCAAATCATCATGATCTTGATTCAACCTCACCAATACGCCACGGTAACGCTCTGTATCCAGCAGCGTGTCTGAGAGTTGACTTTGTACAATAGCCAAGTTTAGTTCGGTACCCCTGCGGGTTTCTTGTGCTTCGCGCAGGAGTTTCAAGCGATATTGGCTAGCTTTGTCGGTGATTAGTTGATCTTGTGCCAACTTGAGCATGTTCTCTTCTATTTGATATTTCTTCTCATATAGTTTATCGCTTTTCCATTGCATTCTACGTAATTCGGTTTCCAAATTTGTGCCCTCACGATTTGCTTCGATCAAATCCTTTTCGTTCTGTTGCAACCACAGCGGCAGTTCATCGAGCTTTACTTGCAAGCCCAGTAGTGTTTCAGCTTGCTTTTGACCTTCAAATGGACATCAGCGTTGGTTCAAAAGGCGAATGATATATATTTCTACTGATTGCTTTATACTCACATTCACGTTTAAGGTTTCCACAATCGGCTAAAAGTCGCGATTTGAACGATTCCAGTTTTTCGTTTTGTTTTGTCTCTTTGGTTATCTGCTTTTTAATGGACTCAATACTCATGGTGTTGAGTGTAATGGATTCCTGTTCTTTGCTGAAAATAGTGTGGACATTTCAATAAACGCGGGAAATATTACAAATCCAGGTTTCAGTTAATGAAACCATGAAATAAAAGCGCTTCAGAAGCATATCAAAAGTTTTGTATGAACACCGATTACAAGAATGTAGTGTTCAGTGTTACTACCAGAAATCGATCTAAAAAACCTCTTGAGTGTTGAAAATTCTGCCATAATAGGGGAGGTGAACTTCTACTCAACTTATAGTCAACATAATCGGCCCACTGTGTGCACTATTCGCAACATCATCTTGAGACCCAACATTCATTATTGAATAATATTCGACCGAATAGACCACGTCCATCACGCAGTGAAGAAAGTGTAGTAGCCGCAGCTGAGAGGGTGGAAGACCGTGCAGTGTCGATTCGAGCCGACGTCTCTCGAGACATATTCTGTTCAGCGTAAACATGCAAAAGTGCCGCATTTGGGGTAATGTAAAACCTGAAGAAATTCAAGAGCTGCCACTACAAGCAGAAAAGCAACGGTGTGGTTTGTGGACCGACGGTCCATCATCGGTCCATATTTCTTCAAAAGTGATGCCGATGAGAACGTAATCCTTTATGACGACCGTTATCGCGACATGTCAACCGACTATTTGATGTCTGAAATTGAAGCTCGTAATCTCGGCGATATTCGGTTTCAGCAAGCCACTTGGATTTATTGAGAAAACACTTTGGTGAGCAGATAATTTCACGTTTTTGTTTGGTCAATTGCCCACCAAGTTCGTTAGACTTTTCCTGTATGGATATGTACAAAAGCCTATACGGAGAATCTCGCTACTATTTAGGCCTTAGAGCAAAACATAACGCGTGTCATTCATCAGTTACCAGTAGTAATGCTCGAACGAGTAGTCGAGAATTGGACTCAACGGATGGACCAACTAAGACGTAGCCGCGACCAACTTTTGTACGAGATAATATTTAAAAAATAAATGGCAAAAAGAGTTTTTTCGAACCATAATAAACATTACCCATTACATTTGAATTTTCTGTGTTTTTTCTTTAAAGAAGTAGGGAATCTTGAAATGGATCATCCTTTATATAGCCTAGTTCTCCAAGGTTTTTAAAAGCGAGGTCTAAGGAGGACTGAATCCCTATATATATTTTCTGCATTCAACTACAGGAAATTCAAAAAACAAAATCAATAACAAATCCCTCCTGATGGTACCTTGCTTTCCCTGCAGTATTTAAAGATCTTTAAAAATAATATGAGTTTTTGAAAGCTTTCTTTGGATTGAGTAAATACTATATATAGTGTGTTATTTATTAGAACCCCGATAATTTTTAGAATTACTATTTTTTTTTTACTTGAGCTAAATATAGAACAACAAGGATCCGATTGAATGAAAAATATCTATGCTTATTACTTACCCCATCGACTGTTGTGCTTGATAGAGTATTTTGTCACGATGCTGTATGGCTACAATGACCTCACTCCAAGCTTGCGTTAAGCGTTTATGCTCAGTCTGCAGTACCTCCAAGTCAGTATTGGCATCATTGATGCTCGTCTTGAGCACTTCGGTTATGTCGCGCATATCTTGCAACTCACTGCGCACAACCTCGACTTCGTGTTCCTTCCGCTTCACCTCGACATCCAGGTGATAGAAGAGCATATCGGATTTCTTCTTATCCTCGGACAGTTGTTTTTGCAACTGCGTATCGCGATTCACAATACGTTTGGCGTTCTTCACTTCGTCATTCACCTCATCGGCCCAATTGCGTATGTGCCCCTCCAGCGTGTTCATATTCTCCAATTCGACCATACGTTTGTTGTATTTCTGCTTTTGCTCCTTCTTCGTTTGCAAACGTTGTTCGTACTCCTCTTTGAGCTGTGTCACAGCGCCCTCCATCTCGACACGTTTCTGCATATTAGTTTGTATCTGCTGTACATAATCTTCCAGCTGTTCATTTTGCCGATTAATGCCCTGTTGCAAGTCATATAGTTTGGCGCCCTGCTCCTCGCGTGCCGCCTCCTTAAGTTTCAGTTGATATTTGATCTCGGCAATTTCATTCTTGAGCTGTTCCTTCGTGCGCAGCAGATAGTCTTTTAGATTGGCTTGGAACTTCTGCAAAAGTGGGTGGTCTGGTGGCAGTAGAGCTAAGCGTACTGGCTCCGGTTCGGGGGGCTGAGGCGCCTCCGGTAGACGTGCGAAGTCACACTCAGAGTGCGTGTCATTTGTTGCACGCTCCTGTTCGGATTCTGAACGCGGCTCCGGTCCGGAATCAACACCCGAGACCGGTTGTGCTGCGTTTTCGGTTTTATTTTCATCACTCATATTGACAATCGGTTGGATTTCTTCTCTCGTTGTAGATTTCTATAAAATATTAATTATTATTTTGTAAGCGTTAATAGTTTTCACAAATTGTAAGCGTTTTGAAAAATATATTTTCTCGTTCGTTTCTGTAAAGCGACTGATATTGCAGTATGTTGCTTTGGAGATTCGATTCAAAGTATTTTCAATATTTTCATTTTATAAACAGCACCCAGTGTGAGTTGCTCGTTGCCATGGAACAACATTCGAGTTGTGTGTGATTTGGAAGTGGAGGTTTGAGCGTGTTTCGGTGTTTTTGTATGTTTACACCTGTGTTTATTTGTTATTTGTTGTTGTTATGTGATTACTTCAAGGTTCGCGGGTGAAGTTCGGTTCGGTGAAGTACATCATACCGTGTGCGACAAGCTTTTAAACCACAGAAATATAGCTAATTCATTGTTAATTTAACGATATACCCGTAATACGATAACTTCTTCGCTCCCTTGGAAGTAATCTGAATTTCATTCCGAAAGAATATTAGATTTGGAGAGTGTATAATAAGAAATTAAATTTGACAGATCCACTTCTAGTCTAAATTATCTAATATTCATATCCATCAACTCTAGTATGTGCTTGACAGATAGTTCGGCCACGCCTCAAATATCTGTTCGGGATTTTTTAAATTTACTTACCGAAAATTTAGTATTCTCATGGAGTTTCTGCTATGAAGTCACTGGAATTAGTTAAGTTGTATAAAGTAAGCTGAAGGTGTTCATTCCATTACACTGTTGGTCATAGATTAGGTTAGGTTAAGGCAGTAGTCTGCTTTACAGGCTTCAAAAAATCGATTTTTTTGTTTTGTTTTAAATCTCTTCCAAAACTATCCAAGAATATGTTTTTAAAATTCCAGAGGCCAATTCGACATATTTTCGAAGCTAGAGCAGTTTTAGTGGCCGAGCGTCGAGCAGGTGCGAATTCTCAGGCAGACTCTTTAAAGCGCGTTTTCTCGAGTTTTCATTTTCACAAGTGTTAGAAAACGGTGCCGGCGATAGCAAAAAGAATATGTGTCCGATCGAAAAAAACCAAAGTGATCTAGCCTCAGTATTAAATTATCTTATAATTATCTTATAATTATAATTTATCTTACTAAAAAAGTTGGATAAAAGTATTATTTAAACTACTTGTTTTGCAACTTGAAGTAAATTTTTTTTCTTAAAAAAGTGATTTTTTTTTCAAACTTCGAAAAAATTTGGAATTTTATAACTTCTTCGGTATTTTTTTAGTTCATAAAGAAAAGAAACTTATAAAAATTAAAAAAAAATGATTGGACTGTTTCAGATGCATCGCACGACCTCCATCATAGGCACCGATTTACAAGTGCAGACTCCAGGCGCTCCAGAAAAATACTTACAACTTTGAAAAAATTTCAATATTTTTTAATAATAAATATTGTTTTTTAAGCCTTAAATATAGTACACTATCGTCTTAAAATTCCGTTTACCGCAATCATTTCCTTCCTTTTAAAAAAAAATTTGCTAAAAAAACGCTTCTTCTTTCGGCTTCTAAAGCAGACTACTGCCTTAAAGGGGTCAATCCTCTGTGCCACAGGAGATCCCACTTGGACAGCTAAAGCCAGTCCTTTGTGATGCCGCAAACTCCTCAAAATAGATGCCCAAACACTCAAGTGACGATAAAGCGCCTTGAGCCATTCACGAACTTGTGCAGGCAACTATTTTGTAAAAGGGACAATTTAGCTGGTACCCCGGAGTTTTTCTTGCCAAAATGTTTCAGCCGCAGTCTAGCGAAAGTTGGACAATGAAGGAGAAAATGTCTCGATGTCTCTATCTCCCCTCCTTCCATGCATTTTTCAGGACATTTAATCTCACGGCTTGAAACCTCATCGGACAGCGGACAGTAACGCCTGCTATCATTACGACCAGCTGAAACTTAGTAAGAGCAAATAGCTCAGTGGATCTTCTGCAATCCACCTTAGGCCAGAATAACCTCAGTCGCACAGGTACTGGTAGTTGTCCAACGTCTACCGTGTTCATACGACGACCACTGATCTAACGCGGGGAGGCATGTGGATAGTGGGGCACCATCTTGTTGCCAATCTGTTGAGATTGCAGCTTAGGTGTCCTTACGCGCAAGCTCATCGGCATTGCAGTTTCCAGCGATACCGTTATAGCTTGGAGCCCAAACGAGTCATATCCATCAGATGCTGCCTTTATGGCAGCCACCTCTGCATGAAATCACCTCATATGTTAGACGCACCCATTTTTTCCTTCAAGAACCTGTTTTATTTCCTACAAATTAAGCTTTATTTGACTAAAACCTTCTTATGAAAGTTCAAACCATGTTCGATAAAAAACTGCTCATAGCTGCATGTGATGTGAAAGCATAACTGTGCATTCGAATGTTTTGAAAACTTCGATGTACTCACGTAGGCTGTCAGTTGGTTATTGAATTATACGCACTTCTATTTTTTTGTCTTATATATTAATATTAAGAAATCAATAGTTTTCTTTAGCAAATTTTTGAAAAAAAAGGAAAAGCTAATGTTTGGAGCCTATTGAAATGCCTAAAAGTACACTTTTTGCACTCATTATTAGAACTATTGAATCGAAATATTGTCAAACAAATAAAGTGCTGCTTCAGAACTGTTGATAGATATTTAAAAGCTTTCAAGGGCGAAAAACAGCACGATCGGATCATAAAATTGTTAAAATTGCTGCAATTCCACTAAGTCGGCATCTAAGGTTAGGGAATTATCCGGAGTAAACGCTAGTTTTCAACCGTTCCGTGTGCAATCACAAATGCAAAACATCTCAAACGTCAAAAAGTTATGAAGAAACTGCCTCTGAATGTATGTATGTGATTGGCGTGATTGGCTCAAGCAGCTCACGACTTTCGGTTTTAGACCAAGTATCCTCTGGGTAGCCAAAAGACATTCGTTTGGAGGCGAACCCCGCTTATATGGTTGCGCGTAGGGTTTGGGAGCCACCACATAAAAAACACCCCAATGAAAACGAAACAACAGTCGACGACCACTGTAAACGTATTAAGGAGTACGATTTAAGGGCATACACCTAGAATGTCCGAACCCTTAATTGGGAAGAAGCGCCTGCCCAGCTGTTTGATGTCTTCGTAAGAATAAAGGCTGACATCACCACCATCCAAGAAATGCGATAGACTGGACAAGGACGGAAGAAGGTGGCATCTACTACAGCGGTCATATAAAGAAGCGCAAATTCGGTGTGGGATTCGTGGCGAGTGAGAGACTCCGTCGTCGAGTCCTAGCATTCACTCCGGGGGATGAACGTCTAGTCACAATCCCTATCAAAGCGATGTTTTTCAACATATCGCAAATTTGCGCCCACGCCCCGACAGAAGAGAAGGACGTTCTGATCAAAAATACCTTCTATGAAAGCATAGAACGTACCTATGAGCGCTGCCCCCGCCACGATGTAGAAAACGTACTTGGTGATTTCAACGCTAGGATGGTTAAAGAAGGTATCTTTGAAGAAGGTATCCATGATATAATATCGCCAAATGGGCTTCGACTTCGCCGGGGCCTGATATATGGTCGTCTATAACTTATCAACAAAAAAAAAAAACAGAGCTTTGGAGATCAAATAATGTTGAAATGAAATGTCTTTTTGAGTATATTCAAACGCAACGGATAATATTGAACGTGTCTTAAACCGTAAAATGCTTAAAATTAATGCCTCGTGCAGAAAGCTTTCCGTTGATCCAATTGCGGAGATATGCCACATTTGCGTAGACTCCTGGCACATCCTTAACCCCGTATTTAATACCCCAAGATACAATACCAGCTTGATAGTAAATATTCGGTTTATTCGGATCGGGGCAAACTAATGGTGAGCCGCCATCACCTTCGCATATATCCTTGCCTTCCTCGCCACCGGCACAAATGAAACTCTGATCCAAACGGAAAAATCGTCCCAATCATGTTTTACGTAGATTTGAATGGCAAGTAGCACGTGGCACCGCTGGTAAATCGATCTTTTTTAAAATAACGTGTGGTATACCATCTTTACCGAACTTATCTTTGCCCCAACCAGAAGTATAACAACGTGAATGATCGAAATTGGTGATGGCATTCTGATATTACCGATCGAAAATGGGCGAAATCGGTTCACAACCACCCCTACTTCCCATATAATACAATTTTGAATTCCACCTGATTCGTTGACTTTATAATATAATATATATGTAAATAAAGATCCAATGAATGGGTTATCCCACAATTGCTCTCCAATTCAAGACTTGGCTCTAAAAGATTAATTTATTTTCTTTTCATAGATAAAAATGAAATTTCATTTTAATTTTATTCAAACGTAACGGATAATATAGAAAATGTCTTAAACCGTAAAATGCTTAAAATCAATGCCTCGTGCAGAAAGCTTTTCGTTGATCCAATTGCGCAAGTGTGGCACATTGGCGTAGACTCCCGGAACGTTTTTTTCACCGCAACTCATATCCTCAGCTACAATACCAGCTTGATAGTAACGTTTCGGGTTATTCGGATCGGGGCACACTAATGGTGAGCCGTCATCACCTTTACAAGCACCCTTGCCTTCTTCGCCACCTGCACAAATTAGACTCTGATCCAAATGGAAAAATCGTCCCAGACGTGTTTTACGTAGATTTGCTTGACAAGTCTCATGTGGCACCACAGGTAAATCTACTTTTTTCAAAATCAGCGAATATGCTCCATCTTCGCCTAACTTATCTTTGCCCCAACCGGAGATATAGCAACGTGAATGGTCGAAATTGACGTTCGATTCGGGCAGACAGATGGGACGCACATTTTCCTCCCACCTGAACGGTGTTTCCAAAATTAGCAGCGCTACGTCGTTGAAGAGTGTGTCGTTGTATTTCTCATGACGAATGATCTCCTTGACACGTGCATCTTGATGTGGCAACACCTCCTGTTTAGTTTGTGAGTCCCACTCACCGGCGCGTGCTACCAATAAGTGTGGCTCAGCGTTTCGTGCACAATGTGCAGCTGTCAGGACAACATTTGGTGCAATTACAGAACCACCGCATTCGTATATGTTGAACAACTCGCCCCAAATTACCTCATCACGCAGAATGGCCACCATCCAAGGGAATTCACCAAACTCTGACTCGCCTCCTTTGTCTCCAGTGTTTGTTAAACCTACACCATTTGGATTGCGATAACCACAACCTTCGTGTCTATTGAATGTAGGTTGTATTTGTTGTGCTGGTGGCCGATATGTTGAAGGTTGAGGTTTTGAAAATATTTCTTGTATCATCTCATCTTCACTTTTCTTAGGTTGAGCTTGTGTTGTTATAACCGAGAGGAGAAGCGAATAAATGGCGATAACCGTTAAATTGTGATTCATTTTGCAGCAAACTACCTGAAAATGGAGATTTTAAAAAACAATTAAAGAAGACTCTTCTCAATTTTATCAAAGTTTTCAGAGCTTAGAAAGTGCAACAATGAACCTCTTCAAATAATTATACAAATACATATACCGTAGTAAAAGAATAACTAGTAAACTACAGAAATAACTGTCAGCAGATGGTACTATTAGCAGGTAAGACTATTTAAAAATAATTATACAACTCACCAATGCCGACCGATCAGTAAGACAAATTTAAAGCGAATGATCCGACGATTTTTTATTTCAAACTGAGAAGCCAATTTAAGATCATTTGGGCTTTATATGTATATGGAAATACAATAATTGTTCTTATCATTTTCGAGCATTTGCTTAAAAAACCCAATCTTTAATTTAAATCGCAAGTATTCTAAAGAAATGAGCTCACTCTGAGGTTATCAATGATTTAAAGTACGAGGATGTTTCGATGAGTACCTAGCTTCTAAAGAAAAACGAAAGCTTTTACGATATTTACCATTTAGCTTTTGAATTAAGAATGGGCATATTTGAATGTATTTTTTTCTTTTGGAAAGAGGGCGTGGCCCAACCCCTCACTAAGTTTTTTGTACATATCTCGTATGCTACTAAATCTATATCAACAAAACTCTTCAGGGCCGTTTCTCTTAGCAACTCTCTTATACAGTAAAACGGAAGAATTTGGATAATAACCTGGTGGGCGTGGGCGAGAAACGGCCCTGAAGAGTTTTGTTGATAACTTCAGTAGTATACGAGATATGTTATGTTGAACCTACTAAAATGATTTAATTCAGTAAGGAAAAACTCCTTAGGATAAAAATACGCTCTTTCGGAATCTTATACTGCAAGATAGTTTGTTGGCAGATCTACTTAACGCTTAAATGCATTAGGTCAACCCCCAATATGGCCGACTACTTCGTTAGGTCATTGTCAACTGAGTACAAACTTGTGAAAGCTGCGGTAATTTTTAAATAATAATTAGCATTTATAACGCCTGTTAGAAAACCAAATTGCGATACAGATGATTTTGATCGAATTACGAAGCATTTAATGTTTAAGAACCTCCGGAAATAATTAAGTGTTTAATTGACAGACAATATTGCTAAACTCACATTTCGGCTTATACAAAAAAGAATTTTGAACGAGTCAAAGGAGTTAAGAGAGATTAGGATATTTTCATGAATCCATTCATTATTGATACTAAATTATGATGTCCACAAGAAAACATTCTCACCAACAAAGAAATCTGTGGTTAGTCGAGTTGTGATGCAAGTTGAGCAGTGATTATCGAGCGTACACTGTAGTTTCTCTATTCGTCATCTTATTAATGGTTTGTTTTTCTAGGAAGGCAATGAAAGTGTTCCATTTAATAGGCGACTTACATATATGAAATACATATAAATGCAGGTGTATATGTATTAGAAGCTATTTTAGATTAGAAAACAAAGTATTCTGTGGAAATATTATAATTTGACATGCATTCTACTGATTCCTAAAATTATATTTAATTTTTTATACTCTCGCAACAAAAGTTGATAATAGAGTATTATAGTTTTGTTCACATAACGGTTGTTTGTGTCACCAAGAAATAAAAGAGTTAGATTTGGGGTTATATATGTATATGTATATAAATGATCAGGATGACGAGTGGAGTTGAAATGGATGTCTGTCCGTCCGTGAGTAAAAATTGAGATATATTAATGACATTAATGACATGAAGATATTAAATCGGGGCGTGACCCCGCCCCTAAATAGGTTTTTTGTATATAACTCGCAAACCAACAAAGCTATATAAATCAAACTTTCTGCAGTCGTTTCATTTAGCCATTTCCTTATACAGTCCAGAAATGAAAGAAATCTTATAACAACCACCCCCACCTCCCATACAAAGTTTAGGTTGAAAATTACTAAAAGTGCGTTAACTCACTAACGAAAACAGAAACACTAAATTTTACATAAGAAATGGCAGAAGGAAGCTGCACTGAGATTTTTTTACAAAAAGGAAAATGGGCTTGGCGTCGCCCACTTATGGGTCAAAAACCATATCTCAAGAACTACTCGATCGATTTCAATTAAATTCGGTATATACACTTTCTTGGCACCCTGATTATAAGGGTGGAAAATGGGTCAAAATCGGACCATGACTTTTCAAGGCCCCTGATATCGAACATGAAGAACTCAGTGCCTAAGGTCAATTTTTCACCGAAATATAGGTAAATCTCTCAGATATTTAAAAGCAATTCAAAGGGCATTTGTTTTTTATAACAGTTTGTCTCTTTACCTAAAATTGTTAAAATCGGGTCATAACTTCCCCTAGATCCCATATACCTAATTATAGGTAATATAAAATTAAGTGAGCATATAGTCTTCAGTATATTGTATCTTGGTAGTGAAAACGAGTGAAATCGGTTCAGAAATTACCTCAGTCCCTATATACTATTTATGATGATTTACGTTATTCTAATGAACTTTATACCGAATATATGGGTCGAATTACGTTATTTTTATAAAATTATTTCAATAAATTGCGAGAGTATAAAATGTTCGGTTGCACCCGAACTTAGCCTTTCCTTACTTGTTTATTCCATGTGTTATCCATATCATCCATTTGTTACATTTTACGAATGCACATCCAAAAATAGTATATGTTATCTTTTTGTCACCACTAACCAGTACTACAAATTAGTTAAATAAATATATAACGAGTAAGGAAGGTCTAAGTTCAGTTTGTATATGAGGGCTAAGGTAATTCCTGAACCAATTTTTCTTATTTTCACCACGAAGATACACCAAGAGTATAAAAGCGTAAGCGTACTTACTTACTAAGTTATTTCATATATTAACCGATATATACGGACGGGAACTAGGGGAAGTTAAAACCATATTTTATTAATACCAGCTTGATAGTAACGTTTCGGATTATACGGGTCGGGACATACTAATGGTGAGCCGCCATCACCTTTACACGTGCTCTTGCCTTCCTCGCCACCGGCACAAATTAAACTCTGATCCAAATAGAAAAATCGTCCCAAACGTGTTTTACGTAGATTTGCTTTGCAAGTATCATGTGGCACCATGGGTAGATCGATCTTTTTCAAAATCACCGAATACGCTCCATTTTTGCCAAACTTATCTTTGCCCCAACCGGAGGCATAGCAACGTGAATAGTTGAAATTGACGTCCGGTTCAGGCAAACAAATGGGACGTACATTTTCATCCCACGTAAATGGTGTTTCCAAAATTAGCAGCGCAATATCGTTGGAGAGTGTGCCTCTGTTGTAGTACTCATGACGAATGATCTCCTTGACACGTGCATCTTGATGTGGCAACACCTCCTGTTTGGTTTGTGAGTCCCACTCACCGGCGCGTGCTACCAATAATACCAATAATGTGCAGCTGTCAGGACAACATTTGGTGCAACTACAGAACCACCACATACGTAACAGTTTAAGGTCTTGCCACCAATTACTCCATCATGCAGAATGGCGACCATCCAAGGGAATTCACCAAACTCTGACTCGCCTTCATTGCCGCCAGTAATTCTGAAACCTACACCATTTGGATTGCGATAACCACAAACTTCGTGTCTCTCGGCTGGTTGGATGATTATGTTCTGTTCCGATTGCGTTTTCTTAATGAAAATCGAGAGTGAAAGTAGATAAATAGCGAAAACCGTTAAATTGCGATTAATTTTGCTGCAAACTACCTGAAAGTGGAAATTGGAAAAAATAACTTAAAAACAATGTATGTTCGTATGGGTGGTGTTTGTTCACATGGAAGTCAACCACAGATCTCGAGTAGTTAAGCACCATGAAATTAGAAAGAATAAATAACTTACCAATGCTGAGCAATTAGCACCAAAAATTAAGAGCTAACGATTCGACGACTGTTTGCGTTAAACTGAGGATCAAATTTAAGATCACTGTATCACTTTTCTTATAAAAATGTTTTTCTTATCAGTTTCAAACTTATATTTCTAAGAACCAAACTTTAATTTGAATTTAACAATTTCCATAGAAAACCACGCCGTCCGACGTTATCAGTGATTAAGACTACTATGGCCTTCATATAAGTACACAAGTCTTAATCTTCTTAAGTCAAGAAGTACCAAGTCCAAGACGATATGGTCCACTAGGTCTTGCTGTTTGAGCTATCTCGCAACTGGTGATTACATTGTAGCTCTTTAACCGATTTTTAATGGTCACCATCAAAGGAAACCTTTTGCGTTCACTACGTTTCCTTAAAAATCCGCCTTCACGTGGTCAAAATGTAACTACATATGTATGTATCCGATTCGACCAAAATTTTCCCAGTAGCCGCCTACGAGAAGACAATTCATCATAGTTCACTTGTGATAGTGGTGCAATCGGGCAGAGAGGCTAAATACTTATCAGACTACTCTCGTATCTCGTATATGGTATAAAGCCCATAAATCACCGAAAGCAAAAAGTTGATCAAATAAGAATATGCGCGCGAAATTTACTTAGAAAATTGGGAAGATCATATCGATCATATTTCATATACATCGATACTTCATAATTTGGTATCAAAAATTAATGGATTCATGAAAATGAATATGTTCACACCATCACTTGGTCTCTCCTGGCATCTGTATATTACATCTTAACTAATAAAAATAAATACTATCCGCAAAGGATGATGAATGAATACCCATTCTAGACTAGATTGAATTAGCGGTAAATTGTATTAAATTGTCCGTAAATAGAGTAAAATAATTTGTTCTCTTGACCAGGCGCTCTCCGATAAGATTTTTCTTAAGGGACTATACTGGTGTGAGATTTTCAATAAAATCGACTTTTTTATTTTTTGCTTATTCGATAGTTTATGCTTTCAAAAATATCCTATAAGATCGTATCTTGAATAGTATTTGAATGGTAGCGTTCGAAAGAGCGCCCGTTAGCTGGTATAAGCAGCTATAGTCGAAACTTTAAACCTTCGGTTGCGCGTAGGGTTTCGGAGCCACCACATAAAAAACACCCCAATGAAAACGAAACAACAGTCTGGGATGAGAGACCCGAAATTTGATGACGACCACTGTAAAAGTATTAAGGAGTACGATTTAAGGGCATGCACCTGGAATGTCTGGACCCTTAATTGGGAAGGTGCGTCTGCCCAGCTGTTTGATGTGCTCGTAAGAGTAAAGGCTGACATCACCGCCATCGAAGAAATGCGATGGACGGGACAAGGACGGATGAAGGTGGCATCTACTACAGCGGTAATATAAAGGAGCGCAAATTCGGTGTGGGATTTGTGGCGAGTGAGAGACTCCGTCGTCGAGTCCTAGCATTCACTCCGGGGGATGAACGACTAGCCACAATCCCTATCAAAGCGATGTTCTTCAACATATCGCTAAGACAGAGAGAAGGACGTTCTGATCAAAAATACCTTCTATGAACGCATAGAACGTACCTGTGAGCGCTGCCCCGCCACGATGAAGAAAACGTGCTTGGTGATTTCAACGCTAGGGTGGGTAAAGAAGGTATCTTTGGTACCACAGTCAAAAAATTAAGACTCCATGATGAAACATCGCCAAACTGAGGCTGATCGACTTCGCCGGGTACCGAAATATGATCGTCTGCAGTAATGTATTACAGCATAAGAAAATACATCAATTCATAACTTACATCTTATTCCTAACATATACAGTGAACAGTTGAAGTGAACGCAAGTGCAATTTTCGGTGCCGTGGAAAAGTCTAAATTACATTGTTAAACTGAATGCGAAACCGAATTTTTTGTGTATGAAAGAAAGACACAGATTCCTGTCGCGGATTGAATGTGTCTTCACTTTTGTGGAAAAAGCCTTAACTATAACTGCCATGCCCACAAAATGGTAATAACCGAAAACACTTAAAAAGCCATACATTAAGCATAAAATTTGGTATGAAGGATAGCACTAAGAAGGGGCATACGTGGAAGTGGGCGTGGCCCCGCCCCCTCATAAGTTTTTTGTACATATCTCGTAAACTACTAAAGCTATATCAAGGAAACTGGAGTCGTTTCTTTTAGGTACTGCCTTATACAGTCCAATAATGGAGAAAATCGGATTATAACCACGCCCACCTCTCATACAAAGGTTATGTTGAAAACTAAAAATTCAGTAAGGAAAACCATCAGAAACCTTAAATTTCATTATAAAGATGGTGCTGCACTCAAAATGGTATACCAAATTTTAAATGGGCCTGGTTCCGGTCACTTATGGGTCAAAAACAATATCTCCGAAACTACTCGACCAATTTCAATGTCGGTTCGTAATATCTTCCTAGCTTCCAAATGATATGTTCAAATCGGTTCACGGTTCACAACCAAGCCTACTTCCCATATACCAGAACTTTGAAGTCGGAAAAATAGTTTACGTTACAATTAGTTTAGTTAGTACTAGTGAAGATATCGGAACAGTACTGCATTTATAGTGTGGCACCGCATTTCTCAAAATCGTCCAAATCGGTCCATAACTTTTCAAGATCCTATACATCGAATATCAGAACATCAGTACTTTTAACAAATTTTTTACCGAAATTATAGTTAAGTCTCTCAGATATTTTGAAGAAATTTTAAGGGAATTTGTTTCTTCTAATAATATGTCTAAGTGCCAACAATGAGCGAAATCGGGTCATAACTTCATCTATCTCCCATATACTTAATATTAGGGGTTTCAAACTTTCTATGTATACCAATATATGACGAATATGTGTCTCAAATTGTTTGTTATATTAATAAATTTAAATAAATAAATTGCGAGAGTATAAAATATTCGGTGACACCTGAACTTAGCCCTTCCCTTATTAAAGCTTTTGAGTAACGGTGCCTACAAACTACATACATTTGATGCTACTGACTATCGAACAACAACAAAATTCTTGTCAAACCTTATATATGTTAGATCTGCTGACCTTCACCGTGATCTTGGTGTTAATTCAGTAGTAAACGAAATAACCTAACTTGCAAAGACTCACGAAATGAGGCTTATACAGCATGGAAGTGAAGAAGCATCCAGACTCATCGGTACTGCTAAACGAGAAAACCAAATGAATTTCTCTAACATTTACATAGCTTTTATTTTATTATTTTTAACTTATTAGAATTGAATTGTTGTTAGTATTTAATCATTGTATACTAGTTACAATTGTAATAAAAAAAAATTATTAACTTATCAAAAAAACAACTTTGGAGATCAAATAATGTTCAAATGAAATGTCCTTTTGAGTATATTCAAACGCAACGGATAATATAGAAAATGTCTTAAACCGTAAAATGCTTAAAATTAATGCCTCGTGCAGAAAGCTTTTCGTTGATCCAATTGCGGAGATATGCCACATTTGCGTATACTCCTGGCACATTTGCAGCACCACAACCAATACCCCAAGCCACAATACCAGCTTGATAGTAACGATTCGGGTTATTCGGATCGGGGCAAACTAATGGTGAGCCGCCATCACCTTTGCATGTATCCTTGCCTTCCTCGCCACCTGCACAAATGAAACTCTGATCCAAATGGAAAAATCGTCCCAAACGTGTTTTACGTAGATTTGCTTGGCAAGTATCATGTGGCACTATAGGTAAATCGATCTTTTTCAAAATCACCGAATTATCTCCATCTTCGCCTATCTTATCTTTGCCCCAACCGGAGGCATAGCAACGTGAATATTCGAAGTTGACGTCCGATTCAGGCAAACAAATGGGACGTACATTTTCATCCCACGTGAATGGTGTTTCCAAAATTAATAGCGCTACGTCGTTGAAGAGTGTGCGCTTGTTGTACTTCTCGTGACGAATGATCTCTTTGACACGTGCATCTTGATGTGGCAACACCTCCTGTTTGGTTCGTGTGTCCCACTCTCCGGCGCGGGCTATCAATGCGTGTGGGTTAGCGTTTAGCACGCAATGTGCAGCAGTCAGGACAACATTTGGTGCAATTACAGAACCACCACATAAGTAACCGTTTAAGGTCTTGTCACCAATTACTCCATCACGTAGAATGGCCACCATCCAAGGGAATTCACCAAACTCTGACTCGCCTTCTTTGTCGCTAGTAATTCTGAAACCTACACCGATTGGATTACGATAACCACAACCTTCGTGTCTCTCGGCTGGTTGGATCGGTATGTTGGGTTCCGTTAACTGAAAGAGAAGCAAATGAGAGTGAAGAGAACTCGTATTGAATTTCCAAGTTGTTAACATATACCTTATCTTCTGTACTACAGCATACTTCCGAATAGCCACATGGATTTTCTACATATATTTGTAAATCGATGTTTTCAAAACCTCCTACCTCCGCCCCTTTTGCATCGCAAAGAAAACGTTCAACACACTCCTTATTTACACCACAAACTTTTCCACCGCCAACATTATAAATACTTTTCGCTAGTTGTGCTTGCTTAATGAAAATCGAGAGTGAAAGTATATAAATTGCGAAAACCGTTAAATTGCGATTCATTTTGCAACAAACTATCTGAAAGTGGAAATTTGAAAAAATATCTTAAAAAACAATGAGTGTTCGTCTCGATAGTGGTTTTTTTCTTAAATCAACCAAAGATCTCGAGTAGTTAAGCCCCATGAAATTAGAAAGAATAAATAACTCACCAATGCTGAACAATTAACACCAAAAAGTAGGAGCTAACGATTCGACGACTGTTTGCGTTAAACTGAGGGGCAAATTTAAGATCACTGTAGCTTTATTATAAAAATGTTGTCCTTATCAGTTCGGAACTCATATTTCTAAGAACCAAACATTAATTTGAATTAAATAATTTCCATAGAAGAGCATACAGTCCGTCGTGTTCAATGATTAACTGTACGATGGTGTCCATATAAGTACACAAGTATAAATTCCGGCGAAAAACCAAGGTTTCACGAAGCGGTCTTGCTCTTTAACCAATTTTGATTGTCACCATCAAAGAGTCACCTCAGTCAGCAAAAAACGGTATGCTATCACTACATTGTCTTAATAATCCGCCTACACGTTGTCAAAATGTAACTACATATTTATCCGATTCGACTAAAATTTTGATTTCATCATAGTTCTCTTGTGATAGTGGTGCTATCGTACAGTGAGGCTAAGTACTTATCAGATCACCCTCATATGACATCACAAGGCCCATAAATCACCGAAAGCAAGAAGTTGGTAAAATAATTATATACACGCGAGATTTACTTAGAAAATTTAGAAGATCATATCGGTCATATTTCATATACATACATTGCCTATTAATTTAAACTTTTGACACCTTCCTAGAAAAACAAAACATTATAAAGCTGATGCATGGGTAAACTACAGTTTACGCTCGATAATCACACCTCAACTTGCATCACAACTCAACTATCACAGATTACTTTGTTCGTGAGAATGTTTTATTGTGGACATCATAACTTGGTATCAAAAATTAAGGGATTCATGAAAATGAATGGGCACGCACCATCACCTAGTATCTCCGGACTAATTCGACTGGCTTTTTTCTAGTCTTTGAATCTTGAAAAGCATGAGTAACTCCAAAGAAAGTAAATAAGGTTTTATCATTTGTTATCGTTTGTGGACGAAGTCGATTATTAATCAACGTCCATACGGTTGGTTAAACCGCTAAATGAGAAGGCTGTAACATAATGGCACTATATCTAGGATAATGATTGATCAGGTGATACCCATATATAATTAATGAATTGTGGTATTTTCAGCAGTACATAAGTTTTTTCTATAAGCGTATATGTATACTAGTTGCTTAAAATAAAAAATAATTAGATTTTGGCGAATGACGTTTTTTACAAATCTATAAACCTAAAGGTAAAAAATAAAAACGAAATAACTTTCATAGTACTCCCGCAATTTACTTTTTCTAATTATACCATGAACAGGGTTTGTCACGAAGTTTGTAACACCCAGAAGGAAGCGTCACCTTATAAAGTATATATATAAATTATCAGTATATTGAACTGAGTCGATTTAGCCTTGTCCGTCTGTCTGTATATATACGAACTAGTCCTTCAGTTTTTAAGATATCGTTTTGAAATTTTGCAGATATTATTTTCTCTTCAAGAAGCTGCTCATTTGTTGGAATTGCCGATATCGCACCACTGTAGCATATAGCTGCCATACGAACTGAACGATCGGAATCAATGACTTGTATGGAAAACTTCCGCATTTTACTACATATCCTCACGAAATTTGGTGTGAGTTATTGTTCTTAGAAATAATTTAATCTCCGAAAAAATTGTTCAGATCGGTTCACTATAGCATATAGCTGCCATACAAACTGAACGATCGGAATGAATGGCTTGTATGGAAAACTTCCGCATTTGACGTGGTATCTTCACGAAATTGACATGGATTACTGCTTAAGGTAATAATATAATCTCCGAAGAAATTGTTCAGATCGGTTAAGCAAACAACCCGGCTAAAAAGAATTAGTAAAATGTTTTCTTTGTTCTTACTTACTTTTTCTTACGTCTTTAGATTTGCTCAAACACATAGTTACTAAAAGAAATGCACCTGTGAAGGGTATATTAGCTTCGGTACAGCCGAAGTTAACGTTTTTTCTTGTTTTATTAAAATAACACACATTTGAGCAACATACATACATATTCGGCATAGAGTCCATTAGAATAACGAAAATCATTATTTTTAGTATATAGGGCCTGGGGTAATTCCTGGACCGATTTCAACTATTTTTACTACCCTGATCACTTTGGTACATATCCATACTCCATACACATATGAAAACTCATATAAGTACTTATGAAATAACTTCATTACAGATGAAAATGTTCTCTTTGCTTGATGCTCCAAAAACAACACTAACTGATATTTCGCGCTATGGAGTGGCCGAGTATGTTTCGTCTTGTCCTAATTCACCACCAGAGCCATTTGCACCTCTTCATTGCATGGAGAAAGCAGAACTAACAGTGCGGTTATTAAGGCCAATGATATCCACGTACGCCTGCGGCTGTACACTCTCTTAGAAGATTGTACCTATTCTATTTAGCTCTTAAGCTCGTATTATTTTCTCCAGCAATATATTGAATAAGTTGCATGATAGTGAGCACTCTGCCTGAGCGTTTTGTATTATCCAACATTAGTTTACATAGTCGTATAAGCTATTCGGGCATAGAGGCAGTTCCTTTTCGTGTTATCGAAAGATACTTGGTCTAAGTCCAAAACTGAAGTCGTGAGCTGCTTGCGCCATATGCAAAATAATCGTTTGTGGTCACCTTCAAGTGAAAGTAAGGATTTTTTCTCACTTGCGTACTTTTACACATGACACTATCACCTCATTAGTGGTTCATCTAAAATTTATAAACTAGGTATTATAATATTATTTCAAAACTTTTCGAAAAATTGTGTCAACCGACATAAAATTTGATTTTTGAGATGAACGGTTTTAAAGTTTTAAATTAAAACTGATATGGCCAGATGAGCGAAGTCAAAAAAATGCATCGATGTCTTTTCCGATATGATGCATCGAATAAAATTACCAACAGATTCTTTCAACTAAAAAAATACATACATACAGATTTGTAGTATTTCGCGCCGTAAGAATACATTTTTGACACCGCATGCACTTCGCGGTTTTGTCGTCACACTTATCAAATTTTCGTTATTTTCAAACTTTAACGAAAATCTGAAATATGTATGCAAATGTTGTTCGCGTCATAAGAAAATCGAGCAGAAATATAATTAAACGTTGCAATGAAAAGCTTCAATATACCATTCTACGATTCCAGGGTTAAAATAGGTATGGTTAGATAGAGGTAATTCTACTTCTCTTCTGATTTGCTGTATATAAGCATTTAATTTTTTACACAATTCTCAAAAGAGTTCCATAATATAAGCGTTATGTAGCGAAACGTTAGTGTATAATAAGTTCATAATATACATTAAAAATTTACTATAAATAGAAAAATCTCGAGAAAAAAATTGTCAATTTCCAACTTAAAATATACCCATTTTAACTCAGAAATCGTGAGATGGTATACTAAAGCCGACTCGTTGCTATACTCTCACTCTTTTATTCAATCATTAACTTCTGTTATAAGCTCCTCCAATGAAATGTGCTCCTGCGGTATCAAATTCGTGTCGCGGTAGAAATCCTACAGTTTATTTTTCTCTAATTATAAATGGTCTGCCTATCCTAGCGCGATCCTAGATTTTAATATATTAAGTGACGCTTGCTGGGCTATAAGTCTGTTTGATGGGTCTATTGATGAAGTGCAAGCAGTTATATTGGAGGATGGGATCATGTAAGTGAGGAACGTTTTTGATTGTCATTCACTTGGGAGTGAAACAGAAACCAGAACGATTCTTCTCCACATGGTTCAACCAGCCTACGACTTCCGGTTTTAGACCAAGTATCCTCTGGGTAGCCAACAAACAGCCGTTTGGAGGCTAGCTAAAGTGAGAAGGCGAAGCTCGCTTCTGCGGTTGTGCGTAGGGTACCACCACATAAAATCGAAGTACCAATGAAAAATCGACGAAAGCTTTGGATGAGACACCCCCCTTTTGATGACGGCCTCTGAATGACCTACGCAAAAAAACGGCTTCAATTTGCGGTTGAGTACATGACTTGGAGTGTTCATTTAGACACTCGACTCAATGATGGACTGATGAAAAACATTTTAATTTAGATCGACCCAATGGCTTTCAATACTATTTTCATGATTTACGCAAAGAAGAAGACTTCATCATAAGTGGGTAATGCTGCCTTTGCGTTTTTTAGAAAAATTTATTTGATTTTTATTGATCAGTGACCAGTTTTTGAAAATTAACAGTGAACGCTTCAAAGCAACCTTACAATCAGTTTTTCTATTATTAAAATATCTCTTCGGACCTATCCCATGGATTTTTCAACCAGATAATGCTTCGATTCATCACCCTCCATAAATACAGTCATTTACTTCGAGTCAAAACGTTAATATTATGACTTGGCCACTATATTCTTTGGATCTTAGCGTAATTGAATACGTTTGGGGCTGGCTTGCGTGGAAACTTTAAGAAGGAAATCAAAACGAAGATAAAGGTCCATTAACTGCAGCATTTACACTTGTTTGGAGCGAGATTTCGTTAAATTAGATATACTCTCTCTAAAATTCAAGAACGCAACCGATATATGAAGTTAAGGAAGCAGTACACTTTACTGAAAATATTTTTAATTTTATCCAATAAGTCTAATATTTAGACTAACAAAAATAACAGTTTAAAAATTTGCTTGTTTCTTTCAGCACTTTCTTTAAGTGTGGTTATTCTATGTAGTTACTAAGAAAATACGGCCTGTTTTTAAAACTACTCTAAGAAAATGTTTGAAAAATACAATTTTATTAAATTTTTTAAATATTTTGAATAGTATAAATATTAGATTTTTAGTTTGCTAACGTTAGACACTTTATAAGTCCCTTATCATTCCCGTCCTGATTTAGGGTGCAGACGCGTGGACAATGTCAACATCTTATGATACGACTGTAGGAGTTTTCGGGAGAAAGGTTTGTAGTACCCGCTGGTGGAAGCCGAGGAAGATGAAGACCTCAACTCCGTTGAAAAGAGCAGGTGGAGAAGGATCTGGCTGCATTTGGCATTTCCAATTGGCGCCAAATAGTGAGAAAGATGAACGAATGACACGCTGTTGTTAACTCGGCTATAACCGCGTAAGCGACGTCTACGTCAGTTAAGAAGAAGAACGTTAGATAGACATCGCTCGGTCTTATTCGCCAGATCTTCCCTGTCCCTGTCCCTGAGACACATAAATCAATCTTGTCTTCAAAACTTCGCAAAAACGAGTTTCGCTATTTTGCCTTACAAGTATATAAGCCAAGAATGTAGGTACATTATTTTTGCTGTTTATCATAATAAAATCTTTTATTTTCCCTTTTTCATTTATAAAACTTCAAAGTGTGAATGCGTTCATTTGTAAAATCTTAAAACATTAATCTATTTCAAATTTATTTACATAATTCCTACCTACCGATGATTTTATGCTTTAGCACTATATATATTTCTGCATATAAATAAGTATATGTACATTAAATATATATACATACATACATCAATACATACATATGTACATACACGCAACTAGTCAGCTATAACGGACTTTCTTGTTTGTTACTTCTCAATCATTATCCTCACAAAGTTCGTTTATTTTTATGCGTTCATCTTCGAAAACATAATATTTAAAATCATTGTCTTTCTCTGGATAAAATTCATGCGCTAAATCTTCGATTTCCGAGTGGCAGACGGCTTCATTGAAGGCACCTAAGTTTTGTAAAATTTTCACCATCGTATAACGCTTCTCGCGCACTTCGTGTCGCTCTTTATCATAACGATGCAGATAGGATAACGGCATCTCCGCCGATAGCGGTACTCTGGATATCGCCAACTGATCGGTTGTCTGTAATTGCACATCCAAATTAGCACGATTTGCCATACCCAAAATCCAGGCGACCACATAGAAGCAGGCGGCATTTGAGGGGAATGCGCGTATAATGGTTGAGTTCAGACCACGGAAGAAGAAATGTAGTCCATCTTTATTATAATTTTTGACCGCACAATCCCAAGCGCCTTTGTAGACTGGTGCTGAACTCATACCGTCTGCTTGCAACAGCGTTTTGATTACATCTGTGGGATAGCAAACGAGCCATGAAGCAATGCCAGCTATGCCGCCGGCAGTTAGAGCGTGTGGAACGCTTGGTTTTTCCTTTAGCGACATGAACCATTCGTAGCTTACGAAGTAGGCGGCGAAACCTGGAGAAGAGTAGATAACAATTAATTAACTTTTAAATTAAATCTTCTAAATTAATTGGAGCTGTTTACTTCCTCTACAGCAACAACATTAGTCTTGCTCCATTCTCATAGATATATTATATAGATTCAAAAACACAATTCACCTACCTGGTACATCTCGGAGCGCTGTCATACCCAAGCCACGAAAACCGCCCTTAAAACCTTCTGTCTGTATTATATGTCTTATACATTGAATGGGACTTTTAAATTGCGGCGCTTTCGGATCCATATGTTGTAATTGCATACGCGTCTTTGCCAATTCCATTGGTGAACACACTATACTTTGCGCAAAACCTGACACGCAACCGGCTATGAAATGTGAATACAATGAATGTGAGTCCACCATTTGTCGCTGAACATTGCCATATACACCGAACACAATGGCATTAACAACCGATATACCCATCAGTGGGCTGGACATGCCGCGGTATAAACTTTTTGCACCATCTGTACGCACTAGCGATGATATACAATGGAAGGTGCCACGATATACCGGGTTCCTAACATCTTGCATCTGTAGATGGACCTTCACTGTGTCGAATGGATGACCGACCAAAACACCAGCACAGCCTGGAAAGAGGAATTGAATAAGAAATTATGGACATGAGTTAAAATGAAATAAAGGCGGATAAATGTTGAAACGTAATGGGCCTAACTGCCAGAGCCCTTCTTCTCTGAAGAAGAAGGTAAAAATTGGAGACTGTTGGAGAAATTGTTCAAATATGAAACGTGGAACAAGGGAGTAGATCTGAAAAAGTTACATCGTTTTTATGGATACTTTAGAAATCTATTAATCATGAAATGCATGACACTTACAGTGTCATACGTGATGAATCCATGAATTGGGGATATTTAGTAAACTCGTGGAAAACTGATTTATAACTCCAAGCTGAGAGAACGGTACTATTATTACTACCTTTATCATAATAATTTTATATATTTAAATCTTATTGTGTACTTACCACCGAGGCAGCCTGCTATAAAATCGAATGCCATGACCATTATGTGCTCGCTATTTACAGGAACTATATTTTGTAGGCGGACACTCTCTGGAGTAGTCTGAAAGTGGGTTAACAAGCATATATAATAGTACTTTTTATGTTGTTGTACAGTAATATAGTTATAGATATAAACATATGTAAATATATGTACATATATGTAGAATTTGATTAAGAGATAGAGTATATTTTATTATAAAAAAATCTTACATGAAAAGGTTTCAATTGAAGCCGGTGGTTCCGTTTTGATATCAATTAATTAATGAGACTGAACTTATATTATTCTAGTAAATAAGATCAGACATAAATCATAGTTTTTATCCTCTCATTAAACACACTTCATATAAATATGTGGCCCATCTTCTCCCCATAACCGTAGCTGTTTAAATTTTTATCTGTTCAAGATCGACCACTCTAGACTACTATCTATATTGATTGTGATACCACTAGCTACAGTATTTTTCAACCAAGTATTATATACTTTCATATATTATTTATATAAATAAAAAATAATTTAGTCTTCGAGATATCGCCAAGTTTTTATACTCTCGCAACAAAAGTTGCTAAGAGGAATATTTGCTACTGAAAAACACCATCTACTGTGCTTTTCTCATATTATATTATCAATCACCTGGCTGGTTTGAAAATTGAAATTGTTCTCGATAAAGTAAGAAGCATTATTATGTGAATAAAAAGCAGTGTCGCAAATTCTGAGAAACTGTGAAAAATTCAGGTAGAAGAAGACATTTTTGAAGGATCTGTAAAAAAATGTGTACTCAATGTATGCACGCGCTGGAATTCAGTGTTTTATATGGTTGAGCGCTTTATAGAATTGTGAAAAGTTGTTTCTGAATTACTTTTAGATAGCTCTATTAGCACGAATATGGTTACAGGAGAAGAGAGAAGAAATAGAAATTTAGGCACAGATAAAATTTTTCTATATCCATTTGAATATTTCACTAGAGAAGCATCTGGTGAAAACTATGTAACTTTATCTAATGTTATACCAATGATAAATTGTTTAAGCACAACTCATAGTAATTTTTCATCGCCTTATGTAGAACAAAAATGTAGTTTTACTCAAAAGTACTCGATAGCTTTCCGATACTGAGTAGGCATCAACACATTGCTTGAAACAAGTACAAGTGCCGATTTGAGTAATACCTTAGTGGAATCGAGATGTCCCAGATATGTACGAATATTGACATCAGCTAATTCAAAATCTATTTAGATTATTCAGATATTTGGTGTACTTATAATAAAATATATGTATAATATACTAGTATTCTCCATCTTTGCTCTTTTTCTTCGAGTTATGCTCTCTCCTTGACACTTTATTAAAGTCGTACATATGACAAGTCTATGTGATTTTGTACAAGTTTTTTGTTCGTTTCGCCACTCTCTAAAGTTCATATGTAATTGGTGGTGATAACGGCTTGAATAAATATACGAATTCATATACATACATATATACTATTATATATATTGTTGTCAATCAGTTATCCCATAATTCGGTAAACGAAAAATTACCGTACACATTAAATGCAAACGTGAACATATTCGGTGTGAATACCCTTAATATACCGATTAGAGCTTTCGGCTGTTGGCGGAAATGCTAATTTTCAAATAAAAACATGTAACTATTGCTTATTTGCTTAGTAAAACATTGTCGTTATCACTATTTACTTGACGCATTTGGGATCACAATTCCTGATAACGCATACTTTTCGTATATACATATATACATATATACTATATGTATATACATACATATATGTATCACTTAATAACGCATGTCAAATGTCAAACTTTGGCATGTGCGTACTTGATTCATTCGTGAAATTTAATTTCGGTTGATTACAATTTTTTTTCTTTTTCGAAATTGTTTTAGAAGCTTTGCAGCATCATGTCACCACTAATATTTAAGCACATATTTATGTATGTAATTAAACAGCAAAGCTGAAAAATGTCTTCTCGCCTTATTTAAAAATTAAAAAAAAAATAGTATTTCTACTTGTCTAAACCTTTTTTTATATAAACACACAGTTTAATTTTACTGACTTTTTTATTGGAAATAGTTTTATTTAGCTAATGTAGCTCACTAATTATGATTATAAAAATTGTATAAAATAGTATTTTACAATCAAATTGCTCCAATAAAAAACAAAAAAATTTTTTTGTTTTATCCACAATATTTTTTAACTGTAAATTATTTTTTTTGTTAAAAAAAATTTTACTTTTTGATGAATTTTTGTTTTCCATAAAATTTTTTTAATATTTTTTTTTCATTTTTTTTTAATATTTGTTTTTGTAAAACTGATTTTTTGACAAATAATATTCTTGATTTTGCTAATATTATTTCAATTGTTTGTAATTTTTAATTTCTTTCACTTAATATTAGTTTAAGTAACAGTTCACATTTTTTACCTTTCAATTTCCACAATTACTTTTAGTTTTTTTTATTAAAAAATATTTAATTATGCATTTATTATAAAAAATAGAAGTAGTTATTTATTGTTGTTGTTTTTATGTTTTATTAGCTTGGTTTATATTATTTATTTTAGTATTTGTTATTTATTATTTGTTATTATTTTACTTTATTTGCGCATAACTACTTGCACAATTTCCATTTTATCACAGTTGAAGTACTTTCTGTAATTCCCATGTGCACAAAAACCGTTAATGTCATAATAGAATTGCTCAAAATTAAACCTTTCTTCGTCAAAGCCGGATTTCGAATGTTTCCGTTGGGCGAAAAACGCAAAAAACGAACTATTTGTAGAAAGCCGAACTCAAAAGGCGTATTATCACCAAATTGTTTTCCGCATAAAGTTGATAATACAGATGATTTGTATTAAACTATCTGCAATTGTTGTTGCTTTTTAGTTGTTGTTAATTTCGTTTCGGAATCATTAGTTTCATTTTCTTTGAGGACACAATCGCAACAGCAGCTTGGGAGAGATTAACGAATATGAGACCAAGCCACGACTCGTGCAGGGTACAACTAGAGATAGTATATATTTACTATATATGTACATATGTATGTATGTATGTAGCGAAACACTGAAAGCGAACTCAAGCTTTAGGTGTACTTAAAAGCCTGTGCGCTAATCGCTAAGCCCAACAACCACGCCAATTCAAGATGCGCACAATTCAATTAGAACGAAAGAACTCGCTCTCGCGGTTTGACGTTATCACCGATAACGTATTGAGGAGTACAGGAAAAACGTACGGAGTAAAATGAAGCGCGCAAAAATAGAAATTAGCATGCCGTTATGATATACCTATGTACATATGTATGTGTTGTAGAAGCGTTCATAATTTATGTACGGTTCGAATTTTGAGGTTATCAGTGACCCAGCATATACACACACATTTATATTTTCAATAATAAAATCTTTGAAAATCTCTATCGACGACAGTGATTTGAGCGATTTTCACTTTCTATGCCTACTGACTGTGGTATTATATAATAATGAGCACTACATGTGCCATTTGCTAAGTGTTACTAATGATCAGTAGAACTATCTTCTATTATGAAATTATTTTATTTTCTCAAAAAAAAATTCTAAAAAGTTTAAATATCATAAACCAATTTTCGCTTTTGTGTAGAACTCACTCGATTTTTCTACACAAATTTCTCACAGTGTAGCCATTTTCATCAACGATCACTTCACTTGATCGACTTATGATTGTTTGTATGGAAGTATGTTTGTGAGCAGACAGCGGTAGTATCAATGATCGTTGTTTTTCCACAAACTGATAGTGGAAAATTACAAAATATGGACGGAGTCGGTATGTGTGTAAGTGTTTGGTGCAGCGCTCCTTGGACCATAGCAAAGCAGAACAGTGGAAGCACAGCGTCAGATCAGACCAGTAAGGAATAAAGCAGTTCTTTAGAGTGAGCGACAATTAAAGAAAAATAAAAGAATAAAAAGTACCAAGCCATATCATACATACATATACATTACTGTATAAATAATAAATAATTAAAGTGTATGTATAAAAAATAATAAATAATATAAATAATATATAATATATATGTATGTATATTTTAAAATTTGTGGGCTGCCTTCAGTACTTAACTTCCAACTTTCGTTATATACAAGATCATAAACATGTAGGCACACTCGAAGCTTTCTAAATACATTTATTTTAAAATAAACATAAACACATTCATTAAAATATGAAGAGTGAGCAGGAGTTAAAGGGTGGTCACAAAGTAAGATTTTAAAAAATAATAATTTTTAAACTGAAAAAAAAACAAGAAAGAAATTTAGTCCTTCAGTTGTAACCGAACATATTATACTCATGAAATTTATTTATTTAGTTTTATTAAGAGAACACACTATTTGTACCACATATTCGGAGAAAAATCCCCTACAAAACAGAAATCATTAAATTTAGTATAGGGGGATTGGTGTAATTCTTTATTCTACCGATTTCACTCATTTTCACCACCAAGGTACACTACACACAAGGGTATACGCTCATTTAATTTTGCTAAGACATCACACACATTAGACATCTACACTCATAGACACACTATTAGAAAAAAAAAAGAATATTCCCCTGTATATCATTAAATTATCTGTGAGATTTACCGATATTTTCGGTAAAAAATTATCCTTAGGCATTGAGTTATTCTGTTTTATATCTAGGGCCTTGAAAAGTTATAGTCCAATTTCCGATGTATATGTAATGCTTTGTTCCGTTATCTTCATTGGTTCTTGAGGTATAGTATATTATAAAGTGAACGAATCAGATGGACCTCTGCATTGTGTTGTAAAGAAAGTAAGCGTGGTTGTTAACCGATTTTGCACATTTTGTATCAGTAATATCATGGTTTGAAAAAAATACATACTATATCAAATTTCATTGAAATCGGTCGAGTAGTTTCTGAGATATGTTTTTTGACCCAAAAGTGGGCGATTGGTTTTTTAATCTGAGTGCTGCTCATTTATTTTGTAAATAATAGTGTTTCTGACGTTTTTCGTTAGTAATTTAACGCACTTTTAGTAGTTTTCAACATAACCTTTGTATGGGGTGGGGTGGTTATTATCTGATTTATATAGCTTATTTAAGTTTTATTATTTAACAAGTCTATTTGGAGCGGGCCAACTACCACTTTTTGAAAAAAAAAAATTACATGCAAACATGCCCCTCCCTAGTGTGATCCTCTGTACAAAATTTGATTTCATATCTTAATTTGTGGCTTAGTTATATGTAGCTCTTTACAGCTTTTTCTTTATAGTTTTACAAATAATGCCATCTGTTATTCAATAGAGGTAACTTGCTTCGGAGACACCCACTACGTAGACTTTATAATAAAATATACCAAAGAAAAGTTTGAAACGTACAATCAAAATTGATAAGCACATTTCTCTTCACAATTTCGTTAGTAAAAATGAAGATCTGCTGTTGTTTGCTGTTGCTGCTGATAACCTTTTGTAGCTAAAATTCGCAAAGTTGCTTTGGTGACAAAACAACGACATTTGAAATACACATACATATATAAACACTAACGCATATACTCGTACAATATGTAGATCGCCAGAAATCTACATGTAAATAACAATTTAATGTGTATTTCTGGATTTGGTTATATTGCTTTCAAAGTTTGGCATTAAAAAATATTTTTCTAACGCTCTTAAATTTCACTTTTTTTTTATAAACCAAAAATTTATCATAGCTGCTGTTAGCAACCACCCTGCCAGCCAAGCCTAACCACTTTCCCCTCATGTTTCTTCAATTACTAACACCAACGCACACGTTTGGGTTATTTTGTTTTTGTATTCGTACGTGTGAGGGGAATAGTGGTTGAAAAACTCACAAGCAGCTATGCTGGCCTATGGCAAACTCACCACTTTTTTTACCACTTTTGTGGGTTTAAAAAACTTCGGTTTAACCAGCTTTTTCACCACCTTTGGCTGGCAGGGCAGCAGGTTATCTTTGGAGAAGATATATACATACATATTTTATTTTCAAGTGAAGACGAATTTGTATACCACTTGGAGAGAAATGACCTTGGAATTATTGAATCTATTTCTACATTGGAAATTCTGAGGTGAAGCTTAGTGGCATGAACTACGCTGGAAAATGCTTTAAGGCAAGTTCACATGAGTTACGTGGTAAATAAATGGGCTCTTTTCAAGACAACAATATATTTTGGTACTATATTCATTATTGAGGGAAATACATATATATATGTAAAGGGTGATCCATTTCGAAGTTCCCTACTTTTTTAAAGAAAATAAAGAACACAGAAAATTCAAATTTGAATGTTGTTGTTTGAATGTTCAAATGTTGGCCGCGGCTACGTCTCAGATGGTCCACCCGTTTTCAGTGACTCGTTCGAACATTTCGACTGGTCTTCTGAAGCATTTCGCCTGGCCTGAATCGAAACGGGATTGTCCACATAGACTTTAGACTTTACATATCCCACAGGAAAAAGTCTAACAGTTTGATATCACATGATCTTGGTGGTCAATCGAACGTCCTAAAACGTTAAAATTTTTGCTCGCAGAGACCATGAGCTTCAATTTCAGGTATCAAATAGTCGGTTATCAGCGCGATAACGGCCGCCATTGACGGTTACGTTCTCACCGGTATAATTTTTGAAGAAATATGGACTGATGATTCCACCGGTTCACAAACCACACCAGGCAGTTGTTTTATTTTTAATTAAATGACATCTCTTGAATCTCTTCAGGCTGCTCTTCGTCCCAAATGCGGCAATTTTGCTAGTTTACATACCCATTGAGCCAGAAATGGATCTCATCGCTGAACAGAATTCTTGGCGCGAAACCAATTGTTTACAGAACGTGAAGTTATTTTTTATAAAGTTCAACAATTTGTAAAAGTTGCTCAGGCGTAAATCTTTGCATGATGAAATGACAAACAATACTACTGAACAAAATATAATCAGAGTTTGACACGCATGATCTGTCAAAAAAAGGCTTTTGAAAATAGTACATCAACTTGGATCACCAGTTATATTGGATTCTCTAATCAAAATAAAGGAGTTAAGCAATTGATTAGGTCTTATCAGTGTGACCTTCGACATATGATGCCTACAATTGTCCTGTCATTCATAACGAATCTAAAAAATGAAATCTACCATTTAATTATGGATTTTTAACTATAAATGAGATCATTAGTTTTGTTTCCTTTAAATAATGAAGCAACAAATGGGACAATATAATGTAGCATCTGATTGATTAGCGTTCTCGCATATTGATTCACAGGTCGCTAGTGTACCTCTATCTTAGAACCAGCATACATATCTCAAACAATATCAGCCTTGAAATTCGACCTACACTTTTTTCAACAAGTCTGGATTTAGATCGAGTTGGCATTTTAATTTCAAAACTATCATCTCATGACATCCATCCTATAAGAAAATGAGCAGAAAAGATGGATTACAACATTTATAATGAGACTACCAAGGCGGTGAATATTTAAAACTCAAAGGCCTGGGCCTTAAAACAAAGGACCGCAGCGGTCTGAATAAGCCTTCCTAACAAAATACTATGGTTTTGGAAAAATCAAGAGAATAATGCCAATGACTTCTATGCGAATTAGGATAATTTTGTTCCACCAGATGGACACAGTTAATATCGGATAAATTCAAAAAGGTCTTGGAAACTTTTTAGCTTACAGAAACCTGTTACGGATGCTTAGGAAACTTGAAAAATTGATATATGTATGTATGTACATACAAAACCAAACAATAATTCGTTCAAATACGTAATTTATAAGCAAATCGGATGTTGAATTTGAAAAGTAGGTTGGCTAATGCGTTTCGATATTTGGCCGCAAAACGGACGTAAACTCTAATTATATGTATATATTATATATAAATTAATATATATACATAAATAAATAACAGCATTGTTTACACTAAATTAAATCTCAGAAGCATATCTTTCAAAATGATCTTCATGGACCTCACAGATAGCAGAGATTATACGAGTATAATTGTTGTTTAAATACGTAGGCTCTATTGTACCCAAACAAGTGAAAGTGTATGCGTAAGAGTATTTAAAGCGCTAATGCGTATTTATGAGTCCGCACATCCACATTTACTAGGTAGATATGTACATATGTACATTTTTCGTTTTTATAACTGTCAAAATAGCAAAAAATTGGTGTTTTATTGTTTGTGTACCATATTTGTTTCATACACAACAGTAACTAGATTAAATTATATTAAAATTTCGTGTTCTACATACATCTGTTTATTTATTTAGAGCTGTATTTAATTTAGAATAAGTCCAGTAGATGTTTATATGTTACACTCAGATTTACTTTTGAACATTATGAGAGCCCAAGAGCTACAAAGGTACTTCAATTATAATATTTATTTATTATAGCGCTCAAAAATGCTATATCCATCACATCAGTTAGATCGATGATCTAATATATAAAGCTTAAAATAAATCTATAGCACTAGCATTGTGATTTAACGAGCATTTGCAACTCTAGTTGCAGATTTCATAAAACTTTCAGGAGTCATTCTTACACTTATTTACATGAAAACTCCATTGAGAAACCAATTAGTCGAGTTTTATATATCTCAATTATTCTCAGTAGATAATTAAATGAATCTATGTGGAGCTTTTTACCTTATCGCAGTGTCTAGTTTAGCACCGTTTGTCTATCTCATTGCTAAACCGAGAACTCCGAGATCAGACTAATAAGAAACAAGTAAGGAAGGGCTAAGTTCGGGTGTAACCGAACATTTTATACTCTCGCAATTTATTTATTTAACTTAATTAATATTATATAATACACAATTTGACCCACATATTCGTCATATATATTGTATAAAGTCCATTGGAAGCTGGAAACCATAATATTAGGTTAGAAGCACCGAGGTCCTCATGTGCGATATATGGGGCCTTGAAAACCTATGGTCCGATTTCGGCGATTTTTAGAAATGGGCTGCCACACTATAAATACAGTATTTGTGCAAAGTTTTGCACCGATATTTTCACTAGTGCTTACTATATATATTGTAAAGTAAACGATTCAGATCATCTTCTAAGTTCTGGTATATAGGAAGTAGGCGTGATTGTGAAGCGATTTGCCCAATTTTCACAACATATTATTGAGAGGTAAGGAAACTATTACAAACCAAGTTCAAATCATTGAAAGCGGTCGAGTAGTTCCTGAGATATGGTTTTTGACCCATAAGTGGGCGACGCCACGCCCATTTTCCATTTTGTAAAAAAATCTGAGTGCAGCTTCCATCTGCCATTTCTTATGTGAAATTTAGTGTTTCTGACGTTTTTCGTTAGTGATTTAACCCACTTTTAGTAATTTTCAACCTAACTTTTGTATGGGAGGTGGGCGTGGTTATGATCCGATTTCTTTCATTTTTGGACTGTATTAGGAAGTGGCTAAAAAAAACGACTGCAGAAATTTTGGTTTATATAGCTCTATTGGTTTGCGAGATATGTACAAAAAACTTAGTAGGGGGCGGGGCCACGCCCACTTCCCTAAAAAAATTACATCCAAATATGCCCCTTTATAGTGCGATCCTTCATACCAAATTTTATTTCCATAGCCATTTCGCCATTTTGTGGGCGTGGCAGTGGTCCGATTTTGCTCATTTTCGAAAGCAACCTTCCTATGGTGCCAAGAAATAAGTGTGCCAAGTTTCATCAAGATATCTTAATTATTATTCAAGTTACAGCTTGCACAGACGGACGGACGGACGGACGGATAGACAGACATTCGGATTTGAACTCCACTCTTCACCCTGATCACTTTGGTATATATAACCCTATATCTAACTCGTTTAGTTTTGGGTGTTATAAACAACCGTTATGTGAACAAAACTATAATACTCTCTTTAGCAACATTTGTTGCGAGAGTATAAAAACTGTTTAGAAGTCGGGGAACATAATTTGTATATATCCAAGATTTGTAGAAATGTCTTTCTTGTTCAAGAGTATTGCTTGTTCTGATCTTTTAAGTAAATACCTTTATTAAACTATTTTTAATCAAAACAGGCTTGAAGTATTACATGGGAATCAAGTTTTTTTTTCAATTCTAATTCTAAAGCACATACATACCTTAAACTTAGTAACCTGGAAGCGTTAGAAGCGCTACTATAATTTGTATACGAATATTTGTATATGTCACTGTTATAAAATCATGAGTTCTTTAGTTCATTAAAGTTGGTTCTGGTGTATTTTTATTTGTTTTTGGTAGAAGAAACCACAAAATTTCCAACAACAAATGGCAGTTTACATTTTTAATCACATACACACACTTAAAGAAATTCCGCCAAAGGGATAATTATTTAAAAAACACATCATATTTTCCATCTTGTAACGGAAGTTGATTTTCTTTAAAGCCTTCTTTTTAATTAATTATTGAACCTGATGTTGGGGTTAATTTAAAGTAACAAAAACTTTCACTAGACGCACAAATGACCGCAGCACCCAATTAGCGCTTCAATTTCAACTAGATGAACCGTTAAACGAGATTTAACTAATCTTTAAAGCATCCACTTGTCGTAGCACAGCCATCTCATTCGCAAATTTTATTAAAATCTAATTATAAAGTATGTTCATATGTATTGTATCAAATGGCACATAGCTAGATAAGTTATTATCAGTTCTGCTTAGCATTAAAGACCCTAATCTTAGTATTGTTTTGAGTGAATTAATGCGCGCCTAAAATTATGCAATTATTGTTAGGGAAAGAACACTAGCAAAAAACTATGTAAAAACTATTCGGTAGCACCCTGCAGGAAATTCCATAGCTTGAACGTATGAAACGACTTGAACCGAGGTAAAAATCTATCACATTTGAAGAGTTTTAGTGTAGATATGTCTCAAGGTCCATAAAATAAAATTGAATATTAGTTAGCGTTTTGTGCAAGTCAAAAATCATACAAAGTGCCTTTAATTAGAACAAAATTGTAATAGAGGTTTAAAACTGGAATATAGACTGTATAATTTTCGACATTAATTTTGAAAATTTCTTCTCACTTCCTTATATTTTGTGCTAAAAATATGTTAATACCTAAAAATAAGAACCAATATATAGGTTTTGCTCTTATGTTTTTGGTGGTATTAAATGTCAAACCTATAGCTGCATATATTATTAGATTACAAACGAGGCCTGTTAAAAAAAAAAAGATGAATTTTCAAATTTCACGCGTTACGTACAATCGAGTATCGATTTATTTATTTTGTAATGTTGGTGAACTCGTTTCGCATATATTGACAATACATAAGTCTAAGTCTAAGTCTAAGTCAAACAATTGTTTACAAGTGGTACAAACTTTTCAAAGAAGATTGAGAAGATATGACTACGCTCGCCCTGGACGGCCCAGCACATCAACAACCGATGAAAATGTTGAGAAAGTTAAGAAAATTGTTATGGAGAATTACTATTAAAGAAGTTGCCGAAGATGTCGGCATATCGGTTGGCTCATACCATGCAATTATTCCTTCAATTTTGGGCATGAAGCGTGTGGTAGCGAAGTTCGTTCGAAATTTGCCAAGTTTTCACAAAGAAAACCGTCGTATGATCATCGCTCAGGAATTGTTGAAAGACGTTAACGGATATCCAGATTTGCTTAAAGGGAAGGATCATAATTGGTGTCGAATCATGGCAAAAGTGAATATCAGAACTGCTCCGAGGATTTGAAAAACGCTCGCACAAGTGTATTATATCTGAGGGGGACTTGACGAATAAATATTTTTATCTAACGGGAAAGGGGTGTTAGATGAGTTGGATTCGTTGGGCATGCAAAGAGGTGATTAGTACCATACAGGGACTCATTGCATGCAGGACATATATTCTGTATGTCGGGATTGAGTCTGGATTGGTAAGAGTTTGATTCCAAGGTCGTCATATAATCTAACCGATCTAACCCTGTTTGGAACGGTAAGTACTACTACTATAAGTTCGGCATCGTTTTTATACTCTCGCAACAAAAGTTGCTAAAGAGAGTATTATAGTTTTGTTCACCTAACGGTTGTTTGTAAGTCCTAAAACTAAACGAGTTAGATATAGGGTTATATATACCAAAGTGATCAGGGTGACGAGTAAAGTTCAAATCCTGATGTCTGTCTGTCCGTCCGTCCGTCTGTCCGTCTGTCCGTCCGTGCAAGCTGTAACTTGAGTAAAAAATGAGATATCTTAATGAAACTTGGAACACGTGTTCCTTGGCACCATAAGAAGGTTAAGTTCGAAAATGGGTGGAATCGGACCACTGCCACGCCCACAAAATGGCGATAACCAAAAACACATAAAGAGCTATAACTAAGCCATAAATAAAGTTATGAAAATAAAAATTGGAACATAGGATCGCATTAGGGAGGGGCACATTAGAATATGATTTTTTTGGAAAAGTGGGCGTGACCCCGCCCCCAAATAGATTTTTTGTGTATATCTTGCAAACCAATAAAGCTACATAAACCAAACTTTCTGCAGTCGTTTCTTTTAGCCGTTTCCTTATACAGTCCAAAAATGAAATAAATCGGATAATAACCACGCCCCCTCCCATACAAAGGTTAGGTTGAAAATGACTAAAAGTGCGTTAACTCACTAAGGAGAAACGGCAGAAACACCAAATTTTACGTAAGAAATGGCAGGAGGAAGCTACACTGAGATTTTTTTACAAAATGGAAAATGAGCGTGGCGTCGCCCACTTATGGGTGAAAAACCATATCTCAAGAACTACTCGACAGATTTCAATGAAATTCGGTATATAATATTTTCTTGACACCCTGATGACACTGGTGGAATATGGGCGAAATCTGTTCACAACTACTTCTACTTCCCATATAACTCAATTTTGAATCCTTCTGATTCGTTCACTTTATAATGTATACTTAAGGAACCGATAAAGATAGCGAAATAAAACTTTACACAATTACTGTATTTGAGCTGTGACATCACTTGTTTAAAAATTGTCAAAACCGGACCATGACTTTTCAAGGCCCCTGATATCAAACATGAAGAACTCAGTGTCTAAGGGTAATTTTTCACCGAAAATATAAGTAAATCTCTAAATAAATTGCGAGAGTATAAAATGTTCGGTTGCACCCGAACTTAGCCTTTCCTTACTTGTTATTGATTAAATTTGCGCTTGCGGCATTCACTTGCCAGCTACATATGTATGTATATCGATTAATCTCATTTCACAGTCACCCAAAACCATTTAGTGAATGTATGCCTCGCCTACAAAATCGCGGAATTCTTTTTAAACAGTTTTTTTAAATACCAAAACGTGTGTAACTCAAAATTCAATAGTTTGGAAACGACTATCTGTGAAATTTAACTTTTGAACTATAGGTCTGCCTACATAGTATTTGCATAAAATTGTAGTAGAAATCTCTCTCATTAAAAAATAATGCCTGTGAGTTAGAGATTATCTCATGTTACAGGCTTCTAAAATTAAGTTTATATTTCGAAAATGCGGATCTCAAGTTGGAATTTATTAAGTTACTTTTTGTCCTCTCACTTCGAAGTCACTTTCTTCGATGTATTTTCTATGGATGTTACTATTTAAGAGTGAGTATGAAGAGTAATACTAATAATAGTTGACTGGTCAATAATAAATTAGTATTTTGTTTGCTTTGTTTTATTCCTCCACACATTCGAAGTCAAAAATAAATATGCACACAAAAAAACCCTTTACATAACAATGCTTCCTTTTCAACTTAAATCGTATATCTCCCGAAAAAATTTGTTGAAACTCACCTGCCTCAGATTGTAAATTTTGCAGAGTGATGGATTTGTCCCCATTTTGAAGTACAACCAACCGTGTTTACCGTTTAATAATTGAACAGCAAAATTTTTTATGATTCACTGAAAAATGAAATATAATATTATTTATAAAAAGAAAACAATTCAAAGTAGAAACCAAATGAAAAGAGAAATGTCTTACGAAATAAAAAAAAATGTATATTAAAAGTTACGGAGTTGGAATACGAAAAAAAAATTGAAATAGAGTGATGATAAAATGGTTATTATATAAAGTATATATAAGTCATATAATCAGATAAGATTTGTCTAGGCTGGGATTTAGTATAGCATCCCACGATTTCGGGGATAAAGTGTGTATGGTTGGATAGAGGAGATCCTCCAGATTAAGAATATATATAATTAAAGCCGCGGGAGACTTATAGTTTTCGAGATATTCGCGTTCACAATTTCTCTCGCGTAGAACTACTTCCTGCATTGACGGCCTTCGGCCGGGCTTAAAAAAAGTAAACCTAGCCGATCCAACACCGGGGTTTATCAAAGTAAGAGAAATACTGAACTATTTTTCCAATCATAATATAGTGGTTCTTGTATATGGGATAAAATACCTCCTTTCTATATATTTTGATTCATTTTACAATTTTTTAGATATGGCAATGCTTCTTTTTCGTCAGCATGCAACCCTTTTGTTATTGTGTGAATTGATAAAATTGAATAAAAATTAAAATGCTTATTTAAATCAAATTTCTAAATAATTAATATAAAATAAATATATAGAAAGAAAGTAGTGAAGTGTAAGTGTATAATAAGTGCAAAATGTAAATGAAAAATTACCTATATAGCGAGAAATTATGTGTTAAAATTAGACAATTTTGAAACTTTAAACGCGAATATCTGGAAAACTACTCCTGCGGCTATAATTATATATATTCTTAATCTGGAGGATCTCCTCTATCCAACCATACACATTTTATCCGCGAAATCGTGGGATGCTATACTACAGTTTTCCCTTTGTCTAATATCTGTCGCTCGTATGCCATTATTCATTAGACATCCGAGCGCATTTCAACAGTTAAAAAGCTTCCCATTCGGAGATAGTAGACAACTTGAAATAAATGTTGGGAGAAGCTATGAAGCGTCAAGTGGAATTATTGGCAGCCGGTTTCAAATGAGAGCATCTTTTAGTTGTTTTGATAAACACTGCTTAAAATTGAAAATAATTTTCTAAAATCTCCACCTCTGTTATGTGTATAATTTATATTCTTACCTACGATTTCAAGTGGTTTAACCAGTATATTGTTGACAGAGTTGCCATAAAGTAGTATTTACAAAAAAATCTAAAAAAATATATATTGAATATCCCTATTTATTTGACAGCATATAATTACTGATATTGAATGAAACAGAGATGATTTTAAATAAAAAAACTTAAATTTATTTTTATTTTTTGGTATATTTCTATTTTTAATTTTTATTGATCGCAAGCATGTCTAATTCAATAAAACTCTATATGTTTTTGCTATAGCATCAAAAATAAAATTAAATTAATGAAAGCATTTTCCTAATTGTTTCTAATGTAATCGAAATATAATTATTTATTTATTTTAAGTTTTTACTCCCTCAAAAAAAATTAAAAATCCACCAAAATCCAAAAAAATATTTAAAATACACCACAATTCATTAAAAATATTAAAATGTGGCAACCCAAACATTTTCTATTTAACTGTGTTAACTCATTGACCGCTAGTCTAGTATAGCAGCTTAGTCGTGAGGGGCCGTTCAGTCGAGTTGCTCGTGCGTCTTCATAGTTCTTCAAGCGCTGCCGTCGCTTCGTTCTTCCGTTCTCTGCAAAAGCTCCAAAAACAATTGAAGATGCGTACTTTTATTTGGTGTTTTGTGCTTATATTGCTGTGTGCTGAGGCATATTCAATGCATCATAAACAACAAAATCATCATCAACAACAACAACAACCATTACAACTACCACCACAAAAATCTAACAATGCGTCGGAGGATCATCAAGACTATGTTATACAAAGTATTTTAACCTTGGAGCCGATATGTGAGCCTGGCTTTGTTGTTGTTAATCATCGTTGCCACAAACAAGCTTAGCCAATATCATGGCTGTGATTAAATTAATAGCATTTTTATACTTTTATACTCTGTTTTTACAATGTGTGAATAATTTAATAAAGAACAACAGTTATGTCACAATATACGCGTAGAATTTGAGTGTGTTTGATTTCTGTTCGAAAAAAAATAATAGTGTCTCTTGAGTGGAAGTACTTGTATTACTTGACGGGTTTAAGACGAGTGCAATATTCTCAAAACGAACGTGATTGCGGTGTTTGAAGGCGTTATAACTGTATTCTGTATTCTTATATATACGAGGACGGTTCATTAAGTAATTAACGTACAAAAGAAGATATATTTAATTATTTTTCAACTCAGTCTCATTTTAGCACTATAGATTTCAGCTAGCTGATGCATTCTTTAAACTTTTGAAAAAAAAAAATAAATTTTTTTGAAGTCTACAAAGTATTCCGCAGCACTCATAACAACCTCATTCGACTCAAACTTCCACACGCCGAGTGAGTTTTTCATGTTTGGAAGAAATCGCACGCAACAAATGTGGAGAATACGGTGGATGGGGCAAAATCGGGGCGATGGCAGTAATGCTACGTGCGTTTTTATGGTGGAAGAGTATTTTTGCCTTCGCCAAATGATGTTGTTTCTTTTGCAATATGACGATGACTCGACATAATAGCACCCTGTGATCCATCATAGAAGTGCGACTATGTTGGGTTCCAATAAACCATCCATTCTTCCAAAAAGTCCAAACTGAATTGTAGGGGTTCAATTCTGTTCACACATACTTTAATTTTGTTGATAAACCAGAGGAAAGTAATCTTCAAAATTCACATCACAGCCGGTTCTATGTTACCGGAATTGACCCGGATTTCTTACAGTCAATTATTTCGACGATCTAACCCGGCTTGGATAGGCAAGTTTTAGATTTAGATTTAATCCTTGCAGCAGTTGCTCCTAATTTTCTTACTTCAAACTGCTGGAGGCTGCGAGTACAGCCTCGACGGCAATGTAATTTGCTCCTAGTTTGCGCCGTCACCTTCAGGGAGTGCCCAATTTAAACCTCTACAGCCCTCAGGACATGAAAAAACACGCAACTTCGTTATGTGTATTGTAGCAGGTTAAACTCCTACTTATGTAGAATAGACCCCGACATACTGAATATTTCAAAACCTCGTATGATACTAACCATATCTTTGTATGTTCAACAAACTCGACTCATCCAACCCCTTTCCCTATGATTCGACCATATCGAAACCGCTCGTTTCTGGGCCACTGGTTGGATGACCTCGATGACAGCTAGAATTAACAAAATTCGACATAATACTGTCTGTATGTCCGTCCGTCTGTGCAAGCTGTAACTTGAGTAAATATTGAGATTTCTTGATGAAACTTGGAAGACGTATTTCTGGGCACCATAAGAAGGTTGCTTTTTTTCGATGAGCAAAATCGGACCACTGCCACGACCACAAAATGTTGAAAACCGAAAACACATAAAGTGCCATAACTAAGCTATAAATAAAGCTATGGAAGTAAAATTTAGTATGAAGGATCGCAATATGAAGGGGGATATGTGGACGTAATTTTTTTGGGGAAGTGGGTGTGGCCCCGCCACCTACTAAATTTTTTGTACATATCTCATAAACTACTAAAGCTATATCAACGAACGGAGTCGTTTTATTCAGCCATTTCCTTATACAGTCCAAAAATGGAGAAAATCGCATTATAACCACGCCCACCTCCCACACATAGGTTATGTTGAAAACTACCAAAAAAAACCAACAGAAACCTTAAATTTTATTATAAAGAAGGTGTAGAAGAGCTGCACTCAGAATGGTATACAAAATTCTAAATGGGCGTGGTTCCGCCCACTTATGGGTCAAAAACCATATCTCAGGAACTACTCGACCGATTTCAATGAAACTTGGTTTGTAATAGTTTCCTTACATCCCAATGATAGGATGTGAAAATAGTCTAAATCGGTTCACAACCACGCCTGCTTCCCATATACCAGAACTCTGAAGTCGGTCAGAATAGTTTACTTTACAATATATAAAGTTAGTATCAGTGAAGATATCGGAACAGAGCTTCGCTGAAATTCTGTATTTAAAGAGTGCCATCACCCTTCTAAAAATCGTCGAAATCGGTCCATAAGTTTTCAAGACCATATATATCGAATATGAGGACCTCAGTACTTCCAACAAATTTTTTACCGAAATTATAGTTAAGTCTCTCAGATATTCTGAAGAAATTTTGAGGGAATATGTTTCTTCTAATAATATGTCTCCATGCCAAAAATTAGTGAAATCGGGTCATAACTTCATCTATCTCCTATATACCTAATATTATGATTTTTAAACTTTCAATGGACTTTATACCATATATATATATATATATATATATATATATATATTTCGTGGGAACCGCTTTAAGCGATTATAGCCGAATCCACCAGAGCGCGCCACTCATTCCTCCTTTTTGCTTTTTGGCGCCAACTGGAAACACCAAGTGAAGCCAGGTCACTTTGCACTTGGTCTTTCCACCGGAGTGGAGGTCGTCCTCTTCCGCGGCTTCCTCCAGCGGGTACTGCAATACTTTCAGAGCTGGAGTGTTTTCTTCCATCCGTACAACATGACCTAGCCAGCGTAGCCGCTGTTTTTTTATTCGCTGAACTATGGCAATGTCGTCCTATAACTCGTACAGCTCATCATTCCATCGTCTGCGGTATTCGCCGTTGCCAATGTTTAGAGGACCATACATCTTGCGCAAAACCTTTCTCTCGAAAACCCCAAGAGTCGTCTCATCGGATGTTGTCATCGTCCACGCTTCAGCGCCATACATCAGGACGGGAATAATGAGCGACTTATAGAGTTTGATTTTGGTTCGTCGAGAGAGGACTTTACTTTGCAATTGCCTACTCAGTCCAAAGTAACACCTGTTGGCAAGAGTGATTCTGCGTTGGATTTCAAGGCTGACATTGTTGGTGTTGTTAACGCTGGTTCCCAGATAAACGAAATTATCTACAACTTCAAAGGTATGACTGTCAACAGTGACGTGGGAGCCAAGACGCGAGTGCGCTGACAGGAGATATTTCGTCTTGTCCTCATTCACCACCAGACCCATACGGAGCTTTTGGTGTTGCTCAACGTCAGCTTATATAGCCGTATTAAAGGGTGATTTTTTAAGAGCTTGATAACTTTTTTTTAAAAAAAAACGCGGTTCTTTATTTGAAACGTTAGATTGGTTCATGACATTTACTTTTTGAAGATAATTTCATTTAAATGTTGACCGCGGCTGCGTCTTAGGTGGTCCATTCGGAAAGTCCAATTTTGGGCAACTTTTTCGAGCATTTCGGCCGGAATAGCCCGAATTTCTTCGGAAATGTTGTCTTCCAAAGCTGGAATAGTTGCTGGCTTATTTCTGTAGACTTTAGACTTGACGTAGCCCCACAAAAAATAGTCTAAAGGCGTTAAATCGCATGATCTTGGTGGCCAACTTACGGGTCCATTTCTTGAGATGAATTGTTCTCCGAAGTTTTCCCTCAAAATGGCCATAGAATCGCGAGCTGTGTGGCATGTAGCGCCATCTTGTTGAAACCACATGTCAACCAAGTTCAGTTCTTCCATTTTTGGCAACAAAAAGTTTGTTAGCATCGAACGATAGCGATCGCCATTCACCGTAACGTTGCGTCCAACAGCATCTTTGAAAAAATACGGTCCAATGATTCCACCAGCGTACAAACCACACCAAACAGTGCATTTTTCGGGATGCATGGGCAGTTCTTGAACGGCTTCTGGTTGCTCTTCACCCCAAATGCGGCAATTTTGCTTATTTACGTAGCCATTCAACCAGAAATGAGCCTCATCGCTGAACAAAATTTGTCGATAAAAAAATTTCGAACCGAACACTGATTTTGGTAATAAAATTCAATGATTTGCAAGCGTTGCTCGTTAGTAAGTCTATTCATGATGAAATGTCAAAGCATACTGAGCATCTTTCTCTTTGACACCATGTCTGAAATCCCACGTGATCTGTCAAATACTAATGCATGAAAATCCTAACCTCAAAAAAATCACCCGTTAGTTTTGCAGGGATACCAAATTCAGACATCGTGGCATCCTTTTCGTGCTATCGAAGGCAGCTTTAAAATCGATAAAAAGATGGTGAATATCGATTCTTCTCTCTCGGGTCTTTTCCAAGATTTGGCGCATGGTGAATATCTGGTCCATTGTAGATTTTCCAGGTCTAAAGCCACACTGATAACGTCCAATCAGTTCGTTGACGGTGGGCTTTAGTCTTTCACACAATACGCTCGACAAAACCTTATATGCGATATTGAGGAGACTTATACCACGGTAGTTGGCGCAGATTGTGGGGTCTCCCTTCTTATGGATTGGGCAGAGCACACTAAGCTGATGCATGCACGGGCGTTCTTTGCTGCTACTAGATAATGGTCCGAGTCAAAAAAAAAATTAAAAATTTAAAAAATACAAAAAAAACAGAAGAGATTAAATGTCTGCTACGTCCACGTCGTTAATCCTGGGTTACGCTAAATTCTGATAATAATAGTGCATAAATCAAGGATTTTTCATCATGTTCTGAGTTGGTCTTTTATTTGTAGCTCATACAAATATTGCTGTCCCAAAATTCCCTTTGGGGGGTAAAAAGGTGATGAAATTAGGAACATTTTAAGATATTTTCGAAAAAATCGAAGGGGGCATAAAGGGTTAAAAATTAAAAAAACAAAAAATTGCTATGAAATATTAATTTAAAAAATTTTTACGATATACAGTTTTAAAGTTTGAGAAATTCTGTACAAAAAAGTCACATGGTGTTTTAAAATCTGTTCATTAGTTTTAAAGTTATGGCGGTTCGAAAATTTTTTTACAAAAAACTTTGGCCCCTTATAATATGGCAACCCCGCGTTACACAGACCTAAAACCATATGTTTTATTTTAGGTTTTACATGTACTATAAGATATATCATTGCCAAAGAAAATAAAGAACTGTTTTTTCAAGTGGTTTTTTTCCAGAGAATGCCCCATATCGAACACGAGGACCTCCTAACCTAATATTATGTTTCCAACTTTCAAAGGACTTTATACAATATATATGACGAATATGTGGGTCAAATTGTTTGTTATATTAATAAATTTAAATAAATAAATTGCGAGAGTATAAAATGTTGGGTTACACCCGAACTTAGCCCTTCCTTACTTGTTTTTTTTAGTTTTCTTATTTATATTTTTATGATGTTCGTTTTTGGAACTTCAAGTTAAAATTACCCTACAACCCTACCCTATGCCAACCCTACAAACAAGATACTAGTTAAACCACTTCAAATCTGAATAATGAATTTAAAATAGCTTATACAAATGATATACATTTCTATAAATAATTGTGCATATTCATGGTAAATTATAAGTTGATCGAACGATTACGGTGCAGTTTTCGAAGTAGAGTATTTGCATTAAGTAGAGATTTTGCATTAAAGTGTTCTAATGCGGTTTTGCTTACATACTTAAAGACTGTTAAATATATTGCGCTTACACCTACACACTATTGTAGAAACACAATAATTGGCAGAGTAGAATAATTAACCCTTTCTACGATTTAGCAAAATGCGGAGCATCTATATTTTCCAAATTTTTTTTTATTTTGCTGAAGAAAAATGCCTCTCTTCTCGCCGAGACTTGAGTCTAATTTGAAGTAAAAGACAATACGAAAAAGACAATTGACCTCTATGTTCAATAAATAAAAACGAATTTTTCCAAAAAATACTATAAGAACTTGTCAGACTGCTATATCTCGCAAACCAATAAAGCTATATTAACCAAACTTTCTGCTGTCGTTTTTTTAGTCACTTCCTTATACAGTCGAAAAATGGAAGAAATCGGATTATAACCACGCCCTCATCCTATACAAAGGTTATGTTAACAAGTAAGGAAGGGCTAAGTTCGGTTGTGACCGAACATTTTATGCTATCGCAATTTATTTATTTAATTATATAATAGACAATTTGACCCACATATTCGTCATATATGTGAAATTGGTCGAGTAGTTTCGGATATATGGTTTTTGACCCATAATTGGGCGGAGCCACACCCCCTTTAAATTTTGTATATCAATTTGGGTGGTGCCCTTCTGTACCATCTTTACAATGAAATTTAAGGTTTCTGGTGTTTTCCCTTACTGAATTAAAACATTTTTAGTAGTTTTCAACATAACTTTGTATGGGAGGTGGGCGTGGTTATAATACTCATCTTCGAAGGTAAACTTCCCATGGCGCCAAGAAACAAGTGTTCCAATTTTCATCAAGATATCTTAATTTTTACTCAAGTTACAGCTTGCACAGACGGACGGACGGACGGACGGACAGACAGACATCCACTCTTCAACCTGATTACTTTGGTATATATAACCAGATATAGGGTTAGGTGTTACAAACGACCGTTATGTGAACAAAACTATAATACTCTCTTTAGCAACTTTGTTGCGAGAGTATAAAAATTACTAAAAGTGAGTTAGCTGACTAACGAAAAACGTAAGAAACATGAAATCTTACAGAAGAAATGGCAGAAAGGCATGGCGTCGACCACTTATGGGTAAATAACCATACCCTCTTCCTCGGCTTCCACCAGCGGGTACTGCATCGAATACTTTCAGAGCTGGAGCACTTTCATCCATTCGAACAACATGACCTAGCCAGCGTAGCCGCTGTCTTTTTATTCGCTGGACTATGTCTATGTCGTCGAATAAGACATACAGCTCATCGTTCCATCGCCTGCGGTATTCGCCGTTGCCAATGTTTAAGGGACCATAAATCTTCCGCAAAACCTTTCTCTCGAAAACTCCTAGTGCCGTCTCATGTTGACATGTCCACGCTTCTGCACCGTAAAGTAGGACGGGAATGATGAGAGACTTGTAGAGTTTGGTTTTTGTTCGTCGAGAGAGGTCTTTACTTTTCAATTGCCTACGTAGTCCATAGTAGCACCTGTTGGCAAGAGTGATTCTGCGTTGGATTTCCAGGCTGACATTGTTATTGCTGTTAATGCTGGTTCCCTGGTAGACGAAATTATCTACAACTTCGATGTTATGACTGTCAACAATGACGTGGGAGCCAAGACGTGAATGCGCTGACTGTTTCTTTGACGACAGGAGATATTTCATCTTGTCCTCGTTAACCACTAGACCCATACGCTTCCTTATCCAGTCTGGAAAAAGCAGAACTAACGGCGCGGTTGTTGTTTCCAATGATATCGATATCATAGGCGTACGCCAGTAGCTGTACACTCTTATAGAAGATTGTACCTTCTCTATTTAGCTCTGCAGTTCGTATTATTTTCTCCAGCATCAGGTTAAAGAAATCACACGAGAGTGAGTCACCTTGTCTGAAACCTCGTCTGGTATCGAACGGCTCGGAGAGGTCCTTCCCGATCCTGACGGAGCTTTTGGTTTTGCTCAACGTCAGCTTACACAGCCGTATTTGTTTTGCGGGGATACCAAATTCAGACATCGCGGCATAAAGGCAGCTCCTTTTCGTGCTGTCGAAAGCAGCTTTAAAGTCGACAAAGAGATGGTGTGTGTCGATCCTCTTTTCACGGGTCTTCTCCCAGATTTGGCGCATGGTGGTCAGTTGTGGATTTTCCAGGTCTAAAGCCACACTGATAAGGTCCAATCAGTTTGTTGATGGTGGGCTTTAGTCTTTCACACAGTACGCTCGACAGAACCTTATACGCGATGTTGAGGAGCCTTATCCCACGGTAATTGGCGCAAATTGTGGGGTCTCGCTTTTTGTGTATTGCGCAGAGTACACTGAGATTCCAATCGTCAGGCATGCTTTCTTCCGACAAAATAATACTATTTTGAAGGTTGTCATTGTTGCTTTGTTAAAATATTTTTGTTATTGTTCAATTGTATAAGGTTGTGTCGATAGCCCAAAACAAATGTACAAAATAAGGAAAGGCTACAAGGCACACAATATGACCTATATATTCAGCATAAAGTCCTATACAAAATCATAACATATAGTATATAAGGGCTGATGTGATTCCAGAACCAATTTCACTCATTTTCGCCACCAAGGTTAACGGGAATAGGGGTAACTTGGCACCTGTTAGTAGGCAAACAAACTCTTAAATTGCAAATGAACGAAACACCAGTCGGCAAACTCGCCAAAAATAGCGCTTTAACGAAGATTTTCCAAATATTCAAGAAGTCGCTGGAGGTACTGCACAGGACTTTGAAAGATCTAGATTGTCGATAAACGTTTTTGGTGGAGCCAAGATTCTGTTTGTTTTGTTAGTTGGCACCTCGATGGATTAATAGCATTTCCAACAGATTTCTGTCACTTCATTGACTTGAAAGAGAAGTTTTCCTGACATGAAACCTCAATATGATAACCAAAAATGACTGATTGAATGACCTATATTGGTGGTAAAAAAACAAAGATATCGATGATCAGCTACAAACCAGGATGACGTAGTCAATTATCCCAAACTATTTAAAATTGCCTGTATTACTCACTTTGCAATTAAAAGTAGTGTGAGTTGTCATCATGCTGCGTAACATAAATCGACCTCGAGTAATCAATATCGTCGCCGAAGCCAAGATTGGACCAACTTAATTTAATGTATACCTTAGCCACAACAACGTGTGGCCGGGTCTGCTAGTTATTTTATATAAACATAATTATTTTTTTTTTTTTAATTTTTTTACTCCCTCAAAAAAAAATATATTTAAAATCACAATAAAAATATAAAAATGTGGCAACCCAAAAATTGTCTTTTTAACTGTGTTAACTCACTGACCGCTAGTCTAGTAGCTTAGTCGTGGGTGGCCGTTCAGTCGAGTTGCTCGTGCGTCTTCATAGTTCTTCAAGCGCTGCCGTCGCTTCGTTCTTCCGTTCTCTGCAAAAGCTCCAAAAACAATTGAAGATGCGTACTTTTATTTGGTGTTTAGTGCTTATATTGCTGTGTGCTGAGGCATATTCAATGCATCTCAAACAACCATATACTGTTATACGTATACCAAGTATTTTAACCTTGGAACCGATATGTCAGCCTGGCTATGTTCTTGTTAATCATCGTTGCCACAAGCAAGCTTAGCGAATATCATGGCTGTGATTAAATTGATAGCATTTTTATAAATATATATAAATACAGAGTATGTTTTTACAATGTGTGAATAATTTAATAAAGAACAACAGTTATGTCACAATATACGCGTAAAATTTGAGTGTGTTTGATTTCTGTTCGAAAAAAATAATAGTGTCTCTTGAGTGGAAGTACTTGTATTACCTGACGGGTTTAAGACGAGTGCAATATTCTCAAAACGTACGTGATTGCGGTCTTAGAAGGCACTATAACTGTATTCTGTATTCTTATATATACGAGGACGGTTCATTAAGTAATTAACATACAAAATAAGATATATTGAATTATTTTTCAAATCAGTCTCATTTTAGCCCTATAGATTTCAGCTAGCAAACTTTGCTTCTTTAAACTTTTGAAAAAAATAAATTTTTTTGAAGTCTACAAAGTATTCCGCAGCACTCATAACAACCTCATTCGACTTACTGAATATTTCGAATCCCCGCATGATACTAACCATATCTTTGCATGTCCAACAAACCCGACTCATCTTGATGAAACTTAGAAGACTTGTTTCTTGGCACCATAGGAAGGTTGCTTTCGAAGAAGAGCAAAATCGGACCACTGCCACGCCCACAGAATGTCAAAACCGATAACACATAAAGTGCCATAACTAAGCCATAATTAAAGATATGGAAATAAAATTTGGTACAAAGGATTGTTCTAGGAAGGGGCATATTTGGATGTAATTTTTTGGGAAAGTGGGCAACCCATACAAAGGTTATGTTGAAAACGACTAAAAATGCTTTAATTCAGTAACGGAAAACACCAGAAACCTTAAATTTCATTATAAAGAATGTACAAAAGGGCTTCATCCGAATTGGTAAACTAAATTTTAAGTGGGTGTGGCTCCGCCCTCTTATAGCTCAAAAACCATTTCTCCGAAACTACTCGACCAATATCAATGAAACTTGGTTTATAATATTTTCCTTGCATCCCAATGATATGTTGTGAAAATAGGCCAAATCGGTTCACAACCACGCCTACTTCCCATATATCAGAACTTTGAAGTCGGTGTGAATAGTTTACTATACAATATGTAAAGTAAGCTCTAGTGAAGACATCGGAACAGAGCTTTGCATATATATTGCATTTATAGTGTGGCAGCCCCTTTCTAAAAATCACCGAAATCGAATCGTAGGGGCCCATAGACCCCACATGACCCCACAGGACCTCGGTGCTTCTAACCTAATATAAGGGTTTCCAACTTTCAATGGACTTTATACCATATATATGACGAATATGTGGGTCAAATTGTCTATTATATAATATTAAATAAATAAATTGCGAGAGTATAAAATGTCACAACCGGGGCTAAGTCCTTACTTGTTTTGATTGCAGTTTATTTTAAAAAATGTACAGATCAAATTGATTAAAAATCTTTAAATTGTGATTTTCTCATTCTGTTTTCAACGAATCCTCTAAATGAATATTCACTCCCCTCACAGCCTACCTTCCCCGGAATGAACGGAATTATTTCGAGATTGTTTTCTTTTGTACAGGAAGAAACTACATAAATTTAGTAATATAAGTTTGGTGGGGAGTATTTTCTAAATGATTTTTTTTTTTAGTTTTCTTATTTATATTTATACTCTCGCAACAAATGTTGCTAAAGAGAGTATTATAGTTTTGTTCACATAGCTGTTGCTTGTAAGTCATAATACTAAACGAGTTAGATATAGGGTTATATATACCAAAGTGATCAGGGTGAAGAGTGGAGTTCAAATCCGAATGTCTGTCTGTCCGTCCGTCCGTCCGTCTGTGCAAGCTGTAACTTGAGTAAAAATTAAGATATCTTAATGAAACTTGGAACACTTATTTCTTGGCACCATAGGAAGGTTGCTTTCGAAAATGAGCAAAATCGGACCACTGCCACGCCCACAAAATGGCGAAAACCGAAAACACATAAAGTGCCATAACTAAGCCATAAATAAAGCTATGGAAATTAAATTTGGTATGAAGGATCGCACTAGGAAGGGGCATATTTGGATGTAATTTTTTTGGGGAAGTGGGCGTGGCCCCGCCCCCTACCAAGTTTTTTGTACATATCTCGCAAACCAATAGAGCTATATAAACCAAACTTTCTGCACTCGTTTTTTTTAGCCACTTCCTAATACAGTCCAAAAATTACAGAAATCGGATCATAACCACGCCCACCTCCCATACAAAAGTTAGGTTGAAAATTACTAAAAGTGGGTTAACTCGCTAAGAAAAAACGTCAGAAACACTAAATTTCACATAAGCAATGGCAGATAGGAGCTGCACTCAGATTTTTTCACAAAATGGAAAATGGGCGTGGGGTCGCCCACTTATGGGTCAAAAACCATATCTCAGGAACTTCTCGACCGATTTCAATGAAACTTGGTTTGTAAGAGTTTCCATACATCCCAATGATATGTTGTGAAAATAGGCCAAATCGCTTCACAACCACGCCTACTTCTTATATACCACAACTTTGAAGACAATCTGAATCGTTTACTTTACAATATATAAAGTAAGTACTAGTGAAGATATCGGTGCAGAACTCTGCACAAATACTATATTAATAGTGTGGCAGCCCCATTCTAAAAATCGCCGAAATCGGACCATAGCTTTTCAAGGACCCATATATCGAACACGAGGACCTCGGTGCTTCTAACCTAATATTATGGTTTCCAACTTTCAATGTTCTTTATACAATATATATGACGAATATGTGGGTCAAATTGTCTATACTAATATTATAAAGAGGAAATGTTTGTTTTTTTGTTTGTTTGTGTCGAATAGGCTCCGAAACTACTGAACCGATTTGAAAAATTCTTTCACCGTTGGAAAGCTATACTATCCCTGAGTGACATAGGCTATATTTAGTTAAAAAAAAAATTGGGTTCCTTACCAAAACTCCGATAATGTAAAAAAAATACCAAAAAACTTTCTTTAATCTCGAATGCTGCGAAAACGATTGAAGATATAACAAAGTGATGTACTACAATTTTGTAGAACTTATCATTATCTACAAAAAACGTCGCGACATCATACCTCTAACTATTATAGTTTTGTCACAATAAGCGATTTTATATAAAAAAATTAATTAAAATACCACTACTTGAAAAGGCTCTTTATTTATACCTTAGTATTAATCCTTATCGAAATAAATGATTTATTATTTAAGATCGCTTCAAAACCTTTATATAACTTTTTGAATTATTAGATTCTGACATACCATTCAAAAGATATCACGAGTTAAAAATTTTGAAATTTTTGAATGGTCCTGTGCGGAATTAAAAATAATTGTCGCTTGATAATCTATATCTATATCTATACTAATATTATAAAGAGGAAATGTTTGTTTTTTGTTTGTTTGTGTCGAATAGGCTCCGAAACTACTGAACCGATTTGAAAAATTCTTTCACCGTTGGAAAGCTATACTATCCCTGAGTGACATAGGCTATATTTAGTTTAAAAAAAAAAATAGGGTTCCTTACCAAAACTCCGATAATGTAAAAAAAATACCAAAAAACTTTCTTTAATCGCGAATGCTGCGAAAACGATTGAAGATATAACAAAGTGATGTACTACAATTTTGTAGAACTTATCATTATCTACAAAAAACTTCGCGACATCATACCTCTAACTATTATAGTTTTGTCACAATAAGCGATTTTATATAAAAAAATTAATTAAAATACCACTACTTGAAAAGGCTCTTTATTTATACCTTAGTATTAATCCTTATCGAAATAAATGATTTATTATTTAAGATCGCTTCAAAACCTTTATATAACTTTTTGAATTATTAGATTCTGACATACCATTCAAAAGATATCACGAGTTAAAAATTTTGAAAATTTTGGATGGTCCTGTGCGGAATTAAAAATAATTGTCGCTTGATAATCTATATCTATATCTATACTAATATTATAAAGAGGAAATGTTTGTTTTTTTGTTTGTTTGTGTCGAATAGGCTCCGAAACTACTGAACCGATTTGAAAAATTGTTTCACCGTTGGAAAGCTATACTATCCCTGAGTGACATAGGCTATATTTAGTTTAAAAAAAAAAATAGGGTTCCTTACCAAAACTCCGATAATGTAAAAAAAATAACAAAAATCTTTCTTTAATCGCGAATGCTGCGAAAACGATTGAAGATATAACAAAGTGATGTACTACAATTTTGTAGAACTTATCATTATCTACAAAAAACTTCGCGACATCATACCTCTAACTATTATAGTTTTGTCACAATAAGCGATTTTATATAAAAAAATTAATTAAAATACCACTACTTGAAAAGGCTCTTTATTTATACCTTAGTATTAATCCTTATCGAAATAAATGATTTATTATTTAAGATCGCTTCAAAACCTTTATATAACTTTTTGAATTATTAGATTCTGACATACCATTCAAAAGATATCACGAGTTAAAAATTTTGAAATTTTTGAATGGTCCTGTGCGGAATTAAAAATAGTTGTCGCTTGATAATGATATGATATAAAAATGAATTGCTGTTCGTTTGTGCCGCAAAAAAACGAGAACGGCCAAACCGATCTGGCTAATTTTAGTCTTGAAATATTCGTGGAAGGCCAGAAAAAGATAAGAAAGTGAGTAAATATGAAAAAATTTCGAGGAAGATAATAATAAGGGAATTTTATTCGAGTTGACAAGAAAAATATAAAAGAGAAAACAAAAAATTATAATTTGAAGGTTGTCATTGTTGCTTTGTTAAAATATTTTTGTTATTGTTCAATTATATAAGGTTGTGTCGATAGCCCAAAACAATTTGTAACAAATAAGGAAAGGCTAAGTTCGGGTCCAACCGAACATTTTATACTCTCACAATTTATTGATGTAATTTTATTAAGATAACACACAATTTTACGTATATATTCGACATAAAGTCCAATAGAAAATCATCATATATAGTATATGAGGGCTGATGTAATTCCAGAACCAATTTCACTAATTTTCACCACCAAGGTTAACGGGAATAGGGGCGACTTGGCACCTGTTAGTAGGCAAATATACGGCACATTCGGCCTTGAAATTACTCCTAAATTGCAAATGAACGAAACACCAGTCAGCAAAATCGTCAAAAATAGCGCTTTAACGAAAATTTTCCAAATATTCAAGAAGTCGTTGGAGGTACTGCACAGGACTTTAAAAGATCTTGATTGTCGATGAACGTTTTTGGTGGAGCCAGGATTCTGTTAGTAGGTGATTTACGCCAATTATTCCTGGATCAACTGTTACCGACGGGTTATCGCATGCCTAAAATCATTTAATTTGTGGCGACACATAAAGAAGCGCCAATTAACAACTAACATATGAGTGTTTTTGCAACAATACCAAATTGCGATTGTAGAAATAGTTGGCAGTTGACACCTCGATGGATTAATAGCATTTCCAACAGATTTCTTTCACTTCATTGACTCGAAAGAGAAGTTTTCCTGACATGAAACCTCAATATGATAACCATAAATGACTGATTGAATGACCTATATTGGTGGTAAAAAAAAATATCGATGATCTTAATGCGACAATTTAGAATTTCGGTCCAAAAGAGTTGACACAGCTACTAACCAGTATGACGTAGTCAATTATCCCAAACTATTTAAAATTGCCTGTACTTTGCAATTAAAAGTAGTGTGAGTTGTAATCATGCTGCGTAACATAAATCAACCTCGAGTAATCAATATCGTCGCCGAAGCCAAGATTGGACCAACTTAATTTAATGTATACCTTAGCCACAAAAACGTGTGGCCGGGTCGGCTAGTGTATCATATTTATAATTAAATTTGAGGCTGTTGGTGTTTTTCCTTACTGAATTAAAGCATTCAATAATTTTTATAGGAAGGAAATTGTTTGCACGCGGTAGATACCGTGAACATTAATTAATACCAACGAGTGGAAGAATTAAATCTATGAACTAGTCTCTCATATATAACTAGTATTAATCTGATGTGGCATTCAAAAATTGCCTCGCTGGAAAAACAGCTCACTCCAATGAGGTCAAAATGGTAACAAATGCCTATTTTGAAGGCCTCGAAACTCGAAGTGTAGGAGGATACATCAAATATGTACATATATTATTTTAGATGGAGATTGCCATATTTTCATTCAAAATTGCTTTGTACCCTCTCTCAAAATCGATAAATAACTAAATATCTATTAAAATTTTTATTGATAACTCGAAAAATTTTAATAAACGTATAAATTATTTAATATTCCGTTCGATAACAACAAAAAGGTAATATCCAATAGGAAAACTACTATTACAAAAATTTTTCGAGAATAATTTATTAATCTGCCCACATTGGCGGCTGCTTCTATGCACAACTTCCGGTTCCTTCCGGTAAAGCAAAACATTATAAGATACAATTATTTCTGTTAATATTTCCTGAAGATTATTTGCAATTTGTAAAGAAACTGTAAAAAACACTACATTCGAAATTAAGTTAAACTTATTATTTTTTTTATTTGTTTAAAGCATTATTTATAATTATTCATGTGTAAGCAATTTAAAGTGAACGAAATATAAATGCAGTCGGATGAATAGCAAACGATTCACCGGTTCATTTTGACGGTGAATCTCTTAAAGCGCCTTAGAACACATTGTGGATGTTGAGAGAGAGTCGGCGTTGTTCTGCGCAGCCGCCGAATGAAAAATGTGTCACAAAAATCATGGAAATGTGTTCTAACATGGACTTGCATAGGAATGTATAAATATATCTATGCATTGAAATATAAATATACATATATTGCTTTGGTGATTTTTATTTAAAAACAAAATAATTGAAACCGAATTAGTATATGTATGTATATGTATTACATTTAATGAAAATTTAAATAAATATGCGCAGAATAATAATAAATTACAAAAAAATATTTATATTAATTCTAACAAAGTTCTGATATTTTCGCAATATAGCGCTGCTTCAACATATATTTCAGCAATTTTGATATTCAAGCTTGGCTGAGTAGTTCCAAAGTAGAGAAATTTTGCAAAGCATTTGAGAAATTTCGTTGTAGAATCATATTTCAATACTCTGTTAAACAATACAATATAACTAGTTCAACCCTTTCGCAATCCAAAAATTAATGGCTCCAGATCGGTTGATACTGTGCGTGTGGGAATTCCGTATCTTAGAGATCAATTGACTTTTACGGAGGTTAATAATATTTACCGTTAAAACTTTCTCCTTTTTTGATAACCAACAAAGCGTATAGCTTAAGATTACATTAATATCTCTTCAAAATCAATAGAACGTCTCCTAAAAAGTTTCCCACCTGCTCTCCAACTGCGATGTAAAGATGACCTTTTTTATACTCTCGCAACATGTTGCACAGAGTATTATAGTTTTGTTCACATAACGGTGGAGTGGAGTTGAAAACCAGATGTCTGTCCGTCCGTCTGTCCGTCTGCCCGCGCAAGCGATAACTTGAGTAAAAATTTAGATATCTTAATGAAACTTGGAACACATGTTCCTTGGGACCGTTAGAGGGTTGCTTTCGAAAATGGGCAAAATCGGACCATTGCCACGCTCACAAAATGGCGAACAAAAACACATAAAGTGTTATAACAGTAAAATTTGGAATAAAGGATCGCACCAGGAAGGGGCATGTTTGCATGTAACTTTTTTGGGGAAGTGGTCGTGCACCGTCGCCAATTCGGTTATTTGTATATATTTCGCAAACCAATGAAGCTATATAAACCAAACAGTCTGCAGTCGATTCTCTTACGTACCCCACCACACACTTGAAATCGGATAATAACCACGCCCACCTCCCATACAAAGGTTAGATTGAAAATGACTAAAAGTGAGTTAACTCAATAACGAAAAACGTCAGAAACACAAAATTTTACAGAAGAAGTAGCAGAAGGAAGCTGCACTCAGATTTTTTACAAAATGAAAAATGGGCATGGCATCGGGTCAAAAACCATATATCAGGAACTATTCGACAGATTTCAATGAAATTCAGGATATAATATTTTCTTGACACCCTGATAACACGGACAAGAAATGGGCGAAATCGGTTCACAACCACGACTACTTTTCTTATAACTAAATTTTGAATTCCATCTTATTCCTTCACTTTATAATATATACATAAGGAACCAATGAAGATAGTGAAATAACACTTTACACAAACAGTGTATATCATCTCTGGCTTTATTTGTGAAAAAATTGTCGAAAACGGACTATAACTTTTCGAGGCCCCAGATATCGAACATTTTGAACTCACCGCCTAAGGGTAAATAATAACCGAAAATATCTCTCATATTATTTAATGTAATTCAGTGTAAATTGTTTTCTTTTAATAGTGTGTCTATGTTCAAAACAAAAAATTATTAAAATCGGGTCATAACATCTCCTAGCTTCCATATACATACCTAATTATAGGTTTTCCAAAAGTACGGTGGGTTTTATTCCGCATATATGTATTGGTTAATATGTGAGATATTTTAGCAAAATTAAGTGAGTGTATAGTCTGGGATATAGTGCACCTTGCTGGTAAAAATGAGTGATATCGGTTCAGGAATTACCTCAGCCCTCATATACTATATATGACGATTTTCGTTATTCTATTAAACTTTATGCGAATTTATGGGTAAATTTGTGTGTTATATAAATACAATTTCTTCAATAAATTGCGAGAGTATAAAATGTTCGGTTACATCCGAACTTAGCCCTTCCTTACTTGTTATTGATATGATAGATAATTTTTTAATCTCTCATTCCTCACTTATGGCCACATTTATTCGGAGTCAAACATAAAGAGTCGTAATTTCCAAATGAGTTTCCAAATAACGTTGTCTATCAGTTATAATATTTGCCACATATGAACTGCTTTTTTCAGATGTGAGATTAAAGTGGTTCTGGAAATAGAAAGATAATTAGAGAATAAAGAGGAATTATGAACTTGCGAATGCTTACACTTTCCAAAGATTTTTGGCTGAGATTATAAGCCCGTATTTCAATAGTTAAAAGCTTTTATGAAAACTTTTTCACGTCTAAGGAAAATTGGGAGGTAACGGTCGTCTTTAAACGAAAAAAAATCGATTCAGACCTACCAAAATGTTCCGATATAGCTATACTTATATTTCTTCGGAATGATATGCGATGATAAGAAATCCAATTTGTATGGGTTCTCCTCATTTCTATTGTAAAATTTTGGCTAGTTCAATTGTTGCGCGAAAAGATTTGGTAGATTTGGCAGTAGTTTTATATTTCACTTCAAGCTTCCTACAGGGTAACTGCATCACAAATATAAAATATTTTTTGTTTTAGTGGTTAGCAGAGTCTAAAGTGTACAAAGTAAACAAGAGCATGTGACATGACAAATTCATTGAAGTGTCGTTTTCGAATTTCACACATCCATACATACCAACAGATTTATTAAACTTATTTTATTGTGTACCATACATGCTTGATAGATTGATCAGAAAGTATAATCAACGCTTTATTACTTCAATTGCTGATGACAGATATATAGATATACTCGTATAATTCATTTTATGAGTAGTTATCGAAACGTGTTAGCTCTTCAAACCGAAGCGGCGAATATAAAATGATTTAAATATGATTCCAGTGGATAATAAAACCTTTGTAGTTGTTAGAAATTTCGCGCGATTTACATTACTTTTATATATATATTTATTTTTATTAAAATATTTTGTAATCAAATTACTAGAGAGTTGAGTGCACAGAAACCAAAAAAAATATATATATATATCTGGAATAATTCTTAAACAAACCAAAAAGAGATATTATTCCAATAGAGTGCAAATTGAAATTTTTTCGTTTTTTCAATCTCTGCTGAAATGCATACTATAATACATACTTACATGGTAGTAAAAGGGTTAAACTAAAATTATAGTCGAAAATTTAGTGGAAAGAAAGGGCAGGTCTTCACTGTGATAATAATAATGATAATGAAGGATCGATGGGAAATCGGATTAGAATGAATTACTGTAGATAGCCCACGAGCCTTTTATATTGTCTTCAATATCGAACCAATATGCTGGTATTCAACAAGACATTATATAAATGCTCCCAAGTTATGTTATTACTTGCTCTATACTATGTGCCAAGTTTCTACATTTCTCTCTTTTCTTAAGCAGCGCATTAAAATTCTTGCTATTTCAACCTTGACATTCATTCATTATTATTTTTTCGTTTTTTATCGTAACGCTGTTAATTATCATTTAAAATAATATCATTAAATTTAATATTTATACCAAAAGATAAGATAAAATGCCTAAACAAAATGTTTGAGGAAATATATTAAGACCCTGTAGGAAAAATTTCGCAAGTAATTGTAGTAAAACAGCTGAGTTAGTATTTCTAAATCAATAAATTCTGTTCATATCAAATCAATAATGGCTTTACACTCAAAATAACAATCAAAAAGAAAGTATATTTCTTAAATATAATTAAATGTCCATTAGAAGACTATTATTTTAACAATTAATACATAATTTTCGACTGTTTTTTTTTAGAAGTTGACTATGAAAAAATTCGTAATTATATAGTAAATTCAGGTTTTCGTAAGTATTAAAATGTAGAGTAAAAAATACTGGCAATAGTATATAAATCTAAACGCCGAGACTGAAACACATTCCAAATCAATGGTCGGTACGTACGTTTCCAATGCCAGTTTTGTTAATTCAGACTTCAAAAAATTTTTTTTTCTGAATCAAAATCATCTCCAATTCTTCTTGGGATTCATAATAAAATGAAACGCGTCAAAAAAATTTAAATTCTGACATTTTATATTTATTGTTCAATATTATTGAGGTTTTAATTTTAATCTATTGCCTTCGAAATTTGTGTTTTTTGTTGATAATCGATATGATGTTTTATTTAAAGCCATGAGTTGTAATTTGTATACTAATTCACTAAAATTTAGCATCAGCATCATACTGAGACCTAGCTCATAATTAAGTCAAAGGTAATGAAATAAAAATGTATTAATGTAAGCAATAATGAGCAATTACTCTGTTCTGCTCTCTCTATCAAGAATTACTTATGAAAGTGGCAAAAAGTTATCCAGTTGAATTCAGTACTAGAGCGTATATGGTTAGAATATCTAGCCATCTCATTTGAATATACCAGCTCTATATTCTATCAGTTCTATATTCTATTTAAATACTTTCCAGACTTGACGGCTTTCACTAAAATGCTTTGTTGTATTAATATGTGTTGTTGTAGATATCTATTGAAACACCTTAAGGTTTCAATATGTTTAAAATATTAACCAAAAATATCTAATCAATCCGAGTAAAAACCTAAGAGATAGACCCTTTGGAAGTTCAGCCCATCAAGGCACGTTGGTTTCAATATAAACTTTAAACGCGTTTATCTCAAAACACAATTTTTAAAGTCGGTGGACACGATATCACGAAAAGTTATGAAGTGACTTTGTTCAAATGTTACATACATCTTTGGAATAACATTATATAGTTAATGAAGGTAGGATTTTTTTATACTTTTATTATAACTATTTTTTTCGAGCCAAATAATATAAAAAATATGCCGAAAATTTGAACAAAAAAGTGAGTTTTTTGGTTAAAAATATGTCAAAAATTCAAATTTTTATATTTTATTTATTTCCTTCTTTTATTAACTAGATTTATTCATTTACTATGGAAACATTTTTGGTTTATTGATTTTAGATCAACTAATAGTGAGCTATGAATAATATCAGCCTTGAAATCCACACAGAATCAATCTTGCCAACAGGTGCTACTATGGACGGAGTAGGCAATTGAAAAGTAAAGTGCTCTCTCGACGAACAAAATTAAACTCTACAAGTCCCTCATCATTCCCATTGTACTTTATGGTGGAGAAGCGTGGACGGTGTCAAAATCCGATGAGACGGTACTAGTAGTTTTCGAGAGAAAGGTTTTGCGGAAGATTTACGCTCCCTTAAACATTGGCAACGACGAATACTGCAGAAGATGGAATGATGAGCTGTATGTGTAGTTCGACGACATAGACATAGTCCAGCGAATAAAAAGACAGCTGCTACGATGGCTAGCTCATGTTGTTCGAATGGACGAAAGTGCTCCAGTTCTGAAAGTGTTCAATGCAGTACCCGCTGGTGGAAGCCGATTAATAGGGAGGACTCCACTCCGATGGAAGGATCAGGTGGAGAAGGACAAACTGCCAAAAGGAGAGATGTGTGGCGTACTGTTTTGGACTCTGCTTTAACCGCGTGAGCGTTGTCTATGTCAGTCAAGAAGAAGAATAATGAGCTGTGATGTCCGCGGCAAGAGCATTTTTTTTCGACACACCATGGGAAATGAGGTTCCAACGGCCGAGTTTTCGGAATTTTTCAATTTAAATTTCATAAAATACTACCTCAATACGTATCTATGATACGCTGAATTGTTTAAATGAAATATATGATTTATGGTATTAAACAATATCCCAGTTTTCAGTCTCAGAAACCCAACTAACCTCTTAAATGCATGTTATTCTATTTCTGTTTTGTTTATACCAGTTTTTGTGATTTATACCAATTGCTTATTCTACTGTTTAGATTATTAAAAAAAAAATTATACATTATTTTAAAAATGCAAATTGAGTTAATTGTTCCTCTTTTTTATGGCGTTAAACAGGAACTTGAAAAAAGCTTTGAAATAATTCTTACAATTTACGTTTAAGTAGAATGAGTTTACTCCATTTCGAATTTATTGTGTCAAATATTATCTGGTTATTTCACTAACTCAACTTTTTCCTACAGGGCAGCAACGCTTGTGCTTTCTATATGTACATACATATGTACATGTTCCACTGTTTTTCGCGTATCGAAACGTATCCAATTCGTGTTTGCTTGCGCTTTTCAATCATCCATTCGTGCATAGATATATACATAAGTATGTATGCAGATGTTTTGTATATGGTAAAAATAAACTCAATCACATTTGGTTCACTTATTCATCCGATTGGGTTCTACAAACCACAGTGTAAATAATTGCGGATAGCAAAAGAATTCAGTTTGTGACGAGAGATTGTGCCGCCAAGTCAGTGTCAGCAGAATTTTTCATATTACGCGTTCAACAATATTGAAATTAACACATACAAACACACGCGCTCACATACATACATACATATACACGTATACACGCGTACACAACGTAAGCAAAACATTACGCGTTGCCAATTAGCGTTGAAGAGTTAAGCAATGATTTTCAAAGTGTGTGAAAAATATTGAAATTCGTGAAAAATAGTCAAATAAATTAAAGCAGCAAACAAGTTAAAAAGCAATGAACGCCATGGGTATTTCAACAGATCCCACACTACTCGATGTGGAATTGCCAGCCACACTTATTGAATCGCCATCAGTGTCGACATTCCTGCCCGAAGAGGAGGCATCCACCTGTCCGCTATTGTCCACCACAAACGGTACATCGACGCCGGTAACATTCTCACATCCGCTAACACCCTGTATCGACAATGACAGCACAGCCTCGGCTAACTTGTGTAATGAAGATGCGGATGCCAAGGTCGAGACAAGTTCATCGTCGGGCAGCAGCTCCGGCATTGGCATGGATGCGACTGATACGGCGGCCACAACGCTTTTCCACAAATCGAACGCCTACCAACATTTGCAGGTCAACAATGGCGGCGCAGTGCAGGTTAGGCTTGAAGAATTATCTAAAATATGTAGTTGTCTATAAACAATTAGTGAGTGAAAGTGTTTGAAGTAGTGCTGGTGAGGGGCATGTGCTGAGCTACGCCACATATGTGTTGTGTTATGTTTGGTTGTGGTGGTTAGATGAGCGGGTGGTGTGTGGGTGATAATGTCATATTGCTTTGACAGCACGTTGAGGAGATATTGCAACAAAATGTACGTGCCTCTGCACAGGCAGATAGCGGCACAGAAATGTCATTGAAACGGTTTGAGCGTCAAGTGCATTATTTTTTATTTTTAATATATTTTTATATTTTTTTTGCATTTTGCTATTATTATTGTTATATGATAAAATTCAGTGTTTGACGTCAGTGGAATGTGTGCTCATCTCAAGCAAAATATTGGGACAAAATCCACAAATGCAATCCACACATTGTAATTGATAGGAGAAATGAATTTTCTCTTGGTGTGTGTGTGTGCTTGTTTTTACAGTTGTTTGCAACAATGCACGTTGTAGCATATAACTGCAGCTGTATATGTAGTTATATATGTATATATATCTATTAGCATATCAATTAGTATAACGTTAAGAAAAAACGCCGCTATAGCTAAGTTTGTTTGTATTCGTTATACCGTTAACAGGTGCTTGTCACAATCTTCAACAACGAAAATAAAGTAAAAATTGTTTCATGACGCTCCCTGTTCCACAAATGAAGCTACAGTAAACCTTCTAATACACTTACAGGATGTTTTTAATCGTTTGTACATCAGAAAATTTAAAAATTAATGAAAATATCAAAATTTCGGTTCGGTAATAGTTCTTTAATTTTATGATATTTACGATTAGAACTGAACTTCGTTATTACCGACATAAAAGACTCCGAAACTGTGTTCTATGAAAATCATTCTGTTAGGGATTTTTTTTTATTCTCTACGACTACTAAATAGATTGAGCTTTAAGTTTATTATCATTTTTAAATATACACTAGCAGACCCGGCCACACGTTTTTGTGGCTAAGGTATACATTCAATTAAGTTGGTGCCACTTTGTTATATCTTCAATCGTTTTCGCAGCATTCGCGATTAAAGAAAGTTTTTTGGTATTTTTTTTACATTATCGGAGTTTTGGTAAGGAATCCTATTTTTTTTTTAACTAAACATAGCCTATGTCACTCAGGGATAGTATAGCTTTCCAACGGTGAAAGAATTTTTCAAATCGGTTCAGTAGTTTCGGAGCCTATTCGACACAAACAAACAAAAAAACAAACATTTCCTCTTTATAATATTAGTATAGATGAGTAACACACCCCGTATCGAAAAAATGGGCTCGCATTTTTGATTGATTTTTGATTCCATGCATTTACATGTGCTGAGTATACCCTACAAATTTCAAGTCCAAGTGGCTCCTGGACAATAACATTAGTACGCTAGATTGGTCACCACAACCTCCGTATGTAAACTCTATCGAGCACATACATATATGGTATATTAAACAAGTAAGGAAAGGCTAAGTTCGGGTGCAACCGAACATTTTATACTCTCGCAATTTATTGCTTTATTTTTATTAAGATAACACATAATAGCATACCATATATTCGGCATGAAGTCCAATAAAAAAAAAGAAAATCATCATATATAGTATATAGGCTGAATTCCTTAACCGATATCACTCATTTTCATCACCAACATACATTATATCTACGATAATATGCTCACTTAATTTGGATAAGAAATTTCACATATTAACCGATTTATAAGCTACTAGCAGACCCGGCCACACGTTTTTGTGGCTAAGGTATACATTAAATTTAGTTGGTCCAATCTTGGCTTCGGCGACGATATTGATTACTCGAGGTTGATTTATGTTACGCAGCATGATTACAACTCACACTACTTTTAATTGCAAAGTGAATGGTGATAGTACAGGCAATTTTATATAGTTTGGGATAATTGACCACGTCATCCTGGTTTGTAGCTGTGTCAACTCTCTTGGACCGAAATTCTAAATTGTCGCATTAAGATCATCGATATCTTTTTTTTACCACCAATATAGGTCATTCAATCAGTCATTTATGGTTATCATATTGAGGTTTCATGTCAGGAAAACTTCTCTTTCGAGTCAATGAAGTGACATCGAGGTGTCAACTGCCAACTACTTCTACAATCGCAATTTGATATTGTTGCAAAGACACTGATATGTTAGTTGGTAATTGGCGATTCTTTATGTGTCGCCACAAATTAAATGATTTTAGGCATGCGATTAGCCCGTCAGTAACAGTTGATCCAGGAATAATTGGAAGAGTCTGGCGTAAATCACCTACTAACAGAATCCTGGCTCCACCAAAAACGTTCATCGACAATCAAGATCTTTTAAAGTCCTGTGCAGTACCTTCAGCGAATTCTTGCATATTTGGAAAATTTTCATTACAGCGCTATTTTTGGAGATTTTGCCAACTGGTGTTTCGTTCATTTGCAATTTAGGAGTAATTTCAAAGCCGAAAGTGCCGTTTGTTTGCCTAATAACAGGTGCCAAGTTGCCCCTATTCCCGTTAACCTTGGTGGTGAAAATGAGTGAAATTGGTTCTGTAATTACATCAGGCCTCAAATACTATATATGATGATTTTCTATTGGACTTTATGTCGAATATATAGATCAAATTGTGTGTTATCTTAATAAAATTACATCAATAAATTGCGAGAGTATAAAATGTTCGGTTGTTACAAATTGTTTTGGGCTATCGACACAACCTTATACAATTGAACTATAACAAAAATATTTTAACAATGACAACCTTCAAATTATAATTTTTTGTTTTCTCTTTTATATTGTTCTTGTCAACTCGAATAAAATTCTCTTATTATTATCTTCCTCGAAATTTTTTCATATTTACTCACTTTCTAATCTTTTTCTGGCCTTCCACGAATATTTCAAGACTAAAATTATCCAGATCGGTTTGGCCGTTCTCGTTTTTTTGCGGCACAAACGAACAGCAATTCATTTTTATATTATATTATTATCAAGCGACATTTTTTTTTTAAATTCCGCACAGGAACATTCAGTAGGGAATCGACCTCGCGACTGAGTGAGTGAGAGAGAGTGCATTCGCGATTACAGAAAGTTTTTTGGTATTTTTTTTACATTATCGGAGTTTTGGTAAGGAACCCTATTTTTAAACTAAATATACCCTATGTCACTCAGGGATAGTATAGCTTTCCAATGGTGAACGATTTTTTCAAATCGGTTCAGTAGTTTCGGAGCCTATTCGAGACAAACAAACAAAAAATCAAACCTTTCCACTTTATAATATTAGTATAGAAGTATAGACTAAGCCCATCGTATTTTTGAAAAACCTATAATTAGCTATATGAGAGCTAGGGGAAGTTATGACCTGACCGACTGCAGAAAGTTTATTTATATAGCTTTATTGGTTTGCGACAAAAAAAGTATTAGGGGGCGGGGCCACGCCCACTTCCCCAAAAAAATTACAACCAAATATGTCCCTTACTAGGACGATCCTTTGTACCAAATTTAACTTTTATAACCTTATTTATGGCTTAGTTATGACACTTTATGTGTTTTCGGTTTTGTGGGCGTAGCAATGGTCCGATTTTGCCCAGTTTGCACGGACGGACAGACAGACATTCTGATTTTGGCTCGTCTCGTACCCTGATCATTTTGATATATATAACCCTATATCTAACTCGTTTAGTTGTTTGACTTACAAACAACCGTTATGTGAACAAAACTATAATACTCTCTTAGCAACTTTTGTTGCGAGAGTATAAAAATCGGTCGCAGGCGAAATCGGCACATTGAGCAAATTATGGCCTAAGGTGTAGCAGGTGTGGTATTCTATTTTATCAGAAACATGCGCAAATTTGTGTAGTAGTATGACAAGAAGAATCAAAGCCGTTACAGACTCTAAATATCATATGAAGTACTAATATTAACTTTTAACCATGTTTATATTAAGTCACAAAATTGATCACACTGACAAATTTTACATTTATTTTCGGTCTTGCTTTTGTTTATTATTGTTTGTTGAAATTTCTTGTCTTTAATTCTTCATTATCATAATTTTATAATAAAAGAAAAAAAAATATTTAAAAACAATAAAAGTTACTGTAAATTACCAAGAGTTCATCGATATAAATTGATTATTTATAATAAATTTTTAGCTCGCTGGGAAAGAAGCTTTTATTGGGAAGTTATTTTTCACATTTATCCTAAACTTAAATGTCAAACACATGAAATACCTTTGACAGCTGTCCATCTAGAAAATTTTAAGCAAAATTCAAAGACTTATCATCACAATAAAGCTCAACTAGGTCAAATATGTCGGTCTGTTGATTATTAAAAAGATGTGATCAAAATAAATCGAATAAAGAAGGCCGACAACTTTAGGTTCAGATCCTCCTTAAACACATACTACATACTTTATGAGAAGACATATTCAAATTTCTCAAAACATCTTGTTACAGAAGCTTCATGATAATCTTATTAATAGTGAAATTTATCCGAATATGCTCTTTAGATTACTCTAGAGACCTACATATTTATATATATTGCAAATCCGAGTCTTATTGCATTGCCTTAAAATTCAAATGAAATAATGTATTATAAAATGAAAATGAAAAATTGAGTAATATCCCGATTAGATTGAAACTTAACATTTTTTTAAAGAATAGTTCTTTAGTTATATTCATTGTTTACACTGAATTTAAAAGATGTGGTATATACTTATACATTTGTATATTTATTATTACAATATTTCAGATTTTATCAATTATAGTTATCTCTCCCCAAAGTACTCTTCCCTTTGGGAATGACTTTAAATCCTAATGATTAATGGTGTCAGAGATTCATCATCAATATTTGCTATGGAACCATATTGAGTTTGTTGTTGCCCATTTTTCTTAGCTTTGGTATAGAAAATTTCCAAATTGCATATTTTTTCATATTCTATATTATTAAGTCAGCAAGTAGTAAATAACTTTTTAACCATTTAAATTAATGCTTCGGAGCTTTAATATTTATTTACAAGCTTTCACGAGTTTCGGTGCTGATTTTCAATTCGAAACATAACATTTTAGAAGCATTTAGTAAAATGATTGCATAAATTAAGAAGTGATAAATGAAAGAAACTATGAGGAGTAATAATGATTCATGCATTTTTATGATAATAATTAGAAAAATGTATGCGGTGAGCTAATACACTTTGACGGAAAGTTATATATATTATAGTTAGTTATTAATTTACTTGGTTTTTACTTTTGTTACATTTGTTTTTTATGGAAAATTTCCCGTTATCGGTGTTACATATTTTATTATATTAATTTCATATAAATTTCGCTCTAATTTTCTAAGGTGATTCATGTCTTACTTGCTGACTACTGTGTATTTTCCACTTCTGTTTATTTTCTATATGCCCATATACATACATACATATGTACATATATTCGTAAAAAAATCCCATAGAAGAAATGTTGCACACCGCCGAGCACCTCTATGTGCCCGCGTGACTCCACAATTATTAACGTGAACCCACTTAATATGTCATAATCACACACACGTAACTCGGATTTCAACCCAATAATATAATATTTTGTTATTTTTATTTGTTACTGTTTTTACTCATTCATATAGTACATACATAGCTACATAGCTATATATATATATTATATGTATGTTAGTATTGACCGACTCGAGTCACACAGTCAGTACGTATGACGTTACAAAAGTACAAAAAGTGAAATGTTTGCACTTTAAATATTGTTGAGTGAAATCGAAATGTGTAAATAGTTTAAACAATTAGGTAACTAAAATAGTAAATTATAGTTAGATTATGCATTGGCATGCTTAGTATTTTTGCACAAACACTTTATTAACTGTAGAGCAAATTAGGAGCGCATTAAGCCATAATTGAGCGTCGTCATAATTGAGTACGTGTTGTCGCTCACGAATGGCGGGCGGCTCGTTTAGTGCTTTATTTTGTTTGTATTGCCCATTTCAAATGATTTTGGTAAAAAGTAAACACATAATCATTTTACGCCAAAATATCAAAAGTTTTGAGAACACTTCAATTTTTTTTTGGGTAGGGGAATCGAAAAAAAGCATTAATTGAAGAAGAATCTAGTGGGTACTATCCAACAATTCAAGTTATTTTACGTGAGTTCTAAAAATATTCACACCGGACATAATCTTTTATATAGAAAGCAATACGAAATCTAAAAATAGGAATAGACATGAATATAAACCAGATTTTGATGAAGACATAAGGCTTCGGAAATGTGACCAACAAAGGAAGTCTGTATTCTTGATAAAAATAAAGTTACATCAAACAACGAAGAAAAGCTTAATGAACTTGTAGCGTGTCATCCAGGTAGTGGTACTTTTTTCAATAGCCTTTTTTGACAGATCACGCGTAAGTTGTGTCAAGCTGTCATGTTATTTTTGTTCAGTATTGTTTGACACTCAGTATATACAGTAGAAAACCTTTTTTTGTTTACATTAATTTTCATCTTTTAACACACCACCGAGGCGTACTTGGGTTTTGTGCTACGCTTTTTTTGCTACAATTGTGGTAATTAGGGTGTTGTGCTAGCATTTAATCTTCACAAAACTTTTAAAGTCCGATGAACAGTACTTAAATAATTATTAAATAAAATAAATTTTTTCATTATTATTGGAATTATTTTAAATTATTTATATTATTAAATTATTTATATATTTAAAAGATTTAATATTACTATTAAACAATTTGAATAATTTTCACTAAATAACCTTGAAAGAGTATGTTTGTCTGGTTCAAGATAGTTCTTGGCAAACTTTTCAAGCATTGGCAATGTCTTCCATAGATAGTGAGCAATCTATTAGACATTGTATGGAAATTGATATAATTGAAAACGATTTCCTTCAGAGAAATTCATTTTCATATATACAGAGGTAGTCAAAATTATTTACACATCGGACGTTTTTTTACAAGTTTCACACAAAAAGCTTTCGCTTGTTGTTGTTGTTGTCACAGGGTAACAAAATGCTATGTTGTTGTAAACCTGGATCTATTCCCGAGAGAATGAAGTCAGTTTGGCATGAATAGCTAGAAAGATGGCGGAGATATAAGCAAATGAACTGAAGACTCGGAGTAGTCAAAAGTATTTACACACATTTTTTTTGCGTCAAAAGTATTTACACACAACATGAAATGGATTATCCTGTTAGTTTTTAATGATAATTTTTCTAATTTTAATGTTTAGTCTAAGTTACTATTCTAAGGCGATAAATTCATAATTGGTTACATTACCATTGTCATCAATACCGGCCTGCTTTATGGTCCGAATTGATTCAACACAATTGTGCGCTAAGTTAACAGTTAATTTAGACCAAATGTCGCTAATTTCGGCGTTTTCGGTTATTATATCAATTGTCCTCTGATATTTAACGAAAGACCAAACATTTTGACTAAAGTTTTAGTCACGGCTGTGCGGAAGTCAACTTGATTTGCTTCATTTAAAACTTTTAAAGGTTAAGATCCTTCATGAAATGGAGCATTATCCTGTTGTAAAATGTAGTCAATATTTGGAAAAGGCCGACGGACCACAACAATGGCATGATCATGTGAATTCTGATATATCCGGATGATTTAGGGTCACTAAATTAGTACCAAATCTCCAAAACAGAAGTAAGGAAAATTTCCCCAAAGAATCAAAAAAATCAAAAATCATCACTCACGACCCCATTTAGCGTCTAAGCTGCATTATTCTTCTTCTCACGTGGTAAATGCATAAAGAGTTTACTAAAGAAGCCCTGGAACAAAAAATCAGCCTTATCTGTCCACGACAGGCTTTAGGATGCATTTTAAGGCAAATGAGAGGCATATCGCTTTTTTGGTTTCGGAAATAAAGATTTTTTGGTTTCGGAAGAGGTCAACTTTATACACAACGTATGTATTTATGTTACTATTTTAAAATGTCCTTAGCAGTGTAGCATCATTGGCTGTTCATGCAATATGCTGATTCGATGATGCTGCAATATTAAGAGGACTAATTGTGGGATTTTGTATGACAGTTCCGACTAATCTTCTGCATTCTCTTTGAGTTATCACAGGCTTCCGCCCAATTATCTTTAAATTGTCCTTGCAATACTTCGTTTCCTTCTTTTTAATAACATTATAAACAGTATTCCATCAAATTCTATAAATTTTAACTAACTCCGAAGCCTAAACCCGAGTCTTAAACTTAGTAACAGTCTCCAATCTAGTTATAATAGATAATTCCTTTGTTTTCGATATTTTATTTACCAATTTTTATATTTTAAGGCTGAGTTAGGTTGTTAAGAATGCAATAGAATCAAATTACTACTTTTGCTCAAACCAAATCCAAGGATAAAGGCTAAATCGCCGTGTGTAAATACTTTTGACGCAAAAAAAATGTGTGTAAATACTTTTGACTACTGCGAGTCTTCAGTTCATTTGCTTATTTCTCCGCCATATTTCTAGCTATTCTAGGCAAACCGACTTCATTCTCTCGGGAAAAGATCAAGGTTTACAACAACATAGCATTTTGTTACCCTGCGACAACAACAACAACAAGCGAAAGCTTTTTGTGTGAAACTTGTAAAAAAACGTCCGATGTGTAAATAATTTTGACTACCTCTGTATATGGTTATATGCAAAGTGTATTCAACAAAGTGAACTAAGTATTTGACATACTCGTTTTTGACAAAAAAATAGTAAACAAGTCATGTATTTGTTTACATTAACCCGTCTTTTTAATCTTGAATAATATAATATATATTGATAAAATTGTTTGCAATTTGCCAGTTGGAGCACAAAACATTAGTAAATTGCTTCCATGAGTTGTTTTGCATAAGCAGAAAGTATTCGGCATTTTCTTTTATTCATTTAAAAAAATATATTTTTTGGTTTGAAATTTGTTTACTTTTGAATTTCAAAATTTGAATTTTTGAATAAATGAAAGGGTTAAATCAATGGCAACAAACATGTCAAATTCGGGTAAAAAAAATGAAATGTCATATACTTAGTTCACTTTGTTGAATACACTTTGGTTATATGTATAATGAATATTTTAAAATGCACTATCGTTTGCTGTCTTTAACATTATTCGAGAAAGGGTAGATCTCTGAAGACACCTATACTTTTACAAAATAAAAAGTGTAGGATTCGTCAAACTTAGTAAAAGCTCTTGAGCTTTTTGTAAATTTCATAAAAAACTTATATTAGTATTAAATGACCTTGGACTCGATGGTTTGAAATGCCTATTCAATAGGATCATGACATATTTTGTTTTAAAAATGTTTAATAAGGAGGCAACCACGTATCATTTCAAGCTTATAAAACTTTTGTGTACTTCCAAGCTTTGCAATTCAAAGTATTTTAAATGAAATTGTTTGTAATAATTTAAGTAAAAACTAACAAAAATGGATTTTATGCTAATTTTGTGTCAGTAAAGTTTAAATAAATGTGTCCAAAAATAACGTACCACAGAGAAGTACTTGTATGAGAGCTGTATTTTATTCTCACCACTTATGAAATATCTCAGCTACATTTAATAATTTTTTTGCAATAATATGCCACACATTGATGTTAATATCTTCTATAATTGAAATATAGTATAAATAAATAATTTCGCTTTATATAAGACAGCTATATACATAATATTTGCTATTTTATGACTAAAGTTTTACTAAAATGACGTACTCAATATATACAGCACTGCGTTTTTCCAAGATGGCGGCCATCTTACCACCGAGAATTCCCCACGAATAAGGTTTTCTACTGTATGTACTGTGGTTTGACATTTCATCATGGAAAGACTTACGCTTGAACAACGTTTTCAAATTGTTCAACTTTATTATAAAGATTCACGTTCTGTAAAGAATGAGTTTTGCGCGCTCAACTTATGGTCAATATAATCAGCCTATCGAGGGTACTATTAGCAACAGCATCACCCATCTTGAGACCCATCATTGATTATTGGATAATAATCGACAAAATGGACCATATAGCAGTCGTAGCTGTGAGTGTACACGACCGTGCAGAGTCAATTCGACGCCGATCGTAGCACCTCGGACAGACGTATAGAACGACTTGGCGCATTTTATGTCCAGATTTTAAATTGAAAGCGTACAAAATAGATACAGCTTGTGCATGATCTGAAGCCGCTCGACCTTCGCAAACAACATCGGTTCGCTCTATGGGCTCTTGAAAAGTTCCAAGAAGATCCAATGTTTTCGAGCCAAATTCTGTTCAGATGAGGCCCATATCTGGCTCAATGGGTACGTAAAAAGCAAATGGGACATTCAATGGGACAAAGAAGAGATTCAAGAGCTGTTATTTCATCCAGAGAAAACAACGGTTTGGTGTAGTTTGTGAGCCAGTGCAATCATCGGACCATATTTCTTAAAAATGATGCCGTTGAGAACGTAACCGTCAATGGATACCGTTATCGCGCCATGATAATCGACTATTTTCTGCCTGAAATTGAAGCTCGTGATCTCAACAAGACGGCGCTATTTCCCACACATCGCATCAATCAATGAATTTCTCGTGTGATATTAAAGCGCTTCCTGTGGCGATATGTAAAGTCTAAAGTCTATGCGGACAATCCCGCTCAGGCCTTGGAGCAAAACATCACGCGTGTAATTCGCCAGCTACCAGTCGAAATGCTCGAACGAGTCATCGAAAATTGGACTCAACGGATGGACAATCTGAGACGTAGCCGCGGTCAACATTTGAAAGAGATAATCTTGAAAAAAAAAATGCCAAACAATGTTCTTTCGAATGATAATACATTCCCCATTAAATATGAATTTTCTGTGTTTTTTTTCTTTAAAAAAGTATGGAACCTCGATATGGATCACCCTTTAGATCTCAGTGAAATGTTTTGTGTTCCACCTTCTAAAGGCTTAAGCAAGCAAGATGAAGTAGTGGCCGAAGACGAGTCGAAGAAGTACTATAAAATCTTGAAACAGCCGAAACTAGGATTTGCTATTTCAGCTCGGAAAATCTGATTAATGAATCTTTTAAGAAAATCTGTAAAAAAACTAGGGTCTGTGGAAACAGATTGAAGACGAAACAATGGAATATCGCCGAAATTCTAAAGATCTCAGTACATTATATATTTCCACTTAATTAATTTTAGTATAAAGAAAAGACCGAAGCTATATGCTATATAACATAAGCAGATACTTGAAACGGACATTAGATATAGACACTTCATACAGACTTCATTTAGAAGCTACATACGTTAAAATAAGATTATAAACCTTTTAACCTTTAGGCAATATTCTCCTTACTAATGGTTTTTCTTCATCCACTAGGATTCAAATGGCCCGAACGGCACACTTTCAAAGGACACACCTTCTTTCGTCTCTTGGAACTGGCCGCTGATTCGTAAATGCACATTCTTCGTATTCATGTCCAGTTTATTGGCTATGTGCGCCGTAGTGGTGGCCATGATTGTCACCCTGCCGAAGACCTGCAACCCAAAGTAAGTAATATTTTGAACAAAAATAAATATTAACTAATTAACGACTTCGATACAATTTTTATTTATGGCTTTTTCAACACGCAGAACAGCTTGGTATCGCGGCAGCGTCTTCTATGAGATCTTTCCTGCCAGTTTCCAGGACTCCGACGATAACGGTATTGGTGATTTGCGCGGCATTGCACAGCGTGCCGACTACTTGGCCTCACTTGGCGTGTCAGCTGTGCGTCTCAACTCGATATTTTCCGCAAATCACTATCCCGATGACTTTTCGCATCCAACGTCGCTGCTTGAAGTAGCCAGCGAAATTGGCACAGCACAAGATTTACAACTATTGGCTGGAACACTACGTGAGCATAACATTTCGCTGTTGCTTGATCTGCCGATTGGCGCTTTTATTAAAAGATTGGATGAGGCCACAACGACGAAATCTACAATAGTTGTGGGACTTACAACACAATCAAATAATGAAACCGAAAATGTAGAATACACTGCCTCAACAACAACTGTGCCACAATTACCGATCTCGTCGGCTGGTAATGTGGTGAGCGCGGCCATACTGAAATGGTTACAATTCGGTGTGGATGGTTTCTATCTGAAAGGTTTGGAAAATTTCGTCGATGACGATCGTCTGCTGGCCAACTTGAATGAGTGGAAGCAACTTGTCGGACCCAATCGCATACTTATCGCTAATGAGGCATTAATCCAAGAGCTACATCCAACGCTGACGTCATTGGCGCTACAACAGATCGATCTAGTCGATGTGCACTTGGACGTTTCAAATGGCACAAAACATTTGGTGCAGCATCTCAATACACTACTCAACGGTCCACTCGCACCCGTCGAAGTGGGTCCGTGGTTGCATTGGTCAATCGGTGGTGTAGACCAACAGCGCTTCACACGCTACGGACAAAGCAAGAATATTACTTTGGCTGCTACGGTCATGCAACTTATGTTACCGGGTACACCCAATATTTTCTATGGCGATGAAATCGCCTTGGAGGCCATCTCTGATCCACAGCATGAGCATAATGAAACTAAACATCTACATCATCTCTCCACTATGGAATGGTTGAATAGCACTAAACAGTTTACGAATCGTGAAAGTTTGCCTTGGTTACCGCAGACGGCGCAATTTAGTCATGAGAATTTCCAAACAGTCATAAAAATGATCGATTTACGTAATCGTTCACCATCGCTGTATAAGAATGCGATTTGCAAGCCAGAGAAGACACTGTCAAATACAGAGGTACGCAATAGCAACGATGATATTTTGGTTATTGAGCGCGTCTATCCACGTCGCAACTCGTTTGTTTCGGTATCGAATTTCGGTCAGAAGCGTGTCTCCATGGATATGACAGCCATGTATTTTAGTGGCGTAAAAATGCTGGACGAAGAACACAAGGAGAAGGTTTACTTTTCCAACTTCGAGATCGGACCTTGGGAAACAATTGTTGTTAAATTAGATAAATAAGTGAGAAGAGATTGGAGGAGCTGGAAAGTTGCTAAATGGCATGTTTATCGGAAGTTGCGGTTTAATTACTTACTGTAAATAACAATGTACCGTTTGTTTATATATTTTTATAGAAATAGTTGCCAAAAACTTGCTCATAAAGCGGTAAATAAATGTGTGAGTTTTAAGATTTGACGAAAATATTGTGTTTTTTATTAAAGTTTTAGTTTCATTAGATTTCTATTAGAGAAATACTTTCCTTATAAATATGGATTTTTTTGCAGCCCATACAGCCCAGACGATTCACAAAGTGAATTGACGTAACTCCACAGAACATATAACATAAACATTCGCTTGGTAGCTTGTGGCGCCGTCCTGCTCGAACCACATATTGTCCAAGCCCATATCATCCAATTAGGGTCGAAAAATATTCGGTTATCATTGAGCGGTAGCGATGCCCATTCACAGTAACGTGCCGGTTTTGATCATCACGGAAGAAGTACGGCCCAATGACGCCGCAGGTCTATTAACCGCATTAAACCGTAATTTTTTCAGGACGCAATGATGACTCATGGAGTACGTGTGGATTGCTGCCTGATCAATAACGCGTGTTTTGCTTATTGACAAAGCCATTCAGCCAGAAATGAGCCTCATCATTGAAGATGATTTTTCGATGAAAATTCGGACCTTTTCAAGTTGTTGCTCAGCCCAATTGACGAATTTACGACGATTCTGGTGCTCACGCGACTTTAGTTCTTGCGTCAATTTGATCTTGTAAGGATGTAGGCCAAGATCTTTTCGCAAAATTCGCCACAACGACGTCATATAGATGGCCAACGCTTGAGAAGACTGATTTAAGTCTTCCTCAACTGATGCGCTAGTGGCAGCAATATTCTCGACACTACGTGTACTTCTTTTTCTCGCTGACACGGGAACATGTTGTACTGTGTCTGTGGTCAAATTTTTCCACTAGACGCTCAATTGTTGATCTGATAGGACAATTATGATTTGGACGTAGCGCTCTTAAAGTTGAGGCCACTGCCTCCGAATTTCGATAGTAAATTTGAATAATTTCGACTCGTTGTTGGATCGTATATCTTTCCATGATGGCAAACCAAATGTCAATCGTTACTGAAGAGAAATGTCAAGAGCGGGGAAAAATATGAAGTCGTTTGCTGTCCCTATCTGCGTAGCGTCCTATTGAAAACCCCTTTACATCCTCCGACTCTTACTACATCTCAATTAGGCTATTGGCGAAAGTACAATACATACAAATGTACATACATACATATATGGAACAGTCTTCCCTTCTTCATTATACTAGTAGTACGATGAAATGTCGTTCACAAAGAAACTAAGGCACTAAAATCTTACCATGAATATACCTGAGGAACCCCCCATAAAAAAAACACAATAAAACATTTGTCGTAAGTACATGCATGCATATAAATTTATTTTATTCGGTACTTTGGCAAAATGTCTCGTCTTTTCTAATCGAACTCGTACACTTAAATTAAGTATCTACTGATTTCGGTAAGTCCTAATATTTATAATGGTTAATCACACAAAACTTAGTCTAACATTTAGCCTCCTTTACTTATGCTCCATATTTAATAAAACTTTTTTTTAAATTTAAATTTTTATTTGGCTTGAATTTTACTTAGAAATACGCGTCTTTATAGTAAGTATGCGTGTTTATTTTTATAGCAGTCAAAGTTCGAAAAGCAGCCGTTCCAGGCCGTGTCACAAAACAGCCCTCCGAACAACTGCATTGCGCGCTGCATCGACTATATCATAATTACTAATACTATTATTAATTATTTCAAAATTAACACACATGCCATATAATCGTTAAGATTTAGTAATAAATAACTTGAAATGCTTAAGTGTAGTCTTACTTCGTCAACTTTTGCATCTCCCTTCATCACTATACTAGTCTCTACAAATTCAATATTAAAATCGCTTAATTATTTTATGTCGTTAATTAATTCACACATTGCTCGATTACACATACACGTTTACTCATCATCATCTTCGTCGCCATCATCCTCGTCGTCCTCAATGTCGTCTTCATCGATTTCTTCGTCTTCCTCATTATCGTTTTCATCAGTGCTATCGTTTCGTTTTGAAGTTTTCGTACCACTTTTGGTTGGCGCCTTTTTCTGCAGTGGCTTTTTGGCGCCTTTTTTGGTTTTCGATGCTGTTGCTTCGTCATAGTCCAACTCATCTTCGTCCTCGGTGTCCAACTCATCGTCGTCTTCTTCGTTATCATCATTATCGAGTGCACCATCATCATCGCTGTCGTCACCGCCATTGCCTTTTCGTTTATTCAACTTATGTTGCGCGTTATTTTTCGTTTGTTCTTTGGCTAGTTTGCCTAGCTCGGCGGTGTCCATGATTTTAACACGTCGATTATTCGGATCCAGGCATTTTACTTTAATACTTATAAAATCGGACAAACGTTTGTCATCCCAGCTGGAATACTAAGCAAAAAACAATTTCAGTATTAATATTATTAAAGACTTATTAGATAAAAACGTTACGGTAACACACTAAATAATGTATTTAGGTCTATATAAAACTGAGATATTGCTTTCTAAACACAATTCTATGATTTTCCAAACGTTTTTCAATAAACATCGCATCAATCAATGGATTTATAGAGAGAACACTTCGGAGAGTAAGTTTCAAGTTTTGGGTCAGTCGATTGGCCATCAAGATCGTGTCATATCACACCGCTAGTCTTTTAGAAACTTCCTGTGAGTTATTCGCGGCCAACATTTGAAAGAAGTAATCTTTAAAAAATAAATGCCAAGGTTCTTCTTTCGAATGCTAATAAACATTCCTCATTAAATTTGAAATTTCTGTGTTTTTTCTTTAAAAAGTAGGGATTCTCGAAATGGAGCACCCTTTAAAGGAACTGTGAAAAGAAAAACGAACTCTCGACACGTTCTATCTAGACTTGGAATGGATTTTTAATAATGCTAAGATATATAGAATCTGTGTCGGCTGGTCTGAGTTCGATCCCAGCATCTAACAACAAACATTGATTAAACATCAAAATCCTATAAACTCACCACAGAGCTGGAGGTGAAGAGCAGCTCCTCTGGAGCGGTCTTAACCCGTATGTATTTCTGCAATAGGTTATTATCATCCTTGCGCCACAAGCATAAACGATTATTCTTGGAATAATCCTCATTCAGATCGCGTTTGTAAAGTAGCAATTCGAGCGAATGTTGTGCCAAGGATGCTGAAGATCCTGCACTTGCGCCCGGCGTTGCAGACGTGCCAGTTTTATCCGTGAATTGTTTTTTGGGTGGCAGGTTATTACCTGCAGGAGCAGCAGCACTGCCACCACCAGCCTTTTTTGCAGTTGTCGCCGCACCAGCGCCAGTCGTTGGCTGCGCTTCATAATCCTCATAATCGTCCAACTCATCATCACTCAACTCCGCATTCAATGCAGCCTCTTCATCATCATCGATATCATCATCATTGTCATCATCATCGTCATCATCATCACTTTCTTCGTATGCAGCACTGGGCACTTTTCGTTTAGCCACCACTGTCTGCTGCTTACCACCACCCGCATTCGTAGCTCCTTTACGCTTGCGACCGCGCTTAGCATTGCCGCCACCACTGATGCTGCTTGTGCCACCCCCACCCGTTGCAGCGCCAGCAACACGACCGTGCTTTTGCTTTTTGCCATTTTTATTGGCTGACGATGAGGCGGCCGGACGCCAATCCTCCTCGGAATCATCATCATCCTCGCTATAGTCTTCCTCGGAGTCTTCGAAAGTCGTGGTCACCAATTCTGTGCGACTACGCATTTTCCAGATGCTCAACTTGAGTTGCGGAGTTTGTTAAAAAGTTGTTTTCCTATTTTTTCTTCGTGTACTTGCTTAGCGTTTGGTGGTTGACAACAGTTACCGTTAGTATTGGAAATGTGTCAAGGAGTGGGGGCGTAGCGCAGATTTCACAAATTTTCTATTGAATCGTTGCAGTTTTTGTCTTTGAACTTTGGCTGTTAATGCAATTTGCCACTTTTCACATTATTCTATAACACTTTTGTTTGCAAATTAATCTCCTCACACACTTCACAATTTATAAATATTTCTTTACAAATTACTAATTGCAAAATAATCCGTTTTCTTTTCGTTTCGTCTACGATTTATCGCATCAACACTTCGGTTCAGCGTGAGAATCGTGTTTATGTTTGGCTTTTTTTTCATGCAATTCCTTTTCCTGCCACGACTGGACTCTCTTAGTTGTGCTCAGGGACTGAGTACTAAAGAGTTTTTTGCATACCGTTAGGCATATACACATGTACATGCATATGTATAAATATGCAGGAATTTTATTTAGTTTCACATATTTTATTCACCACCACCTCAGGGATATAGTAAAATCCTTCATTCATGTGTATGTATATGGAAATTCTTCAACTCATTGCAAATATTGCAACGCTAGCATCTTGGTAAGCGCATATCACCCACTTTCATTTTAGGGGATGATAAGCCAATCTGAAAGTAAACAATTCTTTTTATAGAATATTGTATGGTGAAAAGCTTTCATCAATGAACTTAAAAAGCTCTCAGCTTACACTTAACGCTACGAAAAGCTTAACAACTAAATATTTCATTAAATTTTTTGCTGTAAAAGTTTTTTAAAATATTTTACCAGCGGAAGTCTTGGGCACTAAAAGTTTCTGTAAAGTATTACTAAAGGAAGAAGGAGCTCATAATATGGAAGTAGGTTTACTGCATAACAAATATTCGCTGTCAAAAAAAAAGATATTATCAAAAATATTTGAAAATTCAACGACGACTCCAATAGATGTCAATCGCGAGAGATGCGTTTTAGCTATGAAACAACGCTTTCGTTAACAGTGTTAAAAGTAAAAGAGACTCATGATACCAAAATTGAAAAACTAATTCCAAAAGAATTATTTAAAATTGGAGATGAGATAAGTCCGGGTATAATGATTGGGAGCTTTAGTATATGCTTCATTCCTCCAAAAAGGTTCTACACGTTCTGGTAGCTTGCTCTATTTGGTTGGCAAAATATAAGTATTTGAGAAAAAGTTTGCCTCGAAGTTCTTAAGCGGAATTCAATTAAGTGATTAACAGATTATTAAAAACTCCAAGGCGAAGTAAGCAGAATTCAAAGTACGACCATTTAACCGGCTCTACTACACTCGACAAATTTGTTGAGAATCAAACAACTGGACAACATTTTGAAATTTAGGTGTTCATTGCCATTATTGTAAACGTATTTTGGAAAACGACTGAAGTATGGTCAGTGATTACGAAGATGATTTCGAGAACAGCCTAGACGATGAACTATAGCAGTTCGCTGACCTCACGTTCATCTTTTCGTTCAAACCGTGCTTTTTTTGATGCCTGTTAGATTCCAAGTATTTTGCGTCAGATCTACGATAGGGCTAGGCGTTCACAGATAATATGGAAACTTGTTTCCTTATTCCCTTCCACAGCCGTGGCAAATGTTATTGTAGGGCATACCCATTTTCATCGCATGTTCTCCAAATGGCCAATCCCTCGTTATAGTAGCAGGAAGGCTGAAAATACTTTTCCTGTAGCTATTTAATGAGATTCTAGTTCTTGAGTTCTCATATTTTGGCCATAGCTGTTAAGTTATTTTACATTTGGTTGTATTTTCCATGCGTTATCAGCTAATTGTTATAATTGAGAATTGAGCTCTCTCGATCTTAGCTGGCATGGTATTAACTCTGCCTCGGCTTCAACTAGAAATTATCCAGGCTTTGCCAACTCGTGCTCATTCGCTACTGAAAATGTTCCTGTGTCCGGGAACCCAGAACAAGTCTAGTTGTAGTTTGTCTTCCGAGTGAGCTCAATGCGTTCTGTCAATTATGGACTATGTTTGAATTAGTCATTGGCGACGACGAGACCAGAAGTGCCGCCTGGCTATCTACATATGCATATTATTGTCACAGGCCTTCTCTATGCCCAGTAGGGTATCCTCACCTGGAAGTAACTCTAGAAATCTTACTTTCTTCTTCTACTTGACTGGCGTAGACACCGCTTACGCGGTTATAGCCGAGTCCAAAACAGCGCGTCACGCATCCCTCCTTCTGGCAGTTTGGCGCCAATTGGTTATTCCAAGCGAAGCCAGGTCCCTCTCCACCTGGTCCTTCCATCGGAGTGGAGGTCTCCCTCTTCCTCTGCTTCCACCAGCGGGTACTGCATCGAATACTTTCAAAGCTGGAGCACTTTCATCCATTCGAACAACATGACCTAGCCAGCGTAGCCGCTGTTTTTTTATTCGCTGGACTATGTCTATGTCGTCGAATAACACATACAGCTCATCGTTCCATCGTCTGCGGTATTCGCCGTTGCCAATTCTTAAGGGACCATAAATCTTCCGCAAAACCTTTCTCTCGAAAACTCCTAGTGCCGTCTCATCGGATGTTGACATCGTCCACGCTTCTGCACCGTAAAGTAGGACGGGAATGATGAGAGACTTGTAGAGTTTGGTTTTTGTTCGTCGAGAGAGGACTTTACTTTTCAATTGCCTACTTAGTCCATAGTAGCACCTGTTGGCAAGAGTGATTCTGCGTTGGATTTCCAGGCTGACATTGTTATTGGTGTTAATGCTGGTTCCCTGGTAGACGAAATTATCTACAACTTCAAAGTTATGACTGTCAACAGTGACGTGGGAGCCAAGACGCGAATGCGCTGACTGTTTGTTTGACGACAGGAGATATTTCGTCTTGTCCTCGTTCACCACCAGACCCATACGCTTCGCTTCCTTATCCAGTCTGGAGAAAGCAGAACTAACGGCGCGGGTGTTGTTTCCGATGATATCGATATCATCGGCGTACGCCAGTAGCTGTACACACTTATAGAAGATTGTACCTTCTCGATTTAGCTCTGCAGCTCGTATTATTTTCTCCAGCATCAGGTTAAAGAAATCACACGAGAGTGAGTCACCTTGTCTGAAACCTCGTCTGGTATCGAACGGCTCGGAGAGGTCCTTCCCGATCCTGACGGAGCTTTTGGTGTTGCTCAAAGTCAGCTTACACAGCCGTATTAGTTTTGCGGGGATACCAAATTCAGACATCGCGGCATAAAGGCAGCTCCTTTTCGTGCTGTCGAAAGCAGCTTTAAAGTCGACAAAGAGATGGTGTGTTTTCACGGGTCTTCTCCAAAATTTGGCGCATGGTGAATATCTGGTCTGTTGTTGATTTTCCAGGTCTAAAGCCACACTGATAAGGTCCAATCAGTTTGTTGACGGTGGGCTTTAGTCTTTCACACAATACGCTCGACAGAACCTTATACGCGATGTTGAGGAGGCTTATCCCACGGTAATTGGCGCAAATTGTGGGGTCTCCCTTTTTGTGTATTGGGCAGAGTACACTGAGATTCCAATCGTCAGGCATGCTTTCTTCCGACCATATTCTGCAAAGAAGCTGATGCAAGCACCTTATCAGCTCTTCGCCGCCGTATTTGAATAGCTCGGCCGGTAATCCATCGGCACCCGCCGCCTTATTGTTCTTCAAGCGGGTGATTGCTATTCGAATTTCTTCACGGTCGGGCAATGGAACATCTGCTCCATCGTCGTCGATTGGGGAATCGGGTTCGCCATCTCCTGGTGTTGTACTTTCACTGCCATTCAGCAGGCTGGAGAAGTGTCCCTCCACAAACTCAGTATACTCTGGTCAGCAATAACTAGATCACCTCTGGGGTCCTACAGGAGTGCGCTCCGGTCTTGAAACCTTCAGTTAGTCGCCGGATCTTTTCGTAAAATTTTCGAGCATTACCCCTGTCAGCCAGCTTGTCAAGCTCTTCATACTCACGCATTTCGGCCTCTTTCTTTTTTTGTCTGCAAATGCGTCTCGCTTCCCTCTTCAGCTCTCGGTATCTTTCCCATCCCGCTCGTGTTGCGGTCGATCGCAAGCTTGCGAGGTAGGCAGTCTGTTTTCTCTCCACTGCGAGACGACAATCCTCGTCATACCAGCTGTTTTTTGGCTTTTCCGAAAACCAATGGTTTCGGTTGCAGCTGTACGTAAGGAGTTTGATATGCCGTCCCACAGCTCCCTTATACCGAGATGCTGATGAGTGCTCTCAGAGAGCAGGAGTGCAAGTCGAGTAGAAAATCGTTCGGCTGTCGGTTGTGATTGCAACTTCTCGATGTCGAACCTTCCTTGTGTTTGTTGACGTGTGCGCTTTTCTACACAGAGGTGGGTGCGTATCTTAGCTGCTACAAGATAGTGGTCCGAGTCGATGTTGGGACCACGAAGCGTACGCACATCAAAGACACTGGAGACATGTCGTCCATCTATCACAACATGATCGATCTGGTTGCGAGTGATTCGATCCGGGGACAGCCAAGTAGCTTGATGGATTTTCTTATGCTGGGAGAATTTATTTGTCTATGGCACTTTTATAAACTTTTAGTAACTAATTCCATAGAATCATGTTTCCTAAACGTAGAAATTTCCTTACGCATTTTCGATTTGGTCTCTCATTAATTAATAACCTTAACTTGAGCCTTTTGTTCTGCTCTTTCCCGTCTGCATAAGGAAGCGAAGCTACTGGGTCTGGAGGTGAATGAGGACAAGACTCCTGTCATCTCCTGTCATCAAACAAACAGTCGGCGCATTCGCGTCTTGGCTCCCACGTCACTGTTGACAGTCATAACTTCGAAGTCGTAGATAATTTCGTACACCTAGGAACCAGCATCAACAACACCAACAATGTCAGCCTCGAAATCCAGCGCAGAATCACTCTTGCCAACAGGTGCTACTTTAGACTCAGTAGGCAATTGAAAAGTAAAGTCCTCTCTCGACGAACCACAATCAAACTCTACAAGTCGCTTATCATTCCCGTCCTGCTTTATGGTGCAGAAGCTTGGACGATGTCAACATCAGATGAGACGACACTAGGAGTTTTCGAGAGGAAATTTTGCGCAAGATTTATGGTCTCCAGCACATTGGCAACGGCGAATGCCGCAGACGATGGAACGATGAGCTGTACGAGTTATACGACGACATTGAGATAGTTCAGCGAATAAAAAGACAGCGGCTATGCTGGCTAGGTCATGTTGTCCGAATGGACGAAAACACTCCAGCTTTGAAAGTGTTCGATGCAGTACCCGCCGGAATAAGCCGAGGAAGGGCAAGGCCTCCACTCCGGTGGAAAGACCAAGTGCAAAGTGACCTGGCTTCACTTGGTGTTTCCAGTTGGCGCCAAAAAGCAAAAAGGAGGAATGAGTGGCGCGCTCTGGTGGATTCGGCTATAATCGCTTAAAGCGGTTCCTACGCCAAATATATATATATATATATAACCGGATACGCCAATCACATACCCACATAACTTGAGAACTTATAGCAAAACCAAGGGACTCCTGATAATATTTGCTACAGGCTCCGGCAATGTTTTAATCCGGCACTGATCAAGACTGCCACTTGGAGGCAAGATCAAAAACTACAATAATTTGTAATCATATTAATGTCATCACATAAGGTTTTGAGGTGGTTTTTGAAGCTCAGAATGAAGTGAAATATTTATAAAAGTACAGCTCGAAAGCTTACTTGTTGATTTAAAAACTATTTTCGGTAATATAGATGATTTCGATAAACACATTCCATTCACAGATGAGCGCCTTGCATAACTGTGGACATGCTGCGTCGAGTAATTAGCTAAAAGTTACCTTCGTAATTACCAAATACATGCGCACTAGATATCAACCGAAATTATATTATATATACATTTGAATAAATATATATGTACATCTGTATATGTATAGTATATACAAACATATATAGCTGAATAGATGACAGCAGCGTTTGCAAGTGCAATGTCACATCACCCATTGACAGTGAGGCGCTCACGTAATAACTTTTACTATCATCACAGCACACTTGGCTGATTTTTCAGATCAACTAATGATTACAATTATGTGCGTATGCGCATATGTTAGTGTATTTATACATATATACATACATACCTACATACAATGTCAATATGTTGGCTTGGTTGATTTGTTTCATTGATGGCTTGGTGCTTACGCCATGTTTGGTGTCGTTTATTAACGGCAGAGAAATTAAAACGATTAGTATGCCAAACAGTCACACAGTCATTCAGCAGAGGGCAGACCCAACAACAACAATGCAACAGCCTAAAAGTTGTGCAAGCGAGCCGCGGGACAGGTGTACCATGAGTGTAGGTGTGATTGTTTGTTGCTGCTGACCACAAGTCTCAACAGAAAGCTTTCTTATGTTGTTTTTGCTTTGTTTTTAGTTTTTAGTTTTTTGCTTTTTCATTTCTTTCAATTTTCTCTGTCTTATTGTTGGCTACATGTTGCTTGTTGTTGTAGTTGTTGGTGGGCAAGGCCAAAGCCGAAGAAAGCATAATAATGGTGCACTGATATAGCACGGCGCAAAGTAAGTAAGGCAACTAAGTGCGCAGGCGCAGCTGACTCAGAAAGCACATGTGCGCACCATCGCAGCGCCGCGCTTGACTTTGACATGCGCATGCGCTTACACTGGTAGCCAATAGTATACGTCTCTTTAGTTCCACAAAGTAAAGTCTCTATATTCCACAGAGATTTTATAAATGCTCTGTACACAATATTGGTATTGTAAATTTGCAATAATTTGATTCTAATTAATTAACAATAATAATCTAATAATTAACAATTTCCAAAATAACGCAATCTGCAAACATATTTTCAACAAGAAGCTGAAACATTTGAAACATCCACATTTGTAGAACTTCTTTATGTTATAGCCGTTTCGCACAGCCAAATTAATTTAATACATTAAGATTTTATAATTGCGAATTTTGCCTTCGCACTGCCGCTTACTCAATTAACGATCAGCTATACATTTTTGTTTTAGCAGTGTTGGCAATAACCCCCACAGTTGCATTACATTTTCAATTCCATTTGTTTTCGATTAAAAATTAATGTAGAAAAACGAGATTTTTATTTTATATGGTTAATCGATCTAAATATGCGCTTCAATCGAGCAAAGGGCGGTTAATTGTTAAATTAACTCCTGTGCGAAAAGGCTATTAGAGAGTTGGCAGTGTTTCGACCTAGATATCAAAAACTATACTTCAAAATACTATTTTTAGATAACGGTTTTTGTACTTCGGAACAGTTTTTTACTGAACAAGTTCAAGCTGTGGATAACAATAAGTATTTCCCTGAATGTTTGAAAACACGAATTGTATTGTATTTAAATTGTTTCTAAATTGGAGTATTCGTTCAAATTCAAATTTGAAAACATCCAAAGAATAAGCAAATGGAACCACTCAGCTTTTAACTTATATATATTTATATGAAAGACTTGAGGTTGACTGCATAATATTGGCAATACAACAAATGATAAAATTACGGTCTAGATATTGTGATAAATCTAAATTGGTCTAAACGAGAAAGGTCAACCTTACTGCAAGTGAGAGATTAGTACATGTGTTTCGCGTGCTTCGCTCAATTTATGGTCAACATAATCGGCTTCCTGAGCGTAAAATTCGCAACACCATCACCCATCTTGAGACCCAGCATTCATTATTGGATAATATTTGACCGAATAGACAACATCCAGCACGCTGTGAAGATATATGGAAGCCGTAGCTGATATTCTAAATTTCTTCAAATATTATGCCGTTGAGGCGACCGTTTTCGTGCCATGATAACCGACTATTTGATGTCTGAAATTGAAGCTCGTGATCTCGGCGACATTTGGTGTCAAGAAGACAGCGCCATTTCCCACAAATTGCATAAATGAAAGGATTTATTGGGAGAACACCTCGGTGAGCAGATAATTTCCGGTCAATTGATCACCAAGATCGTGTGATATCACACCGTCAGACTTTTTATTGTTTGGATATGTAAAGTGTAAAGTCTATGCGGACAATCGCGCTTCGATTCAGACCTTTGAGCAAAAAATCACGCATTCAATCGCCAGTTATCAATCGAAATGCTCGAATGAGTAATCGAAAATTGGACTCAACGGATGGGCCATCTAAGACGTAGCCGCGGCCAACATTTGAAATAGATAATCATTAAAAAATAAATGCTAAAGAATTTTCTTTCGAATGATAATAAATATTACCTATTAAATTTTGTCGCACCCCGCTAACAGCACAAGTTTGTTGTTGACTAGTAAAGGTGTTAAATCTAGCATTTAAACGGTTATCGGAAAATGTCAGCGGTCCTGTCTTCGATTCGTTATTCTTTATTTGTGCAGTTTTATACCAGCTCAAACTTAACGAACAGAAAAATGGCGAATCGTACACGAGTAATCGTAATTATCACATGCAATTAAAAAAACATGTTCATCGTTTTCGTGCAATAAAATATTTAAAAATGCACACTTATTTTACTTAATGTGTGATCCGGACTCGACCTACTTCTCAGTTAAATATTTCATTGTCTCACCAGCTTATCTCACTACCATTTGCGACTGCATTTATTGACTTCCCGCAATTAAAATGCCACAAATTCATACACACACCCATTAAGACACGCACATTTCACGCACACTGTACATGTGTAAAGTGCGCATGCGCCACTTAACTTTGGGTAAACGAAGAAGTGCTAAAATGGAATGTAAATGGCAGTGTATGGAGAAATTTCAAAAGCGACACAACAATAGCAACGGCAACGGCAACATCAGCGGCTACACGCTGCTGAGGTGCAAAAAATATTCAGTTTGTTTTGCTACATCCATCCATACAGACGCGAAGCGGTGCGCGTGCGCAGAAATCAATCACGAGTAAAATTGTGTTAACGTTTAGACGAAAAGAGATACATTCTTAAAGCGCTACCAATCTTATAACGGTTAAAAGAATTGTTGCATAAGCAGAAATAACAAAGGAGAAAAACAATCAATCAGTTACGCTACTTACGTCTCCGCACAAATTATGGCTAAATTGTTGCATCAGTTTGTTGTGATTCTGCTCAGTCTGAGCATTGTGGGTTTTGCCTGGGGTCGTGCGACTAGCGCAAAGACGACGGAAACGCCGCTGGCAGATAACAGCAAACAATTATTTGTCTTCGGCAGCGGCAAGGAGACGAGTCCACCAGACTTTGTGCGCCTGGTCGTCATGCGGCTCATTTACGGACTCGCCTCGACTATGGGGCTGGAAGAGCGACTGGAGGATGCTTTCAATGGTGCCTTTGTGCCGCCGAATGCTGATGGTGGGCTCTTCAGTTTCGGCGGTTACGACGATGACGATGATGGTGGCGCTTTCGGTGCACTCTTCGATGACATCTAGAGCGCAGTGGGTCAGTGCGCAGAACGGTTAATGTGCGGTGTATGCTATCTGTGGTTGTAACAGTTGGACTTTTGAAGCGATTTACATTTCCATATACATATACACCAGCATATCTGTGTGTATGTGGGTCAAGTGTGCGCGTAGTGAAAGATAGAGTGACCAAAAATATTGTATTAAATTACGTTTAATTTAAATTATTTATTTTATTTAAGTGTAGTTCATTAGTGTGTAAGACTGTATGTAAAAAAACTATTCGAAAACTATTTTTTGGCACACCAGTGTGAAAAAATTCTAATTATGTCATTTAATAAAAGCGGAAGCGCTGAAAAAGTGTTACGAAAGTGGAGAAAAAAATACAATAAAAATGCATATTATTGAACCAAACGTGTTATTCATTCTGCAAACTCAAATATTTAAAAACTTTCTACTTTGCATATGCGATCATATGTCTGTATGTATTTATGTCTGTTTGTCAATTTGCTTGTGTATTCATATACATACATGCATACAATGATATTTTGGTTCGAGACGAAATCGAAACTTAAATAATAATAAGCAATTAACAGTTGCACGCATAGCAGACAAGCATTTATAATCCAGTAGAAATGGGCGCGTACGTGTGAAAATGCGTTTTAAGCACGTCTAAGGAATTATATTTGAAAAAAGTTGCCAGTTAGATGGTGTCGAAGTCGAAACCGTATACAAAATCGTAGTTTTGCTTCAATTTACTTCATATATGTATATGTATGTGTGATTGGCGTTGCAACCGTTTAGCCGGTTATAGCCGAATCGACGATAGTGCGCCACCTCTCTCTCTCCTTCGCAGTTCGGCGCCAGTTGGAGATCCCAAGTGTAACCAGGTCGCTCTCCACCTGGTCCCTCTAACGGAGTGGAGGCCTTCCCCTTCCTCGGCTTCCTCCGGCGGGTACTGCATCGAACACTTTCAGGGCTGGAGCGTTTTCGTCCATTCGGACAACATGACCTCGCCAGCGGAGCCGCTGTCTTTTTATTCGCTGAACTATGTCAATGTCTCGTACAGCTCATCGTTCCATCGTCTGCGGTATTCGCCGTTGCCAATGTTCTGAGGACCATAAATCTTGCGCAAAATTTTCCTCTCGAAAACTCCTAGTGTCGTCTCATCTGATGTTGACATCGTCCAAGCTTCTGCACCGTAAAGCAGGACGGGAATGATAAGCGACTTGTTGAGCTTGATTTTGGTTCGTCGAGAGAGGACTTTACTGTTCAATTGCTTACTCAGTCCAAAGTAGCACCTGTTGGCAAGAGTTATTCTGCGCTGGATTTCGAGGCTGACATTGTTGGTGTTGTTGATGCTGGTTCCCAGGTATACGAAATTATCTACGACCTCGAAGTTATGACTGTCAACAGTGACGTGGGAGCCAAGACGCGAATGCGCCGACTGTTTGCTTGATGACAGGAGATATTTCGTCTTGTCCTCATACACCTCCAGACCCATTCGCTTCGCCTCCTTATCCATGCGGGAAAAAGCAGAACAAACGGCGCGGTTGTTGCTTCCGATGATATCAATATCATCGGCGTAGGCCAGGAGCTGTACACTCTTGTAGAAGATTGTACCTCCTCTATTTAGCTCTGCATCTCTTATAATTTTTTCCAGCATCAGGTTAAAGAAGTCGCACGATAGTGAGTCACCTTGTCTGAAACCTGGTTTGGTATCGAACGGCTCGGAGAGGTCCTTCCCAATCATGACGGAGCTTTTGGTGTTGCTCAACGTCAACTTACACAGCCGTATTAGTTTTGCGGGGATACCAAATTCAGACATCGCGGCATAAAGGCAGCTCCTTTTCGTGCTGTCGAAAGCAGCTTTAAAATCGGGAAAAAGGTGGTGTGTGTCGATCCTCTTTTCACGGGTCTTCTCCAAGATTTGGCGCATGGTGAATATCTGGTCAGTTGTCGATTTTCCAGGTCTAAAGCCACACTGATAAGGTCCAATCAGTTTGTTGACGGTGGGCTTTAGTCTTTCACACAGTATATATATATGTATATATATATAAATTAAAACGTTAGCTCGTGCCAGGGTATAATTTTAATCATACTAATATAAAGGATGATCCATTTCGAGGTTTGCTACTTTTTTAATAAAAATTAAAAATTTCAAATTTAATGGGGATTGTTTATTATCATTCGAAAGAACATTCTTTGGCAGTTTTTTTTCTTTCAAATGTTGGCTACGTCTCAGATCGTCCATCTGTTATGTCCAATTCTCGATGACTCGTTCGTGCATTTCGACTGGTAACTGGTGAATGACACGCGTCAAGTTTCGCTACATGAATAGAAGCGGGATTGTCCACATAGATCCCACAGGAAAAAGTCTTACGGTGAGAATTCACATGGTCTTGGTGACCGATGTGAAAGTATCAGCTCACCGAAGTGTTTTCTTAATAAATCCATAGATTGATGCGATGTGTAGGAAGTGGCGACGTCTTGTTGAAACCAAATGTCGCTGAGATCACGTGCTTCAATTTCCGGCATCAAATAGTCAGACAGTTACGTTCTCACATGCATCATTTTTGAAGAAACCGATGAAGACCAATGATTCCACCTGCCCATAAACCACCATTTTTTCTGAAATGACAGCTCTTCAATCTCTTCAGGTTTCTTTGTCCCAAATGCTGGAATTTTGCTTGGGTTGGTATGTAACCCATTGAGTCGAAAATGGGCCTCATCGCTGTACAGAATTTCGCTCGAAAACGTCGGATCTTCTTGGAACTTTTCAAGAGTCCATAGAGCGAGGCGATGTCGTTTGGAAAGGTCGAGCGGCTTCAGATCTTGCACAAGCTTTATTTTGTACGATTTCAATTTAAGATCTGGACGTAAAATGAGCCAAGTCGTTATATACGTCACTACGAGTTACTGCGAACGGCACCGTATCGACTCGCCACGGTCTTCGTGATGATAACAAAGATGTACATAATCCAGAATGAAAGCATTGGTACACTTCATTCATTAAAATCTATAGACTGTGTATAAACGAAGGTGAAACAATCTACTATACAATTGATACAATTTTTAAACTCCCCCACCATTCAGTGCCTGTCTTACTAACGCACAATTTACGACCGAAGGTTAGAAAACTAAAATTAAATCAAAATGTAGAAAAAATGCTAAATAATACGATATGGACTACGATGATACTTAAAGGCAAGCTCTTCAAGCAAGGTGAAGAAGTTCTTATTCCGATGATCCCATTCATCTCTACTGATATGTCGTTTGAGTTTAAACGTATTCAATTTCCGACCCATCTTGTATTCGCTATGACCGTTAACAACTGACACGGTCAATCCGTGGAAGTTTGTGGTCTGAATCTAAAAATCTAAAATAATCAGGTTGTTTCCATGTTCAATTATATGTGGCATGTTCATAGGTCGATAGATCATCTGCGTTATTTGTTCTGGCGCATTCTGGTGATAAAGTCTCACCGGATTCTTTTAACAGTAAAACCACAGGTAACCAGTGTAATCGTTAATATAATGCTCTTCGAAACCACTGTTTATAAATAAATTATTCCGAAGAACACTAAAAAAGTTCACGTTATCTCTCTGTTTCTAACGAAGAATGAAATACATATATAGAAACGATTTGCTGGCGCTTTATCACTTTTCAACTGAAACATTTAATTTAAATAAACTATGTTTTAGTTGTATGTGTGTATAAATTGTTATTTTTGCAATCAGACCCAATAGAGGGAATCCCAATGTACTTGTATCATATATAAATGAGTATGTATTATCAAGCTGGGCTCGAATTTCAGTGGAACAAAGCAAAAACGTATACGTAAGTAAGTATGTTGTTGCTGTTAGTACGGTCATAGCATTATCTCTACTTTGACTAGGTATTGCTTCTTTGCTTTATAAAAACACATGCCAAACAATTGTTTTATTTAATTAAGTATGTCACACGTTTAACTGATTCATTGAAAACAAACAAAAAAAAAGCAAAAATTTAATTGTTTATAGTAGCAATTAAAAAAAACAACAATAAATACATTGACTTTCTTTCTTTGTCAAATGTGCTTGATGGTCTAGTTTGAGTTATTTAAACTGTGTTAAACAAGGGCTGCATACATCACATATGCGTGAGAAGAAGAACCCACGCGAATGTGGTGAGAGTAATTAAGCGAATGTGACCTCATTTGCTGCATTTTAATTTGAGAATAATGGTAAACTTGACTTCAATGCACGTTTCTTTGAATGCAATATTTTGCTCAGAAACACATCGAATGTACGAAAACACTCCAGCTTTGTTTGTGTTCGATACAATACCCACTGGTGGAAGCAAATGACCAAAGACCTGGTTTGATTGATATCTCCAATTAGATTACAAAAAGCAGAAATTAATGTTTCGGCTCTTAAATTTCGATTAACCTGAAAACCGATTATTCGAATATCCGGTTTGTAATCGTTCGTACGAATATTGACCGGTTAGAACTATTCGATTAGTCGCAATGTTACAATTATTCGAATAGTCGTTCTACTGCGGTTATTCGAATAGTTATCTTGCCATTATTCGAATAAATGAAAATTGTTTGTAATCCAAACAACCTTTGATTTTCTAAAGTTTCCGCATTCCAGCCACTTTATCAGAATCAGAGAGGACGTTCTCCATTGCTGGAAACATTGTGACACCACGTATAAGCTGCTTGCAACCAACAAACCTTTTAACTTTCTTATATCAAAATAGAAGTTTTATGAAAAAAAACTGATTTAATACATTCGCCCAGTTGAAATGGTTAAAAACTATTTTGTCATTACTATTCAAATACGGCGGCGAAGAACTGATAAAGTGCATGCATCAGCTTCTTTGCAATATATGGTCGGAAGAAAGCATGCGTGACGATTGCCAATTACCGTGGGATAAGCCTCCTAAATATCGCTATAAGGTTCTATCGAGCGTACTGTGTGAAAGACTAAAGCCCACCGTCAACAAACTGATTGGACCTTATCAGTGTGGCTTTAGACCTGGAAAATCCACAACTGACCAGATATTCACCATGCGCCAAATCTTGGAGAAGACCCGTGAAAAGAGGATCGACACACACAACCTTTTTGTCGATTTTAAAGTTGCATTCGACAGCACGAAAAGGTGCTGCCTTTACGCCGCGATGTCTGAATTTGGTATCCCCGCAAAACAAATAAGGCTATGTAAGTTGACGTTGACCAACACCAAAAGCTCCGTCAAACCAAAATCAAATCATTCTCGTCCTGCTTTATGGTGCAGAAGCTTGGACGATGTCAACATCGACAAATGAGACGACACTAGGAGTTTTCAATAGGAAAATTTTGCGCAGGATTTATGGTCCTCAGAACTTTGGCAACGGCGAATACCGCAGACGATGGAACGATGAGCTGTACGAGTTATACGACGACATTGACATAGTTCAGCGAATAAAAAGACAGCGGCTACGCTGGCTAGGTCATGTTGTTCGAATGGACGAAAACACTCCAGCCCTGAAAGTGTTCGATGCAGTACCCGCCGGAGGAAGCCGAGGAAGGGGAAGGCTGGAGGGACCAGGTGAAGAGCGACCTGGTTACACTTGGGATCTCCAACTGGCGCCCAATTGCGAAAGAAAGATAGGAGTGGCGCGCTCTCATCGATTCGGCTATAACTTGCTAAATGGTTCAACGCCAATTACATACATACATGCATTACTTAATGGTTCCGGTGAAATCATTGTTATTTTTTGTATTTCAAAGCAAGTTTTTTGTGAGTTTTAATGTTTCACTTTTTTCAATAAAAAGAAAAAAAAAATATGAGCTTGCACTTTTCGAATAGTCGATGACTGACGACTATCCGAATAGGGCAAACCGAATATTATTATTCGAATAATGCCCTATTCGGTTAATTCGGTTAGTCGATTAGTCGAATACCAAGAGCTCTATTCGGTTAGTCGATTAGTCGAATACCAAGAGCTCTAATCTACATTAACCGAATAGGGCATTATTCGAATAATAATATTCGGTTTGCACTATTCGGATAATCGTCAGTCATCAACTATTCGATTAACCGCTCATTTTCGACTATTAGGTTAACCATTCGTTGTCGACTATTCGAATAGTGAAAGTTCATTAAATTTCTATGTTTATTGAAAAATATGAAACTCATGAAAAATGCGAACAATTGACATTTTCACAATTAAAAACAAACAAAAATTGGCTGTTTGGATTTCAAACAGTTTTTATTTATTTAAATGCTCCCAGCGGAGTAACTATTCGAATAGTCGCAGCAGAACAACTATTCGAATAACCGTAGTAGAACGATTATTCGAATAATCGTAACATTGCGACTAATCGAATAGTACTAACCGGTTAATATTCGTACGAACAAACCGGAAACAACATTCCCAAAATAATGGAACAGATATTAGTTAAATTCGAAAGCGTAAAAATTCTATATATTTTACACTATTTTGATTGATCTATGTATATGTAGCGGTTAGGGTGTTATTAAATGAAACACTATTTAACCACTTTCTTAATTAAATAAACTTTATTCACACACGAGTAAATCCTATTTACAAATATGATAGATTATATGTTAATATATATAGTAATAGTTACGAATATATTTAAAGTTGAGCGCCGTGATCCACTGCGTCTCCTCAGACGATCAAAAGGAATAGGACGAATAAGAAAAATTAATATGAGGTGATTAATAATGTAACGAGACTAAATATTTTAGTTGCTGAATACAGTGTTAACAGAAAGGAGTTAAATACAATATTAAGAATAGTTATTAAATTTTCTATTACAATTAGGAGAAATGCTAGTCGCTACATATACTTATGTACTCAAGCTATGCTCCAGACCTGTATTGCAGCTTGAAATATATACTTATACATATACATTAGCCTGTTCGTTAAATTTTTTTTCGAAATTTTTATCACGAAAGTTGAAAATAGTTGAGACTTGATAAGAAAATGAATCTACGAAAATTTCACGCTTCTCGGACCACGCCTTATAGTGCCGATAGAAAATTGTATTATTAATTGCACGTCACTCATACCCCAATGGTTCATTCGCTGAATTATGTATGATACATTACACAAAATTATAATTATTTACAACTTTTAAAAGTTTCTTTTGAACAATTCGGATACATTTTCTTATGTTCTTGTATGCATTGCAAAATATAACCCCAATCACTTTCATTTTTGGTTAGCAATCCATGGTAATCTTGCATTAGTTTTACGGCTCTTTCTGCAGTGTCGTTAACTACTTTTAGAGAGTTTATAATTTTTTTGCCATCCATATATGAAGCCTTCGTCTGCCATGTTTCTGGGTTGAAATCCAAGAAGCTGGTATCTATCTGCAGCCTTGAAAACAGTTTGAGACTGTTGGAAGATATGAAATGCTCCATGGTCTCGTCTGTAAGACAATAATTTAAGAATAAAATAAAAATTTAAGAGTATTATTCTCATATTATACCTAACAATTGTCCCATGTCTTGTGAACTTAGAATAAGTTTTTTGCATCCATCGCATCTGCCGGGTTTTTTAAGAGCACTGACCATTTTGACTTTTGTCTCTACTGATAGTCTGTCAGCAAAAAAGGCTATAGCGGCTGCTTCCTCTGTCAAATACCATAAATGGTTAGACAATTTTCGCAGTGCAGCATCGCTGGTTGTAAAATCAATGCTTTCATAATATTTTAAACTTTTTATTATATTTAAATCGTCAACGGGAGCAGCAGTAGCGTCGGAGCATTTGAACCAAATCTTAATATAAAATCGCACTATGAAAATGCAGACATCAGCTAGTGCTGCTTTTTGTTCTTTCTGCATAGGATATTGAGCTCGGAACAGGAATATTTTTAAACAGTAAATAGCGCGTGCCATCCATCTGGCTTGATGCATTGCTCCTGGAGGACGAAGTCGGATTCGTGTATCGATTTTTATATCCAAGAAGATTAATGTCAATTCTAAAAGCTCTCGATAGTCTTCTCTAACTAGACTTTTTTTTAATTGTTGTGCAGCAAAATCTGCAATGTCATCGTTTACATCGTTAATGCTTTCACGACAATGTTCATCCTTCAAGCTTTGACTAAGATTTCTTAAATTCTTTAAATAACGGAATATCGGGGCTTGATGTGAAGTGTGGAAGTTTAGCTTCAAACACTCCTCTCAGTACTATCTCAAATATATGGTGTCGACAAGGTAGATAAAGCAGCTCTCTATCAAGCATTTGCTCTAAGAGCACACAGGCACCACTCAATCGGCCAGTGTTTGAAGCTGTAGTGTCACAGCATAATGCCTGCACTTTCTCCGATACATTCCACTCCTCCAACGCATTATATACTGCTATTGCTTGTTCTTTGCCCGTTGAATTTGGCAGTTTTGAAACGGCAAGAAGTTGGTCCTGGTCCACTCCTGAAACAACTATTGGTAACCGCTCAGCACTCTTATCATGGACAACTTGATTAAAGAGCCGTAAAACTAATGCAAGATTACCATGGATTGCTAACCAAAAATGAAAGTGATTGGGGTTATATTTTGCAATGCATACAAGAGCATAGGAAAATGTATCCGAATTGTTCACTTTTAAAAGTTGTAAATAATTATAATTTTGTGTAATGTATCATACATAATTCAGCGAATGAACCATTGGGGTATGAGTGACGTGCAATTAATAATACAATTTTCTATCGGCACTATAAGGCGTGGTCCGAGAAGCGTGAAATTTTCGTAGATTCATTTTCTTATCAAGTCTCAACTATTTTCAGCTTTCGTGACAAAAATTTCGAATAAAATAATTTTCCCATACAAAGTAAGAACAGCCTAATATACATACATACATATGTATGTATTTAAGTCATAGCGTATTATCTGTGCAATTCTTTTGTCACTCTCAGATGTCATTAGCATGTTGATATGTACAAACAACTTTCTTGATAGGCTTATAAACGCAGTAATCTTCAATCGTCCTCTCAGTGCAAATTAAATAGTCGCGCGCTTCTGAGCTATCATTACGAACGCCGCCGACATGTACTTGATTAAGTGAGTTGAATTGAATTTGCATCAAAATGCATGTGTGAATATGTAACTTTAAGATCTTTAAGATCAAGAATAAAATAATTAATAAAAATGGTGTAAAAGTGAAATTTGTGCGTAGAAATGTACCTTGAAGACTTGCAAGTACTCCATATAGGAGTATGTGTGTGAAATACTGTTCTTCTTAACATGCAAGACTTTTGAGATACTTAAGCGGAAAAGGCACTTAAATAAAACCCCCTTAAGTGCCTCGAGATACTTACCAAGCTTTTTCTAAAATATTTCGATAAAATTTTTAATGAAATTTAGAATGAAAATCACATTTATTTTTTATTAACAACATAAATACTTATAAATTACAATGAATATGAAAAAAATAATAATCAGCGCATTCAATGTTAAAAATATTAATAGAGGAAAATTGCAAACAATTTTGTATTTGTGGCTTAAATATTACAGGCATTTAAGCGGGAAGGCACTTCAACGGCGGCACTTAAGCGGGGGTCACTGTATTGTATATGTACTTTATTTGTTAAAAAATAGGCAAAACTGCCAAAAAAAAAAGTTGAAGGAAATTAAAATTTCTTACGAACACTCTGCTTATGCTGAAATTTTCACAAAATTATATAAATACATACATATAACTTAATATACGTATGTATATACATTAGGGTGGCCCTTAGTTGTATGGAGGATAAAAAAAGTTTCTGGATTCTCGATCGCACCCCCTAGAAATATGCGAATAGCACAAAAACTAGTATATACAAAGTTTTGGGTCAATCAAAAAAGGTTTAGAGGTTGCGCAAGGAGCTTGAAATCCTGAAAAAATAAGAATTTTTGCCATTTTTATGTCTCAGACTTCCATATTTCAAAGTCACACTATCCCTTACTGGTTTTCCATACCGTAATAAGATAATAAGAATAACATTAGAACCGTTATAACGGTATATCACGAGCATGCGACGCTTGAGAATGCACCACATTAAATTTACTTTCATATTTGTATTTCTGTAACTCTATCATCAATCGACCGATTTTTAAGATTGTGGTAATTTGGGAAAGGTAATAAAATGCAGATCTTATTACAGTATGGAAACCAGATAGTGTGGCTTTGAAATATGGAGACATAAAAATGGCAAAAATTCTTAATTTTGAAGGATTTCAAGCTCCTTGCGCAACCTCTAAACCTTTTTTGATTGACCCAAAACTTTGTATATACTAGTTTTTGGGCTATTCGCATATTTCTAGGGGTGCGATCGAGAATCGGAATACTTTGGAAAATAAGGGCCACCCTAATATACATACATACATTCAATGTGCCTAGTTGTTCGGTTGCCCCGGTTAGCTCTTCCTTACTATATTATTACAATTGTTACACACAATTGTTTCCCATCTACTATTATTTCCTATATATAACTCTTATCAGCACCACTTGAGCGTAGGATTCGTATCAAAAGCGCAGATCTGACAAAGCTTCTCAATACTGAGAGAACGACCGAGAGTTGTTGGCTTACCATATCAGCAAAAACTCATTAGAATCGAATTATTTTTTAACCAAAACCTGGCTTCCACAATTTAGTACTTAAATCAATAATTCGTTAGTTATGTGCCTCTGAAACCAAAGAAACCCATTAATTATGATTTGATTATCAGGTATCAGCTGATCAGAAGCAGTTGGAAGCAGACTGTGTTCAATGACTCTATGTATTCGATATATGTATTTAGTGCACAAGTATGTATGTAAATATGTAGGTAATTTTTGATCACTGAGGCTAGAGCTTAAACTTTCCTATACATTGAGTAGGTACTTAGTAAACGCTTCAAATTTAGTATGGGAAATCACAAAGATCAATAGATCAATGCATATATGTATGTATTATCATAAGTCTATACTAATATATTATGGCGCTTATCAATTATTGAGAAATTTGCCTCATTATTACTTGAGTAGAGCATACAAGTAAATAATATATATAGTATGAATAATTAAATATAGATTATTAATATTAAATGTGCATCTGAACGAATAAAAGGGTTTATTGACTAGGTAGTGATAATTGGCGCAAAAAATTTTTGTGCTATATTTTTCCGGAAATGGTTTCTACAAAATTTTTTTTTGCTCAAGCTATGCACCAGGCCTGTAGTGCAGCTTGAAATATACACTTATACATATATATACATAGATAAGTATGTCTGTAAGTCATTAAAAAGTTGGCGAGCTGAAAGCCGCGCCGACTTCTGCTTATACAAAGAATTGAATTTTGAACGTGTCCAATGTGTCGACCGGTCCCTATTGATTACATCGTAATCGATCCAAATAAAGTAAAATAGTTTGCTTTAACATTTACTTTATTATTTTCCAATTACAGCTTAGCAAATGTCATATCCATGCGTGCGACAATTATTACTGTTTGCCTGCTAGGAGTTTTATACAATCCGGTACGAACTCAAATACCGGACAACTATGAAAAATTATTAGAAAAGATATTTGACACCAATTCAACAATAAATAGCATATTTGACACCAAATCTACAGAGCCGGAGCAGGAATCAAATTTAGATTCGCAAGTTAGGATTTGTGGACTCAACAAGGAATGTGTTCCACGCAGTCTCTGCAATAAAGATGGCACTGTCAAAATTTATGGACAAGATTTGATCAATCTTCGCATGGACAATGGAAGTCCATGCACTTATTTGGAACTCTGCTGCGATGTAAGCAGTAAAGTAAGTATATATTTCAAATATAGACACATCTACAGTAAAGCATATTGAAAGCGTGTTTCCCTTTGCAGTTACAGCAACCAAAAGCAGAGGATGTTCCACTGAGAAATACTTGCGGTTACCGCAATTCTAATGGCATATCTTTCAAAATTACCGGAGCTAAAAATAATGAGTCAGAATTCGCAGAATTTCCCTGGATAGTAGCGATTTACACAAAATCGGCAGATAAGAAGGATTACAAATGTGGTGGCTCGATTCTCGCACCAAATGTCGTTCTAACGGCGGCACATTGTGTCTGGAACCTACCGTCTGCCTCATTGATGGTGCGTGCTGGCGAGTGGGATTTTGAGACCACACTGGAGCCGTATTTGCATCAAGATGCTCGAGTTTCAGAAATCATTAGACATGAGGATTTTAGTCTCAGCACAATATTTAACGACATCGCTTTACTGATATTGAAAACACCATTAACTTGGGCACCAAATGTTCAGCCCATCTGTTTGCCTGACGCGCATACAACATTCGATAATAAGCGCTGTTTTGCTTCCGGTTGGGGTCAAGACAAGTTCGGTAGAAATGGCATTTACCAGCACATCTTGAAGAAGATCGAGTTGCCCATTGTGCCCCATGTTACATGTCAAGCACAATTGCGTCGAACGCGGCTTAGTCGATTTTTCCAGCTGGACAAGAGTTTCATGTGCGCTGGCGGTGAACTCGGTAAAGATACGTGCAAAGGTGATGGCGGTTCACCATTGTCGTGCCCTGATCCGAATAATCCAGAACGCTATCTTCAAGCTGGTGTCGTTTCCTGGGGTGTCGAATGTGGTGTGGAGAATGTTCCTGGTGTATACGCGAATGTTGCTTATTTACGCGATTGGATCATCGAGAAGCTTATGACAAGAGGAATTGATACCAAGTTTTTTACACCATAATAATCAGCAGTTGCCTGTTAAACCCTTCAAATGGATACCCGTGGGTCGGTACTGAGGTGTCACTGGATTTTTAGCGTAAATTTCAATCAAATTATATATATATTTGTATATATTATTATAAAAACTCTCAGAAATATGACATATACGGAAGTTAATATTATTTTCTGCTAATTTAGTCTAGTTTTGAATAGGTATTCATTCATCATCCTTTGCGCATAGCATTTTTTATACTCTCGCAACAAATGTTGCTAAAGAGAGTATTATAGTTTTGTTCACATAACGGTTGTTTGTAACACCCAAAACTAAACGAGTTAGATATAGGGTTATATATACCAAAGTGATCAGGGTGAAGAGTGGAGTTCAAATCGGAATGTCTGTCTGTCCGTCCGTCCGTCCGTCCGTCCGTCTGTGCAAGCTGTAACTTGAGCAAAATCGGACCACTGCCACGCCCACAAAATGGCGAAAACCGAAAACACATAAAGTGCCATAACTAAGCCATAAATAAAGCTATGGAAATAAAATTTGGTATGAAGGATCGCACTATGAAGGGGCATATTTGGATGTAATTTTTTTGGGGAAGTGGGCGTGGCCCCGCCCCCTACTAAGTTTTTTGTACATATCTCGCAAACCAATAGAGCTATATAAACCAAACTTTCTGCAGCCGTTTTTTTTAACCACTTCCAAATGTAGTCCAAAAATGAAAGAAATCGGATCATAACCACGCCCACCTCCCATACAAAAGTTAGGTTGAAAATTACTAAAAGTGGGTTAACTCACTAACGAAAAACTTCAGAAACACTAAATTTCACATAAGAAATGGCAGATGGAAGCTCCACTCAGATTTTTTTACAAAATAGAAAATGGGCGTGGCGTCGCCCACTTATGGGTCAAAAACCATATCTCAGGAACTACTCGACCGATTTCAATGAAACTTGGTTTGTAATAGTTTCCTTACATCCCAATAATATGTTGTGAAAATTGGCCAAATCGCTCCACAACCACGCCTACTTCCTATATACCAGAACTTAGAAGATGATCTGAATCGTTTACTTTACAATATATATAGTAAGCACTAGTGAAGATATCGGTGCAAAACTTTGCACAAATACTGTATTTAAAGTGTGGCAGCCCATTTCTAAAAATCGCCGAAATCGGACCATAGGTTTTCAAGGCCCCATATATCGCACATGAGGACCTCGGTGCTTCTAACCTAATATTATGGTTTCCAACTTCCAAAGGACTTTATACAATATATATGACGATTATGTGGGTCAAATTGTGTATTATATAATATTAATTAAGTTAAATAAATAAATTGCGAGAGTATAAAATGTTCGGTTACACCCGAACTTAGCCCTTCCTTACTTGTTTAATAATAAATTAGAAGCTATAGTTGCAATATACAGATGTCAGGAGACACCGATGATGTGAACCGATTCATTTCATGAATTCATTCCTTTTTTATACCAAATTATGATGTTCATAAGAAAACATGTTTTCTGATTTTCGTTACAGTATCTCAGGAACAAAGATATCTGTTGTTAGTTGAATTGTGGTGGAAGTTGATCGGTAATTATCGAGCGTACACTGTGGTTTTTAGTTTCTCTATGCGTAATCTTCAAAATAGTTTGTTTTTCTAAGAAGGCGTTGAAAGTGTTAGAATTAATAGGCGACATACAAATATTAAATACCTAAAAATGCTGGTGTATATGTATAAGACACTTTTTTAGATTATAAAGTTGTGTACCGTGAAAGCTACTTTGTCATGTATTCTTCTGATTCCAAAATAAATATATTATATTTTTTTTGTTTTTGCAATTTTTATTTTCCAAATGAGTACTGTTCGAAGAAATCGAATTTTTTTTAGTAAATCTCGCGCGCATATACTTTTTGCTTTCGCTGATTTATGGGCCTTGTGATGACATATGATGGTGGTCTGTAGGCTCACTGCTCGTTGGCGTCACTATCAAAAGAAAACTATGAAGAAGTGTCTTCTCGTAGGCGACTACTGTCAAAATTTTAACCCAATCGGATAAATATGTAGTTAAATTTTGACAAAGTGTAGGCTGATTTGTAAGAAAACGTAGTGAACGCAAAAGGTTTTAATCTTTGATGGTGACCATCAAAAATTGGTTAAAGAGCTTCACTGTAATCACGCATCGGGTTTTATTAAGCCACGCCCAGTTGCGAGATAGCTCAACAGCAAGACCTAGTGGACCATATCGTCTTGGACTTGGTGCTTCTTGACTTAAGTAGATTAAGACTTGTGTACTTATATGAAGGCCATAGTAGTCTTAATCACTGATAACGTCGGACGGCGTGGTTTTCTATGGAAATTGTTAAATTCAAATTAAAGTTTGGTTCTTAGAAATATAAGTTCGAAACTGATAAGAAAAACATTTTATAAGAAAGCTACAGTGATCTTAAATTTGCTCCTCATTTTAACGCAAACAGTCGTCAAATCGTTAGCTCTTAATTTTTGGTGCTAATTGCTCAGCATTGGTGAGTTATTTATTCTTTCTAATTTCATGTGGCTTAACTACCCGAGAATCTGTGGTTGATTTAAGAAAAAAAGCACCATCAAGACGAACACTCATTGTTTTTTAAGATATTTTTTCAAATTTCCACTTTCAGGTGGTTTGTTGCAAAATGAATCGCAATTTAACGGTAATCGCCATTTATATACTTTCACTCTCGATTTTCATTAAGCAAGCACAACCAGCGAAAAGTATTGATAATGTTGGCGGTGGAAAATTTTGTGGTGTAAATAAGGAGTGTGTTGAACGTTTTCTTTGCGATGCAAAAGGGGCGGTGGTAAGAAGTGGTGAAAACATCATCGATATACGAATGAGTAGAGAAGGTCCATGTGGCTATTTGGAAGTATGCTGTAGTACAGAATATAAGGTATTTATAGACAGCTTGAACTTTGGATACGAGTTCTCCTCACTCTCATTTGCTTCTCTTTCAGTTAACGGAACCGAACATACCCATCCAACCAGCCGAGAGACACGAAGGTTGTGGTTATCGCAATCCAACTGGTGTAGGTTTCAGAATTACTGGCGGCAATGAAGGCGAGTCAGAGTTTGGTGAATTCCCTTGGATGGTCGCCATTCTGCATGATGGAGTAATTGGTGGCAAGACCTTAAACGGTTACGTATGTGGTGGTTCTGTAATTGCACCAAATGTTGTCCTGACTGCTGCACATTGTGTAATAAACCTTGACCCACACGTATTGGTTGCACGCGCCGGTGAGTGGGACTCACAAACCAAACAGGAGGTGTTGCCACATCAAGATGCACGTGTCAAGGAGATCATTCGTCATGAGTACTACAACAGAGGCACACTCTCCAACGATCTAGCGCTGCTCATTTTAGAAACACCTTTCACGTGGGAGGAAAATGTACGTCCCATCTGTTTGCCCAGATCGAACATCAATTTCGACTATTCACGTTGCTATGCCTCCGGTTGGGGCAAAGATAAGTTTGGCAAAGATGGAGTTTATTCGGTGATTTTGAAAAAAGTCGATTTACCTATGGTGCCACATGATACTTGCAAAGCAAATCTACGTAAAACACGTTTGGGACGATTTTTCCATTTGGATCAGAGTTTAATTTGTGCCGGTGGCGAGGAAGGCAAGAGCACGTGTAAAGGTGATGGCGGCTCACCATTAGTATGTCCCGACCCGAATAATCCGAAACGTTACTATCAAGCTGGTATTGTAGCGGGTGGCGTGAGTTGTGGTGAAGAAAACGTTCCGGGAGTCTATGCCAATGTGCCATACCTGCGCAATTGGATCAACGAAAAGCTTTATGCACGAGGCATTGATTTTACGCATTTTACGTAACATGTTCAATATTATCCATTACGTTTGAATAAGTTCAAAAAGACTGTACGCTCACTTAATTTAGATAAGATATTTCATATATTTCAACAATTTTTGGTTCAGAGACACACTAATAGAGGAAAATCCCTCTGAATTAAATTAAAATATCTGAGAGATTTACCGATATTTTCGTCACTGAATTCTCCATATTTTATATCCAGGGTCTTGGAAAGTTATCGACAATTTTTTTCAAAATATCCATTATAGTATGCCACAATTTTGCGGTTGGATTTGGCTCTGCAACCGTGTAAGATTGTGTTGGCAAAGAACTGAAGCCGACAGATCATTTGAAGCGCCATCGCTTTTCCGATTGGACGCTGCTGGCGTACGCGGATATGGCCTTAATCCAGGCTTAACAAAGATGTGAACCCCATTTGTGGTTGTTGTTGAATCTGGACAATACGAATCCTCTTCTGTCATCAGAAAAGCAGTCAATGATTTGGTGGTAAATTTCATATTAAAATACAGAATTCCGCGATTAACAATTAGTCTTCATTATGCATCTCAGCCGAGTAATCTATGTTTAGACATTGGTCTGTTTGCCTAATTCGATGCAATATGTCGTTTTCCATCAAACAGTTTTTGTATTTTTCCCACAAAGTCGATGATTGCGATGGATCGTCAAAATATTTACAAACAGTTGACTAAAGTTATTCGACATTGATGTCAACGCAGCTTCAACAAGAGTGAAGTCCCAATGGTTATCTTCTTTGAACAATTGCAATTCCCGACATGCATCTTGGTATATATTGAATAATCGGTTATTAACTGTTTGCAAAAATTCAAAAGATGTTGGTCCAGGAATATTCATTAATAACATTAACAAACGTAATATAAAAGCTTTCTCATTGTTTTGGATGTGCCAGATTTGAAGTGGTTTTCTTTATTTCAGTGGCTCCCATTTTTTATTCGATTCATGCCATGCAAAATAGGGCGTTACATTAGTTAGTTTTGTTTTTGGAGCATCAAGCACTCTTTGCAGAACATTTTCACCTGTAATGGAGTTTTTTCATATATTTATATGTACTTACATATGTACATATATGAGTTTTCATATGTGTATGGAGTAGAGCTCTTGATATTCGACTAATCGACTAACCGATTTAACCGGATGGGGTATTATTCGAATAATAATATTCGGTTTGCAGTATCCGGTCGTAAGTTATCGACTATTCGATTAACCGCTCATTTCCGACTATCCGGTTAATCGTCCACTATTCGAGCAAGTGCAAGTTCATTAGATTTCAATTTTTATTGTAAAAAGTGAAACTCACGAAAAATCCGCACAATTGACATTTTCAGAAATAAAAACAAACAAAAATCAAAGGCCGCTTAGATTTCAACAGTCGCAAATGTTACGACTATTCGAATTGTATTAATCGATTGATATTCATATGAACGGTTACAAACCGGATATTCGAATAATCGGTTTTCAGGTTATTCGAATAATTTTAAGAGCCCTAGTATGGAGTTATATACCAAAGTGATCAGGGTGCCAAAAATAGTTGAAATCGCTCCAGGAATTACCCCAGCTCCAATATACTATATATAACGATTTTCGATATTTTAATGAACTTTAAGCTGAATATGCGGGCCAAATTGTGTGTTATCTCAATAAAATTAAAAAAATAAATTGCGAGAGTACTAAAAAAGTTATTTCGTTTTATTTTTTACCTTTGGGTTTATAGATTTGTATAAAACGTCATTCGCTAAAATCGAATTATTTTTTATTTGAACCAACCAGTATAAAAATAATTCGCGTATCATGCAAGAAACCATGGTACTTCATGACCCGATTGAGACTTGTGTACTTATGTACATATGTATACGAATGCCATCGTACTCTTACTCTTGATAACGTCGAGTTCTTTTCTCTGGAAATTGTTAAATTCAAACTAAAGATTGGTTCTTAGAAATATAACTTCGTAACTGATAAGAAAAAAATGTTTATAATAAAGCTACTGTGATCTTAAATTTGCTCCTCAGTTTAACGCAAACAGTCGTCGGATCGTTAGCTCTTAATTTGGTGCTAATTGCTCAGCATTGGTGAGTTATTTATTCTTTTATAATCTCAGCATTGGTGAGTTATTTATTTTGTTATAATTTCAAGGGGTTTAACTACTCGAGAACCTGTGGTTGACTTCCATATGAACAAACACCATCCATACGAACATACATTGTTTTTAAGTTATTTTTCAAATTTCCACTTTCAGGTAGTTTGCTGCAAAATGAATCACAATTTAACGGTTATCGCCATTTATTCGCTTCTCCTCTCGGTTATAACAACACAAGCTCAACCTAAGAAAAGTGAAGATGAGTTGATAAAAGAAATATTTTCAAAACCTCAACCTTCAACACATCGGCCACCAGCACAACAAATACAACCTACAGTCAATAGACACGAAGGTTGTGGTTATCGCAATCCAAATGGTGTGGGTTTAACAAACACTGGAGACAAAGGAGGCCAGTCAGAGTTTGGTGAATTCCCTTGGATGGTGGCCATTCTGCGTGATGAAGTAATTTGGGGCGAGTTGTTAAACATATACGAATGTGGTGGTTCTGTAATTGCACCAAATGTTGTCCTGACAGCTGCACATTGTGCACGAAACGCTGAGCCACACTTATTGGCAGCACGCGCCGGAGAGTGGGACACACGAACCCAACAGGAGATGTTGCCACATCAAGATGCACGTGTCAAGGAGATCATTCGTCATGTGAAATACAACGACACACTCTTCAACGACGTAGCGCTGCTAATTTTGGAAACACCGTTCAGGTGGGAGAAAAATGTGCGTCCAATCTGTCTGCCCGAATCGAACGTCAATTTCGACCATTCTCGTTGCTATATCTCCGGTTGGGGCAAAGATAAGTTAGGCGAAGATGGAGCATATTCTGTGATCTTAAAAAAAGTCGATTTACCTGTGGTGCCACGTGACACTTGTCAAGCAAATCTACGTAAAACACGTCTGGGACGATTTTTCCATTTGGATCAGAGTTTAATTTGTGCAGGTGGTGAAGAAGGCAAGGGTGCGTGTAAAGGTGATGACGGCTCACCTTTAGTGTGCCCCGATCCGAATAACCCGCAACGTTACTATCAAGCTGGTATTGTAGCTGAGGATGTGAGTTGCGGTAAAGAAAACGTTCCGGGAGTCTACACCAATGTGCCACACTTGCGCAATTGGATCAACGAAAAGCTTTCTGCACGAGGCATTGATTTTAAGCATTTTACGGTTTAAGACATTTTCTATATTATCCTCGTTTGAATAAAATTAAAATAATATTTCATTTTTATCTATGAAAAGAAAATAATTTAATCTTTTAGAGCCAAGTTTTGAATTGGAGAGCAATTGTGGCATAACCCATTCATTGGATCTTTATTTATATATTATATTATATCAGGTGGAATTCAAAATTGTATTATATGGGAAGAAAGGGTGGTTGTGAACCGATTTCGCCCATTTTCGATCGGTAATATCAGAAGGTCAAAGATATTATGTACCAAATTTTATTGAAATTGGTCATGTAATTCCTGTGATATGGTTTTTGAACCAAAAGTGGGCGTAAAATTCTAAAATGGTCATAATATTGATGTCACCATTTTGCTCTGGGATTGGGCTCTGAAATCGTATAAGATTTTGTTGAAATAAGAACTGAAACCGACAGATCATTTGAAGCGCTTTCCCAATTGGACACTGTAAATAATGGTAGCCGACGACGGTTGGGGACGAGGCAAATCCTCGTGTGGTTCAGGAAACTCAATTGCATGGTATGGCGATATTATTTTTTTCGAGATGAGGAATAGCGAGCGTTATAACACGATGTTGGCCAACGCGGAGGTGTGCCACCTCATGTTTCTCATCTAAATATGGACATATTGAGTGCAAAATTTGACGACTCGTTAATTTCGAGAGTCAGAGCCAGTCAAATGGCCGCCGAAATCATGCGATTTAAAGCCTCTAGATTATTTTCTCTAGGCAACCAGCATTCTCGAGGAGCTCGAAGACAGCATTCATCGCACTTTAGTCGGAATAATGCACCCGATCATCGAATATTGACGTAAACGGATAGACGCCTTGGAAGTTCCGTTTAGGCATGCAGAAAAAACATCGATCCATCGGAAACCCATTCGCTTCGCTTCCTTATCCAGGCGGGAAAAAGCAGAACTAACGGCGCGGGTGTTGTTTCCAATGATATCGATATCATCGGCGTACGCCAGCAGCTATACACTCTTATAGAAGATTGTCCTTCTCTATTTAGCTCTGCAGCTCGTATTATTTTTTCCAGGATCAAGTTAAAGAAGTCACATGATAGTGAGTCACATTGTATGAAACCTCGTTTGGTATTGACCGGCTCGAAGAAGTCCTTCCCAATCATGACGGAGCTTTTGGCGTTGCTCAACGTCAAATTACAAAGCCGTATTAGTTTTGCGGGGATACCAAATTCAGACATCGCGGTATAGAGGCAACTCCTTTTCGTGCCTTCGAAAGCGGCTTTAAAATCGACAAAAAGGTGGTGTGTGTCGATCCTCTTTCGACGGGTCTTCTCCAAGATTTGGCGCATGGTGAATAGCTGGTCAGTTGTGGATTTTCCAGGTCTAAAGCCACACTGGTAAGGTCCAACCAGTTTGTTGACGGTGGGCTTTAGTCCTTCACACAGTACTCTCGATGCATGCTCTCCAATCGTCATGCATGCTCTCTGCCGACCATATTCTGCAAAGAAGCTGATGCATGCACCTTATCAGTTCTTCACTGCCGTATTTGAATAGCTCGGCCGGTAATATATCGACCCCCGCAGCTTTGTTGTTCTTCGGGTTCGCCATCTCCTGGTGTTCTACTATCACTGCCATTCAGCAGGTCGGAGAAGTGTTCCCTCCAGAATTCCAGTATGCCCTGGACATCGGTTACAAGATTACCGTCTTGGTCTCTACATGAGGATGCTTCGGTCTGAAAACCTTCATTAAATTGCTTAATTTTTTCATAATTTTTTCAAAACGGAGGTAATGTCTGCCACCTTCTCAAGCTCTTCGTACTCACTCATTTCAGCCTCTTCCTTTTTTTGTCTGTAAATGCGTTTCGCTTCCCTCTTCAGCTCTCGGTATCTATCCCATCCCGCACGTGTTGTGGTCGTTTGCAACGTTGCGAGGTAGGCAGGCTGTTGGAAGTACAAACTCGTTTTTTGTCGTTGCCGAAATCCAATTGTTTCGGCTGCAGCGATACACAATGAGTTTGAATTTTATTGTGCTAGAATCTGGTACTACAGAGACCCCATTTCGGGCCCCAGCGAAGTCGATCATCGTCAGGCCTTTTGGCGATGTTTCGTAATGGAGGCTGAATATTCCGACTGTTGTGCCAAAGACAACTTCTTTTCCCACCCTAGCGTTAAAATCGCCAAGCACGATTGTGACATCGCGGCGGGGGCCGCGCTCGTAGCTGCTTTCTAGACGCTCATAGAAAGTTTCTTTGGTCACATCGTCCTTCTCTTCCGTTGAGGTGTTGGCGCAAATAAGCGATATGTTGAAGAACCTCGCTTTGATGCGGATTGTGGCAAGACTTTCATCCACCGGGGTGAATGTCGGGACTCGGCAACGGAGTCTCTCTCCCACCACAAATCCAACACCAAATTTGCGCTCCTTTATATAACCGTTGTAGTAGATGTCACAAGGACCCACCTTCTACCGTCCATTGCATTTCTTGGATGGCGGTGATGTCAACTTTGCAGAAGCACCTACCCAATTAAGGGTCCGGACATTCCAGGTGCATGCCCTTAAAACGTTTGCAGGCGTCGTTATCAAAAGGGGGGTTTCTCATCCCAGTCTTTCGTCGATTTTTCATTGGTACTTCGTTTTTATGTGGTGGGTCCCAAACCCTATGCACAACCTCAGAAGCGGGTTCGCTTTTCTCACTTTAGCTCGCCTCCAAACGGCTGCTTGTTGACTACCCAGAGGATATTTGGTCAATAACCGGAAGTCGTGAGCTGCTTGAACCATGTGTGAAACAATCAAAAACTTTCCTCACTTACGTGAACTTCTATACATGATCCCATCCTCCAATATAACTGCTTGCACGTTATCAATAGACCCATTAAACAGATTACTGGTCACTTAATATATTAATATCTAGGATCGCGCTAGGATATGCAGACCATTTATAACTAGAGAAAAATAAACTGGAGGATTTCTATCGCGATACAAATTTGATACCGCAGGAGCACATTTCATTTGAGGAGCTTATTACAGAAGTTAGTAGTCGGCTTTAGTATACCCTCCCACGATTTCAGAGTTGAAATGGGTATGGTTAAATAAATATGATTTTCCATGAATATATATAATATCCGCCTCCGGAAATTTATAGTTTTGAGATATATTCTCATTTTAAGTTGGAAATTGACAATTTTTTTTTTTGCGATCTTTCTATTTATAGTCAATTTTTCATTTATATTATCAATTTATTATACACTAACGCTAAAATGTGTTAAAAAGTTAAATGATTTTTTAAAGCAAATCAGAGGAGAAGCAGAATTACCTCTATCTAACCATAACCATTTAAACCCTGGAATCGTAAGATGGTGTATTAAAGCTTTATATATCTGCTCGATTTTCTTATGACGCCAACAACATTTGCATACATACATACATATTTCAGATTTTCGTTAAAGTTTGGAAATATTTTGATATGTGTGACGACAAAACCGCGAAGTGCATGCGGTGTCAAAAATGTATTCTTACGTCGGAAACACTACAAATCTGTATGTATGTATTTTTTAATTGAAAGAATCTGTTAGTAATTTTATTCGATGCATCATATCGGAGAAAACATCGATGCATTTTTTTGACTTCGCTCATCTGGCCATATCAGTTTTAATTTAAAACTTTAAACCCGTTCATCTCAAAATTTTATAGTTTACCCATGCATCATCTTTATAATGTTTGGGGCCATCCATAAATTACGTCACATCTTGAAGGGGGGGAGGGTATCATTCAGAAGTGACATTGTGTGACATGAGGCAGGGGGTGGTCAAAAGCTTTGTGACATCACATTTCAAAATTTAGGGCAATATCGTTTCCCGCTCTGCTGCGCTCCTGGGTGCTAGACGACTGGCTGCTCTGTACCACGCCGATCACGCAGCAGCATAATTAAATATCTATTAGTTCTTGACTAGTCATTCGTTGTCTCTGTACTTTAATATTTAACTAAATGTTGATTTTATTAAAGATTATTCAATAAATATAAGAATAAATAGAAAACCTGGTTTTTTATTTTATGATAAATCCAATCAAAATTGGTTAAAGAGCAAGACCGCTTCGTGACCGCTTCAGTCGTCGGATCGTTAGTTCTTACTTTTTGGTGTTAATTGTTCAGCATTGGTGAGTTCTTTATTCTTTCTAATTTCATGGGGCTTAACTACTCGATATCTGTGGTTGATTTAAGAAAAAAACCACTATCGAGACGAACACTCATTGTTTTTTAAGATATTTTTTCAAATTTCCACTTTCAGGTGGTTTGTTGCAAAATGTATCCCAATTTAACGGTTTTCGCAATATACAGTGTTAAGCAAACACAACCAGCGAACAGTATTTATAATGTTGGCGGTGGAAAAGTTTGTGGTGTAAATAAAGGGTGTGTTGAACGTCTTCTTTGCGATGCAAAAGGATGCAAAAAACCAGCAGAGAGGCACGAAGGTTGTGGTTATCGTAATTCAACGGTGTAGGTTTCAGAATTACTAGCGACAAAGAAGGCGAGTCAGAGTTTGGTGAATTCCCTTGGATGGTGGCCATTCTGCATGGTGGAGTAATTGGTGGCAAGACCTTAAACGGTTACGTATGTGGTGGTTCTGTAATTGCACCAAATGTTGTCCTGACTGCTGCACATTGTGTGCTAAACGCTAACCCACACGCATTGATAGCACGCGCTGGAGAGTGGGACACACAAACCAAACAGGAGGTGTTGCCACATCAAGATGCACGTGTCAAAGAGATCATTCGTCATGAGTACCACAACAGAGGCACACTTTTTAACGATCTAGCGCTGCTAATTTTGGAAACACCTTTTACGTGGGATGAAAATGTACGTCCCATTTGTTTGCCTGAATCGGACGTCAACTTCGAATATTCACGTTGCTATGCCTCCGGTTGGGGCAAAGATAAGTTTGGCAAAGATGGAGTTAATTCGGTGATTTTGAAAAAGATCGATTTACCTATGGTGCCACATGATACTTGCCAAGCAAATCTACGTAAAACACGTCTGGGACGATTTTTCCATTTGGATCAGAGTTTAATTTGTGCAGGTGGTGAAGAAGGCAAGGGCGCGTGTAAAGGTGATGGCGGCTCACCATTAGTTTGCCCCGATCCGAATAACCCGAATAGTTACTATGAAGCTGGTATTGTAGCTTGGGGTATTAAATGCGGGGTTAAGGATGTGCCAGGAGTCTACGCAAATGTGGCATATCTCCGCAATTGGATCAACGGAAAGCTTTCTGTACGAGGCATTAATTTTAAGCATTTTACGGTTCAATATTATCCGTTGCGTTTGAATATACTCAAAAAGAAATTTCATTTGAATATTATTTAATCTCCAAAGATGTGTTTTTTTTTTGTTGATAAGTTATGTATTGATGTATTTTTAAAGATACCTTCTTTACCCACCCTAGCGTTGAATTCACCAAGCACGATTTTGTCAGCATGGCGGAGCAGCGCTCATAGGTACATTCTAGGTGCTCATAGAAGGTACGTTTGATCACAACGCCCTTCTCCTCCGTCGGGGCGTAGGCGCAAATTAGCGATATGTTGAAGAACATCGCTTTGATAGGGATTGTGGCAAGACGTTCATCCCCCGGAGTGAATGCTAGGACTCGACGACGGAGTCTCTCACGAATCCCACACCGAATCTGTGCTCCTTTATTTGACCGCTGTAGTAGATGTCACAAGGACCCACCTTCTTCCGTCCTTGCCCCGTCCATTGCATTTCTTGGATGGTGGTGATGTTATCCTTTACTCTTATAGAAGTTATCGTGAATTAACTCTCACGATGACCAATTAGTCGAAAACACATCCGTCGACGCAACCTTCACTCAGGTCGCTCACACTAAGTGTAATCCGATACCTACGAACCAACATAATTATGTTTACGCAGTCGACTGCCAAATATTCCATGCGAACCGTTGTGTCAGCATAACTGCGTTCACACGGTGTCAGCAGAATCGGATTCGCACAGGCAAAGCGGTGGCAGAACGACGGCAGCGCAGCGCGACGCCGTTAGTTAGTTGTAGGCTAGGAAATGATTGTAAACTTTAGTTTTTAAGACTCACTTAAACAGAACAGCAGCGAGCTGTAGAAAATAAATAAATTTAAATTTATATCGTTTAACGGAATAAACAAATCGTTTAATTGGCGCCCAACGTGGGGCTCGCGAAAATTAAGTCGACAATAGTGTAACGTGGTAAAACACTCTGGCCTTAACGAGGAACGCAGTAAAAGACAAGTGTAACGCAGTAAAACACTCCAGCCTTAACGAGGAACGCAGTAAAGACAAGTGTAACGCAGTAAAACACTCCAGCCTTAACGAGGAACGCAGTAAAGGACAAGTGTAACGCAGTAAAACACTCCAGCCTTAACGAGGAACGCAGTAAAGGACAATCCAGCCTCGAAGAGGATTTAATTTAAGTCACCAATTTTAAGGATGAAAAGGTGAGTGAAGTGCTTATCTCGTTCTAATTTAAAGAAAAAAAGTGAAATAAGGAGGTGAGAATACAGCTTTTGCGAATTGTGAATGAATGAATAACTTTTAATAAAATAAAGTGAAATTGAATTACAAATTTTTACGGAAAGTAGATGAATAGGGAGTTAGAGGACTTATTCAGAAAACTTAATTTGAAGAATACAGAAGAACAAATCATGAACGCTGAACAAGTAGGTGAGTTGGTTAGAGCAGAGGTGGGCAGGGCATTAGCTGCCCAAAAACTAGAGTTCGATAGGAAAATAGTTGCAATTCAGAACCAGGTTGCTCTGACGAAGCCAAAAATTGAAAAATTCACAAAGGTGGCCATCATACCTGCAATATCTTGTGAAATCACACTTGATGCAATAAAATCTCTTCCAGATTTTTTCGGTCACCCGGGCACCTATGTGTCCTGGCGTGAAGCTGCACACAATGCATATGAGTTATTTAAAGATATGATGGTAGCGAACGTCACTACCAAGCAGTTACTATTCTTAGAAATAAGGTACGAGGTGCAGCCGACGCAGTACTTTCGTCCTTCAACACGGTATTGAATTTTAATGCAATAATCTCCCGCCTCGACTTTACCTACGCGGATAAGCGGCCCATATATCTCATCGAGCAAGAGCTATCCACACTGAGGCAAGGTTCAATGTCTTGTTTAGAATTCTACGATGAAGTAGAAAAGAAGCTAACTCTGTTAGCAAACAAGACTATTATGTCCTATGAATGCGGTGTGGCGGACACCATAAATGAAAAGTATAGAGCCGATGCGCTCAGGGTATTCATATCAGGTTTAAGGAAGCCTCTATGCGACATCCTGTTCGCGTCGAGACCATCAGATCTTCCATCTGCCCTGGCCTTGGCACAGGAGGTAGACGCTAATAACGAACGCTACGCTTTTGCGACGAATTTTGCGAATAGATTACATGAAAGTTCGTACAACAAAAAAACTAGCACTACTCAGAACACCAGTAATCAAAAGACGTTTAACTCTGAGTCCAGTGCGGGTCATAAAAATCCACATTATTCAGTCGCTAAGCAAACCAGGCAGGCCAGTCACACACAGAATTCGGTTAGTAACTTGAAATCTTATACCAATAATAACTATTCTGGTCAAAGGCACGTCGAGCCTATGGAAGTAGATCCTTCCATATCTCAATATAAACGCTTATCTAATAGCCCTACCCAGATTCAAAATAACAGGTCGCGGGGAAATTTGCAGAAACGTACAGCGAATTCGGGACGATACACCGGACCTAAGTTACAACGAGTAAATCATCTAAATGACGAAGTCGATTTACTTAACGAAGCAACATACGATAAAGAAGCAGAACAAGCTGCCGATAACATTGAAAATGATGAGCTCAATTTTTTAGAGCAAAGTCCCTCCTTCCCTGGATTTCAAGGGTAATAGGGGGGAAGGAAGTCAAACTCCTTGTCGATACTGGAGCATCAAAGAGTTATATCAAACCCCTACCGGAGTTAAAAGGAATACAATCGGTCCAGAATCCATTTTCAGTCAAATCGATTCACGGAGTTACCCCTATCAATCAAAAATGCCAAGTTAAAATTTTCGGAGTAGTAACAGAATTTTTTATATTACCCAATCTGACATCGTTCGATGGTGTGATTGGTCTGGATTTATTGAACAAGGTACACGCGAATATAAACTTAAGGACAAACACGATTAAACATGACTTTGGCAAGGAGGTTATTTTATTCATCAATAGCCAGGACATAAGTCATTTACAACTACAGGTCAAGTCAATTCCTAAGCATTTAGAAAAGGCGTTCGTCAAAGTAATTGGTGGTGTAAATGGGGTATTTGCAGATCCCAATGAGGCACTTCCATACAATACTAATGTAGTTGCAACGATTCGTACGGAAAACGAGGAACCGGTATACTCAAGGTTATACCCATATCCACTGGGCGTTTCGGATTTCGTAAATAACGAAATTCAAGACCTTTTGGCGAATGGCATCATTCGACCTTCTAGGTCCCCATATAACAACCCTATATGGGTGGTGAAGAAGAAAGGACTTGATGAAAACGGCTTCGAGAAAAACGATTGGTTATAGATTTTCGTAAACTGAACGAGAAAACTATCAGTGACAAGTACCCGATTCCCGATATTACAGGAATATTGTCCAATCTTGGTGGGAGTAAATTTTTTACCACTCTAGATCTGAAGTCAGGTTTCCACCAGATCAAACTATCGGAGCGCGATAGAGAAAAGACTGCCTTCTCCGTGAAGAACGGGAAGTATGAATTCTGCAGGCTGCCTTTCGGCCTGAAGAATGCTCCCGGTATTTTTCAGAGGGCTATAGATGACGTGCTGAGGGAACACATAGGAAAAAACTGTTTCGTGTACGTGGACGATGTCATTATATTCTCGAAGGATGAACAACAGCACTTGAAAGATGTTGAAGCAATATTAAGAAGTTTATTCAAAGCCAACATGAGAGTTTCGGCAGAAAAGTCCAAATTTTTTAAAAGCGAAGTTGAATACTTAGGATTTTTGGTTTCGCAAGGAGGAATTAAAACGTGTCCTGACAAAGTCGACACAATTCGAAATTTCCCTCAGCCCACCACTTTAAGAGGGCTGAGATCATTTTTGGGCTTGGCGGGGTATTACCGCTGTTTCATAAGAGATTTCGCTAAGATAGCAAAACCCCTGTCGAATATTATGAGGGCCCATACGGTCGAGTTACTGCGTCACAATCAAAAAATCAAAATAGATTTAACTGACGAACAGGAAAAAGGCCTTCAATACATTAAAGGAAATTTTAGCATCTGAAGACGTAACATTAACTTATCCAGATTTTAGTAAATCATTCGATCTGACTACGGATGCATCCTCGCACGCCATAGGTGCCGTCCTTTCGCAGGAGGGCCAACCTATTACCATGATTTCTCGCACCTTGTCCAGTAGCGAGGAGCATTATGCGACCAATGAGCGGGAATTACTAGCCATTGTATGGGCATTAAAAACGCTCAGAAACTACCTATACGGAGTTCCCAACCTTAGAGTGTTTACAGACCACCAGCCGCTAACCTTTGCGGTTTCCGACAGGAATCCGAATTCAAAAATTAAGAGATGGAAAGCTTTCATTGATGAGTGCAACGCGAAGCTCATCTACAAACCGGGTAAAGAAAACGTGGTTGCAGACGCACTATCTAGGCAGCACATAAACGCCCTAGATAATGCAAGTGTTGAAACAATTCACAGTGAAGAGTCGTCAACCAATACAATCGAAAAAACCGTTAAGCCGGTAAATTGCTTCCGCAACCAGATCCTTATAGAAGAGGGTGTAGAGCCGCAGAGAAGAACTTTCATAATTTTTGGTAAAAAAACACGACACCTCATTTCATATCAAACAACGGACGATTTGTTGAAACTCCTACAGGAGGCTGTGAAAGTTGGCGTGGTTAACGCAATTTACAGCGATCTGCATACTTTAGCACAGGTTCAGCATAAGTTAGTTGAACTATTTCCAACCGTAAAATTTAGACATACAGAGAAGTTCGTCAATGATATTACAGATATAAATGAACAACAAGAGATCATTGCGGCCGAGCATAATCGAGCGCATCGGGCGGCACAAGAGAATACAAAACAGATATTAGAAGACTATTTTTTCCAAAAATGGAAAAGAAGGCTAAGCAGTTTGCTGCGAACTGCCGTGTGTGCTCTCAAGCAAAGTATGACCGCCACCCAAAAAAGCAACTTATTGCTCAGACACCCATACCAAGATATTGTGGAGAAATCCTCCACATTGATATATTTTCCACCGGATCAAAGTACTTTCTGACTTGCATCGACAAATTTTCAAAGTTTGCGATAGTACAGTCACTTAGGTCTAGAACGATAGTGGACGTAAAACCACAGCTTTTACAGTTACTAAACATGTTTTCAAGTACGAAAACCATTTATTGTGACAACGAAAAGTCACTAAATTCGCACAGCATCAAGGCCATTCTAAAAATCATTTCGACATCGACATCGCGAATGCCCCACCCTTACACAGTACATCAAACGGCCAGGTAGAGCGATTCCACAGCACACTGATGGAAATATCGCGATGCCTTAAACTTGATCAAAAACTGGATGATATCGAGGAAATAGTCCTTCTAGCCACAATAAAATATAATAACTCTATTCATACGGTGACTGGGGAGAAACCCATTAACATTTTTCGTTCGGCAATAGCCAACACACAGATATCATCTCGCCTGAAAAACGCACAGGATAAGGAATTAATAAACCAAAATAAACAGAGACAGGATAGAGAGTTTCAGATGGGGGACAAAGTGCTTGTCAAAAACAATAGGAGACTAGGCAATAAATTGACTCCTCTCTATACCGAAGAAAACGTTGAAAGAGACTTAGGCACAACGGTGCTTATAAGAGGGAGGAGGGTCCATAAGGACAACCTTCGCTGAAATTAGATAGACAAAAATTTTTTTTTAATATTCTTTCAGGATCATTTATTAGATTTAAAAATTCATATGCTTTTAGGATTACTTTAGAATTGGTTATAGCCATATTAGTATCGGCATCGACGGGACGGATAATAGACTACTCCAAGGCAAAGTACATACCGGTTGTCGAAGGGGAACTTGTAATCTGGGAGAACTTCGGACACATCAAACACGTTACTAACCTGACACTATACGAATTTCTAAGAGACGAGACAATTAACGCTACAGAACACTTTCCTCAAACACATATGAAAAAGTTGTTGGAAGCGGACATGAACCAGATAAGTAGACTAATACAGACGGTAAATACTCATCACAGGCAGACGAGAAGTTTAAACGCACTAGGAACAATACTGAAGTACATTACTGGGACTCCCGATCATGATGACTTCGACAGACTAACGAACACAGCGGAACAACTGATTGACTCAGAGGACCGACAGTTTACCATTAACACCGAAATACAAAAGGAAATAAACAGCCTAACAGTTACAATAAATAAAATCTTGAAAGCAACAAAGCAAAGAGAAATAGACACAGGTCATCTTTATGACGTACTTATGGCCAGAAATAGAGCAATAATAACTGAATTAGATAACCTAATTACATCCATTACTTTCGCAAAAGTTGGTATTTTGAACCCAATCCTTTTGGACAGTAATGAAGTAAATTCCATAATAGGAAATGAGCACTTCACAAACCTGACTGTAGCCGATGTTATAGCTGTAGCTAGGATTAAGATTTTACAATATAATAATATAATATATTTTTTAATAAGATACCCTATTCCTAAGCTTAGATGTAAGAAAGTAACTATTTTTCCGGTAGCTCACGGCCATCAAATCCTGCACCTACAAGAATCTACCTTAGCCACGTGCCACGATCATACGCTGGCGGTAAGAAACTGTAGCGATACTGCACCATCGTTCTGCCTAGCATCATCAATGACGTCATGCGCTTTACAACTTATGACACGCAACACCGCCAACTGCAGCATAACATTTAACAACCTCCCACCGATCGCACCAATAAGTGATGGTTTGGTAATCGTTAACGATCAGCTGGTTACCATAGAAGAAAATAACGAGGCTCCGATCACAGTAAACGGTACCTACCTAGTTGTCTTCAAGGATCGTGTAAAGATTAATGACACGATATTTTACAATGAAAACGCCACGGCGACTCTTAAGCCTGAAACGCCATGGGCCTCCACAATCAACTTAACTCAACACACCGAGATATTGAGTGCGCCTTACCTCCACCATGTAAACCAACAGAATCTTCAACATATAAAACATCTGCAACGAAGTGTTGAGCAAGGTCATATAGTAAGTGTGACAGCTATTGGTATCCTCCTCGTTGCGGGACTGGTCGCCTACGTACTACGGCGTATGGCCATGTCCAGGAGGAGAACTTCCATAACCAAAGCAGTAGAAGTGGCTATCAAAAACGCAGCTACGAGGACCGAGGACGTTCCCCACCTAGAAGGAGAGGAGTTATCGTGAATTAACTCTCACGATGACCAATTAGTCGAAAACACATCCGTCGACGCAACCTTCACTCAGGTCGCTCACACTAAGTGTAATCCGATACCTACGAACCAACATAATTATGTTTACGCAGTCGACTGCCAAATATTCCATGCGAACCGTTGTGTCAGCATAACTGCGTTCACACGGTGTCAGCAGAATCGGATTCGCACAGGCAAAGCGGTGGCAGAACGACGGCAGCGCAGCGCGACGCCGTTAGTTAGTTGTAGGCTAGGAAATGATTGTAAACTTTAGTTTTTAAGACTCACTTAAACAGAACAGCAGCGAGCTGTAGAAAATAAATAAATTTAAATTTATATCGTTTAACGGAATAAACAAATCGTTTAATTTAGATATAGATATAGATATAGATATAGATATAGATATAGATATAGATATAGATATAGATATAGATATAGATATAGATATAGATATAGATATAGATATAGATATAGATATAGATATAGATATAGATATAGATATAGATATAGATATAGATATAGATATAGATATAGATATAGATATAGATATAGATATAGATATAGATATAGATATAGATATAGATATAGATATGTAGATATATAGATAGGTAGAAAAAAATAAGTTATTCGCGTTTTCTCCAAGCACGTTGGGACGTTAGCTGTAAAGCTTTTTCCTTTAACAACAAATGGAAGATTTGAGGCAGACATTCGAAAATAGTAAGTCTAGTAAAATAAATCCGTTATTTTTCAAAGATATGGGCTAAGTAATTTGTATCTCGCATTGTATAAGTATAATCGGCCGGCTATACATATTGATAGAGACTCTGTCTGTAGAAGCTTCGAGAAATTTTTTCAATTTGACTGTCACAATAGCAACGAGAGTTTCTATAACGCCACGTCCAGCGTAGACACGACAAATGCGGTTCAGGCGGTGCGGTGTGCTTTATAAGGTGAACAGAATAATTCATATTTCAAGCTTTGAAGAAGTCAAAAAAGACATTGATTTAGGTGACTTTTGAAATCAAAAAGAATCGGCTAATGCCGATGCTTACATTTGTGGCTGAACTGGTCCGATTAATTGGTCGGACTCTACCACTTAATGCACTACGTAGACGTTCCTGTTAATTTTTGAGCAATTAAAAGCATCAATGACTGTTCATTCAATATGCTGTGTTGCAATAGTAACATGATTTATTGCGGATTTTGTATGATAGTTTCTATTAATATTCTACATTATCTTTGAGTTATCACCGGTTTCCGCCAAGTTCTCTTTAAATTCTCCTTTAGCATTTGTTTGTCTTCTTCTTTTTATTAACATTATAAACAGTATTACTTGAAATACTATAAATCGTAACTAACTCGAAACACTAGTCTTAATCTTGCTAACAATCTCCGAGTGAGTGAGTGTTATGAGTGAGATTCAAGTACGTAATAATTTTAAATAAAAAACAAAAACAAAAAAATTAAAAATTTGAAAAATTTGAAAAATACAAAAAAATATTAAAAAATAAAAAAAAAAACAAAAAGGGATTCTACGTCCACGTCTTTAATCCTGGGTTTCGCTAAATTCGGATAATAATAGTGCGTAAATCAATGATTTTTCATCATGTTCTGAGTTGGTTTTTTATTTGTAGCTCATACAAATATTGCTGTCCCAAAATTCCCTTTGGGGGGTAAAAAGGTGATGAAATAATTAACAATTTAAGATATTTTCTAAAAACATCGAAGGGGGCATAAAGGGTTAAAAAATTATTTTTTAAATTTTTGCTATGAAATATTAATATTAAACAATTTTACGATACACAGTTTTAAAGTTTAAGAAATTCTGTACAAAAAAGTCAAATGGTGTTTTAAAATCTGTTCATTAGTTTTAAAGTTATGGCGGTTCTGTTCCAGCATTTTGTTAATGATTTTCTACAATAGCAATGCACTTAAAGAGACAACATCAAATAAATTGGTTTGTTTGAGGCACGTTTCAAGACTTTCCGCCGAGGTCACAACCATTGACAATAAACTGCTGCAGTAATACGGTTTTAATAGTCGAATTTCATTCTCATCCCAGGGTTGGATCTATGAAGTGACGTGTTGGGAAAATGCGCAAAAGCCTACAATATTATTTGAAGATTGAACAAAGAGAATTAAAAACAAGTAAGGAAGGGCTAAGTTCGGGTGTAACCGAACATTTTATACTCTCGCAATTTATTTATTTAACTTTATTTTATTATATAATACACAATTTGACCCACATATTCGTCATATATATTGTATAAAGTCCATTGAAAGTTGGAAACCATAATATTAGGTTAGAAGCACCGAGGTCCTCGTGTTCGATATATGGTTTCGCCGATTTTTAGAATGGGGCTGCCACACTATTAACATAATATCTGTGCAAAGTTCTGCACCGATATCTTCACTAGTGTTTACTTTATATATTGTAAAGTAAACGATTCAGATCGTCTTCAAAGTTCTGGTATATAGGAAGTAGGCGTGGTTGTGAAGCGATTTGGCCTATTTTCACAACATATCATTGGGATGTAAGGAAACTATTACAAGCCAAGTTTCATTGAAATCGGTCGAGTAGTTCCTGAGATATGGTTTTTGACCCATAAGTGGGCGACGCCACGCCCATTTTCCATTTTGTAAAAAAATCTGAGTGCAGCCTTCATCTGCCATTTCTTATGTGAAATTTAGTGTTTCTGACGTTTTTCGTTAGTGAGTTAACCCACTTTTAGTAATTTTCAACCTAACTTTTGTATGGGAGGTGGGCGTGGTTATGATCCGATTTCTTTCATTTTTGGACTGTATTAGGAAGTGGCTAAAAAAAACGACTGCAGAAAGTTTAGTTTATATAGCTCTATTGGTTTGCGAGATATGTACAAAAAACTTAGCAGGGGGCGGGGCCACGCCCACTTCCCCAAAAAATTTACATCCAAATATGCCCCTTCATAGTGCGATCCTTCATTCCAAATTTTATTTCCATAGCTTTATTTATGGCTTAGTTATGGCACTTTATGTGTTTTAGGTTTTCGCCATTTTGGGGGCGTGGCAGTGGTCCGATTTTGCTCATTTTAGAAAGCAACCTTCCTATGGTGCCAAGAAATAAGTTTGCCAAGTTTCATCAAGATATCTTCATTTTCACTCAAGTTACAGCTTGCACAGACGGACGGACGGACAGACGGACAGACAGACATTCGGATTTGAACTCCACTCTTCACCCTGATCACTTTGGTATATATAACCCTATATCTACCTCGTTTAGTTTTGGGTGTTACAAACAACCGTTATGTGAACAAAACTATAATACTCTCTTTAGCAACATTTGTTGCGAGAGTAATAAATTAATTTAAATGAATTTCGATTGATATTTTTTAAGTGAATTATATGCTGCAACTTCATGTTGCCTAGCCACTAGGGCTTACAAAAAAGTTTGTAACTCAACAGTTTATTCAGCTTGACTCCTTAACGAGCAAGAAGCTAGAGAGTATTTGGACATTCCGTTAAATTTTGGTGCTATATTTTTCCGGAAGAGCTTTCTGTAAAATTGATGTTTTTACTCAAGCAATGCTCCAGACCCGTATTGCAGCTGGAAATGTGTACATATGTAAGTCAGGACGCATTACAAATTAGCTGTGAAATGCTTTGAAATAGATTTTGATGGCAACCCTTCTAAATATATTCAAACTTTTTAAGAACACTCTGCTGGTTTCAAAATATTATTTTCAGAAAATTATAAACATACAGAGGGTGGTCAAAATTATTTACACTTCGAACGTTTTTTTTACAAAACTTACAGAAAATGCATTCGCTTGTTGTTGTTGTTGTTGTCACAGGGTAACAAAATGCTATGTTGTTGTAATGCTTGATCTAATGATAAGGAAATGAACTGAATGAATGAAGTAGTCAAAAAAAGTTGTGTGTATACTTGAACTTTATTGCATCAATAACACCCTGCTTTATGGTCCGAATTGATTCAAGACAATTGTGCGTTAAGTTAACAGTTAATTTAGACCAAATGTCGGTAATTTCGGCGTTTTCGTTATTTATATCAATCGCCCTCTGATATTTAACGAAAGACCAAACATTTTGACTAAAGTTTTGATTAGGGCTGTACGGAAGTCAACTTGATTTGCTTCATTTAAAACTATTGTAGGTAAAGATCCTTCATGAAATGTAGCATTGTCCTGTTGTAAAATGTAGTCAATAGTTGGAAAAGGCCGACTAACCACTACTATGGCATGGTCATGTGAATTCTGATATATCCGGATTATTTAGGGTCACTAAATTAGTACCAAATCTCCAAAACAGAAATAAGGAAAATTTCCCCAAAGAATCAAAATAATCAAAAATCATCACTCCCGACTCTATTTAGCGTCTAAGCTGCATTATTCTTCTTCTCACGTGGTAAATGCATAAAGCGTTTACTAAAGAAGCCCTGGAACAAAAAATCAGCCTTATCTGTCCACGACAGGCTTTAGGATGCACTTTAAGGCAAATGAGAGGCATATCGCTTTTTTGGTATCGGAAATAAAGCTTTTTTGGTTTCGGAAGTGGTCAACTTTATACAGAACGTATGTATTTATGTTACTATTTTAAAATGTCCTTAGCAGTGTAGCATCATTGGCTGTTCATGCAATATGCTGATTCGATGATGCTGCAATATTAAGAGGACTAATTGTGAGATTTTGTATGACAGTTCCTACTAATCTTCTGCATTCTCTTTGAGTTATCACAGGTTTCCGCCCAATTATCTTTAAATTGTCCTTGCAATACTTCGTTTCCTTCTTTTTAATAACATTATAAACAGTATTCCATCAAATTCTATAACTTTTAACTAACTCCGAAGCCTAAACCCGAGTCTTAAACTTAGTAACAGTCTCCAATCTAGTTATAATCAATAATTCCTTTGTTTTCGATATTTTATTTACCAATTTTTATATTTTAAGGATGAGTTAGGTTGTTAAGAATGCAATAGAATCAAATTACTACTTTTGCTCAAACCAAATCCAAGGATAAAGGCTAAATCGCCGTGTGTAAATACTTTTGACTGCGAGTCTTCAGTTCATTTGCCTATTTCTCCGCCATATTTCAAGCTATTCTTGCCAAACCGACTTCATTCGCTCGGGAATAGATCAAGGTTTACAACAATATAGCATTTTGTGACCCTGCGACAACAACAACAACAAGCGAAAGCTTTTTGTGTGAAACTTAAAAAAAAACGTCCGATGTGTAAATAATTTTGACTACCTCTGTATGTAGTTACATTTTGACAACGTGAAGGCGGATTTTTAAGGATATGCAGTGAAAGCAAACAAGGTTGGTTCATAGAAATATAACTTCGTAACTGATAAGAAAAAAATGTTTATAATAAAGCTACTGTGATCTTAAATTTGCTCCTCAGTTTAACGCAAACAGTCGTCGGATCGTTAGCTCTTAATTTTTGGTGCTAATTGCTCAGCATTGGTGAGTTATTTATTCTTTTATAATCTCAGCATTGGTGAGTTATTTATTTTGTTATAATTTCAAGGGGTTTAACTACTCGAGAACCTGTGGTTGACTTCCATATGAACAAACACCATCCATACGAACATACATTGTTTTTAAGTTATTTTTCAAATTTCCACTTTCAGGTAGTTTGCTGCAAAATGAATCACAATTTAACGGTTATCGCCATTTATTCGCTTCTCCTCTCGGTTATAACAACACAAGCTCAACCTAAGAAAAGTGAAGATGAGTTGATAAAAGAAATATTTTCAAAACCTCAACCTTCAACACATCGGCCACCAGCACAACAAATACAACCTACAGTCAATAGACACGAAGGTTGTGGTTATCGCAATCCAAATGGTGTGGGTTTAACAAACACTGGAGACAAAGGAGGCCAGTCAGAGTTTGGTGAATTCCCTTGGATGGTGGCCATTCTGCGTGATGAAGTAATTTGGGGCGAGTTGTTAAACATATACGAATGTGGTGGTTCTGTAATTGCACCAAATGTTGTCCTGACAGCTGCACATTGTGCACGAAACGCTGAGCCACACTTATTGGCAGCACGCGCCGGAGAGTGGGACACACGAACCCAACAGGAGATGTTGCCACATCAAGATGCACGTGTCAAGGAGATCATTCGTCATGTGAAATACAACGACACACTCTTCAACGACGTAGCGCTGCTAATTTTGGAAACACCGTTCAGGTGGGAGAAAAATGTGCGTCCAATCTGTCTGCCCGAATCGAACGTCAATTTCGACCATTCTCGTTGCTATATCTCCGGTTGGGGCAAAGATAAGTTAGGCGAAGATGGAGCATATTCTGTGATCTTAAAAAAAGTCGATTTACCTGTGGTGCCACGTGACACTTGTCAAGCAAATCTACGTAAAACACGTCTGGGACGATTTTTTCCATTTGGATCAGAGTTTAATTTGTGCAGGTGGTGAAGAAGGCAAGGGTGCGTGTAAAGGTGATGACGGCTCACCTTTAGTGTGCCCCGATCCGAATAACCCGCAACGTTACTATCAAGCTGGTATTGTAGCTGAGGATGTGAGTTGCGGTAAAGAAAACGTTCCGGGAGTCTACACCAATGTGCCACACTTGCGCAATTGGATCAACGAAAAGCTTTCTGCACGAGGCATTGATTTTAAGCATTTTACGGTTTAAGACATTTTCTATATTATCCTCGTTTGAATAAAATTAAAATAAAATTTCATTTTTATCTATGAAAAGAAAATAATTTAATCTTTTAGAGCCAAGTTTTGAATTGGAGAGCAATTGTGGCATAACCCATTCATTGGATCTTTATTTATATATTATATTATATCAGGTGGAATTCAAAATTGTATTATATGGGAAGAAAGGGTGGTTGTGAACCGATTTCGCCCATTTTCGATCGGTAATATCAGAAGGTCAAAGATATTATGTACCGAATTTTATTGAAATTGGTCATGTAATTCCTGTGATATGGTTTTTGAACCAAAAGTGGGCGTAAAATTCTAAAATGGTCATAATATTGATGTCACCATTTTGCTCTGGGATTGGGCTCTGAAATCGTATAAGATTTTGTTGAAATAAGAACTGAAACCGACAGATCATTTGAAGCGCTTTCCCAATTGGACACTGTAAATAATGGTAGCCGACGACGGTTGGGGACGAGGCAAATCCTCGTGTGGTTCAGGAAACTCAATTGCATGGTATGGCGATATTATTTTTTTCGAGATGAGGAATAGCGAGCGTTATAACACGATGTTGGCCAACGCGGAGGTGTGCCACCTCATGTTTCTCATCTAAATATGGACATATTGAGTGCAAAATTTGACGACTCGTTAATTTCGAGAGTCAGAGCCAGTCAAATGGCCGCCGAAATCATGCGATTTAAAGCCTCTAGATTATTTTCTCTAGGCAACCAGCATTCTCGAGGAGCTCGAAGACAGCATTCATCGCACTTTAGTCGGAATAATGCACCCGATCATCGAATATTGACGTAAACGGATAGACGCCTTGGAAGTTCCGTTTAGGCATGCAGAAAAAACATCGATCCATCGGAAACCCATTCGCTTCGCTTCCTTATCCAGGCGGGAAAAAGCAGAACTAACGGCGCGGGTGTTGTTTCCAATGATATCGATATCATCGGCGTACGCCAGCAGCTATACACTCTTATAGAAGATTGTCCTTCTCTATTTAGCTCTGCAGCTCGTATTATTTTTTCCAGGATCAAGTTAAAGAAGTCACATGATAGTGAGTCACATTGTATGAAACCTCGTTTGGTATTGACCAGCTCGAAGAAGTCCTTCCCAATCATGACGGAGCTTTTGGTGTTGCTCAACGTCAAATTACAAAGCCGTATTAGTTTTGCGGGGATACCAAATTCAGACATCGCGGTATAGAGGCAACTCCTTTTCGTGCCTTCGAAAGCGGCTTTAAAATCGACAAAAAGGTGGTGTGTGTCGATCCTCTTTCGACGGGTCTTCTCCAAGATTTGGCGCATGGTGAATAGCTGGTCAGTTGTGGATTTTCCAGGTCTAAAGCCACACTGGTAAGGTCCAACCAGTTTGTTGACGGTGGGCTTTAGTCCTTCACACAGTACTCTCGATGCATGCTCTCCAATCGTCATGCATGCTCTCTGCCGACCATATTCTGCAAAGAAGCTGATGCATGCACCTTATCAGTTCTTCACTGCCGTATTTGAATAGCTCGGCCGGTAATATATCGACCTCCGCAGCTTTGTTGTTCTTCGGGTTCGCCATCTCCTGGTGTTCTACTATCACTGCCATTCAGCAGGTCGGAGAAGTGTTCCCTCCAGAATTCCAGTATGCCCTGGACATCGGTTACAAGATTACCGTCTTGGTCTCTACATGAGGATGCTTCGGTCTGAAAACCTTCATTAAATTGCTTAATTTTTTCATAATTTTTTCAAAACGGAGGTAATGTCTGCCACCTTCTCAAGCTCTTCGTACTCACTCATTTCAGCCTCTTCCTTTTTTTGTCTGTAAATGCGTTTCGCTTCCCTCTTCAGCTCTCGGTATCTATCCCATCCCGCACGTGTTGTGGTCGTTTGCAACGTTGCGAGGTAGGCAGGCTGTTGGAAGTACAAACTCGTTTTTTGTCGTTGGCGAAATCCAATTGTTTCGGCTGCAGCGATACACAATGAGTTTGAATTTTATTGTGCTAGAATCTGGTACTACAGAGACCCCATTTCGGGCCCCAGCGAAGTCGATCATCGTCAGGCCTTTTGGCGATGTTTCGTAATGGAGGCTGAATATTCCGACTGTTGTGCCAAAGACAACTTCTTTTCCCACCCTAGCGTTAAAATCGCCAAGCACGATTGTGACATCGCGGCGGGGGCCGCGCTCGTAGCTGCTTTCTAGACGCTCATAGAAAGTTTCTTTGGTCACATCGTCCTTCTCTTCCGTTGAGGTGTTGGCGCAAATAAGCGATATGTTGAAGAACCTCGCTTTGATGCGGATTGTGGCAAGACTTTCATCCACCGGGGTGAATGTCGGGACTCGGCAACGGAGTCTCTCTCCCACCACAAATCCAACACCAAATTTGCGCTCCTTTATATAACCGTTGTAGTAGATGTCACAAGGACCCACCTTCTACCGTCCATTGCATTTCTTGGATGGCGGTGATGTCAACTTTGCAGAAGCACCTACCCAATTAAGGGTCCGGACATTCCAGGTGCATGCCCTTAAAACGTTTGCGCTCCTTTATATAACCGTTGTAGTAGGAACCACCTTCTACCGTCCATTGCATTTCTTGGATGGCGGTGATGTCAACTTTGCAGAAGCACCTACCCAATTAAGGGTCCGGACATTCCAGGTGCATGCCCTTAAAACGTTTGCGCTCCTTTATATAACCGTTGTAGTAGATGTCACAAGGACCCACCTTCTACCGTCCATTGCATTTCTTGGATGGCGGTGATGTCAACTTTGCAGAAGCACCTACCCAATTAAGGGTCCGGACATTCCAGGTGCATGCCCTTAAAACGTTTGCAGGCGTCGTTATCAAAAGGGGGGTTTCTCATCCCAGTCTTTCGTCGATTTTTCATTGGTACTTCGTTTTTATGTGGTGGGTCCCAAACCCTATGCACAACCTCAGAAGCGGGTTCGCTTTTCTCACTTTAGCTCGCCTCCAAACGGCTGCCTGTTGACTACCCAGAGGATATTTGGTCAATAACCGGAAGTCGTGAGCTGCTTGAACCATGTGTGAAACAATCAAAAACTTTCCTCACTTACGTGAACTTCTATACATGATCCCATCCTCCAATATAACTGCTTGCACGTTATCAATAGACCCATTAAACAGATTACTGGTCACTTAATATATTAATATCTAGGATCGCGCTAGGATATGCAGACCATTTATAACTAGAGAAAAATAAACTGGAGGATTTCTATCGCGATACAAATTTGATACCGCAGGAGCACATTTCATTTGAGGAGCTTATTACAGAAGTTAGTAGTCGGCTTTAGTATACCCTCCCACGATTTCAGAGTTGAAATGGGTATGGTTAAATAAATATGATTTTCCATGAATATATATAATATCCGCCTCCGGAAATTTATAGTTTTGAGATATATTCTCATTTTAAGTTGGAAATTGACAATTTTTTTTTTGCGATCTTTCTATTTATAGTCAATTTTTCATTTATATTATCAATTTATTATACACTAACGCTAAAATGTGTTAAAAAGTTAAATGATTTTTTAAAGCAAATCAGAGGAGAAGCAGAATTACCTCTATCTAACCATAACCATTTAAACCCTGGAATCGTAAGATGGTGTATTAAAGCTTTATATATCTGCTCGATTTTCTTATGACGCCAACAACATTTGCATACATACATACATATTTCAGATTTTCGTTAAAGTTTGGAAATATTTTGATATGTGTGACGACAAAACCGCGAAGTGCATGCGGTGTCAAAAATGTATTCTTACGTCGGGAAACACTACAAATCTGTATGTATGTATTTTTTTAATTGAAAGAATCTGTTAGTAATTTTATTCGATGCATCATATCGGAGAAAACATCGATGCATTTTTTTGACTTCGCTCATCTGGCCATATCAGTTTTAATTTAAAACTTTAAACCCGTTCATCTCAAAATTTTATAGTTTACCCATGCATCATCTTTATAATGTTTGGGGCCATCCATAAATTACGTCACATCTTGAAGGGGGGGGAGGGTATCATTCAGAAGTGACATTGTGTGACAAGGGGCAGGGGGGTGTCAAAAGCTTTGTGACATCACATTTCAAAATTTAGGGCAATATCGTTTCCCGCTCTGCTGCGCTCCTGGGTGCTAGACGACTGGCTGCTCTGTACCACGCCGATCACGCAGCAGCATAATTAAATATCTATTAGTTCTTGACTAGTCATTCGTTGTCTCTGTACTTTAATATTTAACTAAATGTTGATTTTATTAAAGATTATTCAATAAATATAAGAATAAATAGAAAACCTGGTTTTTTATTTTATGATAAATCCAATCAAAATTGGTTAAAGAGCAAGACCGCTTCGTGACCGCTTCAGTCGTCGGATCGTTAGTTCTTACTTTTTGGTGTTAATTGTTCAGCATTGGTGAGTTCTTTATTCTTTCTAATTTCATGGGGCTTAACTACTCGATATCTGTGGTTGATTTAAGAAAAAAACCACTATCGAGACGAACACTCATTGTTTTTTAAGATATTTTTTCAAATTTCCACTTTCAGGTGGTTTGTTGCAAAATGTATCCCAATTTAACGGTTTTCGCAATATACAGTGTTAAGCAAACACAACCAGCGAACAGTATTTATAATGTTGGCGGTGGAAAAGTTTGTGGTGTAAATAAAGGGTGTGTTGAACGTCTTCTTTGCGATGCAAAAGGATGCAAAAAACCAGCAGAGAGGCACGAAGGTTGTGGTTATCGTAATTCAACGGTGTAGGTTTCAGAATTACTAGCGACAAAGAAGGCGAGTCAGAGTTTGGTGAATTCCCTTGGATGGTGGCCATTCTGCATGGTGGAGTAATTGGTGGCAAGACCTTAAACGGTTACGTATGTGGTGGTTCTGTAATTGCACCAAATGTTGTCCTGACTGCTGCACATTGTGTGCTAAACGCTAACCCACACGCATTGATAGCACGCGCTGGAGAGTGGGACACACAAACCAAACAGGAGGTGTTGCCACATCAAGATGCACGTGTCAAAGAGATCATTCGTCATGAGTACCACAACAGAGGCACACTTTTTGACGATGTAGCGCTGCTAATTTTGGAAACACCTTTTACGTGGGATGAAAATGTACGTCCCATTTGTTTGCCTGAATCGGACGTCAACTTCGAATATTCACGTTGCTATGCCTCCGGTTGGGGCAAAGATAAGATAGGCGAAGATGGAGTTAATTCGGTGATTTTGAAAAAGATCGATTTACCTATGGTGCCGCATGATACTTGCCAAGCAAATCTACGTAAAACACGTCTGGGACGATTTTTCCATTTGGATCAGAGTTTAATTTGTGCCGGTGGCGAGGAAGGCAAGAGCACGTGTAAAGGTGATGGAGGCTCACCTTTAGTGTGCCCCGATCCGAATAACCCGAATCGTTACTATCAAGCTGGTATTGTAGCTTGGGGTATTAAATGCGGGGTTAAGGATGTGCCAGGAGTCTACGCAAATGTGACATATCTCCGCAATTGGATCAACGGAAAGCTTTCTGTACGAGGCATTAATTTTAAGCATTTTACGGTTTAAGACACGTTCAATATTATCCGTTGCGTTTGAATAACTCAAAAAGAAATTTCATTTGAATATTATTTAATCTCCAAAGATGTGTTTTTTTTTGTTGATAAGTTATGTATTGATGTATTTTTAAAGATACCTTCTTTACCCACCCTAGCGTTGAATTCACCAAGCACGATTTTGTCAGCATGGCGGAGCAGCGCTCATAGGTACATTCTAGGTGCTCATAGAAGGTACGTTTGATCACAACGCCCTTCTCCTCCGTCGGGGCGTAGGCGCAAATTAGCGATATGTTGAAGAACATCGCTTTGATAGGGATTGTGGCAAGACGTTCATCCCCCGGAGTGAATGCTAGGACTCGACGACGGAGTCTCTCACGAATCCCACACCGAATCTGTGCTCCTTTATTTGACCGCTGTAGTAGATGTCACAAGGACCCACCTTCTTCCGTCCTTGCCCCGTCCATTGCATTTCTTGGATGGTGGTGATGTTATCCTTTACTCTTATAGATATAGATATAGATATAGATATAGATATAGATATAGATATAGATATAGATATAGATATAGATATAGATATAGATATAGATATAGATATAGATATAGATATAGATATAGATATAGATATAGATATAGATATAGATATAGATATAGATATAGATATAGATATAGATATAGATATAGATATAGATATAGATATAGATATAGATATAGATATAGATATGTAGATATATAGATAGGTAGAAAAAAATAAGTTATTCGCGTTTTCTCCAAGCACTTTGGGACGTTAGCTGTAAAGCTTTTTCCTTTAACAACAAATGGAAGATTTGAGGCAGACATTCGAAAATAGTAGGTCTAGTAACGGGTGATTTTTTTGAGGTTAGGATTTTCATGCATTAGTATTTGACAGATCACGTGGGATTTCAGACATGGTGTCAAAGAGAAAGATGCTCAGTATGCTTTGACATTTCATCATGAATAGACTTACTAACGAGCAACGCTTGCAAATCATTGAATTTTATTACCAAAATCAGTGTTCGGTTCGAAATTTTTTTATCGACAAATTTTGTTCAGCGATGAGGCTCATTTCTGGTTGAATGGCTACGTAAATAAGCAAAATTGCCGCATTTGGGGTGAAGAGCAACCAGAAGCCGTTCAAGAACTGCCCATGCATCCCGAAAAATGCACTGTTTGGTGTGGTTTGTACGCTGGTGGAATCATTGGACCGTATTTTTTCAAAGATGCTGTTGGACGCAACGTTACGGTGAATGGCGATCGCTATCGTTCGATGCTAACAAACTTTTTGTTGCCAAAAATGGAAGAACTGAACTTGGTTGACATGTGGTTTCAACAAGATGGCGCTACATGCCACACAGCTCGCGATTCTATGGCCATTTTGAGGGAAAACTTCGGAGAACAATTCATCTCAAGAAATGGACCCGTAAGTTGGCCACCAAGATCATGCGATTTAACGCCTTTAGACTATTTTTTGTGGGGCTACGTCAAGTCTAAAGTCTACAGAAATAAGCCAGCAACTATTCCAGCTTTGGAAGACAACATTTCCGAAGAAATTCGGGCTATTCCGGCCGAAATGCTCGAAAAAGTTGCCCAAAATTGGACTATCCGAATGGACCACCTAAGACGCAGCCGCGGTCAACATTTAAATGAAATTATCTTCAAAAAGTAAATGTCATGAACCAATCTAACGTTTCAAATAAAGAACCGATGAGATTTTGCAAATTTTATGCGTTTTTTTTTTTTAAAAAGTTATCAAGCTCTTAAAAAATCACCCTTTAAAATAAATCCGTTATTTTTCAAAGATATGGGCTAAGTAATTTGTATCTCGCATTGTATAAGTATAATCGGCCGGCTATACATATTGATAGAGACTCTGTCTGTAGAAGCTTCGAGAAATTTTTTCAAATTGACTGTCACAATAGCAACGAGAGTTTCTATAACGCCACGTCCAGCGTAGACACGACAAATGCGGTTCAGGCGGTGCGGTGTGCTTTATAAGGTGAACAGAATAATTCATATTTCAAGCTTTGAAGAAGTCAAAAAAGACATTGATTTAGGTGACTTTTGAAATCAAAAAGAATCGGCTAATGCCGATGCTTACATTTGTGGCTGAACTGGTCCGATTAATTGGTCGGACTCTACCACTTAATGCACTACGTAGACGTTCCTGTTAATTTTTGAGCAATTAAAAGCATCAATGACTGTTCATTCAATATGCTGTGTTGCAATAGTAACATGATTTATTGCGGATTTTGTATGATAGTTTCTATTAATATTCTACATTATCTTTGAGTTATCACCGGTTTCCGCCAAGTTCTCTTTAAATTCTCCTTTAGCATTTGTTTGTCTTCTTCTTTTTATTAACATTATAAACAGTATTACTTGAAATACTATAAATCGTAACTAACTCGAAACACTAGTCTTAATCTTGCTAACAATCTCCGAGTGAGTGAGTGTTATGAGTGAGATTCAAGTACGTAATAATTTTAAATAAAAAACAAAAACAAAAAAATTAAAAATTTGAAAAATTTGAAAAATACAAAAAAATATTAAAAAATAAAAAAAAAAACAAAAAGGGATTCTACGTCCACGTCTTTAATCCTGGGTTTCGCTAAATTCGGATAATAATAGTGCGTAAATCAATGATTTTTCATCATGTTCTGAGTTGGTTTTTTATTTGTAGCTCATACAAATATTGCTGTCCCAAAATTCCCTTTGGGGGGTAAAAAGGTGATGAAATAAGGAACATTTTAAGATATTTTCGAAAAAAATCGAAGGGGGCATAAAGGGTTAAAAAATTATTTTTTAAATTTTTGCTATGAAATATTAATATTAAACAATTTTACGATACACAGTTTTAAAGTTTAAGAAATTCTGTACAAAAAAGTCAAATGGTGTTTTAAAATCTGTTCATTAGTTTTAAAGTTATGGCGGTTCTGTTCCAGCATTTTGTTAATGATTTTCTACAATAGCAATGCACTTAAAGAGACAACATCAAATAAATTGGTTTGTTTGAGGCACGTTTCAAGACTTTCCGCCGAGGTCACAACCATTGACAATAAACTGCTGCAGTAATACGGTTTTAATAGTCGAATTTCATTCTCATCCCAGGGTTGGATCTATGAAGTGACGTTTTGGGGAAAATGCGCAAAAGCCTACAATATTATTTGAAGATTGAACAAAGAGAATTAAAAACAAGTAAGGAAGGGCTAAGTTCGGGTGTAACCGAACATTTTATACTCTCGCAATTTATTTATTTAACTTTATTTTATTATATAATACACAATTTGACCCACATATTCGTCATATATATTGTATAAAGTCCATTGAAAGTTGGAAACCATAATATTAGGTTAGAAGCACCGAGGTCCTCGTGTTCGATATATGGTTTCGCCGATTTTTAGAATGGGGCTGCCACACTATTAACATAATATCTGTGCAAAGTTCTGCACCGATATCTTCACTAGTGTTTACTTTATATATTGTAAAGTAAACGATTCAGATCGTCTTCAAAGTTCTGGTATATAGGAAGTAGGCGTGGTTGTGAAGCGATTTGGCCTATTTTCACAACATATCATTGGGATGTAAGGAAACTATTACAAGCCAAGTTTCATTGAAATCGGTCGAGTAGTTCCTGAGATATGGTTTTTGACCCATAAGTGGGCGACGCCACGCCCATTTTCCATTTTGTAAAAAAATCTGAGTGCAGCCTTCATCTGCCATTTCTTATGTGAAATTTAGTGTTTCTGACGTTTTTCGTTAGTGAGTTAACCCACTTTTAGTAATTTTCAACCTAACTTTTGTATGGGAGGTGGGCGTGGTTATGATCCGATTTCTTTCATTTTTGGACTGTATTAGGAAGTGGCTAAAAAAACGACTGCAGAAAGTTTAGTTTATATAGCTCTATTGGTTTGCGAGATATGTACAAAAAACTTAGCAGGGGGCGGGGCCACGCCCACTTCCCCAAAAAATTTACATCCAAATATGCCCCTTCATAGTGCGATCCTTCATTCCAAATTTTATTTCCATAGCTTTATTTATGGCTTAGTTATGGCACTTTATGTGTTTTAGGTTTTCGCCATTTTGGGGGCGTGGCAGTGGTCCGATTTTGCTCATTTTAGAAAGCAACCTTCCTATGGTGCCAAGAAATAAGTTTGCCAAGTTTCATCAAGATATCTTCATTTTCACTCAAGTTACAGCTTGCACAGACGGACGGACGGACAGACGGACAGACAGACATTCGGATTTGAACTCCACTCTTCACCCTGATCACTTTGGTATATATAACCCTATATCTACCTCGTTTAGTTTTGGGTGTTACAAACAACCGTTATGTGAACAAAACTATAATACTCTCTTTAGCAACATTTGTTGCGAGAGTAATAAATTAATTTAAATGAATTTCGATTGCTATTTTTTAAGTGAATTATACGAGTATGCTGCAACTTCATGTTGCCTAGCCACTAGGGCTTACAAAAAAGTTTGTAACTCAACTTCGGAGTTTATTCAGCTTGACTCCGTAACGAGCAAGAAGCTAGAGAGTATTTGGACATTCCGTTAAATTTTGGTGCTATATTTTTCCGGAAGAGCTTTCTGTAAAATTGATGTTTTTACTCAAGCAATGCTCCAGACCCGTATTGCAGCTGGAAATGTGTACATATGTAAGTCAGGACGCATTACAAATTAGCTGTGAAATGCTTTGAAATAGATTTTGATGGCAACCCTTCTAAATATATTCAAACTTTTTAAGAACACTCTGCTGGTTTCAAAATATTATTTTCAGAAAATTATAAACATACAGAGGGTAGTCAAAATTATTTACACTTCGAACGTTTTTTTTACAAAACTTACAGAAAATGCATTCGCTTGTTGTTGTTGTTGTTGTCACAGGGTAACAAAATGCTATGTTGTTGTAATGCTTGATCTAATGATAAGGAAATGAACTGAATGAATGAAGTAGTCAAAAAAAGTTGTGTGTATACTTGAACTTTATTGCATCAATAACACCCTGCTTTATGGTCCGAATTGATTCAAGACAATTGTGCGTTAAGTTAACAGTTAATTTAGACCAAATGTCGGTAATTTCGGCGTTTTCGTTATTTATATCAATCGCCCTCTGATATTTAACGAAAGACCAAACATTTTGACTAAAGTTTTGATTAGGGCTGTACGGAAGTCAACTTGATTTGCTTCATTTAAAACTATTGTAGGTAAAGATCCTTCATGAAATGTAGCATTGTCCTGTTGTAAAATGTAGTCAATAGTTGGAAAAGGCCGACTAACCACTACTATGGCATGGTCATGTGAATTCTGATATATCCGGATTATTTAGGGTCACTAAATTAGTACCAAATCTCCAAAACAGAAATAAGGAAAATTTCCCCAAAGAATCAAAATAATCAAAAATCATCACTCCCGACTCTATTTAGCGTCTAAGCTGCATTATTCTTCTTCTCACGTGGTAAATGCATAAAGCGTTTACTAAAGAAGCCCTGGAACAAAAAATCAGCCTTATCTGTCCACGACAGGCTTTAGGATGCACTTTAAGGCAAATGAGAGGCATATCGCTTTTTTGGTATCGGAAATAAAGCTTTTTTGGTTTCGGAAGTGGTCAACTTTATACAGAACGTATGTATTTATGTTACTATTTTAAAATGTCCTTAGCAGTGTAGCATCATTGGCTGTTCATGCAATATGCTGATTCGATGATGCTGCAATATTAAGAGGACTAATTGTGAGATTTTGTATGACAGTTCCTACTAATCTTCTGCATTCTCTTTGAGTTATCACAGGTTTCCGCCCAATTATCTTTAAATTGTCCTTGCAATACTTCGTTTCCTTCTTTTTAATAACATTATAAACAGTATTCCATCAAATTCTATAACTTTTAACTAACTCCGAAGCCTAAACCCGAGTCTTAAACTTAGTAACAGTCTCCAATCTAGTTATAATCAATAATTCCTTTGTTTTCGATATTTTATTTACCAATTTTTATATTTTAAGGATGAGTTAGGTTGTTAAGAATGCAATAGAATCAAATTACTACTTTTGCTCAAACCAAATCCAAGGATAAAGGCTAAATCGCCGTGTGTAAATACTTTTGACTGCGAGTCTTCAGTTCATTTGCCTATTTCTCCGCCATATTTCAAGCTATTCTTGCCAAACCGACTTCATTCGCTCGGGAATAGATCAAGGTTTACAACAACATAGCATTTTGTGACCCTGCGAACACAACAACAACAAGCGAAAGCTTTTTGTGTGAAACTTAAAAAAAAAACGTCCGATATGTAAATAATTTTGACTACCTCTGTATGTATTTAGTTACATTTTGACAACGTGAAGGCGGATTTTTAAGGATATGCAGTGAAAGCAAACAAGGTTGGTTCATAGAAATATAAGTTCGGAACTGATAAGGACAACATTTTTATAATAAAGCTACAGTGATCTTAAATTTGCTCCTCAGTTTAACGCAAACGTCGTCGGATCGTTATCTCTAACTTTTTGGTGTGAATTGATCAGCATTGGTGAGTTATTTATTCTTTCTAATTTCATGGGGCTTAACTACCCGAGAATCTGTGGTTTAAGATAAAAAGCACCATCGAGACGAACAAACACTCACTGTTTTTTAAGATATTTTTTCAAATTTCCACTTTCAGGTAGTTTTTTGCAAAATAAATCACAATTTAACGGTTATCGTCATTTATATACTTTCACTCTCAGTGAAAAGTCTTGTTGATACACTGAAAGAATTGCCACCGGTGGGTGGCCAGCACCACAAGCTGATGTTGGTGGCGAAAAAGTTTGTGGTGTAAATAAAGAGTGTGTTGAACGTTTTCTTTGCGATGCAGATGGGGCGGTGGTTAAAAGTGGTCAACAGATCATCGATATACGAATGATTGGGAAAGATCCATGTGGCTATTTGGAAGTATGCTATAGTACAGAAGATAAGGTATCTGTAGACAACTTGGAATTTCGATACGAGCTCTCTTCACTCTCAATTTCTTTTCTTTCAGTTAACGGAACCCAACATACCAATCCAACCAGCCGAGAGACACGAAGGTTGTGGTTATCGTAATCCAATTGGTGGCGAGACCTTAATTATTTACGAATGTGGTGGCTCTGTACATTGCGCGCGTCAAACGTCAAACCACAAGCATTTATGGTACGCGCCGGAGAGTGGTATACACGAACCAAACAGGAGGTGTTGCAACATCAAGATGTACGAGTCAAGGAAATCATTCGTCACGTGAAATACAACAAGGGCAAGTCTACCCGAATCGAACGTCAATTTATACCATTCATGTTGCTCTGCCTCTGGTTGGGGCAAATATAAGTTCGGTAAAGATGGTATACACCAGCTTATTTTGAAAAAGATCGAGTTACCTATGGTGCCACGTACTACTTGCCAATCAAATCTTCGTAAAACACGTATGGGACGATTTTTCCATTAGGATCAGAGTGTAATATTTTTGGTTTTGTTGATGCTGGTGATGGCTGGAGGTGGGGAAGGCGTAATGTTCAGAAGTTCAACCAAAAGACTCAAGCAGCTCACGACTTCCGGTCCGGGTGTCATGATGAATAGTATCTCCCCTGGTCTCTAACTCTCTCCCCTGACAGTTATTTTACCAGGGGAAATACGACAGGGGAGAGACGTTTTCGTGAATAATTTTATTGTTTTAATTTACTGAATTATTTTATGGGTTCTTTATTTATTTTCCTTTAATTATCACAGTATTAGTAACTTAGGACAATAAAGGCAAATAAATTAAATGAATAGTATACGTTATATGAATTGCCAGGGTAGAGACGAAATTAGTTTGCGAATCAAGTACACCGCACGATCGGGCCGCAATAATTAAAAAACTACAGCGTTCAAACGGATTTCGCGATTAGTATTATCAACCTCAAGCTAAGAGCATATTCTTGAGCACTTTTTTCAATGCGGCCATCTTTAAATTTATGTCGTACAAAACAAACAAAATTTGGCAGGGTAGATACATAAAAAAATCGGGACAAAAGATGATTTTAAAAGTATATGATATATATACTTTTATTTTTTATTTAACAATACTAAATTTTAATTATTTTTAGCATCTCATAAAAAAATATATCTATTGTCCGAAAGTTAAATAAAAAGTAGCAACGGGACAAGCCAGGGGAGAGACTTTTTTAAGACTTTGTAAGGAATTTCAAAAAAAATTGTTTTAATTATGCATTAAATTGTAACGTTATTTAATACACTACATTAATATGATGTGATTCATTTAAAAAAATAGCTACATAAAGGACAAAAACAATACTTTAAGCTGATTGCCGCACATCTTAGCTCTTATCGTAGAATTACCCATATATAGGTTAGTAAGTCAGATATCTCAACAAAATTAAGTAAAATTTTAAACAATATTTGACGCTCCCAAAACAATTCCGCACTCGCTTTACTTTTTCTACAACATGGCCACCGATCGTGCTGCCACCCACTATTTATTTTAATTATTTAGATATATAATTTACATATTTTATAAAGCTGCCACATTATTTAGATATATAATTTACATATTTTATAAAGCTGCCACAGTTCGACCATCCTGACTTGTAATCGTCCCGATTACGCTTTCATTAGAGAGACTATGGTTTAACCAAGGCTTCATATTTGCTACTTCCCATATTCCTTCATATGGAATTTGACTAAGTTGAAATCCCTCGACGTCTCTGAGTAAATACCTGTCGTTAGGAAGTGTTTTGCAAACTCTATAGGGACCTTTAAACTTGGGGGCAATCTTTAAAATTATCACGTACTTGAATCTAGTCTACGTAATAATTAAAAAAAAAAGCAAAAACAAAAAAAAAAAAAACAAAAAAAAAATTAAAAATTTTAAAAATACAAAAAAATTAAAAAAAATTAAAAAAAATATTAAAAAATAAAAAAAAACAAAAAGGGATTAAATGTCTGGTACGTCTACGTCGTTAATCCTGGGTTACGCTAAATTCTGATAATAATAGTGCATAAATCAATGATTTTTCATCATGTTCTGAGTTGGTTTTTTATTTGTAGCTCATACAAATATTGCTGTCCCAAAATTCCCTTTGGGGGGTAAAAAGGTGATGAAATAAGGAACATTTTAAGATATTTTCGAAAAAAATCGAAGGGGGCATAAGTTGTTAAAAATTCCAAAAAAAATTTTTTTTTAATTTTTTGCTATGAAATATTAATTTTAAAAATTTTTACGATATACAGTTTCAAAGTTTGAGAAATTCTGTACAAAAAAGTCACATGGTGTTTTAAAATCTGTTCATTAGTTTTAAAGTTATGGCGGTTCGAAAATTTTTTTACAAAAAACTTTGGCCCCTTATAATATGGCAACCCCGCGTTACACAGACCTAAAACCATATGTTTTATTTTAGGTTTTACATGTACTATAAGATATATAATTGCCAAAGAAAATAAAGAACTTTTTTTTTCAAGTGGCTTTTTTTCCAGAGAATGCCCCATATAGGTTAGTAAGTCAGATATCTCAACAAAATTAAGTAAAATTATCATCACATAAAATCTTGGATAATATGTAGTTTGGTGGCAAAAAATATGTAGCTAAAGAGGCCCAGGAATTACCACAGTCCCAATATTCTATATTTGTATGATTATTTTTTTTCTCTAGTGGACTTAGTGCCAAATATGTAGATCAAATTGTATGTTCTCTTAATAAAATTACATAAATAAATTGCGAGAATATATAATGTTCGATTACACTCCAACTTAGCCCTGCCTTACTTGTTTATACAAAGAATCCCAATACCAATACCCGAAAGTTTTTCCACGCATTTGAGCTATGCAAATTGCGAGAGTATTAAATGTTCGGTTACACTCGAACTTAGCCCTTACTTATTGTTTTTTTTCAGAAGTTTTGTTTTTCTTTTGTAGGCTAAGTACATATCGGAGCGTCCACGTACTCTGTATCATTGATAAGCTCGGACTGAGTATTTTTAGTTGTCAATCTTTCATTTTAAATAAGAGATTGGCTATTAAAATTAGTTCGAAACTGATAAGAACAATATATTGAGAATAAAGCCAGAGAGATTCTAAATTGGCTTCTCAGTTGAATACAAACCTTCGTCGGATCGTGAGCTTTAATTTTAATTGAGCGATTGCATTTGTGAGTTATATATTTTTGTTCTAATTTCTATAGATACCATGAACGAACAAAGATGGATATTGGGACAACTTAGTATAATCTACAGACAATTATCTGTGTAAAATATACTTGTTTGATAGGACTACTTAATCTAATGTTCATCTTAGTGTTGCATGTTAGTCTTTTACTACGGTATTTGTCAATCTCAACAAGACCGACAAGAAAATATTTTGGCAAAATTTCGAGGAGCTTTGCTTAGCTTGCGCAACCTGTGGAAATAACATCGTGGCGAAGCTTCCTTCATTGCTTAACATTAATTTAAATTATTAAATTTCCATTTTCAGGTAGTTAGCTGCAAAATGAATCGCAATTTGACGATTATCGGCATTTATTTGCTTCTCCTCTCGATTACAATAACACAAGCTCAACCTAAGAAAAGTGTTGATGAGATGTTAAATGAAATATTTTCAAAACTTCATCCATCAACACCACGACCACAACATACAGCAACCACGTTATATCCGAATCAAAAAATTCCATCATCTCACCGTGATGTTGGTGGTGGAAAAGTTTGTGGTGTAAATAAAGAGTGTGTTGAACGTTTTCTTTGCGATGCAAAAGGGACGGTGGTAAGAACGGGTGAAACCGTCATCGATATACGAGAGAATTTCGGAAATCCATGTGACTATTTGGAAGTATGCTGTAGTATAGACGATCAGGTATTTGTAGACAACTTGAAATTTCGATACGAGCTCTCTTCACTCTCATTTTCTTCCCTTTCAGTTAACTGAACCGAACATACCAATCCAACCAGACGAGAGACACGAAGGTTGTGGTTATCGTAATCCAACCGGTGTAGGTTTCAGAATTACTGGCGACAAAGACGGCGAGTCACAGTTTGGTGAATTCCCTTGGATGGTTGCCATTTTTCGTGAAAAGGTAATTGATGGCGAGACCTTAAATATTTACGAATGTGGTGGCTCTGTAATTGCACCAAATGCTGTCCTGACTGCTACACATTGTGCGCGAAACATTGAGCCACACTTATTGGTAGCACGAGCCGGAGAGTGGGACACACAAACCAAACAGGAGGTGTTGCCACATCAAGATGCACGTGTCAAAGAGATCATTCGTCACGAGAACTACAACAAGCGCAAACTCTTCAACGACATAGCGCTATTCATTTTGGAAACACCTTTCATTTGGCAGGAAAATGTACGTCCCATCTGTTTGCCTGAACCGGACGTCAATTTCGATCATTCACGTTGTTATGCTTCTGGTTGGGGCAAAGATAAGTTCGGTAAAGATGGTATACCACAGGTTATTTTAAAAAAGATCGATTTACCTATGGTGCCACATGATACTTGCCAATCAAATCTACGTAAAACACGATTGGGACGACTTTTCCGTTTGGATCAGAGTTTCATTTGTGCCGGTGGCGAAGAAGGCAAGGATACATGCGAAGGTGATGGCGGCTCACCATTAGTGTGCCCCGTTCCGAATAACCCAAAACGTTACTATCAAGCTGGTATTGTGGCCTGGGGTATTGGTTGTGGTGCTGCAAATTTGCCAGGTGTCTACACAAATGTGGCGTATCTTCGCAATTGGATCAACGAAAAGCTTTCTGCACGAGGCATTGATTTCAGTCATTTCACGGTTTAAGAAATAATCAGTTTTGTTGAAAATGTGCAGTTGAAAAATACAAAAAATGTGAGTTTTAAAGCAACAAAACTTGTTTCGGATCTCTAGTTAATAAATAATATATAACGAAAACTTTCACCCATATATTACTTTTTCTTCTTATATTCTCGAGATAAGTGAACTGATGTAAATCTGATAGCTTTAACACATTTCTTCCGTTTAACATATAAAGATGGTGAAAGTAAAATATATTTGGCGATTCTTTATTGGTATTAATTAGACAGTTAATTTTTCCCCCGTTGTACCGTTGTTATTGATTAAAAGATACCAAAACTTCACTCTATACCGAATATCTCTGGCCGGTATAAATCAAAAAGAGATAGGATAGCGTATATTTAAACATTTTTAATTTTGTTTATACATTGAATACAACGATATGGTGTACTTGGATTTAATAAGTCAACTTGACAAACTTGGCAGTAGCCACTTTTATGGTGTAGCCGGTAAACTGAAGACTCCTTCAAATTTTTTAATTACCATAAAATAATATTAGAAATAAAGAAAGCTTTTTTTACAAAGCTCGGAATGGTGCTAAGAATTCTCAGGATTTGCTGCCTAATACACACTATTACACTAGTACACTATTGTCCGCGTCGATTACATAAATTTTCCGGAAAAGAAAGTCGATCAACATCTTGTTATAACTCTCGTTATTCCTCATATCGAAATCCACACGAGGATTTGACTCGTTCCACTAATCCGGACTCATCTGAGAAGACCATCGATGAAAATTGTATTTGGCTTCCTTCATTTACAGCGTCACATCGGAAGAGCTATTGTGCTTCAAATGATCTGCCGGCTTCAGTTCTTGGACCAACACAATCGTATACGATTATAGAGCCAAATCCAAACACGGAATGGTGGCATGAATATTATGATCATTTTCGAATTTCTCGCACACTTTCGGGTCAAAGACCATATCTCAAGAACTACTTGGCCAATTTCAATAAAATTCCGTACATAATATTGCTTTGGCATTCTGGTATTACCGATAGAAAATGAGCGAAATCGGTTCACAACCATGTCTACTTCCCATATAACTCAATATTGAATTCTATCTGATTCGTTGATTTTATAATTTATAAATCAAGAGCCAATGAAGATAGCGGAATAAAATATATCGAACATTAAGAACTCAGTGACTTAGGGTAATTTTCTGTACCAAAAAGGGATAAAATATGGTTTTAACTTCCCCTAGTTCCCGTCCGTATATATCGGTTAATATATGAAATAACTTAGTAAGTAAGTACGCTTACGCTTTTATACTCTTGATGTATCTTCGTGGTGAAAATAAGTAAAATTGGTTCAAAAATTACCTTAGCCCTCATATACAACCTGAACTTAGACCTTCCTTACTCGTTATTTATTTATTTAACTAATTTGTAGTACTGGTTAAGGGTGACAAAAATATAACATATACTATTTTTGGATGTGCATTCGTAAAATGTAACAAATGGATGATATGGATAACACATGGAATAAACAAGTAAGGAAAGGCCAAGTTCGGGTGCAACCGAACATTTTATACTCTCGCAATTTATTGATGTCGACCCATATATTCGGCATAAAGTTCATTAGAATAACGTAAATCATCATAAATAGTATATGGGGACTGAGGTAATTTCTGAACCGATTTCACTCGTTTTCACTACCAAGATACAATATACTGAAGACTATACGCTCACTTAATTTTATATTACCTATAATTAGGTATATGGGATCTAGGGGAAGTTATGACCCGATTTTAACAATTTTAGGTAAAGAGACAAACTGTTATAAAAACAAGTAAGGAAGGGCTAAGTTCGGGTGTAACCGAACATTTTATACTCTCGCAATTTATTTATTTAACTTAATTAATATTATATAATACACAATTTGACCCACATATTCGTCATATATATTGTATAAAGTCCATTGAAAGTTATAAACCCTAATATTAAGCTGTGTTCGATATATGGGGCCTTGAAAACCTATGGTCCGATTTTGGCGATTTTTAGAATGGGGCTGCCACACTACAAACATAGTATTTGTGCAAAGTTCTGCACCGATATCTTCACTAGTACTTACTTTATATATTGTAAAGTTGACGATTCAGATCGTCTTCTAAGTTCTGGTATATAGGAAGTAGCCGTGGTTGTGAAGCGATTTGGCCAATTTTCACAACATATTATTGGGAGGTAAGGAAACTATTACAAAGCAAGTTTCATTGAAATCGATGGAGTAGTTCCTGAGATATGGTTTTTGACCCATAAGTGGGCGACGCCACGCCCATTTTCCATTTTGTAAATAATCTGAGTGCAGCTTCCATCTGCCATTTCTTATGTGAAATTTAGTGTTTCTGCCGTTTTTCATTAGTGAGTTAACTCACTTTTAGTAATTTTCAACCTAACCTTTGTATGGGAGGTTGGGGTGGTTGTTATAAGATTTCTTTCATTTCTGGACTGTATAAGGAAATGACTAAAAGAAACGATTGCAGAAAGTTTGGTTTATACAGTTTTTTTTTTTGGTTTGCAAGATATATACAAAAAACCTATTTAGGGGCGGGGTCACGCTCACTTAAAAAGAAATTACATCCAAATGTGCCCTTCCCTAATGCGATCCTCTGTACCGAACTTTATTTTCATAACTTAATTTATGGCATAGCTATGACACTGTATAGGTTTTAGGTTTTCGCCCTTTTGTGGGCGTGGCAATGGTCCGATTTAATATATTCATATCATTAATATATCTCAATTTTTACACAAGTTATCGCTTTTACGGACAGACGGACAGACATACATTTCAACTCCACTCGTCATCCTGATCATTTATATATACATATATAACCCCAAATCTAACTCTTTTATTTCTTGGTGACACAAACTACCGTTATGTGAACAAAACCATAATACTCTCTTAGCAACTTTTGTTGCGAGAGTATAAAAAATTAAATATAATTTTTGGAATCAGAAGAATGCATGACAAATTATAATATTCCCATAGTATACTTTTTTCTAATCTAAAATAGCTTCTAATACATATACACCTGCATTTATATGTATTTCATATATGTAAGTCGCCTATTAAATGGAACACTTTCATTGCCTTCCTAGAAAAACGAACCATTAAAGAGATGACGCATAGAGAAACTACAGTGTACGCTCGATAATCACTGCTCAACTTGCATCACAACTCGACTAACCACAGATTTCTTTGTTGGTGAGAATGTTTTCTTGTGGACATCATAATTTGGTATCAAAAATGAATGGATTCATGGAAATATCCTAATCTCTCCTCACTCCTATGACTCGTTCAAAATTCTTTTTTGTTTAAGCCGAAATGTGAGTTTAGCAATATTGTCTGTCAATTAAACATTTAATTATTTCCGGAGGTTCTTAAACATTAAATGCTTCGTAATTCGATCAAAATCATCTGTATCGCAATTTGGTTTTCTAACAGGCGTTATAAATGCTAATTATTATTTAAAAATTACCGCAGCTTTCAGAAGTTTGTACTCAGTTGACAATGACCTAACGAAGTAGTCGGCCATATTGGGGGTTGACCTAATGCATTTAAGCGTTAAGTAGATCTGCCACCAAGCTATCTTGCAGTATAAGATTCCGAAAGAGCGTATTTTTTTCCAAAGGAGTTTTTCCTTGCTGAATTAAATCATTTTAGTAGGTTCAACATAACATTTGTATCGTTGGTGGGCGTGGTTACTATCCAAATTCTTCCATTTTACTGTATAAGAGAGTTGCTAAGAGAAACGGCCCTGAAGAGTTTTGTTGATATAGCTTTAGTAGTATACGAGCTATGTACAAAAAACTTAGTAAGTGGTTGGGCCACGTCCTCTTTCCAAAAGAAAAAAATACATTCAAATATGCCCATTCTTAATTCAAAAGCTAAATGGTAAATATCGTAAAAGCTTTCGTTTTTCTTTAGAAGCTACATAAGTACTCATCGAAACATCCTCGTACTTTAACCTTTATTAATTGATAACCTCAGAGTGAGCTCATTTCTTTAGAATACTTGCGATTTAAATTAAAGATTGGTGTTTTCAAAGTATATGCCCGAAAATGATAAGAACAATTATTGTATTTCCATATACATACATATAAAGCCCAAATGATCTTAAATTGGCTTCTCAGTTTGAAATAAACAATCGTCGGATCATTCGCTTTAAATTTGTCTTACTGATCGGTCGGCATTGGTGAGTTGTATAATTCTTTTTAAATAGTCTTACCTGCTAATAGTACCATCTGCTGACAGTTATTTCTGTAGTTTACTAGTTAATCTTTTACTACGGTATATGTATTTGTATAATTATTTGAAGAGGTTCATTGTTGCACTTTCTAAGCTCTGACAACTTTTATAAAATTGAGAAGAATCTTCTTTAATTGTTTTTTAAAATCTCCATTTTCAGGTAGTTTGCTGCAAAATGAATCACAATTTAACGGTTATCGCCATTTATTCGCTTCTTCTCTCGGTTATAACAACACAAGCTCAACTTAAGAAAAGTGATGATGAGATGATAAAAGAAATATTTTCAAAACCTCAACCATCAACACCACGACCACAACCTACAGCAACTACGTTAAATCCGAATCAAAGAATTCCAGTACCACACCGTGATGTTGGTGGTGGAAAAGTTTGTGGTGTAAATAAAGAGTGTATTGAGCGTTTTCTTTGCGATGCAAAAGGGAAGATGGTACGAAGTGGTGAACACATCATCGATATACGAGGGAATTTCGAAAATCCATGTGACTATTTGGAAGTATGCTGTAGTATAGGCGATACGGTATTTGTAGACAACTTGGAATTTCGATAAGAGTTCTTCTCACTCTCATTTGCTTCTCTTTCAGATAACGGAACCGAACATACCAATCCAACCAGCCGACAGACATGAAGGTTGTGGTTATCGTAATCCAACTGGTGTAGGTTTCAGAATTACTGGCGGCAATGAAGGCGAGTCAGAGTTTGGTGAATTCCCTTGGATGGTTGCCATTTTTCATAAAGAGGTAATTGGTGGCGAGATCTTGGATATTTACGATTGCGGTGGTTCTGTAATTGCACCAAATGTTGTCCTGACTGCTGCACATTGTGCGCGAAACATTGAGCCACACTTATTGGTAGCACGCGCCGGAGAGTGGGACACACGAACCAAACAGGAGGTGTTGCCACATCAAGATGCACGTATCAAAGAGATCATTCGTCACGAAAACTACAACAAAGGCACACTCTTCAACGACGTAGCGCTATTCATTTTGGAAACACCTTTCAGTTGGCAGGAAAATGTACGTCCCATCTGTTTGCCTGAACCGGATGCCAATTTCGACTATTCACGTTGTTATGTCTCGGGTTGGGGCAAAGACAAGTTTGGTAAAAAGGGTACAGAACAGGTTATTTTAAAAAAGATCGATTTACCTATGGTGCCACATGATACTTGCCAATCAAATCTTCGTAGAACACGTGTGGGACGATTTTTCCGTTTGGATCAGAGTTTCATTTGTGCCGGTGGCGAAGAAGGCAAGGATGCATGCAAAGGTGATGGCGGCTCACCATTGGTGTGCCCCGATCCGAATAACCCGAAACGTTACTATCAAGCTGGTATTGTGGCTTGGGGTATTGGTTGTGGTGCTGCAAATGTGCCAGGAGTCTATGCAAGTGTGCCGTATCTCCGCAATTGGATCAACGAAAAGCTTTCTGCACGAGGCGTTGATTTCAGTCATTTTACGGTTTAAGAAATAATATACATACATCAATTTTGTTGAAAATTTCCTTAATTTAAGAATTGAAAAATGCTAAAATGTGAGTTTTAAAGCCACAACACTTGTTGTGAACCTCTTGTTAATAAATAATATACAGTTATAGACATTTAATTAAACGCACTTACATTTTTGTTATTATTTTTTAAATTTAAAAATTTTTCATTATTATTATTTTTGCATTATCACTTAGCATTAATTAAGAAATCATTTTAAAAATAGTTTTTAATTATTTTACAAAAAAATGTTGATCAAAATATTTGTTGTCCTGTAAATTTTTTCAATGTAATGCAGCTGGATAAATAACATTTTTTGTCACTATTAGTCGGGTTCAATCACACAGTTTCGGCGAATGAAGATTGCAAGGCATAATAATGACAATGATGATGATCCAACTTTGAGACGCAAAAGATGCGGCGGCATCCGCCGTTTTCCAATAGAAATAATAGAAATTCCACCGGATAATTCACTGCTTCGTCTTCATTTCAACACGATCGATCGATTTGTATGAACACAAATCTCCCGGAATTTGACTTTGAATTGTATAGTTTAAGTCATCGGTATTTTCGGCAGCAACCAATCGTAGTTAATAATAATAATTTTGACCAATGTTCGGATAAACATTCGTGATGAGTTCATCTCTCGCTGAAGTAAATTGACAAATGGTAGGTAGAAACGATATCAAATCATTGGAAGTATCAACCGGAATTTGCCTATTTCCAATTCTTAGCAGTTCTTCTGCGTAGTTATCCTGTCCTAACACTCGCATATTCATAGTCAATCAAACCGACACAAATACGATGACTTGAGACATGCGTTCAATTCATCCGCCGCTGTTAATTTCTAAATAACAGGAACTGTTTGTCAAAAATCTAACAGTATCATTACGGCACCAAAGCGACGATTATTATTCCACAGATCTTTCATTGTTCTGTCAAGTGCTTCTAGAGTGCACTCATATCAGTTTACAAATCTTCAACACTTTTGTGTTTCATTGATTTGCATGTTTAACGGAAGCTTCGGTGCCGAATATGCCGTCTTCCAACTTCTAGTAGCGTTGCAGCAATTCCAGTAGATGCGAGAGCCAACGCATTGCCATTTTGAGATCGTATTGTTGCCAAAATCAACGTTATCAGGAACATTTTCCCAGTTCCACCCGGGCGCATTAAGAAAAAATAGTCCAATGTTTTCATCATTGACAGCGTTCATCAATTCATCATAGGCACTCTTTTGCTGCTCATTCAATAATGGAACATTTCTTTGTACTTGTATAGAATAATGTAACAACCTACCAAAATTGCTAATTTTAACATTTTTAATTAAAACACTTTTCACATTGTTTTTTCGGCTATCGACCCCCTTATATAATTGAATCATGTTCAATTACAATTATCAATATATTTTAGTATAACTTCAAAACATTTCTTAACAAAGCAACAATGACAACCTTCTAAATATTTTATTATGTTTTTTTATTTATGTTGTCAATGTACATACATATGTACATATTATTTAGAAAACATTTGTGTGGGAAAAAGAAAATGGTATTTTTTAGGGGTTTCCAGGCAATTATTCGAGCTTTTCTCACCTTTTAAACGTTCTCTAGATCTCCATGAACATTTCAAGACTAAAATTAGCCAAATCGGTTGAGGCGTTCTCGACTAACGAACATCAATTGATTATTATACATACATACATACATCCCTACTAATATTATAAATGCGAATGTAAGTTTGTTTGTTACGCTTTCACGCAAAAACTACTGAACCGATCATCATTAAACATTGTACATATACTCTTGAAGGTACTAGAAGCAACATAGGGTACTTTATATTAAAAAAAAAAAATTAGATGATTTAGAAATGTCGCGCCCTCGACGAGACAATATTGATGATATTGATAATGGAATTGCACGAGAGCTAGATTATGATTTCATAGCACTGCAACATCAAGTGACAGAATTAGTTCCTCAATTACTTCCAGAGCAAAATCATGTTTTCCATCAAGTTTTACGTAAAATAGACTCCGGTAGTGGTGGTCTCTTCTTTCTCGATGCACCAGGAGGAACTGGAAAAACGTTTTTACTTAACTTATTATTAATGTCTGTCAGAAAAGACCAAAAAATAGCAGTTGCCGTAGCTTCGTCAGGTATTGCCGCGACGCTATTAAACGGCGGTCGTACGGCACATTCCGTTTTAAAATTACCATTGAATTTGGCACAGGAAGATTCGCCCATCTGTAATTTTAGTAAAAATAGTTCACGAGGTAGAATGCTGCGAGAATGCAATCTTTTAGTGTGGGATGAATGTACAATGTCTCACAAGAAGGCTATAGAAGCTTTAAACCGGACCCTCCAGGACTTGCGAGATAGTACAGATATAATGGGAGGCACGGTAGTTTTATTGGCTGGTGATTTCCGTCAAACCCTCCCAGTGATTCAGAGGGGGACACCAGCAGATGAAATACAATCGTGCATTAAATCGTCAAGCTTATGGTCGACAGTTGAAAAACTCCGCCTGAAAACGAATATGAGGGTGCATCTTCATAATGACGTGGATTCAGGACTTTACGCAGAAATGTTGTTGAAAATTGATGATGGTTGTTTAGACGTTGACGCTGAAGGCTACATATCACTGTCAAGAGAATTTTGTAATTTAGTAGAAAGTTATGTGGATCTCATTGCTAATGTTTTTCCGGAATTACAACAAAATTTGTGTAGTGATCAGTGGTTGTGTGCAAGAGCAATATTAGCACCAAACGAGGTTCAGGGAGAAATGAAGGAATATTTGTCAATGGATACAATTATGGATACGGAACTAAGTACTTCATATCCTGTGGAGTTTTTAAATTCACTTGAACTATCGGTACACCCCGTCACATAAACTTCAATTGAAACTAAATGTACCAGTAATGCTTATGCGAAATCTAGATGCTCGGATAACTAAATTGGGACAAAACATACTTGGTGCTACTATTTTAACAGGTGTCGGTAAGGGAAATAGTGTTATAATACCTCGGATACCAATTATTCCCACTGACCTTCCATTCAAATTTAAAAGGATTCAGTTTCCCGTCAAGCTTAGCTTTGCTGTTACTATAAACAAGGCACAAGGACAAACATTACAGGTAGCAGGAGTGCATTTAGAAAACCCATGCTTCTCTCATGGTCAGCTTTATGTAGCCTGTTCACGTGTATCCAATGCCAGGAATTTACACAAATTTGCACGCGACAGGAAAACTTATAACATTGTCTACAAAAATATCTTAAATTAATACTTTGTATTTTATTTTTTTAAATTGTTAGAATTCAGAATTATTTATTTGTGTTACGGTGAAATATATTTTAACATTTGTTGTTGCATTTCAATAAGCATATATTAAAGTGTTGAAACTTCTGTGTATAGTAATTTTTAAAAATTGTTGATCTCAGCCAAACAATCAAATTTAGTTATCATATTGACTATTTCTATTATTATTTAATGACTCCACTGCGGGCGAAGCCGCAGGTAAAAAGCTAGTATATTATATTTCCCCCATTTTTTTAACATTTACCACTGTGTCTTCGCTCCTATTGGTGATGCTATATAGCCTATAGCCTTCCTCGCTAAAAGGACTATCCAATACAAAAAGAATTATTCAATTCGAACCAGTAGTTTCGGAGATTAGCGCGTTCAAACAAACAAACAAACAAACTCTTCAGCTTTATAATATTAGTATAGATTAAATTCATTGAATAAAACAAAATGGTGTATTTTGGATTTAACAACTCGACTTGAAAATCTTGGCAGCAGCCACTTTTATGGTGTAGCCGGTAAACTGAAGACTCCTTCAAATTTTTTAATTACCATAAAATAATATTAGGAATAAAGAAATCTTTTATTACCAAGCTCGGGCTGTTGCTCAGAATTTGCTGCCTAATCTTGTACTTGATAGAGACTATGTTGATATTTTCATATCGCATAGGAGATTCCTCTACAACCACCACCAAATGGTATAACAAGAAAAATTACATCCAAATATGCCCCTTCCTAGTGTGATCTTCTATACCAAATACTACTTTCATAACTTTTATGGATTAGTTATAGCTCTTTAACTGAATATATTAGGTTGGCAAATATCTCCTTTACGCCTGTTTGTCTTTTGAATTTCGGGGCTATGTATAAAGCGCAATAGAGCTCGTAGCTGGCAAGATGTATAGTATCTTTGAAAGGTCTTGACACAACCACACAAAACAACGCTGAGCATGATTGGTTTGGATATTGCGTTCAACAGTTATAGACGTGTAAACATGGAGTTCACTAACGGCGAAATTTGTGCTATTTAAAAGTTTTCCTTCGTTAAAGGTAAATCCGCTAGAGAAACGTTCCGTGAGATTAATGGTGTTTTGGGGGATGGTACTCTATCACTTTGAACTGCAGAGGAATGGGTTCAACGTTTCAGAGCGGATGAAAACGACACCATGGATAAGCAGATTATCGAACGAAACGGCGCATATTTGTACTAAATCCGATCACTGTGATTTGCTTGCTTAGTGAAAATCGAGAGTGGTAGTAGATAAATAGCAAAAACAGTTAAATTGCGATTCATTTTGCAGCAAACAACCTGAAAGTGGAAATTTGAAAAAATAACTTAAAAAACAATGAGTGTATGTTCGTCTCGATAACAATAAATAACGACTGTTTGCGGTAAACGGAGGAGCAAATTTAAGATCACTGTAGATTAATTATAAATATGTCGTCCTTATCAGCTTATATTCCAAATAGCCAATCTTTACTTTGAATTAAACAATTTCCATAGAAAAGCACGCAGTCCGACGTGTTCAATGATTAACGAGTACGATAGCGTTTATATATAAGTAAACAAGTCTTAATTCTTCTTAAGTCAAGACGTAACAAGGTTTCACAATACGGCCCGCTCAGTCTTGCTGTTTGGGCTCTCTTGCTTTTTGTTTGATGGCCACCAACAAAGAGTTGCCGCAGACAGTAATCAAATGCCTTAAAAAATGCACGGGGGCAAAATTGTAACTGCATATTTATCAGATTCAACTAAAGTTTTGACGGTAGTCGCCTATGAGAAGACACTTCATCATATTTATCTTGTGATAGTGGCGCCATGGGATAGTTTGCCTTAGTACTTATTAGATCCCCCTCGTATGCCACCACACAGTCCAAAATTTCGATTTCTTAAGAACAGTATGCCAATCATATGGAAAACAAAAATTGCAAAAAAAAAATTAAATATACTTTTTGGAATCAGAAGAATGCATGACAAATTATAATATTTCCACAGTATACTTTTTTCTAATCTAAAATGTCCTCTAATACATATACATATACCTCTAATACATTTATATATGTATTTCATATTTGTAAACAAACTATGGGACGATGGAGCCATATGTAGAAGTTCACGTAGGTGAGGAAAGTTTCTGACTGCCATTCACTTGGGAGTGGCCAGGAACGATTCTTTTACATGTGGCTCAAGCAGCTCACAACTTCCGGTCTTAGACCAAGTATCCTCTGGGTAGCCAACAGACATCCGTCTGGAAGCGAGCTAAAGTGAGAAGGCGAATCCCGCTTATGCGGTTGTGCGTTGGGCTTGGGACCCACCACATAAAAACGAATAACCAGTGAATAAGAAACACAGGCCTCGGATGAGAAACCCCCCTTTTGATGACGACCACGGCAAACGTATAAAGGACTATGATTTAAGGGCATGCACCTGGAATGTCCGGACCCTTAATTGGGAAGGTGCCTCTGCCCAGCTGGTTGATGTCCTCGTAAGAGTAAAGGCTGACATCACCGCAATCCAAGAAATGCGATGGACGGGACAAGGACGGAAGAAGGTGGGTCCTTGTGACATCTACTACAGCGGCCATATAAAGGAGCGCAAATTCGGTGTGGGATTCGTGGTGGGAGAGAGACTCCGTCGTCGAGTCCTGGCATTCACTCCGGTGGATGAACGTCTAGCCACAATCCGCATCAAAGCGAGGTTCTTCAACATATCGCTGATTTGCGCCCACGCCCCGACGGAAGAGAAGGACGAAGTGATCAAAGATACCTTCTATGAGCGCCTAGAACGTACCTATGAGCGCTGCCCCCGCCACGATGTCAAAATCGTGCTTGGCGATTTCAACGCTAGGGTGGGTAAAGAAGGTGTCTTTGGCACAACAGTCGGAAAATTCAGCCTTCATGACGAAACATCACCAAACGGTCTGAGGCTGATCGACTTCGCCGGGGCCCGAAATATGGTCATCTGTAGTACTAGATTCCAGCATAAGAAAATCCATCAAGCTACATGGCTGTCCCCGGATCGAATCACTCGCAACCAGATCGATCATGTTGTGATAGATGGACGACATGTCTCCAGTGTTTTTGATGTGCGTACGCTTCGTGGTCCCAACATCGACTCGGACCACTATCTTGTAGCAGCTAAGATACGCACCCGCCTCTGTGTAGAAAAGCGCACACGTCAACAAACACAAGGAAGGTTCGACATCGAGAAGCTGCAATCACAACCGACAGCCGAACGATTTTCTACTCGACTTGCACTCCTGCTCTCTGAGAGCACTCATCAGCATCTTGGTATAAGGGAGCTGTGGGACGGCATATCAAACTCCTTACGTACAGCTGCAACCGAAACCATTGGCTTTCGGAAAAGCCCAAAAAACAGCTGGTATGATGAGGATTGTCGTCTCGCAGTGGAGAGAAAACAGACTGCCTACCTCGCAATGTTGCGATCGACCGCAACACGAGCGGGATGGGAAAGATACCGAGAGCTGAAGAGGGAAGCGAGACGCATTTGCAGAAAAAGAAAGAAAGAGGCCGAAATGCGTGAGTATGACGAGCTTGACAAGCTGGCCGACAGGGGTAATGCTCGAAAATTTTACGAAAAGATCCGGCGACTAACTGAAGGTTTCAAGACCGGAGCACACTCCTGTAGGACCCCCAGCGGTGATCTAGTGGTTGATGACCAGAGTATACTGTGTTTGTGGAGGGAACACTTCTCCAGCCTGCTGAATGGCAGTGAAAGTACAACACCAGGAGATGGCGAACCTGATTCCCCAATCGACGACGATGGAACAGATGTTCCATTGCCCGACCGTGAAGAAATTAGAATAGCAATTACCCGCTTGAAGAACAACAAGGCGGCGGGGGCCGATGGATTGCCGGCCGAGCTATTCAAATACGGCGGCGAAGAGCTGATAAGGTGCATGCATCAGCTTCTTTGCGAAATATGGTCGGAAGAAAGCATGCCCGACGATTGGAATCTCAGTGTACTCTGCCCAATCCACAAAAAGGGAGACCCCACAATCTGCGCCAACTATCGTGGGATAAGCCTCCTTAACATCGCTTATAAGGTTCTATCGAGCGTACTGTGTGAAAGACTAAAGCCCACCGTCAACAAACTGATTGGACCTTATCAGTGTGGTTTTAGACCTGGAAAATCAACAACTGACCAGATATTCACCATGCGCCAAATCTTGGAGAAGACCCGTGAAAAAGGATCGACACACACCATCTATTTGTCGACTTTAAAGCTGCTTTCGACAGCACGAAAAGGAGCTGCCTTTATGCCGCGATGTCTGAATTTGGTATCCCCGCAAAACTAATACGGCTGTGTAAGTTGACGTTGAGCAACACCAAAAGCTCTGTCAGGATCGGGAAGGACCTCTCCGAGCCGTTCGATACCAAACGAGGTTTCAGACAAGGTGACTCACTATCGTGCGACTTCTTTAACCTGATGCTGGAAAAAATTATAAGAGCTGCAGAGCTAAACAGAGAGGGTACCATCTTTTACAAGAGTGTACAGCTCCTGGCGTACGCCGATGATATCGATATCATTGGAAACAACACCCGCGCCGTTAGTTCTGCTTTTTCCCGCCTGGATAAGGAAGCGAAGCGAATGGGTCTGGTGGTGAACGAGGACAAGACGAAATATCTCCTGTCATCAAACAAACAGTCAGCGCATTCGCGTCTTGGCTCCCACGTCACTGTTGACAGTCATAACTTTGAAGTTGTAGATAATTTCGTCTACCTGGGAACCAACATTAACACCGATAATAATGTCAGCCTGGAAATCCAACGCAGAATCACTCTTGCCAACAGGTGCTACTATGGACTAAGTAGGCAATTGAAAAGTAAAGTCCTCTCTCGACGAACAAAAACTAAACTCTACAAGTCCCTCATCATTCCCGTCCTACTTTATGGTGCAGAAGCGTGGACGATGTCAACATCCGATGAGACGGCACTAGGAGTTTTCGAGAGAAAGGTTTTGCGGAAGATTTACGGTCCCTTAAACATTGGCAACGGCGAATACCGCAGAAGATGGAATGATGAGCTGTATGTGTTGTTCGACGACATAGACATAGTCCAGCGAATAAAAAGACAGCGGCTACGCTGGCTGGGTCATGTTGTTCGAATGGATGAAAGTGCCCCAGCTCTGAAAGTTTTCGATGCAGTACCCGCTGGTGGAAGCCGAGGAAGAGGGAGACCTCCACTCCGGTGGAAGGACCAGGTGGAGAAGGACCTGTCTTCACTTGGTATTACCAATTGGCGCCAAAACGCCAAAAGGAGAGATGCGTGGCGCACTGTTGTGGACTCGGCTATAACCGCGTAAGCGGTTTCTACGCCAGTTAAGAAGAAGAAACAAACTATTATGAAGATTACGCATCCACAAACCAAAAACTACAGTGTACAGTGTAAGCTCGATAATCACTGCCCAACTTGCATCACAACTCGACTAACCACAGATTTCTTTGCTGGTGAGAATGTTTTCTTGTAGACATCATAATTTGGTATCAATAATGAATGGATTCATGAAAATATCCTAATCTCTCCTAACTCCTATGACTCGTTCAAAATTCTTTTTTGTATAAGCCGAAATGTGAGTTTAGCAATATTGTCTGTCAATTAAACATTTAATTATTTCCGGAGGTTCTTAAACATTAAATGCTTCGTAATTCGATCAAAATCATCTGTATCGCAATTTACTAACAGCAGGCGTCATAAATGCTAATTATTATTTAAAAATTACCGCAGCTTTCAGAAGTTTGTACTCAGGTCAGACAATGACCTAACGAAGTAGTCGGCCATATTGGGGGTTTAAGGGTTACGTAGATCTGCCACCAAGCTATCTTGCAGTGTAAGATTCCGAAAGAGCATACTGAGTTCTTACCATTATTTGAGTACTGGTTCATTGTAAGCATCGGTAATTATGTGATTTCTTTAATTAGATGTACTTTTATGTTTATTTTTCAGGCTCTGAACGCCAAAAAAGTTCCTTGAAAAACATAGGTAACTCCGAAGACGGCAAATAAAGGTTCCATCATTTTCTTTTGTGGACGAAGCCCATTATAATTAATAAATCGTTATTAATCAAATGGATCGTCAACGTCCATACGGTTGTTGAAACCGCTAAATCAGGATTGATCAGCTGATACCCGATAATCAAAATATAATTAATGGGTTACGTTGTTTTCAGAAGCCCATAAGCTTTTTTCTAGGATTCAAGTATTATTTATATATATGTATATGTATAACTAGCTGACCCGGCGGCGAATTTTCTTCCGCCTTAGAGGCAATAAATGAGCTGATTTTGTATGTCATTAACTTGATTTTTATACTGTCGCAACAATGTTGCTATGAGAGTATTATAGTTTTGTTCACATAACGGTTGTTTGTAAGTCATAAAGCTAAACGTGGTGAAAGGCAACCACTGCACAAATGCAATTGCCCCAAAACCAACCAAATGGAAGCGTTGAAACAATGATTTTAAACCTTACCCAATGCATGACACAATTTATGGCAACAATGCAAAATATGATTCAAGAAGTCATCAAAGCACAAAACCAAATGTTTAAGTAGAAAACAAGAAAAAACGTTAACTTCGGCTGTACCGAAGCTAATATACCCTTCACAGGTGCAAAGCAAATCTAAAGACGTAAGGAAAAGTAAGTAAAAAAAGAAAACATTTTACTAATTCTTTTTAGCCGGGTTGTTTGCTAGAAACATTAAGGTTATATAGTTAACCGATCTGAACAATTTCTTCGGAGATTATATTATTACCTTAAGCAGTAATCCATGATGGTGAACGAGGACAAGACGAAATATCTCCTGTCATCAAACAAACAGTCAGCGCACTCGCGTCTTGGCTCCCACGTCACTGTTGACAGTCATAACTTTGAAGTTGTAGATAATTTCGTCTACCTGGGAACCAGCATTAACAGCAATAACAATGTCAGCCTGGAAATCCAACGCAGAATCACTCTTGCCAACAGGTGCTACTATGGACTAAGTAGGCAATTGAAAAGTAAAGTCCTCTCTCGACGAACAAAATCCAAACTCTACAAGTCCCTCATCATTCCCGTCCTACTTTACGGTGCAGAAGCTTGGACGATGTCAACATCAGATGAGACGACACTAGGAGTTTTCGAGAGAAAGGTTTTGCGGAAGATTTATGGTCCCTTAAACATTGGCAACGGCGAATACCGCAGACGATGGAACGATGAGCTGTATGAGATATTCGACGACATAGACATAGTCCAGCGAATAAAAAAACAGCGGCTACGCTGGCTAGGTCATGTTGTTCGAATGGATGAAAGTGCTCCAGCTCTGAAAGTATTCGATGCAGTACCCGCTGGTGGAAGCCGAGGAAGAGGTAGACCTCCACTCCGATGGAAGGACCAGGTGGAGAGGGACCTGGCTTCGCTTGGTATAACCAATTGGCGCCAAACTGCTAGAAGGAGGGATACGTGGCGCACTGTTTTGGACTCGGCTATAACCGCGTAAGCGGTGTCTACGCCAGTCAAGAAGAAGAAGAAGTAATCCATGTCAAATTTCGTGAAGATACCACGTCAAATGCGAAAATTTTCCATACAAGCCATTGATTCCGATCGTTCGGTTTGCATGGACAAAAGTATAAGGGAACTCAATGATATAATTACTAACGCAGCGGTCTTAGCAACACCAAAGAAAAACTACAAGCCACTTGGTCTCAGAAAAATCAGTAATAGCGAAATAGAAATCCACTCAGCTTCAGTTGAAATCGGCTGTACGTAAATTAAAAACAGCTCTTAAACGCGAGGAAGAATTCAACAATGAAATGTATATAAAGAAACTGCGTCCAAACTCAAGTAAGCAAAATTCCCTTTGGAAAGCTCAAAAGTCCATGAAGCCACCAGTCGACTCCAACATGCTTACACGAGACTTGGGTGGAAATTGGGCTCGAAATAACGAGGAAAAGGCTAATTGTCTTGCAAATCACCTAGAAAAGTTATTTCAACCTAATTGACCAAAGGACAGCTTTAAGCTGCCAATCCAAAACAGAGCTAACGAGTCGATCGCGTCTTTTAAGACTTCAGCTTTTGAAATTATTACCATAATCAAAGAACTTAATCCAAACAAGTAAGGAAGGGCTAAGTTCGGGTGTAACCGAACATTTTATACTCTCGCAATTTATTTATTTAACTTTATTAATATTATATAATACACAATTTGATCCACATATTCGTCATATATATTGTATAAAGTCCATTGAAAGTTGAAAACCATAATATTAGGTTAGAAGCACCGAGGTCCTCGTGTTCGATATATGGGGCCTTAAAAACCTATGGTCCGATTTCGGCGATTTTTAGAATGGGGCTGCCACACTATAAACATAGTATTTGTGCAAAGTTCTGCACCGATATCTTCACTAGTGCTTACTTTATATATTGTAAAGTAAACGATTCAGATTCAGAAGTTCTGGTATATAGGAAGTAGGCGTGGTTGTGAACCGATTTGCCCTATTTTCACAACATATCTTTGGGATGTAAGGAAACTATTACAAACCAATTTTCATTAACATCGGTCGAGTAGTTCCTGAGATATGGTTTTTGACCCATAAGTGGGCGACGCCACGCCCATTTTCCATTTTGTAAAAAAATCTGAGTGTAGCTTTCATCTGCCATTTCTTATGTGAAATTTAGTGTTTCTGACGTTTTTCGTTAGTGAGTTAACCCACTTTTAGTAATTTTCAACCTAACTTTTGTATGGGAGGTGGGCGTGGTTATTATCCGATTTCTTTCATTTTTGGATTGTATTAGGAAGTGGCTAAAAAAAACGACTGCAGAAAGTTTGGTTTATATAACTCTATGGGTTTCCGAGATATGTACAAAAAACTTAGTAGGGGGCGGGGCCACGCCCACTTCCCCAAAAAAATTACATCCACATATGCCCCTTCATAGTGCGATCCTTCATACCAAATTTTATTTCCATAGCTTTATTTATGGCTTAGTTATGGCACTTTATGTGTTTTCGGTTTTCGCCATTTTGTGGGCGTGGCAGTGGTCCGATTTTGCTCATTTTCGAAAGCAACCTTCCTATGGTGCCAAGAAATAAGTGTGCCAAGTTTCATCAAGATATCTTAATTTTTACTCAAGTTACAGCTTGCACAGACGGACGGACGGACGGACGGACAGACAGACATTCGGATTTGAACTCCACTCTTCACCCTGATCACTTTGGTATATATAACCCTATATCTAACTCGTTTAGTTTTGGGTGTTACAAACAACCGTTATGTGAACAAAACTATAATACTCTCTTTAGCAACATTTGTTGCGAGAGTATAAAAAAGTCGCCGAGACTGGATAATATTACCACAAAAATGCTAATTGAGCTAGCAAATATTGCTGTAGAGGTGCTACCTTTGCTCTTCAATGCAATCATTAGTTTTTGATACTATCCAATTTCATGGAAAAAGTCGCAGATTATCCTGATAGATAAACCTGGGAAAGACTTGACACAGTCTTCATACAGATCAATCAGTCTCCTACCCTGCCTTTCTAAAATATTTGAAAACGTGTTACTATCAAAGATGTCTCCTTTCCTCCATGAAAATAGTGTAATACCAATGCGCCAATTCGGATTTCGAGCAAAACATAGCACAATAGAACAAGTAAATAGAATTACTCATGAAATAAGAACAGCATTCGAGCACAGAGAATACTGCTCAGCAATATTTCTAGACGTAGCTTAGGCGTTTGATAAGGTGTGGCATGAAGGTCTTTTATATAAGATTAAAAACATTCTACCTTTAGAATTGTATAAAATATTGGAGTCGTATTTAAAAATAGACGATTTATAGTTAAAGTAGATGATTTCATATCTGCTGAACGACAGATAAGGGCTGGTGTACCTCAGGGCAGTGTTGAATGAATGAAGTAACCTATCTTGGTATTCACCTAGATAGAAGTCTCACGTGGAAAACACATACATATATCTAGTAAAATAACTTGCATGAAGATAAGAGCTGCAAATTTTAATTGGCTTTTAAATTAAAACTCTAAACTTAGCCTAGACAACAAAGTGCTTTTTATAATGCGGTCATAAAGCCGATTTGGATGTGTGGCATTCAACTGTGGGGTACGACCTGTGCAACTAATATTTATATAATGCAAAAGTTCCAATCGAAAATGCTTAGAGCAATCACGGATAACTTGAGTAAAAATTGAGATATCTTAATGAAACTTGGTACACATATTCCTTAGCATTGTGAAAAAATTTCGAAATCGGACTATAACTTTTCAAGGTCCCGGAAGAGTTAGATATGGGGTTATATATGTATATATAAATGATCAGGATGACGAGTGGAGTTGAAATCCGGATGTCTGTCCGTCCGTGCAAGCAATAACTTGAGTACAAATTCTTAATGAAACTTGGTATTGAAAATGGGCGAAATCGGACCATTGCCATGCCCACAAAATGGCGAAAACCGAAAACCTATAAATTGTCATAACTAAGCCATAAATAAAGTTATGAAAATAAAATTTGGTACAGAGGATCGCATTAGGGAGGGGCACATTTAGATATATTTTTTTTTTAATGTGCGTGACCCCGTACCCAAATAGGTTTTTTCTGCAGTTGTTTCTTTTAGCCATTTCCTTATACAGTCCAAAAATTAAAGAAATCGGGTAATAACCACGCCCACCTCCCATACAAAAGTTAGGTTGAAAATGACTAAAAGGGCGTTAACACACTAACGAAAAACGTCAGAAACACTAAATTTTGCATAAGACATGGCAGATGGAAGCTGCACTCACATTTTTTACAAGATGGGAAATGGGCGTGGCGTCGCCCACTTATGGGTCAAAAACCATATCTCAGGAACTACTCGACCAATTTCAATGAAATTCGGTATATAACGTTTTCTTGACACCCTGATGACACTGGTGGAATATGGGCGAAATCGGTTCACAACCACGCCTACTTCCCATATAACTCAATTTGGAATTCCATCTGATTCGTGCACTTTATAATACATTTATAATACACTAGCAGACCCGGCCACACGTTTTTGTGGCTAAGGTATACATTAAATTAAGTTGGTCCAATCTTGGCTTCGGCGACGATATTGATTACTCGAGGTTGATTTATGCTACGCAGCATGATTACAACTCACACTACTTTTAATTGCAAAGTACAGGCAATTTTAAATAGTTTGGGATAATTGACTACGTCATTCTGGTTAGTAGCTGTGTCAACTCTCTTGGACCGAAATTCTAAATTGTCGCATTAAGATCATCACCAATATAGGTCATTCAATCAGTCATTTATGGTTATCATATTGAGGTTTCATGTCTGGAAAACTCAGAGTCAATGAAGTGAAAGAAATCTGTTGGAAATGCTATTAATCCATCGAGGTGTCAACTGCCAACTATTTCTACAATCGCCATTTGCTATTGTTGCAAAAACACTCATATGTTAGTTGTTAATTGGCGATTCTTTATGTGTCGCCACAAATTAAATGATTTTAGGCATGCGATTAGCCCGTCAGTAACAGTTGACCCAGGAATAATTGGAAGAGTCTGGCGTAAATCACCAATAATACTAACAGAATCCTGGCTCCACCAAAAACGTTCATCGACAATCAAGATCTTTTAAAGTCCTGTGCAGTACCCCCAACGACTTCTTGAATATTTGGAAAATTTTCGTTAAAGCCCTATTTTTGGCGATTTTGCCGACTGGTGTTTCGTTCATTTGCAATTTAGGAGTAATTTCAAAGCCGAATGTGCCGTTTGTTTGCCTACTAACAGGTGCCAAGTTGCCCCTATTCCCGTTAATACTTGGTGTTGAAAATGATATTTTAATATTTTAACAAAGCAACAATGATAACCTTCAGAATATTATTTTTATGTTTTCTCTTTTTATATTTTTTTATCAACTCGATTATTATCTTCCTCGAAATTTTTTCATATTTACTCACTTTCTAATCTTTTTCTGGCCTTCCACGAATATTTCAAGACTATAATTAGCGAGATCGGCCGTTCTCGTTTTTTTGCGGCACAAACGAACAGCAATTCATTTTTATATCATATTATTATCAAGCGACAATTATTTTTAATTCCGCACAGGACCATTCAAAAATTTCAAATTTTTTAACGCGTGATATCATTCAATGGTATGTCAGAATCTAATAATTCAAAAAGTTATATAAAGGTTTTGAAGCGATCTTAAATAATAAATCATTTATTTCGATAAGGATTAAAACTAAGGTATAAATAAAGAGCCTTTTCAAGTAGTGGTATTTTGATTAATTTTTTTATATAAAATCGGTTATTGTGACAAAACTATAATAGTTAGAGGTATGATGTCGCGTTTTTTGTAGATAATGATAAGTTCTACAAAATTGTAGTACATCACTTTGTTATATCTTCAATCGTTTTCGCAGCATTCGCGATTAAAGAAAATTTTTTGGTATTTTTTTTACATTATCGGAGTTTTGGTAAGGAACCCTATTTTTTTTTTAACTAAATATAGCCTATGTCACTCAGGGATAGTATAGCTTTCCAACGCTGAAAGAATTTTTCAAATCGGTTCAGTAGTTTCGGAGCCTATTCGACACAAACAAACAAAAAAACAAACATTTCCTCTTTATAATATTAGTATAGAAGTATAGATATAGATTATTATCAAGCGACAATTATTTTTAATTCCGCACAGGACCATTCAAAAATTTCAAAATTTTTAACTCGTGATATCTTTTGAATGGTATGTCAGAATCTAATAATTCAAAAAGTTATATAAAGGTTTTGAAGCGATCTTAAATAATAAATCATTTATTTCGATAAGGATTAATACTAAGGTATAAATAAAGAGCCTTTTCAAGTAGTGGTCTTTTAATTAATTTTTTTATATAAAATCGGTTATTGTGACAAAACTATAATAGTTAGAGGTATGATGTCGCGACGTTTTTTGTAGATAATGATAAGTTCTACAAAATTGTAGTACATCACTTTGTTATATCTTCAATCGTTTTCGCAGCATTCGCGATTAAAGAAAGTTTTTTGGTATTTTTTTACATTATCGGAGTTTTGGTAAGGAACCCTATTTTTTTTTTAAACTAAATATAGCCTATGTCACTCAGGGATAGTATAGCTTTCCAACGGTGAAAGAATTTTTCAAATCGGTTCAGTAGTTTCGGAGCCTATTCGACACAAACAAACAAAAAAACAAACATTTCCTCTTTATAATATTAGTATAGATATACATTAAGAACCAATGAAGATAGCGGAATAAAACTTTACACAAATACTGTATTTGAGCTGGAAAAATTGTCTACATCGGACCATGACTTTTCAAGGCCCCAGATATCAAACATGAGGAACTCAGTGCCTAAGGGTAATTTTTCACCGAAAATATAGATAAATGTCTCAGACATTTTAATGTAATTCAGAGGGAATTTTTTTCTTATAACAGTTTGTCTTTGTACCAAAAATTATCTAAATCGGGTCATAACTTCCCCTAGATCCCATATATCTAATTATGTAAGTGATTGGCGTTGCAACCGTTTAGCCGGTTATAGCCGAATCGACGATAGTGCGCCACCTCTCTCTGTCCTTCGCAGTTCGGCGCCAGTTGGAGATCCCAAGTTTAACCAGGTCGCTCTCCACCTGGGCCCTCCAACGGAGTGGAGGCCTTCCCCTTCCTCGGCTTCCTCCGGCGGGTACTGCATCGAACACTTTCAGGGCTGGAGTGTTTTCGTCCATTCGGACAACATGACCTAGCCAGCGTAGCCGCTGTCTTTTTATTCGCTGAACTATGTCAATGTCGTCGTATAACTCGTACAGCTCATCGTTCCATCGTCTGCGGTATTCGCCGTTGCCAATGTTCTGAGGACCATAAATCTTGCGCAAAACTTTCCTCTCGAAAACTCCTAGTGTCGTCTCATCTGATGTTGACATCGTCCAAGCTTCTGCACCGTAGAGCAGGACGGGAATGATAAGCGACTTGTAGAGCTTGATTTTGGTTCGTCGAGAGAGGACTTTACTGTTCAATTGCCTACTCAGTCCAAAGTAGCACCTGTTGGCAAGAGTTATTCTGCGCTGGATTTCGAGGCTGACATTGTTCGTGTTGTTGATGCTGGTTCCCAGGTAGACGAAATTATCTACGACCTCGAAGTTATGACTGTCAACAATGACGTGGGAGCCAAGACGCGAATGCGCCGACTGTTTGCTTGATGACAGGAGATATTTCGTCTTGTCCTCATTCACCTCCAGACCCATTCGCTTCGCCTCCTTATCCATGCGGGAAAAAGCAGAACAAACGGCGCGGCTGTTGCTTCCGATAATATCAATATCATCGGCGTACGCCAGGAGCTGTACACTCTTGTAGAAGATTGTACCTTCTCGGTTTAGCTCTGCAGCTCTTATAATTTTTTCCAGCATCAGGTTAAAGAAGTCGCACGATAGTGAGTCACCTTGTCTGAAACCTCGTTTGGTATCGAACGGCTCGGAGAGGTCCTTCCCAATCATGACGGAGCTTTTGGTGTTGCTCAGCGTCAATTTACACAGCCGTATTAGTTTTGCGGTATAATTATAGGTAATATAAAATTATGTGAGCGTATAGTCTTCGATATATTGTATCTTGGTGGTGAAAACGAGTGAAATCGGTTCATTAATTACCTCAGTCCCCATATACTATTTATGATGATTTACGTTATTCTAATGAACTTTATGCCGAATATATGGGTCGAATCGTGTTATTTTTATAAAATTACATCAATAAATTGCGAGAGTAGAAAATATTCGGTTGCAGCCTTTCCTGACTTGTTACCAAGAAATTGAAAGTTTTTGGTGTTTTTCCTTACTGACTTAAATCATTTCAGTAGTTTTCAATATAACATTTGTATGGGAGGTGGGCATGGTTATTATCCGAATTCCTCCATTTTTACAATGTATAATTAAGTTGCTAAAAGAAACGACCTTAGAGAGTTTTGTTGATCCTTCCAAAAAAAAAAAAACATTCAAATATGCCCATTCTTAATGCAAGAAATAAATCGTAAATTTCCTAAACGCTTTTTTTTCTTTAGAAGCTAAGTACTCATCAGATGTTTCGATACTTTCGTACTTTAAATCATTGATAACCTCAGTGTGAGCTCATTTCTTTAGAATACTTGCGATTTAAATTAAAGATTGGTGTTATTAAAGTATATGCCCGAAAATGATAAGAACAATTATTGTATTTCCAAATACATATAAAGCCCAAATGATCTTAAATTGGCTTTTCAGTTTGAAATAAAAAATCGTCGGATCATTCGCTTTAAATTTGTCTTACTGATCGGTCGGCATTGCTGAGTTGTATATATTTTTTTAAATAGTCTTACCTGCTAATAGTACCATCTGCTGACAGTTATTTCTGTAGTTGACTAGTTAATCTTTTACTACGGTATATGTATTTGTATAATTATTTGAAGATGTTCATTGGTTCACTTTATAAACTCTGACAACTTTGGTAAAATGTAGAAACGCTTAGCTTCTTGCGCAACTTGCGGAAACAACATCGAGACGAATCTTCTTTAATTGTTTATTAAAATTTATTAAAATTTCCATTTCAGGTAGTTAGCTGCAAAATGAATCGCAATTTGACGATTATCGGCATTTATTTGCTTCTCCTCTCGATTACAAAAACACAAGCTCAACCTGAAAAAAGTTTTGAAGATGTGTTAAATGAAATATTTTCACAATCTCAACCATCAACGCCACGACCACAACCTACAGCAACCACTTTAAATCCGAATCAAAAAATTCCATCACCTCACCGTGATGTTGGTGGCGGAAAAGTTTGTGGTGTAAATAAAGAGTGTGTTGAACGTTTTCTTTGCGATGCAAAAGGGACGGTGGTAAGAAGTGGTGAAAACGTCATCGATATACGAGGGAATTTCGGAGATCCATGTGGCTATTTGGAAGTTTGCTGTAGTATAGGCGATACGGTATTTGTAGACAACTTGGAATTTCGATAAGAGTTCTTCTCACTCTCATTTGCTTCTCTTTCAGATAACGGAACCGAACATACCAATCCAACCAGCCGACAGACATGAAGGTTGTGGTTATCGTAATCCAACTGGTGTAGGTTTCAGAATTACTGGCAACAAAGACAGCGAGTCAGAGTTTGGTGAATTCCCTTGGATGGTGGGCATTCTGCGAGATGAAGTAATTGGGGGCGAGTTGTTAAAGGTATACGAATGTGGTGGATCTGTAATTGCACCAAATGTTGTCCTGACAGCTGCACATTGTGCGCAAAATATTGAGCCCCACTTATTAGTAGCACGGGCTGGAGAGTGGGACACACAAACCCAACAGGAGGTGTTGCCACATCAAGATGCACGTGTCAAAGAGATCATTCGACACGAGAACTACAACAAGCTCACACTCTTCAACGACATAGGGCTATTCATTTTGGAAACACCTTTCATTTGGCAGGGAAATGTACGTCCCATCTGTTTGCCTGAACCGGACGTCAATTTCGACTATTCACGTTGTTATGTCTCTGGTTGGGGCAGAGACAAGTTTGGTAAAAAGGGTACAAGACAGGTTATTTTAAAAAAGATCGATTTACCTATGGTGCCACATGATACTTGCCAATCAAATCTTCGTAGAACACGTGTGGGACGATTTTTCCGTTTGGATCAGAGTTTCATTTGTGCCGGTGGTGAGGAAGGCAAGGATGCATGCAAAGGTGATGGCGGCTCACCATTGATCTGCCCCGATCCGAATAACCCGAAACGTTACTATCAAGCTGGTATTGTGGCTTGGGGTATTGGTTGTGGTGCTTCAAATGTGCCAGGAGTCTATGCAAGTGTGCCGTATCTCCGCAATTGGATCAACGGAAAGCTTTCTGTACGAGGCATTAATTTTAGGCATTTCACGGTTTAACCAATAATATACATCAATATTGTTAAAAATTTGCTTAATTGTACAGTTTAAAAATACAAATATATAAATGTATAACTATCATTATGTGAGTTTTAAAGCAACAATAGTTTTTGTGATTAATAATATTATTAATAAATTTCATCGTAAGCTACTAGGTTTTCAACCACGCGAAAATGGTCTTAGTACTGTACTTACAACTTTGAAACATAATTCGTTACTTTTTTAAGATATATTGCATATACATATAATGAAAACTTTCTCCTTAGATTCCCTTTTCTTCTTATATTCTCGAGATACGTGAACTGATATGACTCAGAAAGCTTTGATTTCGAAAGTAAAATTTTTATTGGGGTTAATAGACAGCTCTTTTTTCCTAAAACTGATCGCGCAACAGCCTGGTATAAATCAAAAAGAGATAGGATAGCGTGTATTTAAACATTTTTAATTAAGTAACAAATTATACATTAAATAAAACAATATGTTCACCATTTAACAACTCAAATTGGGAACAACTTTTATGGTGTAGCCGGTATATTAAAGACTCTTTCAAAATTTTGGATTACCATAAAATTATATTAGAAATAAAGAAAGTCTTTATTACCAACCTCTGGATTGGGCTTAGAATTCTCAGAATTTGCTGCCATAGAAGATTCCTCTACAACCACCATCAAAAAATTGCGACAAAATGTATGTATGTGATTGGCGTTGCAACCGTTTAGCCGGTTATAGCCGAATCCACGATAGTGCGCCATCTCTCTCTCTCCTTCGCAGTTCGGCGCCAGTTGGAGATCCCAAGTGCAACCAGGTCGCTCTCCACCTGGTCCCTCCAACGGAGTGGAGGCCTTTCCCTTCCTCGGCTTCCTCCGGCGGGTACTGCATCGAACACTTTCAGGGCTGGAGTGTTTTCGTCCATTCGGACAACATGACCTAGCCAGCCGCTGTCTTTTTATTCGCTGAACTATGTCAATGTCGTCGTATAACTCGTACAGCTCATCGTTCCATCGTCTGCGGTATTCGCCGTTGCCAATGTTCTTAGGACCATAAATCTTGCGCAAAATTTTCCTCTCGAAAACTCCTAGTGTCGTCTCATCTGATGTTGACATCGTCCAAGCTTCTGCACCGTAGAGCAGGACGGGAATGATAAGCGACTTGTAGAGCTTGATTTTGGTTCGTCGAGAGAGGACTTTACTGTTCAATTGCCTACTCAGTCCAAAGTAGCACCTGTTGGCAAGAGTTATTCTGCACTGGATTTCGAGGCTGACATTGTTCGTGTTGTTGATGCTGGTTTCAGGTAGACGAAATTATCTACGACCTCGAAGTTATGACTGTCAACAGTGACGTGGGAGCCAAGACGCGAATGCGCCGACTGTTTGCTTGATGACAGGAGATATTTCGTCTTGTCCTCGTTCACCACCAGACCCATACGCTTCGCTTCCTTATCCAGTCTGGAAAAAGCGGAACTAACGGCGCGGGTGTTGTTTCCAATGATATCGATATCATCGGCGTACGCCAGTAGCTGTACACTCTTGTAGAAGATTGTACCCTCTCTGTTTAGCTCTGCAGCTCTTATAATTTTTTCCAGCATCAGGTTAAAGAAGTCGCACGATAGTGAGTCACCTTGTCTGAAACCTCGTTTGGTATCGAACGGCTCGGAGAGGTCCTTCCCAATCATGAGGGAGCTTTTGGTGTTGCTCAACGTCAACTTACACAGCCGTATTAGTTTTGCAGGGATACCAAATTCAGACATCGCGGCATAAAGGCAGCTCCTTTCCGTGCTGTCGAAAGCTGCTTTAAAATCGACAAAAAGGTGGTGTGTGTCGATCCTCTTTTCACGGGTCTTCTCCGAGATTTGGCGCATGGTGAATATCTGGTCAGTTGTTGATTTTCCAGGTCTAAAGCCACACTGATAAGGTCCAATCAGTTTGTTGACGGTGGGCTTTAGTCTTTCACACAGTACGCTCGATAGAACCTTGTATGCGATATTTAGGAGGCTGATCCCACGGTAATTGGCGCAGATTGTGGGATCTCCCTTTTTATGGATTGGGCAGAGCACACTGAGATTCCAATCGTCAGGCATGCTTTCTTCCGACCATATTTTGCAAAGAAGCTGATGCATGCACCTTATCAGTTCTTCCCCGCCGTATTTGAATAGTTCTGCTGGTAATCTATCGGCCCCCGCTGCTTTGTTGTTCTTCAAGCGGGTAATTGCTATTCGAATTTCTTCATGGTCGGGTAATGGAACATCTGTTCCATCGTCATCGATTGGGGGATCGGGTTCGCCATCTCCTGGTGTTGTACTCTCACTGCCATTCAGCAGGTCGGAGAAGTGTTCCCTCCATAATCCCAGTATGCCCTGGACATCGGTTACCAGATTACCACCTTGGTCTCTACATGAGGATGCTCCGGTCTTGAAACCTTCGTTAAGTCGCTTCATTTTTTCATAAAATTTTCGAGCATTCCCTCTGTCTGCCAGCTTCTCAAGCTCTTCGTACTCACGCATTTCGGTCTCTTTCTTTTTTTGTCTGCAGATGCGTCTCGCTTCCCTCTTCAGCTCTCGGTATCTATCCCTTCCCGCACGTGTTGTGGTCGTTTGCAACGTTGCGAGGTAGGCAGTCTGTTTTCTCTCCGCTGCGAGACGGCACTCCTCATCGTACCAGCTTGTTTTTTGTCGTTTTTGCCGAAAATCAATTGTTTCGGCTGCAGCGGTACGCAGTGAGTTTGAGATGCCGTTCCACAGTTCCCTTATACCGAGATGCTGATGAGTGCTCTCAGAGAGCAGGAGTGCAAGTCGAGTAGAGTATTTCGTGGCTGTCTGTTGCGATTGCAGCTTTTCGACGTCGAACCTTCCTTGTGTTTGTTGACGGGCGTTCTTTGCTGCACAGAGGCGGGTGCGTATCTTCGCTGCGACCAGATAATGGTCCGAGTCTATATTTGGTCCTCGGAGCGTACGCACGTCTAACACACAGGAGACATGTCTTCCGTCTATCACAACGTGATCGATTTGGTTGCGCGTGTTTCGATCAGGAGACAGCCAAGTAGCTTGATGTATTTTCTTATGCTGGAGCGAAGTCGATCAGCCTCAGGCCGTTTGGCGATGTTTCGTCATGGAGGCTGAATTTTCCGACTGTTGTGCCAAAGACACCTTCTTTACCCACCCTGGCGTTAAAATCGCCAAGCACGACTTTTACATCGTGGCGGGGGCAGCGCTCATAGGTGCGTTCTAGGCGCATAGAAAGCATCTTTGGTCACATCGTCCTTCTCTTCCGTTGGGGCGTGGGCGCAAATCAGCGATATGTTGAAGAACCTCGCTTTGATGCGGATTGTGGCAAGACGTTCATCCACCGGGGTGAATGCCAGGACTCTGCGACGGAGTCTCTCTCCCACCACGAATCCCACACCGAATTTGCGCTCCTTTATATGGCCGCTGTAGTAGATGTCACAAGGACCCACCTTCTTCCGTCCTTGTCCCGTCCATCGCACTTCTTGGATGGCGGTGATGTCAGCCTTCAGTCGTATGAGGACATCAACCAGCTGGGCAGAGGCACCTTCCCAATTAAGGGTCCGGACATTCCAAGTGCATGCCCTTATATCATTATCCTTAAAACGTTTGCAGGGGTCGTCATCAAAAGGAGGGTGTCTCATCCGAGGCTTTCGTAGATTTTTCATTGGGAGGTGTTTTTATGTGGTGGGTCCCAAACCCTACGTACAACCGCATAAGCGGGCTTCGCCTTCTCACTTTAGCTCGCCTTCAAACGGATGTCTGTTGGCTACCCAGAGGATACTTGGTCTAAAACCGGAAGTCGTGAGCTGCTTGGACCATGTGGAGAAGAATCGTTTCTGGCCACTCCCAAGTGAATGACAATCAAAAACTTTCCTCACTTGCGTGAACTTCTACACATGGTCCCATGCGACAAAATATTTCTTTAAAATAGACACTTTGCTGTGCTTACGGTCAAGTTCACGTTGGATGTTTTTTGATTGTCTTATCCTGAAATTCGGTGTATTTTCTGTTTATGCCACTTTATACTCACATTATTAAGGGTTTTTAGGTTTGCTGCTGCCAAAAGCGGTCTCTATCTGGACAGCATATCTATAAGCTACTGCTTGTCTTATCGCACTACCCTCGTTAATAGTCTATATATTCGTGGGTATACATACTTCGTTATTGATAAGCCTAATAATATAAATCACCACAAGTTTGCTCTTAAAAGCACAGTACTCTTTGTTGACCTCTCAGTAGCTTTCTGGAATTTGCAGTGATTCGACTTTCATATTTGTAGCATCGTTTCAAGGTGTTGGTTAAGTAAGTTTGTTAAATTTGTTCTTTCTGTGATTTATGGCTGAAATATTAAATATAATTATTTTGTTTCGGAAAATCCCTCACTCATTATTAAAAAAGTTCTTAAGCCATTCTGGGAACATAAGTTTTGTTTTTAATATAAAAAATGTATTATTATAAAAAGGAATATAAGTGAATATGGACAAGGTGTGACAAACTTCTACGATACTCAATTACTTGCTTTATCTCAGAGTAGGAATCTGTAACACATATCACAACTTAAGTCAACATAAACTGATTCCACTTAGATATCGTTGTAAAGTGACGACCCTTAAGCTGTAAGGTAAATTTGTGAGAAATTATTTCCTTGTCAAAAACTCTAAACGCAACATGTGATTTATGGGTTTATTTTATTGTAAAAGAGATTTGGAGCAGAAAACAAACAAAAATTTTAACGAATTATATCAGAATCTCAAAGAAAAATGCCAGAGTATGTCAACTGAGTGTTGTATGCGTTTAATCGGTATTTTGCTCAGAAGAAACAAAGCTGTGTTGGAACTAAAAGGCTATCCGACTAAATACTAACTTTAAATAACCTCCAGACCCATTCGCTTCGCTTCTTTATCTAGTCTGGAAAAAGCAGAACTAACGGCGCGGGTGTTGCTTCCGATGATATCAATATCATCGGCGTACGCCGGAAGCTGTACACTCTTATAGAAGATTGTACCTTCTCTATTTAGTTCTGCAGCTCGTATTATTTTTTCCAGCATCAAGTTAAAGAAGTCATACGATAGAGAGTCACCTTGTTTGAAGCCTCGTTTGGTATGGAACGGCTCGGACAGGTCCTTCCCAATCATGACGGAGCTTTTGGTGTTGCTCAACGTCAGCTTACACAGTCGTATTAGTTTTGCGGGGATACCAAATTCAGACATCGCGGCATAAAGGCAGCTCCTTTTCGTGCTGCCGAAAGCAGTGATAGTAATTATAAAATATACCAATATTTCAAGTCAAAATAAAAAGCAGTGTCTCTAATTATATGTTTGATAATTACAGCTAAATTAGTCACCCCTGTTTGACATAAATAACATTGCCGTCCTTGATTGTTTTCGAGTTTATTGTTTCTTATCTTTTTTAAATTTCTTTGGAAATATAAAATTTATTGCGCTGATAACATGAATTCTGAAGAAATGAAAAAAAATCATTTTTAGTGGTTTCTTGTATTTTATTTGTTTGTTTGTGTACAATGATTTTAATTTGAGTGGTTTTGAGCGTTTATTTGAGTGGTAAGCCGGTCGTGGTAGACTTTTTTTGCATAAATTTTTACCATAACCACCCATGTAAAGGATTTGACTGTGGCTACAGTATCGCAGGAGCCTCCTTTTGCTTGATCATACTTTCTGAGCAGAACTTTGTGTACATTTTCTAATTATCCCGTACACTTTTGTCTAATATGCGTGCTGAGGATAATCATTCTGGGTCCCAATGCCTTAGGTATGATACAGTGTCAAGCAGATATCCATAAAATAATAAATTGTTGCCTTACTCACTTCGAGTTCACCGCTATGCGGTAGGAGAGGCCTATTTTTACAATCTTATCTTTTCTTACATCTTCACTAGCCAACCAGTTCCAGCTCTTTCTTGAAAAGTCTATTCGTCTAGTTGGGAATGACGGGTCCGTTCTAAATTTAACAAAGCCAAAATTCCTGATTCGGTATTAAAAAAATGCGGACTTATGTATTTTCATTAGTTCCTTAATGTCCAACATCCAATATTATATAATATCAGTGGATAAAGGAAAATAATAGTAGACATTGAACAACATCGTCACCAACAAAGTTGCTACGAGAGTATAATAGTTTTGTTCACATAACGGTTGTTTGTAACACCAAAAACTAGACGAGTTAGATATAGAGTCTATATACCAAAGTGATCAGGGTGACGAGTAGATTTGAAATCCGGATGTCTGTCCGTCCGTCCGTCTGTCCGTCTGTGCAAGTTGTTACTTGAGTAAAAATTAAGATATCTAAACGAAACTTGGTACACATGTTCCTTGGGGCAGTAAGAGGGTTGCTTTCGAAATCGGACCATTGCCACGCCCACAAAATGGCGAAAACCAAAAACATATAAAGTGTCATAAATAAGCCATAAATAAAGTTACAAAAGTAAAATTTGGAATAAGAGATCGCACTAGGAAGGGGATTATTTGGGTGTAGCTTTTTTGGGGAAGTGGGCGTGACCCCGCCCACAAATCGGTTATTTATATATAACTCGCAAACCAATAAAGCTATATAAACCAAACTTTCTGCAGTCGGTTCTCCTACGTACTCCACCACACACAAATAGTTGAAATCGGATAATAACAACGCCCACCTCCCATACAAATGCTAGGTTGAAAATTACTAAAAGTGGGTTAACTCACTAACGAAAAACGTCAGAAACACTAAATTTCACAGAAATAATAGTAGAAGGAAGCTAAGAAAAACCATATCTCAGGAACAACTCGACAGATTTCAATGAAATTCGGTATATAATATTTTCTTTACACCCTGATAACACGGATAAAAAATGGGCGAAATCGGTTCACAACCACGACTACTTTCCTTATAACTCAAATTTGAATTCCATCTGATTCCTTCGCTTTATCATGTATACATAACGAACCAATGAAGATAGTGGAATAAAACTTTACACAAATAGTACATATCATCTCTGACTTCACTTGTGAAAAAATTGTCGAAAACGGACAATAACTTTTCAGGGCTCCAGATATCGAACATGTTGAACTCAGCGCCTAAGGATAAATTTTAACCGAAAATTTGGTTAAATCACTCAGATAATTTAATTTAAATCAGAGGAAATTGTTTTCTTCTAATTGTGTTCTGTTAAAAAAATTATTAAAATCGGTTCATAACATCTCCTAGCTCAAATATACCTAATTATAGGTTTTTCAAAAATACCGTGGGCTTTATTCCGCAAATATGTATTGGTCTTGGATATAGTGTACCCTGCTGGTTACACCCGAACTTAGCCCTTCCTTACTTGTTTTATTTTTATTTTTTATTTATTTTTCTCATCTTAGCAGTTCAAATGTTCGAGTCACTGAAGCTTATTGCTCTATGCTTACTGTCTTTTCGAATACATACGATACTATGCCAGAATTCACAGAATTATGACCATTCATTTAATTCCAACTTTCCCACGAGATATACTAATGATCAAACTACGGAATATGCAAACAAAGTCTGTGGTTTTGGTAAGGAATGCGTTAAACGTATACTCTGCAATGATGGCAATATTATAAGAGATGGGAGAACTTTACTGGACATACGAATCGAATATGACGCACCCTGTAGTTATTTGGAACAATGCTGTCACATACGTCATGTGTTACCAGGTTTGGTTAATGTATATAATATATATATTTTGAAATTTAAACACTCACCTTTGCATTGCATTTAGGTATGCCAACATCCAGAATGGGATCAAAGTCGAGACAAAACAACGGTTGCGGTTATCGCAATAAGAATGGTGTAGTGTACGAAATTACCGGATCCCTTCATAATGAAGCGGAATTTGCTGAATTTCCTTGGATGGTGTTAATTTCTGGCAATGACGGTTCGTATATCTGTGGCGGCTCGTTGATCGCGTCAAATGTTGTGCTGACAACGGCGCATTGTAAGCTAGGCAATAGGCCGGACATGCTGTCGGTGCGTGCTGGCGAGTGGGATATAGAAAGCCTATTCGAGCCATATATACATCAAAACAGGATGGTTAAAGAGATCATACGTCATGAAAACTTTAATTCCCAATCATTACATAATGACATTGCTCTATTGATTCTAAGATCGCCATTCACCTTGGCACCGAATGTACAACCCATCTGCTTGCCGACAAGCAATATTGCTGTCGATACCAATAATTGTGTTAGCAGCGGTTGGGGTAATGATAAATTCGGTAGAAATGGCGTTTATCAGAATATTTTGAAGAAGATGGAGTTGTCCATTGTGCCGCGCGCTACTTGTCAAGCTCAACTACGTAAAACCCGTTTGGGTCGCTTTTTCGAATTAGATCAGAGTTTTACATGTGCCGGTGGTGAAGCAGGCAAAGATATGTGCACAGGCGATGGTGGCTCACCGTTAGTGTGCGCCGACGAAAATGATTCCGAACGTTACTATCAAATTGGTATTGTCTCTTGGGGTATTGGTTGTCATACGGACAATGTGCCTGGCGTATATGCGAATGTATGGTATTTACGGCCTTGGATTAATGAGAAGCTCAGGGAGAGGGGATTCTATTTGTAATACATTACACCCATAAAATTATATATCAATGTTTTATATTGCTTAATAGACAATTATTAACTAAATAAACAGTTCAATAAAAAAAATGTTGTATACATTGAGTAAAACAGCAGTTTAGCCGTTTGGTAATAGGACAATGAGTACGAAACTCCAGGAGAATTAATTTTCAGAATGAACCTACGTCTCATTGCATATTTGTAGTTGTGTTATTCTATTGGGTTCTGACAAGACATCTCCCTTAAGTCAACATTTTAAGTTATAGCATACAGAAGGGAACTTCGGGCGTTCGTGTATACCTTACTCTTTAGAAAGTAACAACTGGAAAATCTGCTCATAGATACATAGATAGTATATTATGGTGTGGAAAGAGAGAAAGGGATTTTATTGCACTCGCTCAATATGGTTAGAATATGGAGTCCGCTTTCAGGGAAAATAAATCTCAGTGTACTTGAAAGTTGTGTGGAGTTATTAAGGCTGTTATAGAACCGATCCATGGGAAATTACTTTTTATGTTGTCAACTCGTATGCCTTGTATGTCAAGTAAATAACTCAGCAAACAATTTTCTCTAACTATATGTAGAACGGATAAATATGTATAAGTTTCCACTACTAAGATTCTGAGTTTCGAAAAAAATTAGCATAACATCTATGAGCATCCGAAGCGTAAACAACAATATTTTTTTTCACTCAAATATGTCAAATTTTGTGCCTCAAGAGGTGAATGTTTTTACAGGGCAGATTAGTTTAATATGAAGAAAACCTCAGACGAAAGTTAAATGAACATGCACTAGAGAAGCGAACATATCCTGGAAGGCGGAATAAATTTTTAGATGAGGCACTGGAAGCATTACTCGATGAATTTTGTTATAATGACAAATTTGAATATCCATGACGCCAAGGTAATGTTCTGTATTTGGTAGTATCAGAAGAGCGTGCTGTATTATGACCTTCTAAAACCGAGTGAAGCCATTAATAGGGATAACAACCGAATAAACTTTATCAAATTGAAGTGACCGATTGCAGAAAAACGTCCGGACTACGTGTGACTAGACACGTGGCAATAGTTTCTACCATGACAACGCTCGGCCTCATCTGGTCCATCCGACATCAGGGATTGCTAAGTACTTTCGCGTGGACTACTTTTTTGCATTGGTCATCGCAATTGCAATTTTAGTATGATTTAGATAAGATGGTTAATATGCTTTATATTTGTAGTGTTTTTTGAAAAGTGGGCGTGACCCGCCCTCTAGTACGATTTTTTTATATATCTCACAAACAACTGAAGCTATATAAACGAAACTTTCTGGGCACATTTCCCTTTGGTACTTCACCATACCATATATATGTATGTATATACCATAATAACCACGCCTACCCCCCATATAAAGGTTATGTTGAAAACTACTAAAAGTGCGTTAACTCACTAAAGAAAAATGTCAGAAACACTAACTTTAATGAAGAAATGTAAGAAGAGTGAGAGATCTTCCCTTATATTTTTATAAAAAATGGAAAATTGGCGTGGCGTCGCCAGTTATGGGTCCAAAACCATACTCAAGAACTACTGCTCTGATTTCAATCAAATTTCGTACATAATATTTTCTTGACACCAAAACGTTATCATGGTGCGAAATTGGTTGACAGCCACGCCTACTTCCCATATTACATAATTTTGGATTCCATCTCATTCGTCCGCTTTATAATGCATCTAGAAACCAATGAAGATAACAGAACAAACCTTTGCACAATACTGCATGTGGGTAGTAGTATCACTCATGGAAAAATTGTCGAAATAGGACAATACATTTTTAAGGCCTCAGCTATCGAAAAGGAAGACCTAAGTGGTAATGGATATTTTTTTTACAAAAATGTGTGAAATCGGGTCATAACTTCCTCTAGCTCCCATGTATGTACCTAATATTACGGTATTCAAACATTCAGTGAGCTTTATACCGTATATATTAGTTAAAAAGTGAGCTATCTTAGCAAACTGACAAAAGTCAGGCAATGATTGTGAACTAACCTATCGTAACTTGCATCAAAGCAACTCAGTTTTTGCTAAACGTAAAATTGTAAAGAGCGTAGCTCAACTTAAATCAGCAATAAAGAGACCCGTGCGTGACTCTTTCTTATACATATACGAACACATGCGAATAAGTAACTCTAGTTAACTTTGTGAATCAAATTGTGTTTATGACTCAAACAGCGTATTTAAATATAATACATACAATCATACTACGTAAGTTATACTCAAATTTGTTTTGGTACTGCTTCGATCATCGCTTATTCAAGGCCCAAACCGCCGGTTCATATACGTACACATATGCACATACATATATATATTTTCTCTTGTTCGCATGCGTCAATGATCGGCATTGGGAATACCCCGAAAGCAACAATAGTTTGCCGAGTTTTTATGTACAAACATATGTACGAGTATGTACCTTTGTGCAATTTCATTCGAATTTTCATACATATGTACATATATACAACCTGTTGCACTTCTACAGCCGCATACTAGATGCTCTTATTATTTATTATATTTTGATTAGTTTGAAGCAATTGTGCCGCTTTAATTATTATCAAGACCGCTCAGTACAGAATATGTATTTTTGCAATAAAAATGGGTTTTTTCTACTCAGTGCAGGAATTACATATTTTTGGAATTGTGAAAATTTCAAGGAAAGCATAAAAATATATAATTTTTTGGGTAAATCCAATTTTATTGCTCACTCACTCAGAGTTTTCCACAGCGGCTAAAAAACGTAAGTCATATAACGGCAACCAAACCGTTTTATACTCAAACTAAATCATCAAATATTCAACAGTTCCACTACTTTAATGATAACACCACCTAGCTATCGATAGAACCACTTTTAAGAATCACACTTTATTGTTCTCATCGTAAAAGCTCTCCAGCTCAAGAGAACTAAATAGGAGCAGGAGTAAAAAGTCCATAAATTTAACTGAGAGTGATCGATCCAGCAGAAATAAGTTTCTTGTCCCAATACAGTCCAGCCATTTTAAAAATCAGCTTTCTCAATGAATTGATTATATAAATTAGTAAGTCCACCATGCCACCATGCCACCATGCACCATAAATTCGAACGGTAAGGGTGGTACTTAAAACACGATTTTAAAGCTGAGCGAAAAATTATAAATAAATAGGGGACAGAATTTTATAGAAATATGTTTTAACAAGTAAGGAAAGACTAAGTTCGGGTGTAACCGAACATTTTATACTCTCGCAATTTATTGAAGAAATTTTATTAAGATAACACACAAATTTACCCATAAATTCAGTTTAATAGAATAACGAAAATCGTCATATATAGTATATGAGGGCTGAGGTAATTCCTGAACCGATTTCATTCATTTTCACCAGCAAGGTACACTACATCCTATACGCTCAATTAATTTGGCTAAAATATCTCACATATTAACCAATACATATATGCGGAATAAAACCCACCGTATTTTTGAAAAACCTATAATTATGTATATGGGAGCTAGGAGATGTTATGATCCGATTTTAATAATTTTTGAAACAGAGACACAATATTGGAAGAAAACAATTTCCTCTGAATTACATTAAATTATCTGAGAGATTTACCCATATTTTCGGTTAAAATTCAACCTTAGGCCCTGAGCTCAACATGTTCGATATCCGGGGCATTGGAAAGTTATAGTCCAATTTCGAATTCCATCTGATTTGATTACTTTATAAAATATACATTAAGAACCAATGAAGACAGCGGAATAAAACTTTATACAAATACTGTATTTGAGCTGTGACATCACTTTTGGAAAAATTGTCAAACTCGCACCATGACTTTTCAAGGCCCCTAGTATCGAACATGAAGAACTGGGTACCTAAGAATAATTTTTCACCGAAAATATAAGTAAATCCCTCAGATATTTTAATTTAATTCATTCCCTCTGATTTTTTGTCTTATTACAGTCTATGTACCAAAAGTGGTTAAAATCGGGTCATAACTTCCCCTAGATCCCATATACCTAATTATAGGTAATATAAAATTAAGTGAGCGTATAGTCTTCGATATATTGTATCTTGGTGGTGAAAACGAGTGAAATCGTTTCAGGAATTACCTCAGACCCCATATACTATTTATGATAATTTTCGTTATTCTATTGAACTTTATGCCGAATATATGGGTCGAATTGTGTTATCTTCATAAAATTACATCAATAAATTGCGAGAGTATAAAATGTTCGGTTGCACCCGAACTTAGCCTTTCCTTACTTTTTATACTCTCGCAACAAATGTTGCTAAAGAGAGTATTATAGTTTTGTTCACATAACGGTTGTTTGTAACACCCAAAACTAATCGAGTTAGATATAGGGTTATATATACCAAAGTGATCAGGGTGAAGAGTGGAGTTCAAATCCGAATGTCTGTCTGTCCGTCCGTCCGTCTGTGCAAGCTGTAACTTGAGTAAAAATTAAGATATCTTGATGAAACTTGGCACACTTACTTCTTGGCACCATAGGAGGGTTGCTTTCGAAAATGAGCAAAATCGGACCACTGCCACGCCCACAAAATGGCGAAAACCGAAAACACATAAAGTGCCATAACTAAGCCATAAATAAAGCTATGGAAACAAAATTTGGTATGAAGGATCGCACTATAAAGGGGCATATTTGGATGTAATTTTTTTGGGGAAGTGGGCGTGGCCCCGCCCCCTACTAAGTTTTTTGTATATATCTCGCAAACCAATAAAGCTATATAAATTAAACTTTCTGCAGTCGTTTTTTTAGCCACTTCCTAATACAGTCCAAAAATGAAAGAAATCGGATCATAACCACGCCCACCTCCCATACAAAAGTTAGGTTGAAAATTACTAAAAGTGGATTAACTCACTAACGAAAAACGTCAAAAACACTAAATTTCACATAAGAAATGGCAGATGAAAGCTGCATTCAGATCTTTTTACAAAATGGGAAATGGGCGTGGCGTCGCCCACTTATGGGTCAAAAACCATATCTCAGGAACTACTCGACCGATTTCAATGAAACTTGCTTTGTAATAGTCCTTACATCCCAATGATATGTTGTGAAAATAGTCCAAATCGGATCACAACCACGCCTACTTCTTATATACCAGAACTCTGAAGTCGACCTGAATCGTGTACTTTACAATATATAAAGTAAGCACTAGTGAAGATATCGGTGCAGAACTTTGACCAAATACTATGTTTATAGTATTTATATTATGGTTTCCAACTTTCAATGGACTTTATACAATATACATATATGACGAATATGTGGGTCAAATTGCGTATTATATAATATAAATAAAGTTAAATAAATTAATTGCGAGAGTATAAAATGTTTGGTTACACCCGAACTTAGCCCTTCCTTACTTGTTTCTTTTTAAGTTACTCTTCATATGCTTTGTTTTAAATATCGGTCTATTTTGAACAAATGCTGTGAAAATGAAAAATATACCTTTCATAATTAGGTTTATAAAAGAGGGTGTTTTAATGAACATGTCAAAAAATTTATTTATACTAGAGAGTGACTTACATTTGTTTGTTATTTTAATTTTATAGTTTGTTCGTTTAGGAAAGAGAGTACCTTTAATTTGTAATACTATTTTAAATTAATTTTTTGCTTTTGGTAAAATAATTATCTACCATAAACTTTACATCTCTCCCCTGGCCGATGTATTTACCCTGGTCGTCGAAAAAGTAATAAAATATGTATTTAGTGACTTGCCCTTACGTGAGAAAGTAAATAAAAGGGACAAAAATCATAATACAGTGATTTTATGAAAAAAATCCAAAGTTTCTCTTTGGTAGTCTCCTGTATGCACTTGAAACCTCTTATCGTAGAATCACCCATATATGAAATTAATTTTGCGCTTTCGCTAGAAGAATGCAAAAAATCAATTGTATATCATACTATCCCCGTATTTATGGCCTCGAACTTGAATTAAAACAAGTTTCTGAAAGAACAAATTTATATATATACACATACATACCCATATATATAATGATATTATGTGAGCTTGCAATAGACTCGTTATTAGTACAGTTATCTACATACCATTATCTTTTGTTAGCACAAGCAATTAATTACAGCAAATCCTGTTCAAGCGTTACATATAGGCGCCGAGTGCATAATATGCCGGGAATTTCGAGCTTCTACGGATCGCGTGTGAATATTTATGCAAAAAAGAATTGAAAATTTGCGTGTGTATGTGTGTGCTTTTGAGTATTTAGAAACGCAAGCGCATGAATATTAATGCAACAATATTCCTATATATTCATATATAGTACATACATATAATTTATAGAAAAAATATGACAAATAAAAATTTATAGATTTAAGCGAGAGCAACACTTAACAGCTCAATAGGTACATAAGTATATATGCAGGTAAGTGTTTGTGCGCGTATAGATTTTTGTGCTATATACAAAGCTCATCTTCGCTATCGTCACTTGGATTCTCAACTAGAAGCCAGAGCGGGAATCACAGCTTTATTTACACGGGTGCATATGTATGTATTCGTTTGTATGTATGTCTTCGCGCTCATCACTGTTCAACAACACTCGAAAATACAAGTTTCTGATCGATTTTCCTGTTTTGTAGCGAAGATTCTGCCTATTTGCAATCAGTCAGTTTTGGTCTGTTGTCGCGTACGTATCGGTTTTGGACAAATCGTATCAATTTAATTAACTGGTAAATGCAAAGTTATAGCATATAATTATTGTTATTGTCATATTTTGTGTTTGCTTTATAATTATACCTACCATATACATTGTTGCTGATATTTATTAAGAACTCAAGACTTATCGACTAGATTGTGTGTGGTATACATATGTATGTAGGTGTGTGAGAAACAAGTTTAAAGATTATAAAAAGTTTATTTGTATATATATATATATGTACATTAGTATGTACTAAATTAAAAGTTTAAATATTTACTAAGCGTTGTGCCAAAAAGTGTGTATTTTTTAAACTGTGAACTTTTTGAGATTTTTTAAAGATTTTTTTTTGGTTCTTTTCTGCAAGAAAATATATGTATACAACAATGAATAGAACCAGCGCAAGCAATTGAAAGCCGAAATTTTTGATCAAATCATATTAAAAAATACATTTTTTTAGTAAAAACTAGATTTTTTAATTTCTTTTTGTTTTTAAAATTAGAATTAACTCCATCAAATACTATATATAAATATTAAAATCTGTATTAATAATAAATAATATAATTAATTTCCATAATTCTAACTTCTATAACTCAAGGTTCTCCATAAATCGAACTCTTAAATTGACAATATAAGTCAAATTTCATATAAATAAATTACTTTCCATAACTCGAAGCCTCGCTAACTCGTAGTTTTTTTGTGGATTATGGTGATTCGAGTTAGGGAAGTTCAACTGTAATATAAAAAAGTAATAATATCTTGAGCGCATAGCAAATATTGAACTCAATAAGCAGCGGCATACGTGTTAGAGATATTTGATATACATACAAATAAGTATAGATTTTTAATATTATTGATAGAGTAGGTTTGGCAATTGATAACTTAGACGCGATATATATTGAAATTTTGCCGATATTTTTGCAAATATTTCCTTTATATACCCATATTATTTAATATTTATAGCACTGCATTTATTTTAGCAATTAGACACATAATTTTTTTAAACGTGGCAACTCTACTCAAATATATTTTTAACAAAAAAAAATGTTTGAACATATTTATTTTATTTTATATATTTTTTTTTATTTATTTTGACAACCAAATTCTACAATATTATATTTCATATTTAATTTATTTCCACAATTTAATTACTTCAATAAGTTCAAAATTTGTTAAGCGTACTCAAAAATATTTGTGATAGTAAAATTTGATTTTTTAATAAAATTAAGTGAAGTGACCTTATTTAAGCAACCTCAAAATATATTTTAAAATGTCCACCTTAATTAAAAAAATCGTTAAAAATAAATTATTCAAATTTACATTTTTCATATATAATTTTTTCGGCGGCTGGCAACTCTTTTCCAAAATATGAAAATATAAAATTTTATTATTTTCTCGAATATGTTTCAGATATTTTGTTTTGTTTTTCATAAAATCTGTAAAATTTCCAGTTTGACTCTTTTGTGTAGGTGGCAACCCTATGCTGAATTAAAATTTATTTACATGTCGCAAGACTTCTTAAATAACTTTTGAAAGGCATACATATTATGCTGCATACTTTAACGGACTTCAGCAATTTCAGATTTCAGTTATTCGAGCGCCGGAAATCACGTCACATCAATCTTATATCTAGAAATCAATTACAGTTCTAAAACAAATTTATATAGCTATAAAAATTACACTTTTCTAAACAAAAAAAGTCAAACTAGTAGCTATGAAGTCCATTCTATATGTACGTACATATGTATAAGTATGTATGTGTGTTGCCAAAATATAAAAATTGGCTTAGCAAAACACAAAAAATTCATTATCAAATTTAATTGCTGGTCAAACCGGTTGTAAAAGATTAATATCGAAAACGGCTATCATTTAAATTTCTTTTAATTATTATTTATTGTTTTAGGTTTTTTAATATTTCCAAGTAAAAAAAGTGCTGCAAATTGTTTCTGATATTTAATAGTCTTAAATATTCTCATTAACTTCAAAAGATATAAACTAACTAAATAAAATTGTTATTTGAAGATGATATAGTTATAACAACAAAACAGTTTCCAAAGAAGCTTAAAAGATTGGAAAAAAATTATATTTTGATGTTCTAATACTAGTTGGCATACAAAAACTAGGTTTCAAATGATTTTGCGTTTGTTCAATACTGTACCTGAAATGAAAATTTTTTAACCTTTTTGATTCATAAATGTATTTACTGAGCCAAATGGGTTAGATTGCCAAAAGAACAGATTAAAACCTGGATTAATTTTCGACAACTTTGAAATACTTGACATGAGAATTAGGTTCATAAGAAAAAAATTTAAAATTGTGAACAAAATTATGACTAATTCGCTAGAGAAAGATTGCTTAAAAAAATATCGAAGAAACCTGGGAAAATAATCAGGGAGTATACCGAACCATAGTATTTGTAAGGTCAGAATTAATTTGAATACTTGACCATTACTCGCCATAAATGTAATTTCAGATGTTTTTATGTTAAAGTAGCTTAGGTGGGTTTCAGAGACTGAAAACAAGGGTATTTCTTTTAACTATATACCATCATATATTATATTTAAACAATTCGGCATATCGAAGAAACATATTTTTGGAAATTTTTGTTTACAAATTCCAAACAATCAGCCGTTGGTACCACATCTCCCATAATGAGTCCAAAAAAGTGCTCTTGCCGTGGACAACATAACTCATTATTGCTTCATCCAAAATCAACAAACAAAAAATATTTCGATACTACATGAATAGATAGATAGATTTTGAACAAAAAATCCATAAAATTTTCGCCATATATTGGATCGATAGAAATAATTATAATACAATTAAAAGAAATCCTTCGTGCATAAACTAGATAATATTGTTCACAAGATGTGTGCAAAATTTGAACAATATCGGTTCATAACTATTCGAGATACCCTGTCCACCAATTCAAAGTTTTGAAATAGACGCTTTAAGAGTGTTCTATCTCCCATAATTTTACTCGGATCGATTTGATATTGGATAATATTTTAAACTATTTAATAAAACAAACTTTTTTTTTCAAATTTTAAAATTTTGAAACCCACCTAACCTCTTAAATCGAATTTGGCTAAATTATTTTGTTTTTACTTCATCTTTATTTAATAACAAACATGATATGAAGTGTCTCATTCCAAGGTATTATTTTTTCTATAAAACAGCAATTCGATCTTTGAACAACTAACTTAGAATTATTCGAATTGTCTTTACTAACTTAAAGATGTAGAATTAAATGTTCTAGAAACAGGTTTTATACGAAATTTTCAGAACATTTGCGAAAATATACTCCTGATTGATTGTTTGACTATTGTTTTAAGCTATTTATTGTTAGTTTAACAATTTGAACGTGTTCTTCTCGCGCATTATTTAATATTTGTTATTTATTATAGCGTGCAAAAATTTAGAAGGCTTTGGTATACATATAAGCATTAGTATTTATATTTTCCATAGTTTACAACTCTCCACGAAGTGACGTCATTTGCCTCTGTATCGAATTTGAAACGATATCCGCTAAAAAGTAGCTGCTGAGTTTAGCTGCTTACAGTGGAAAAAATGTATAAATTAGTTGAACCATGTTGCACGGTATATCATTTGAAGCTATAAAATTTTTATTGTAATAAATCAAAAATCATAAAAAGCTACTGCCGTCAACATGTGATACTACAGAGTTCAACTGTCTCGCTATTGCCTTATTTACATATTTTACAAATTCAATAAATGAATAGACGCATATACATACTTGGATTAAGAATCATAATCTATACACTCTTCTATATTAAGGTTAAACAAATTTTCACAGAGACAGCTTCAAAATTATAAATGCAAACTTTCTACTTCTACATCTTATTATGTATACATTATATGTACATCTTAGAAATATATAGGTGGTAGGTCAATATTGTGGAGTCTGATAGTAATATTTACTCAAATGTGTAAAACGAGTAATAATCAGCGTTTTGTTTTTCTAGCGCTTCTGGGTTATCGGCATAGCTTAATCTTATAAATAGCATGTAAATAATATTTTCCTTGAATCGTGACCTAATTTATTTATAAGAAATTTATATGCATGTGCCGCAGTCGAGTGCTTAACCGACGAACGGTGCCTGCTGAACAAATTCCGAAAGTTCTTTGTAGAAGCTTCTTCGAGTGTATTTTTGACCAGCGACATGAAAGCTAAGGACTATAATAAGGGATAATTATATATTTTTTCGACAAATATTCTCCCAAGAAATTAACTGGATCGAACTGTGGTGATCTTTATATCCATCATTCGTTCGAAATCAACTACCTTTGGTAAAGATATCTTATAGTTTTAGGATTAATCGTGGAAAATCTACAAATATTTGTACATAGAGGATCGAATGTTTTTAGCTACATAGAATGACGAGTAGATATTTATACAAACTTTGACAGTTCTGTAAGTAAAGAAAGTAAAATAATCCCATACTTGCTGCGAACTAATATTTCTCCAAACAATTATCTTTCTGTTAAATTTTTCCTTAAACTTCCGATTCAGTTTATTTGCAACAACCAGCAAAACACACATGAAAAGTGAGTGATAAATATTCCAAAACTCAGGTTTTGAAGGATAAAACGTGAAGTTCTCAAGATGATCTTGAAATCGACTGTAGATGCATTAATATGGAGACAAGAAATCGAATCACATTCTTTCATCATACTATAGAATACGTAGCATTCTTCATAACCATTCAAATTACTTACTCTCTCGAACTCTATGCAATAGAAATTCTGTGTTGTCCGAGCGCCTGAAAGGCTCAGCTGAAGACTCATATGCTTAATATTAATATAAACCATTCGCATTACTAATACAGCTTTTATTTTTTATAATTCTTCCAGACATTGTTGACAAGATGGCTTATAAATTTGCGGTTCTGACCGTCTGCTTGCTATCCCTATGGATAAGCACAACTCAAGCACAAACACCAAATATCGATGATTTGTTGAATAAAATCTTTACAACAGAGCCAACACCGTCCCAACCACAACCCACAAAAACCACTGTACTACAACCTGAACCAGTACAACAACCAGATCCCGGTAGCGGCAAATCTTGTGGCGTGAATAAAGAGTGCGTTGCGCGTTTCTTATGTGGTGAGGACGGATCAGTCATAAGGGATGGTCAAACCCTAATCGATATACGTTTCGATGGTGATGATGTCTGTACTTATTTGGAAGTCTGCTGTAGTACCGACGAAAAGGTAAATACTCCGTTAGACTACTTTTATTATTGAGGATGGATTTCTTCATTATCAATTGTTTTTCCAACAGTTAACGGAACCGAGTGTACCCATCAAACCCATTGACCCGCATGAAGGTTGTGGTTATCGCAATCCAAATGGTGTAGGTTTCAGAATTACTGGCGACAAAGAAGGCGAGTCAGAGTTTGGTGAATTCCCTTGGATGGTCGCTATTTTGCGTGATGAAGTAATTGGTGGCGAGACCTTAAACGTTTACGAATGCGGTGGTGCCGTTATTGCGCCAAATGTCGTTTTGACCGCCACACATTGTGTGCTTAACGCCGAACCACACTTATTGGTTGCGCGCGCCGGTGAGTGGGACACACAAACCAAACAGGAGGTGTTGCCACATCAAGATGCACGTGTCAAGGAGATCATTCGTCATGAGAACTACAACAAGGGCGCACTTTACAACGATGTAGCGCTGCTCATTTTGCAAACACCCTTCACTTGGCAGGAAAATGTACGTCCCATCTGTTTGCCTCCAACGGACGCCAATTTCGACAATTCACGTTGCTATGCCACCGGTTGGGGCAAAGACAAGTTCGGTAAAGACGGTACTTACCAGTTGATTTTGAAAAAGATCGATTTACCAGCGGTGCCACATAATACTTGCCAGGCAAATCTACGTAAAACGCGTCTGGGTAAATTCTTCAATTTGGATAAAAGTTTCATGTGCGCTGGCGGCGAACCTGGCAAGGACACTTGCAAAGGCGATGGTGGTTCACCGTTGGTATGCCCTGATCCGAATAACCCGAAACGTTACTATCAAGCTGGTATTGTGGCTTGGGGTGTTGGTTGCGGTGAGGTTAATGTTCCGGGAGTCTACGCCAATGTGCCATACTTGCGCAAGTGGATCGACGAAAAACTTTCTGCACGAGGCATTGATTTCAAATATTTCACAGCTTAAAGATCTCAATTGGCACTTGGTATAAAATACTCTATAAAATTAAAGCAGTAATTTTCGAAAGAAATTGTAAGATTATAATTGTTAATGAGATTAAAGAATACACAAAATAATTAGAGATAAAAACGTAACCCTTCAACTGATAAAGAGTTTTTAATAAAAAGTAAGCGATTTGTCAGTAAATTGTGTTGGATTACCTTTGGGGAGATTTCTTAAGGTATCACTTTTAAGGAGGTAGTGGGTTCTATAAAATTCCTCAAATATATACTAACAGAGGATGTAGTAATCATGCGAAAATATTGTGAGAGTGATATTTACATCATCATTAAAAAATGGAGTTATTCTTGATTTGAGTAATGGAACCGATCTAACTTGGAAAGTTAGGTTATGTTCAAATCACAGGAGTCGCGATGGATTCCACCACTTGGACAGCTAAAGTTGCCAGTCTATTGTGATGCCAAAAGACTCCTGAGAATGGATCGCAAAAAAGACGCTTATCGGCTAAAGTCTATTGCGGCAAGTTCGCATGGTTCACCATAAGTTTCCAATGAATTGACTTGGTATTTCCAGTTTGCGTGCGGCATTCGTAGCCTCATTGCGTAATACCTATTCCACAGTGTCCGGTGAGCACTCCCACTATTGTGGCAAGATGAACCTTTTCAAGTGCACGTAGTGCCGCCGATTTCTTATGTGCCACTCTGGGCCAAAGGGGTCTAGCAACTGAGCACCTGTCAACGGCACTATGTGCAAAATTGCATTCAGTGCTATTTGAGGCCCAAATACATCACCTAGTCAGCAGAATCAGGTAGAGAGCCCTCCAATGAAGGGAAAGTGACAGATGGGATTTTGTTCCTCTTTGTAAATAAAAGAAATTCGGTTTTACTTTCGCTTCGTCGCCCGACTGGTTACCACGTTCAGGTACCCTTGAGTTATCCCATACAGGGTGTCCAGGAATTTTCCTTTTACAATGAAAGCGACATCATCAGCATAGGCTTTGTTTCTCATTCTCCTTTTAAAGATTATTGACAACTAGGATCAAGGGCAGAGGAGAGAGTACCACACTTTAAGCGGTTCGGAGAGCTTGTGCACCGTTCTGACATGACGTTTCTGTCGCAGAGATTACTGTAGTGTATAATAGCTAGAGACCGACCGATTAATCGGCCTTGGTATCGGCATCGGCCAGTATCGGCCACAAAATTAAGCATCGGCATCGGTATCGGCATCGGCCATATTTGGTCGATTCTTAGCCGATTCTTTCTACTTCTCTCGGATTACACTAAAATACATTTTTTTTTTTAATTTTTTGATTTCTTTAGAGCATATAAGTGACTCACATTTGACTAAACTAACAATGCATCATTGTGATAATTTAAGTCTAGTATAAAGAAATTTAATAATTTTGCATTAATGAAAGGTTTTATTTAGCACTGCTAGAAACACTCGATGTATGTCAAATATGCACAGTTTTGTTTAAAGTTGTTGAGATTCTTTAATGTCATAAAGCCACTATTATAGAAGCATTCGTAACTAGGTTAATCTATTTTTAAAAGTTTGCCATAGACAGGATCACGTAATAATCACTTGGTGCTGGCCTGGACTATAAAGTGCATGGAAAAGAACCTCCCAATCAAGCTTCCGAAGTTTCTATTGAGTCACTATCACTATTTACCGCCTTTCACAATGCGAGATATAAATGACAAAAGTCATCTCTTTGAAAATAACGGATTCTTTTTACTAGACCTACTATTTTCAAATATTGTCCTTAATGCTCATATTTGACCTTAAGGGGATATACCAGTGTAACCCATGAAAAATTAGGCGATTTTAGTGAATTTTTTTTAAGAAAGTACTCGATCTAATGTTTCGAAGTCTTTTGGACATAATAAGGTGTACTTTCAACTATATTTTAAGATTTTTTTGTACAAAAATTTTGAAAAATAAAGGAGTTATGGGCAAAGTTCACCAACTGCTGACATGATTCCGGCCGAATGAGTAACTGAAACAGAAAAATTCAAAAAGGTTATTAAAGTTGAATATATTCCCTATACAATGACCTATGATTATTGAAAAATATCAAACATTAACAAAATGGCGTAGTTCTGAAAAAAATTTTCGATTTTTTAGGTAAAAAAAGGTTGCCTTTTTAAATGCCAAATTGACAATTTTCAATAAATCAAAAAGATCGTAAGTCATTGCTTAGTTAATACATTCAAGAACATTCAGTTTAAATTTGTTTAAAGTTGATCGGTCAATATCTCGGTGAGTTATGATGTCAGCAATTTTGTGAAAAGTCGTTTCGAGTAAAACGTGTTTAAAGTTTCGACTATAGCGGCTTATACCTATAAGCGATTGCTCTTTAGAACGCTGTCATTCAAAAACTATTCAAGATACTACCTTACTGCTTTCACAGAATATTTTTGAAAGTATAATCTATAGAATAAGCAAAAAACAAAAAAAATAATTTTTGAAAATGTCACACTGGTATACCCCCTTAAAGGAAAAAGGCTATATTGCTCATTCGTTTTGAGAATAACTTATTTTTTCTATCAACATATGTATATCTAATAATAATATTCTATTTCGTTTTGAATATTAATTAAATGAATAAACAAAATCATATTTACATATTAACTGAGTTGTTTACTTATTTTGTGATGTTATTGGTCTTTGTTTTTATTTTGTTACTATATTAATTTACTAAATAAAGTTGTTGATGAAAGAATCGGCATCGGCATCGGTATCGGCCGATTCTTTGCCAACTGGCCGATTAATCGGCATCGGCATCGGCATCGGCCAAAATTTTGGTATCGGTCGGACACTAATAATAGCTACCCAATTCCCCCGGCTCACCGAAGGTATGACATGCAAGTTATTTCACCAGCAGTGAACAGGGAAGGAGAAAATATATAACTTAAAATATTTTTAGAAGTTTTGTAGCCCGCTCACCGTCTAAATCGAGACTTCGTGTTAGCGCAGTGGTTAGACTAATTTGCCGCTTGGCTAACCATAAAAGAAATTATGAAATGTCTCGATGAGCTCACTTGGCGCCTTCTCTTGGTGCAACAATCTCGGCCTGAAATTGCATTTTATAAAACTCTGAAAAAAAATCACGATATATGTATGACATTCGGTTTCCTTGAGCTCTTAACACCAACTAAATTGTGTAAAATTAAAACGAACCGTGTTATGTTTTAATTAATGTTTAATTTTATTGACTTATAAAGAAGACATTTTGTTCTTGTTTAATTATCATGCGCAATGTTTTTTTTTTATTGATTGTTTAAAAACTTTTTTTTATTGTTATTGGAGACAACAATTACTTATTTCATAAACTATAATTAATTGGTGTTATTTATGCTAATAATTCTAGTTTACACATTTTAAAACTAAAGCATTTACAATACGATTACATTAGTTTAAATGTTGCCTTTTATTATTATTATTATAATTTTTATTTTTATTTTTATTCACTTAAAGACTATTTAAGACAAAAAATTGCCTATTCTACGACAAAATAATTAATTATTTTAGTTTTTTGATTTTGAAATAATAGTTTTGACAATTTTTATGAAATATTTGTTAGAATGTATGAATGCGGAATAATTAAATTTTTCTTACTTAAAATATTTTAATAACTAAAAAGTATTAAATTTCAAAAAAAAGATGAAACGAAAATATTAATGATTATAATATCAATGAGTAGGATGCTTGGAGAATGCTTATAAAGAAATGATGAGATTATTAAATATTTATCTTAATGTTTGGATCTAAGGTAGTTTTCTGATATTTTCAATAATGTTTGCCATTTTTGCTTATTTTAATGACACATTTTTTTGCACATATCTTTCTTAAATAACGAGTAGGTACAGAATTATTGCTAAAGATTTCATTTTAATTGATAAATTCTTTTATAATAGCACGATTAAATTTTTTTAGAATATTAAAATTTTTTTTTATTACTAATAAACAAAAAATAAGTAAAATATAGTTTTAAAAGACACTAAAAGCATCTAATGAAATGAAATATAAACCCATTGTACAAAATTGCAATTACTTAGTGAAATTCCAATAAATAATGTCTCGATTTACTATAGCATAGCTGATATAGAATTTGCCACTTCAAGTTGAATGCTCCAGCAAAAAGTAACTGATCGCCTATACAGCGAAAATGCGATCTCAACCAAGCTCCTCAGCTTTTAATCGGAAAAAATTATACTCAAACGGATAGCAAATATGATTAATAAGGGTTTCAAAGATCGTTTAAAAGTTGTTCTCTCAGAGAGTGAACAAGGATTAATCAAAAAAGTGATAACAAAATGGAACAGAACGATATAGGTTAGACCACATGTTTCTATAAGCTATAATCCTCACATTTTGTCGTATAATGTGCTTAGAGACTGATGTAACGGATTCTGCGAATTTTTGCTTTCTACAAGCTGTCAAAATGTTCGAGTCTTCTTGCCGTTTACGTTTACTCTTTGCCTAAACTTAAATATAAGTTAGAGACTGTGAAGATCCACAGTTAACACTTTGCTGTCTTATGGAAAATTCTAAAATCAATGCCTTAAAACAACTATCATTTTCTAGTGTGACAATCAAATTTTAATGTTTTCGCACATATGTATGAGGAAAATACAGACATAATAACCATAATATATTGCCCAGGAATTATATTAATAGCTGACTCTTTGAATGCATTGACTGGCTAAATATCACATTCACTTTGGACGAGAGACAATCAGTGAACTTGGCTATAAATTATTCAGTAAAATGCGGCAAATTGAGTGTGCACTTTGACAATTCATTTTAATGCGTTGATCGAAGTCAATTGATTGTAATAATTGTTGGTTTGCTTCCAAGAAAGTTGGGTCACAGAAATATTAGCCCCCTAACAAAGCATTTATTGAGAAAAATGTAATGAAAATAAGATTCAAATATTATTATTGACATTGCATAAAAAAATGTTAAGGTCTTGTTAATAGTTCTTAAATTTCCTTTTTGTAAGGTCATAAGAGCCCCGAATGAGCTAACTGCCATTTTCTTGACACACGTCATTTTCCGATCTGGTGATATTTCGCTATTATGAAAGCCAGCAATTTGCCAGATCATAACTAACGAGTGATACAAGTATACCAAGGCACCAAATAAAGGACATATCACGCGTGAATCGTGTCATGCTGACATGTTATTTTTCTTCAGTATTGATATTATTACAACTTATGATCAACATAATCGGCCTACTGAGCGTACTCTTCGCAACACCCATCTTGAGACCCAGCATTCATTATTGGATAATAGTCGACCGAATAGATCACGTCCAGCACGTAGTAAAGAAAATATAGCAGTCGTAGCTGAGAGTGTACACGAAGACCGTGGAGAGTCGATTTGGCGCCATTCGCAGCTGCTTGGATTGACGTATGGAACGACTTGGCGCATTTTACTTCGAGATCTTAAATTAAAAGCGTACATCTCGTACAAGAACTGAAGACGCTCGACCTTCCCAAGCGACATCACTTCACTCTATGGGCTCTTGAAAAGTTCCAAGAAGATCCGGCTTTTTCGAGCAAAATTCTGTTCAGCGATGAGACCCATTTCTGGCTCAATGGGTACGTAAACAAGCAAATACCGCATTTGTGAAGAAGACTAACCTCAAGAGATTCAAGAGCTGGCATTTCATAAAAACAACAGTGTGGTGTGGTTTGTAGGCAGGTGGAATCATCGGTCCATATTTTTATGAAATTAAATTTGACCGTTATCTCGCCATTGTAACCGAATATTTGATGTCTGATCTTGCCGACATTTGGTTTCAATAAGACGGCGCCACTTCGTACGCATTACATCAATCAATGGATTTATTGAAAGTACACTTCGGGGAGCAGATAATTTTGTGTTTTGGGTCAGACGATTGGCCACCAAGGTCGAGTGATAGCACACCGTTAAAATTTTTCTGTAAGGATATGTAAAGTTATAAGTGCTTCGAGGAGTCATCGACTCAACAGATATACCATCTGAGGCGTAGCCTCGGCAAACACTTGAAAGAGATAATCTTTAAAAAATTAATGCCAAAGAATGTTATTTTGAATGATTTTTCGAATTTTTTTGAATGACATTTCCCTTTAAATTTAAATTTTCTGTATTTTTTTCTTTAAAAAAATAGGGAACCTTGAAATTACAGTTTAGTCGAGTTACTGATTTTGATAGGAAAATGCTGCAGTGAGACGTCAATAACGATAATGTTTGCATGGCTTGGGTTATACCAAAGTGTATTCAACAAAGTGAACCAGGTATATGACATTTCATTTTTTTTTACCCGAATTTGACATGTTTGTTGCCATTGATTTAACCCATACATTTATTCAAAAATTCAAATTTTGAAATTCAAAAGTAAACAAATTTAAAACCAAAAAAAAATTTTTTTTTAATGAATAAAAGAAATTGCCGAATACTTTCTGCTTAGGCAAAACAACTCATGGAAGCAATTTACTAAGGTTTTGTGCTCCAACTGACAAATTGCAAACAATTTTATCAATATATATATTATATTGTTAAAGTTAAAAAAGACGGGTTAATGTAAACAAATACATGAATTGTTTACTATTTTATTGTCAAAAGCTGGTATGTCAAATACTTAGTTCACTTTGTTGAATACACTTCTGTTATACTATGTTTTTTTATTTGTCTCGGTTTAAATCGATAATTAGTTATTGTAGTGGCGTAAATGTTTTTTTATAAAGATATCAATTATTATTAATTTTATTATTAAAAATTTAACTAAATTATGCTTACAAAAATTTTAAAAGAACTAAAAGTATATACAATGTAAAAACTAAATGTCAAAAATATAAAATGAATATATTTTATACTATTAAATACATTAATTCAATTTCAGGTCGTCCAATAAGCGTTTATGTTTAACTAAGCGTTACAAATGTAACATGACATTTTGACAATTCAACCTCGTAGTTTTCTGCTGGTGTTGATAAAATCAGCACTTCACCTACACATACATATATATAATTCCATACATACATATGTACTCGTATATCAAGTATTCGTATATATTTAGATATATGTGTGTTTTTATGTATTTAATTGTTATGTTTTTATTATTATTTCTTTATATATATATATTTATATTTATTTTTTTGATTTTTTGATTTATCAGCTTAAAACTTTTTCAATGTTTTATGCATTGTATGTATGTATGTATGTATACATGCAGCATAGCGAATTTTACTTACAACAATTATACGTTTACTACATAATATAATAATACAATACATTTACGTTTACGTTTACGTTTACGAATACACCGTTATCCAAATTGGCTGACAATAATATTTGTTTATGTGTATATACTAACTAGCAAGGCATTGTTTGATTGATTGATTGATATACATACATACATTTAGTTTTATTATTAATTTTTGTTTTTTATTTTATATATATTTTAATTAATAATTGTACATACATACATATATGGCTTTTATTAATAACTATTTTACACAAACTAGTTTATATGCAATATACATTTGTATGTATGATTTATGTATAATTTATCGATTATTTTTTACAAATAATGCATGTTTACTAGCACAACTCGAAAAATTTGATATTTCAAAAATTAACACAAAATGCTAAAAATTTAATTTTTTGTTAATTATATTTTATGCTTTGAATTTTAAAATTTCTTTAAAAAGTATTTTTTATGATTTAATTTTTATTGAATATTATTTTTATTTTTGTTAAATTTTCCTTTCATTACTTGCTTTAGCACTTTTACGAATTGTTTGCTTGTAAATACGCTTTCCACAGCAAATGAATTGTTAAATATCAATTTTTCTTTAATTTATTTGCGAATCTGCACTGACATTTTATGTTAATTGTTATAGCAAATTTTTGTGTTTTAAAAGCATGCAAATATAATTATTATAAAAAAAATATTTTTTTTCAATAATTACAAATGTTAATTATGTTTTTTTATATATACGGCCACGTTCATAAATATTTAGATTTTTGTAATAATTTTTTTTTAAATTAATTTGTTTTTTTTTTTCGTTTTTACATTAAGTAAATAAATTTTGTGTTACACAATTGAAATTTTGTCATTACTATGTATGTATTTTGTGTCTTATAATTTTTGAACCCTAAGCTCTAATTGCGATTTTCACAACCATTTGACTAGAATAATTATAATTACGCTACACGTTAACGGTATTTTTTACACGATTCAATATATATACTGTAAGTATCATTAGAACATTTCAAAATCACAACATACATCTTTACCTACACACCAATTAAGTTAAAAAATGTCTTTAAATAAAACTCAAAGTTGAATTTTATTCTCTCTTTGTTTTCAGTTTTTGCTGCTCAAAATGAGGCCATTTTTAAAGAATATAAAATAAACTGTTCTCTTTTTTTTCAAATATCCCCTCATAATTTTTTTTATATTTTAAACTTTTAGTAAAACAAACCTTCGAGAAAATACTTATGAAACTCGCATTAGCGTCTTTTAACTGAAATTAATTTTTAATGAAATTAATTATTTATCAGCATCAAATTAATTTTATCCAAAATTTGGTAGAAAAATCCAAAGCTTTAGTTATCAACTTGCTTGAGAGCTTTAAACAACTATCAAAATGATTTTCTTATTGTATTGGAAGCTTTTCTAAAATAATGTATTTTAATATTTCCAATATTCAGTAAAAAATTACCTAAGCTCAAGAAAATACTGTCAAGTCAACTTTCTGCCAAAATTTATTTTTATTTTTATAAAAAAATCAACTTGATAATTACGAACTGTCTAAATTATTATTTTTTGTGATTGTTGCGAAAATAGTACCAAATCGAATTTTTTGTAAATTCAATACGAGGAAACCTAAGCTCTTAATAGTAAGTTGCTTGGAAGCTTTTAGCAGTTATGAAAATGCCATTTGATAAAAGAGAAATCTTCTTGAAAAGTGTTTGAAGAAAAGTACCAAAGGCTAGATCCCATTAATAAGAAGTTTTAAATTAAGCAATGATAGACTTAATATTGAATAGAGTTAATAGCCTTCCACGTTGAGATTGGGAGATCACTTGTTTAAATATTCAATTGATCTCAAGCTTCGTAACTGTAAAGGATTTGTTTAATATCATATAAAGTATTCTAATATTGAACTATAGATTAGGCTATAAAACGGTTACCGATTTGCAATGTTATCAAATTTCTGAAAGTGACATTTTTGGCTGAATAATTTGTGATCTCCGGATAGTTCTTCAATTACGTCACATGGTATATAGTAAGAAAACATCAAAGCAACTGTTATCTCTGTAAACTTTTTAAAAAGGAAAATTTTTGAAGTTTACTTCTTTGGTTAACTATATCATTTCGGTTTTCTAGATTATCATTAGGCTTAAAGAAGCTAGGTGTTGTCAGAAACTATTTTATTTGAGAACACTTGCGCAAGGAGCTCGTAACAATTAGTTTCTTACATCTTATATAACAATACATTTTGGGAAGACTTTGAAAGTAGATTTTTGACAAATATTAAAATAACTGTTAGTGTATGTATGTCAACGATGATTGCTTGCTAAGTCAACAAAAGAATATACACCTAAGTTACAAAATATACGCAGCTAATATTCATATAAATTTGCATTTGAAGCTATACAATTTATTCTCATTAAACACTTAAAATGAACCCATGTGTTAAGCATACGTGAATTTAGGTAAATAATCTTGAGTGTGACCACCTTTTAATTAATATTTCATAAATTTTTAGTAAATTTTAGAATTATATATTTTTGTATTGGATTGTTGGAAGTGTTAATGGTATTTATTTCATAAAGTTTCAGTAATACATACAAACTTGCAACCCAACAGATTTCCGTTTTCGACTTCGATAATAATAGTCGTTTTTCGATTGTTAAAATGTCTATCCCTTTTGATAATTTCTATGAATATTTCTCTTAACGCCAAAGGATTCATATACATTTTTAAAATTTGATGAATTTCATTTCATAAATTTATTTTTTCTTTGAAACCCAATAGACGAAAACACCGTGATATATTACTAAAACCTTGGGAGGCTCATAAATTAGGTTTCAATGTTTCTGCTTCTAATTCGGAATATTACAAAAGCGAATATAATTGATTTAAAAAAAATTCAGAACGATTAACATTTGTGAAGTCCATGCGAAGTAACATAAAATTATTGGAATGTATCTTAATTGTACTGATTTAATTATAAACCTTTTTAAAAAACTTGTATTTCTTACTATATAACATCCACAAGCGAGAGGAATTTCACCAGGAAGTCACCTTAGGCAGTATAGATGACTGGGATAGTTCGCCATTCGACGCGTTAATTAAGGGTTGCTCCCTGCACTGGAACACTAATGGATCTAAAACGTTTGAAGGCATCGGTGCAGGCATCGCAGGACCGCGCATTAAACTTTCTGTCCCAATGAGTGCGTTTCCAAGCATCTTCCAAGCAGAGATTTATTAAATTAACCAGTGCGCTGAACTAAATATTCGGCGCAAGTACAGCAACGAACGTATTGTCATTATAAGTAACGAAGCGGTTACTTCGTGTGAGGCAAAGTCCCACTAGGCCGGAAAATGTGTCAGTAGACTCAACAATCTATCAACATATAACAGCATATATCTAATCTGGGTGCCGGGACACAAAGAGATAGCAGGAACTAACTCGGCGACGAACTAGCTCGATCGGCAGCAGTAACAAAACTGCTGGGCCCAAAACCATTTTTTTGCAGTGAGACCCCACACAATCATAGATATGTTCCGAAAGGTGGAAAAGATAGACAGGGAGGAGCACTGGCTGCAGATAGGGGGTATACGCCACGCAAAACGCCTATTGTGATGTTACAACAATACATGACTCAAGTGCATAATTATTCTATTCTCCTATATAACATACTAGCAGACCCGGCGAACTTCGTACCGCCTTAGCGTAAATTTGGTGCACTACTTTATTTTGTATAGCTGACCTATCTTATGTATGCGTACCTATTCAATTTGAACTGGAATCTATAATATCCTCCATATAAAAATGAATACTTATTACAAATTGTTTGTATGGGAGTTTTAGGCATTTTCAGGCATTTTTTTCTCTCCGTAAGAAACATCCTCAAACCCCCTGGAATACACACTAAAAAGAATCAGCCAAATCGGTCAAGCCGGTTTCATGCTATGTCGTGACAACGGAAAACGGGTTTAATTTTTCGTTTTTGTGGCTAAGATATACATTAAATTTGTAAATTTTTCAATGCAGAGAAAAAATTCTTACGCATAAAGACGAAAACGTTATACCTTCTTCAAAGTCGAGGTTGATTTATGTTAAGCAGCATGATAACAACTCACACTACTTTTAATTGCAAGTGAGTGGGGATAATCCAGCAATTTTAAATAGTCTGTGAGATAATTGAATACGTCATCCTGGTTTGTAGCTGTGTCAACTCTCCTGAAATTCTAAATTGTCGCATTAAGATCGAAGAGATTCTTGTTTTTTTACCACCAATATAGGTCATTCAAGCAGTCATTTATGGTTATCATATTGTGGTTTCATGTCAGGAAAAACACGATGAATAAGCTTCTTCTTTGAGTCAATGAAGTGACAGAAATATGTTGGAAATGTTATTAATCCATTGAGGTGTCAACTGGGACCCTACCATTTCCAACTGCTTCTACAATCGCAATTTGATATTGTTGCAAAATTAGTGGTATGTTAGTTGTTTATTGGCGAATCTTTATGTGTCGCCATAAAGTAGATGATTTTAATCATGCGATTATCCAGAAATAATTGGAAGAGTCTGGCGTAAATCACCTGCCAACAGAATCATGGCTCCACCAAAAAAGTTTTGGTTGTCGCGTAAATCTTTTGAAGTCCTTCGCAGTGCCTCCAGCGACTTCATGAATATCTGGAAAATCTTCGCTATAGCGCTACTTTTGACGATTTTGCAGACTGGTGTTTCTTCGATTTGCAATTTAGGAATAATTTCAAGGCCGAATGTGACGTTGGTTTGCCTACTAACAGTTGCCAAGTTGCCCCTATTCCCTTTAACATTAGTGGTAAAAATGAGAGAAATTGGTTCAGGAATTACATCAGCCCTCATATACTTTATATGATGATTTTATATTGGACTTTATGCCGAATATATGGGTCAAATTGTGTGTTTTCTTAAAAAAATTAATGTTCGGTTGCACTTAGCCTTTCCTTATTTGTTACAAATTGTTTAGGGCTATCGACACAACCTTATACAATTAAACACTGACAAAAATATTTCAACAAAGCAACAATGACAACCTTCAAAATGTTATTATTTTTTGTTTTCTTCTTTCATATTTTTGTTGTCAATTCAAATAAAATGCTCTTTTTATTATCTTCCTCGCAATTTTTCCATATTTACTTAATTTCTAAACCTTTCCTGCCCTTCCCCGAATATTTCAAGACTTCAATTAGCCAGATCGGTTTGGCCGTTCTCGACTTTTTGCGAGACTAACGAACAGCAATTCATTTTTATATCTATAGATTAGAAATTGTTTGTATGAGAATTTAAAAAATAAGTAACTGTAAAACAGAGTAAATATAGTTGACACTGTATTTACATATCTACATACATGCATACATACGGCAATTTATGCGAGCATTTGATTGTGCTGTTTAGCGTTATTTCACTTGTTCTGCGATCATTTATATATGCAAACTTTTTTGCTTTGTACTTTACTTCAATAAGTTATGTAGTAAAAGATGCGAGAGATGGAAGAGAGAGAGTGCATACATATGTATGTACTTTACTTCATTACGTTATGCTGGAAAAGATGTGCGAGATGGAAGAGAGAGAGAGAGTGCGTGCCGCAAACGATAAAGAGCACACGCACACACACAAAGCGCGCTTCGCTGTAGACTGCGTTTGGTGAACGAAAAACCTTATGCTTGCAATATTTGTGATTTTTCAAAAACTTCAACCCGAAAGAAAAAGGATTTGATTTCGGAAAATTAAAAAAATAAGTATACCACTCGCGAGCCTAGAGCAAATGCTTTATTTTAAAAAAAAATTTATAAAAATCGCTTCAGAACTTTAGGAGATTAGCCGTTACAAACATTTTTCATATAAGCGATTTTATATAATTAGTATAGATGTGATATCTTGAAAATCCAAGCGGCAAACTTCTCCACAGATTTTAAGTCTGTCTGTGGACTCGATATTATCCCCTTATTTCTTCGTCAGGTGTTTTTGGTCGATTGATCATCTATGATCTGACAATAAGTGTTTCAATAGTGAAATACTATCCCCGTAAGAGTTTTGGAAATATTTAAAAGCAAGTAAGGAAGGGCTAAGTTCGGGTGTAACCGAACATTTTATACTCTCGCAATTTATTTATTTAGCTTTATTTATATTATATAATACACAATTTGACCCACATATTCGTCATATATATTGTATAAAGTCCATTGAAAGTTGGAAACCATAATATTGGGTTAGAAGCACCGAGGTCCTCATGTTCGATACATGGGGCCTTGAAAACCTATGGTCCGATTTCGGCGATTTTTAGAAATGGGCTGCCACACTATAAGTACAGTATTTGTGCAAAGTTTTGCACCGATATCTTCACTAGTGTTTACTTTATATATTGTAAAGTAAACGATTCAGATTGTCTTCAAAGTTCTGGTATATAGGAAGTAGGCGTGGTTGTGAAGCGATTTGGCCAATTTTCACAACATATTATTGGGAGGTAAGGAAACTATTACAAACCAAGTTTCATTAAAATCGGTCGAGTAGTTCCTGAGATATGGTTTTTGACCCATAAGTGGGCGACGCCACGCCCATTTTTCATTTTGTAAAAAAATCTGAGTGCAGCTTCCACCTGCCATTTCTTATGTGAAATTTAGTGTTTCTGTCGTTTTTCCTTAGTGAGTTAACTCACTTTTAGTAATTTTCAACCTAACCTTTGTATGGGAGGTGGGCGTGGTTATGATCCGATTTCTTTCATTTTTGGACTGTATTAGGAAGTGGCTAAAAAACACGACTGCAGAAATTTTGGTTTATATAGCTTTATTTGTGTGCGAGATATTTACAAAAAACTTAGTAGGGGGCGGGGCCACGCCCACTTCCCCAAAAAAATTACATCCAAATATGCCCCTTCATAGTGTGATCCTTCATACCAAATTTTATTTCCATAGCTTTATTTATGGCTTAGTTATGACCCTTTATGTGTTTTCGGTTTTCGCCATTTTGTGGGCGTGGCAGTGGTCCGATTTTGCTCATTTTCGAAAGCAACCTTCCTATGGTGCCAAGAAATAAGTGTGCCAAGTTTCATCAAGATATCTTAATTTTTACTCAAGTTACAGCTTGCACAGACGGACGGACGGACGGACGGACAGACAGACATTCGGATTTGAATTCCACTCTTCACCCTGATCACTTTGGTATATATAACCCTATATCTAACTCGTTTAGTTTTGGGTGTTACAAACAACCGTTATGTGAACAAAACTATAATACTCTCTTTAGCAACATTTGTTGCGAGAGTATAAAAATTAAGACCCGTTCTCAAAAAGTTTAGTTTTTGCCAATACAATCTGGTTATAGGTTAAACATGCTTCGATAACCGAAAGAGTGACGCCTTTCTCATTCAGTAGGGATAACTCGACGCGAAAAGCAATCTTTGGATGTTTGATGAGCACAAAGTAAATATTGAAATCATGGACATATTACTCGGCATGCTCGAAAGAGTACTGAGTATTGAAAAAATATCTATTTTTTGAGACCAATAAAGTTGACCACTTGATTGTTATTATTTGCAACAAATACTTTAATTGCAAAAGGGTAATAAAAATATTTATATTATATTTAAAATATTGGCGCGCTATCATCGATTCGACTATAACCGGCAAAACGGTTTCCACGCCAATCACAATAAAAATATTTTAAATAATCGGCTCTTACCAACTAAGTTATATCTTCAGTTCACATAACACCAAATAATAAAAATACTGTTTTAACAAAATCTTTGGAGCAGTATATCGAAATCGATACAGACAAGTGTATGTACCGATAAACTTAACATATTATATACTATTATTATGTTCTATGTATTATAATATGTATATATTTAAAACTCTCCACAGCACGTCTTTATATTTAGTATGTACGAGTATATAATACGTTGATTTACTTAAATATGCTTATGAATGCTTTTGTATTAATTTTAATGTTTAACAATGTTTGAATTATATCTAATGTGAGAGTACTTTCAATATTCTTTTAATTAATGCAATAAACGTTTTTATACACAGAATGATATGTTAATGCAATTTGGAACTATCGATGTAAGTATGTAAGTATGTATGAGTATGTACGATGTCTGTTTTTTGAGTAAGAGTAATTAGATCGAATAAAGTTGTTGTTTCCCACTATATACAAGGATTTTCGATTAGTCATATATTTTACATATATGAACATAAGTCTTCATACGTAAACTCCATGATTGCTGGCTTATAATTTAACAGTAAAGCAAGCATTTGGCTGATTTATATATTTTGCTTTCAATAGTAATTAGACAATCTTGAGAATAACTGGTATTTTAGTTAGAAGAATAGACAGTTGAATGATGGAAGACTTTACAACTCGAAGCACAAAAACGAATACTTTTTAAAGTAATTTCTCTTTTCTACTCATTAGTAGTAGTTTGAAATAAGCTCACTTCGAGAAAGTTCAAAAAGAAGACTCAAGGAAAATTTACATTATTATTTTCCAAAAATCGACAGTATACTAGTTTTTAAATGCTTGTCCTTTGTTATGGCCAAAAGCAGCAAAGATAGCATTAAAGGGTTAATTTTGACAATTTTCAACCAATCAAAAATATCGTAGGTCATTTTATAGTAAATATATTCAAGAATACTCAGTTTAAATTTGATCGGTCAATGTATCGTTGACTTATGATGTCAGCAAATTTGAGAAATGTCGTTTGGAGAAAAACGCGTTTAAAGTTTCGACTATAGCTGCTTATGCCAGCGAGCGGTCGCTCTTTAGAACGCTGCTATTGAAAAACTATTCAAGATACGATCTTACTGCTTTCTCAGGATATTCTTGAAAGTATAAATAGATTTTTTGAAAATCTCACACTGGTATAGCCACTTAACTAATACATATTTTTTGAGTGTGAACCAAAGTAGTTTCAAACAAGAATATTTGATATCAGTAACTAAGTTCTTTCCAATCATCAATCAATAAAATACTGAAATAATAATTCTAAAAGTAGGGGTCTAAACTATTACCTCAAACAGGTGAATTAAAGAGATATCCTATGTAATGAACTCAAAAAATAGATTTTTTTATTCTTGTTTTAATTGCTTCCTTAGCATGTCTAAGATCCGGTACTTAAGTGATTTTTAAAACTCCGAAGTCGTTTTAAAGATACAGCAGTTAGAAAAAGGAGTTGTTCGCGTGAATGTCTACCAAAAGTTCATTTATTGGTATATTCATTTTGTCCATTCCATGCATTTAAGCTTACAGATCAAAATTCTAAAAAATCCGCAAAAAACAGGCCGTTCTATGGGATGTTCATTCAGCTTGTCTACTTTTTGAACATTTTCTAGAATATCACAGTACTACATTGGAAAAGAGGTGGAGACGAATGAGTTGACGAGCAGTTATAGTATTTCTATTGGCTTAGAAGTACTATCCAATAGATTAAAATGATTCCTTCAAGATCTCAAAGTAGTGGTTTGTTCGTCTTATGAGAATACAAATAATATTTAAAACGTTTAGCGATTGTTTTAAATAGGTCACTACAGCAACAAAAATCCCACCGAAGACGAAGCATACTAATTATGTTTGGGCGCAGATTAATGGAATCCCGACAGTATACATCACTCGTACTCTACGACGGTGAGTAGATCTAATGATTTTGGACAGCGGTAAGAACTTTTATAAGTCTAAGAATTCTACAAGGTGAGGAATGGGCAAGTAGGAAGCGCTGCTGGTTGCATTTGCGGGGACTTCGCCACTCCAAAGTGTTTCTCGGGGGATATAACCATAAAAGATTTAAACAATTAATAGCGTCCCTAAGAAATAAGCTGAGACAAATAGTGGCATCCTAGTCCATAGTTCATCAGCCTTACAACACTGTTAAATTTTTATAACCCGACGAGGTTAGATGGTATATTGTGATAACAGGAGAGGCCACATTAGGCCTTAGATCGCAGTGCGTTCCTTAAACTTAATCTAATCTTATCTAAGTCGAATTATATTTCAAAAAATTATTTTAACCTGTGGTAGTGTTGTCAAAATAATTTTCAGAAGGATTTCGAAAATTGTCTGCATTATTTAAAGTAGTCAACTCAAGGTTTCCTCAAAAACAGTTAAAGTGAAACGGTTGTAAGACTTTTGTTACAGATATTAATCACTGACATTAGGAAATAACTAGGTTCACACTCGATATAATGCCACTCAGTTTGTTCTATTTATGTAAAATGGACCTTTATTATTTGTTCCCATGGTTTATTACTGCGTTAAATATTTTGATTTTTTGCAGATTATTTAAATAAATTGTTATAAATATAATATAACTTTTCATATAAATTTATCAATTTATAAATATAAAATTGATTTTGTGCCTGTTCTGCGTTGAATTGCTTATTGCGTTAAGTTCGTTCAAATTATGCGTTGTCTCGTTGCTGTCTTTGTGCATAATTTTCATTATATACTTAGTTAATTATTTACACAAACTATGATTATATTTACATTAGCGTCGTACCTTTGTAAGCGAGTGACAAAAGAACATGCGCTTAATTAAACAATTAAGAGAAATTGATTAAAAAGTAATAGAGAAAACTTCAAATAAATATATAGTTCCCAAGTGAGAAAATTAAATATAAATAATAATAAGCTGTTTTCAATTAACGATATTTAATTTAAAATCTCTTAAAGCATTAAATCAGTTGCGGTGTTGCCAGTGTTTTCAAATAACTTCAGCAAAATTTTTTCCGCGCTTTACGTGCTTTCGCCATTCGCTTACAAAGCGCACAGGCTTCTTCACACTTACATACATTTTAAATGATTTTTAAGTACTCGCATTATTTATTCATTCGTCTTATTTATAATTTCAATTGCATTTACCTAACTAACTAAAATATAATAATAATTTTGAATTTTCTTTGCTTTGGCTACTATCCATTGTAAGTGAGCAACCAAATTTTCGAAAATTCCATTACAATTCATTTACAAATCGTACATCGGCTGGCAACACTAGTTTCTTACCTACACACATACAGACTAAATGTGTTGACTTTTACGCTTAAATACGCTTACGTAAAGTGCAACTAGTTGGAAGATAAATGCCGCATGAATCGCATATTTAATTTAATATCCTTTGTTGTTGTTGCTGTTTTTTTTGTTAATTGTTTGTCTTTTATTATTCATCCATAATATTGTACAATATTTCAGTATTATAACTTTTAGTTTATTTTCCGCTCCTTATGCTTGTATATGTATGTATGTATGTATGTTTGATATCTACTGCTTGTTGCCTTGCTGCTTTGCTCATTATTCTACAATAGTCCATTTTACATTTCACTTTGTAACTCTTTCTTAATGCACTTGTGCTTAATTGTAATATTTGCCTAAAGTTAATTATTTTTTAAATCACTAAATCGCGCTTAGTTGCTAGTTGTAATATCTTTTGCTTGCCAGCAACCACTACTCTCTCTCTCTCTCTCGCGCTCTTTTACGCTTTACTCAGCTGGCACTATTTTTTGATCCAGATCGGGTTTCGTATCGTCCGGATCCAAGCTTAAGCAATCGGCAAAGTAATGCTCCATCGAGAGATAGACGTGTTCGAGCACCCCGGATAGTTCATGACCTTCATCCGCGTATGTCTTGAAATTAATAGAAAGAAGACCGCTCAAATTTATCGCTCTTTCTTTTTACTGTAAACGTTACCCACCTGATATCTGTACAAGATGTTGGCGTCCGTTAGCGATTTGGCCAACTGTATGCCATGTATATAGGGTGCGGTTGAGTCGGCTAAACCGTGTATTAGGAAGAATGAGTGTGATTTGATGAGGCGCGCTCGTTGAGTGGCATCGGCTTCAACATAGCCTTTGTAGTTCTCCGCCGGCAGGCCTAATATACGTTCTGTGAAAGCAGAATCTGTGGATAAAAGATTGGATGAAATCATTGTGATTTATTAGGAAAATTTTGCTGAAAATTTGTAGTGGTTTTGAACTCATGAGATTCTAGATGAACTCAATAATACTACCGAACTTTGGAGAAATAAAAACTATTATCCCACATGCTTTAAATCTATGGATAATTTATGGAAACGATAGAACTTGTTTGTATGGATTATACAAACACATCACATTGTTAGGATAGTTCGATAGTTACAATGGTAAATCGATCATCGCGAGCTCTTCACTAATTGTAGCTTCAGGCTTCTAAATAATTACAGCGTATTTCAGCAAGAACTAAATGTAGTTAAGGAAGTCAAAGTGTAGGCATCTTGAGTAAGCTCTGGGGTCGGCTGACTGACATGTCTAGATAGACTCTTTATCCTCAATAGTAACTTCCAGGTGAGGAAACCATCTACACGGGGATGTAGAAGAGGTGTGGTTGAAGAGGAGAATATCATCTGAATATATACCGACGGATCTAAAATGGATTACAGTGTGGGAACGCGGCATACTCCAAGGATATTGACATCTCTCTCTTTCTGTTTTGGCCCTACGCTCCAACAGGAGTTAAAGGAAATTATATATATATGTATCTCTTTCTGTCACCTGTTCATCCCGCCCAGAGTAACATTTTCAGATACGAATAGGCCGATGGGTTGGCAAAGATAGGAGCTTCTCAGGACGAATCCGAAGCGGAGCCAATACCAGGCCCGTCAGGCACTATCAAGCAGGATCTTCACACACAGTATGAAAAAATTGCCCAGGAAAGAACCAAATGGATAACCAAATGCAAAATAACCAAGCAGATTTGGCATAAATATGACAGGATAAGAACCAAGGACCCATTAAATAGATTCAAGAAAAGCATATTTAGGCTTACAGCTACCATAAGGCAATATTGAGAGCTGAATTAAGATTTAATGCTACTGGTAAGTAAAGAATCACGTTTAGTGCCTGACTTGGCGTTGTTGTAAGAGCTCCATTGGTACATACCTATGCCTATACTTGCTGCTCTTTGTATACCCAACATAATATATATCAGTATACATATTTTATAGTACATTACTTACTGTAGTAGAGCCAGTCGGCGATTGGCGATATGGCTATGCCACATTTATACACATCCTGTTGTGTGCCGAGCACCATTGAGGTTACGTAACCCCCATAACCCCAACCCCAAATACCCACACGCGTTTCATCTAAAAAACTAATTGTATCCAGAAGATATCTGTAAAAAAATTAATTGATTAAGTAGAATAACAAAAAATAAATTAAAAGCAGGCAAACCTTAAAACAGAAATCTGATCCTGTACTTCGACGCCGCCTAAGTGTCGGTACAGCTGCTTTTTACTTTGGCCCTTCGCGCCTCGTACATCTAAGCGTATGTAAATGACATCGTTACGCGATGACATATATGTGCCCCAGTCTATTTGAAATTTCTCCGAAACAGACTCGGAACCTGGGCGGCCATTGCTGTGGGAATTTAAGAGAAAACATTGAAATAACTATACATTTGCTTTGACAAACTCAACACTTACACTTCGACGACCACGGGAAAGGCGGCATCCCTAAGCTCTTCACGCCAACTAGGCGGTAGAAGTAATTGCACTTGTGCCCGACTCCCATGTGGCAATGGTATCTCGAATGAACGTTGTGTCGGTAGCGCCAACTTTTGCAGACGCTCCGTAAAGAACGGACGGGTGTCGTAAAGTATTTTCACCAAACTATGCGATTTCTGCATATGCACACCCGACACCGGCAAGCCGGGTCCCTGACATTCTAATATGTAAAATTCAATACCATATTGAGTTGCTATGGAAGACACTGGTGTCATGAAGGCATCGAAATGAGAACAATTCACATAATAGTAGCGACTGCTCCAAAGCGCCTCGCCCAAATCGCAGGTAATGCACTGTGGTTCAGTTCTATGAAAATTATATTAATTTTTTTTAATTAATTAAAAAACTCAAAAATAGAACTCACTTTCTACTCTCATCGTTGACCGGATCTTTCACCATGTACAAATGCCGCTGACCGGGCTTTTTGTCTTGTGTACCCAGATAGTACACTAAATGATTGACGGTATCCCAGCAAAGGATTTTTAGCACCTAAAAAAGAGAACGCAAATAAATTATTAAACAAGTGGAATTATTTTTGTTTGAATTCTCTTGATTTCTCACCTCGTAGCGGCCATGTGATATGACGGCAATACGTTGTTGTGTCATTGTGACATGTTTGATGTGTGTGAAATGTTCATTACCAAATTCCTGTATACTCGCCAATATTAGAAAACTATTGCCATCCGGCGCGAAAACAGGATGCGGTAGTATATCGAGCCACTCATCTTCGGGTGCACGCTCTGCGTGTATCTGTGAAGCAGAAGAAAATTAAAAAATATTTCATAATACATTCTGTAGCAAACTTGAAATTTTTATTAGGATATATGTAAGTCCGACCCCACAGCTCTTAGATCTATTCAGGTTGTTCTTCATGCCAAATGCGGCAATTTTGCTCGTTTACGTACCCATTGAGCCAGAAATGAGTCTCATCGCAACAGAATTTGGCTCGAAAACGTCGGATCTTCTTGAAACTTTTCAAGAGCGGAGCGATTTCGCTTGGGAATGTCGTGCGGATTTAGTTCCTGCACAAGCAATATATTGTACGTTTTTAATTTAAGATCTACATGTAAAATGCACCATGTCGTTCCATACGCCAGTCCGAGTTTCTGCGAATTGCATCGAATCGACTCTCCAATGTCTTCAAATAACACTGAACAAAAGTAGTATGACAGCTTGAGACGACTCACTCGTGATCTGTCAAGTAACGGCTTTGAAAAAAGTACCTCTACTTGGATCACACGATATATTTTAAACATGCCTACATCTAAAAACTATATTCTCTACATTGAATACAAAGATCTATTTATTTGTATTACCCAATTACACAAATCTTTATATCGTCTGATTGATTCATCTAAAACCGACCACCGATAAAAATATACTAGATTTTTTGGGACTTAGTTTATAATAGAGCTAGGAGATACATTGAACTTAAAAACTGCAGAAGAGTATCGCCATGCCTTTATAATATTCTTTGATTAACTATCGGTAAAACAATGTATAAAAATAAGAGCAAAGTTAACTTCTAACAATTTTTAATAAACCTGCTCTCTGTCAATAAAATAAGAAACTTTTCCAATCTCTACCAGGATTCCTAGATTACCTCTATACATGTCCAATTTGTGTCCGCAAGACAAGTGGCGATTATACTATAATTTTGAGAGCGTGTCATGTAGACGACAGAAACTTGATGATTTAATTCCGAGATCCAGCCAGCCGATGTTATATAGAAATCCCTGCAAAGGAGCAGTTTGTAAACGCAAATCGTATAATACAAATCACTTAAATACTCACTGGCCATCCAAGGCAGGCGGCGGCTTCAATATAAAATATTGTATGTCTGTCATATTGCTAATGTCTACCACCCATAGTGTGACCTCGGGGTTGGTGGTGCCGGGCGTGGGATAGCGCACATTTCGCGTTTCCGGAAATGAGCTTTCCGATGACATGCCGCTGCCAGCGATAATACCGCCCGACGCCAGCCACGGGTATGTCATCATACTCACTTTGCTGTCATTGAAGGAGGCATACATGAAGTGTGTACCGTCTTGTGAGGCCCATATCGCTTCGGGTTTTTCGAATATTTCCTCTAAATAATTTTAAATATACAAATAAATATATTTAAGTTTGGAATTTTAACATTATCTGTTGCTTATTGGTACTCACCCTGATAGAGCCAATCTGGTACACCGTTGTAAATGTAATTTTCATACCCTGTATTTGTGATTCGTATGTCCTCCTCGTCAGTAGGTGATTGTCGTAGATAAATATCGTTGTCGACAACGATGATCAACGAGGTAGTGTTGCCTAGCCAAGCGGCATATTGTAGACGCGTACGCTGCACTTTCGGCGAATCTTTTAGTTTTACAGGCATATGGTGATCGTTTTCAACGTCGTAGATTGTATAAAATGCAGTAAATGATTTTCGAAAAATCTGAAAACAAACGGTTAGAGATTTGTACACCCGAGCATATTTTTTTATATTCTAAATCGCTCTCAAATGAATAGTAGGCTTTTCACGAGAAGTATACTTCCACTATACCCACAAAAATATTTATGTTTTAGATGACCCAAAGGAGCGGTACCTCTTTCATATGGTTGTCTTATATATAATCGAATGCGTCCGATTCAGTCCTAGTACTCAATTTGATTATAAGGGCAGGCTCTCTGAATTTCAAGCTGATAAAAAATCGCACTATTTATTATTCGAGGTCTAATTGAGAGTACAAGATACATTTGCATTCTAGAAAGGCTCAAAACGAATTCCAAGAAAGCTTTATATTTGATTCAGGATTTAAAGGAACTTGGAACAGGAAATGAAAGCCGGGAAATTTTCGAAAATGGAAATAATTATTCCATGTTCATTTGACTCCGATATTAAAAGTACGAGATATTACTTATCCATTTTTTCTGGCTAGATTTAAAAATTGTTAGTAAGGTCACCGCGTGTTGTATTGTATTCAGCCATATTCAGAGATGTATTTTAATAAATTTCATAAATCAAAAGCAGAAAAAGCAGAAATCTCATACATACCTTCTTAACATTATGCCTAAATAGAACATATCGCAGATCGTGTGAGCACTGATAGCCGCGCACATTTAACTGTCGTAGCGTGTGATTCGTAACGAGCGTGCTAACCGAATTGCTGGTCGTATCCAATATGGCCAGTCCGCCGTCATCCGATTGGAAGACATACTTGCGCGTTGTAACCCAAGCGGGTTGTAGACGTTTGGGCGTCAAATCGCCCTGCAGGTACTCGTCGAGTATCATACGACGCCCCGACCAATACAGTAATTCATCGACATAACTGCAAGTTGAGAGTTGAGTTATTATCGTGTAATTGTAATGTGGTGAATTGTGAATTGAATGTGAATATCACTCACCCTAATAGATAAATTGCGGTTATAATTCCGGCTATTACAAAACTAATAACTAATAGCGAAAATATGATGCTACGCCAATTGTGACCTTCATCCAAATCTAAATCGTCATTCTTCTGTTTGGGATCTTGTACTTGCAGTGTTTCATCAGGTGGCAGACGCCATGAACCGCCGCCACCACCACGATCCGATGTGACATTAGCATGCATTGCAATTTATCTTTATGTTTGGCAGGATGAATTCAATTCAACAGCAGTAAAATACGCGTAATTGCATTTCCAGCGGAAGTTTGTAATTTCGAAGACAACGTTGTGGAAGGAAGCACCAAAGCTGAGAAGCACTTGTTGTTCAGTTGATTTTGGAAAGTGGTGATTATATCTAATTCGTCTATCCAGGACATCATTTACTCTTAATCTTAATCGTTTTTATGGGCATCGAAAAGTGTAGTTGAAGGTGGAAGTTCTGCTGTAATAATAGACGAAATAAATGTAAATATTTGGTATTGGAAATTTACATCAAATAAATTAATTAATTGCGTTATATAAATTATGAGAATATTATTCGCTAACTATTCCACTAAATTGTGGAATTAAATGTAATAGTTGCATAAGCGAGTTCTTTATATACCTTTCATACTCAGTCGGGTCTTCGTAACGGTAACGAAGTCGTTTTTATATCCGATCAAGAACTGTCAATCATCCAGATAGTAATAATAACAGTTCACAATAAACCCGACCCATTTTACTTAATCTTAATAACATTTCGATCAAATATTCTTTAAAGAATACTCTTTAAAAGACAAATTCTCTGTGTGAAATCAAAATTCTAATTCGTGATGGAAGTAGCACTTGGATGTTACCAAACCAAATGTAATCATATATGATATTGAAACACGGATTTTTGTCTTAAAACAAATCTATAGACTCAGTAAAATGTGGCATACAGAGAAAAAAGGACCATAGCTCAACGTTTTTATTGAATAATTTGAGCTTGGAAAATGAGAGTAAAATCCTCGCCAACTCTAAATTAATGGTTTCATCATCTAATTGAATGAGCCTTAGAGATCTAGCTCCAGATAATTCAATTTCCATATGCACCAATATTAGAATGGATAAAATAACAATTTCCGTAGGGATGGAGACATCTGATTTTAAATAAAGTTTGAAATTTTAAAAACTTCTCCGTTCTGATAATATCATCTATCAGAACTACTTAATACTTAACAGTAACTGTAATAATTTTCATGACAGTATTAATCATGAATTTAGATCGAATGCTACATTTATGCGCGCTTCGGTAAACTTATGGTCAACATATTCGGCCTACTGAGCGTACTATTCGCAACACACCACCATTACGAAGGCTGCTATATATATTTCTGGCCTAGGCAACACTAAGTGTTGCCAGGTGCAATCTGACATTTCCATTGGAAAGTTTGACATTTTTTAGCATAACATCACTCAGAACGTTTTGTCATTTAATCGTGAATTGTTTTATTTACAGGGAATTAAAAAATTCATCTCGGCCAAAAAATGGAATTATCTCGTGAACATTTTCGTGCGATCATTTTTCACAACTTTCGATGTGGATTATCGCGACAAGAGTGCATCGATGAACTAAAATCTTTGTATGGCTATGAAGCACCATCCTATAGCACTGTGAAAAACTGGTACAACGAATTCAATCGTGGCCGACGCTCGCTCAAAGACGAATTCCGTGAAGGTCGTCCAAAAACAGCCGTTGTGCCAGAAAACATCGATGCCGTACGTCAACTGATAATGCAAGACCGTCATGCAACATACCTTCAGATAGAGGCATGCCTATGCATTTCTCCCACCAGCATACATTCGATATTGCATGAACACCTGGCCGTAAAAAAGGTTTGTTCTCGTTGGATCCCGCACAATTTGACAATCGCTCAAAAAAGTGCTTCGAAAATTGGTTTGAGCGCATGCAAAAGTGTATAAATCTTGATGGAGAATATTTTGAAAAACAATAAAACCATTTTCGTTGATAAATATTCCTATTTTCATTATTAGGCCAGAAATATATGTAGGAGCCCTCGTATTAGCCGTATCAGAGTGTACGCGATGACCGTGTTGAGTCGATTTGGCGCCGTTCGCAGCAACTCGAACTGACTTATGGAACGATTTGACGCATTTTACGTCGAAATCTGAAATTGAAAGCGTACAAATACATCTTGTGTAAGAACTAATTTCGCTCGCCCTTCCCAAGCAAAATCGCATCGTGCTATGATCTCTTGAAAAGATCATACGTTTTCGATCCAAACTCTCTTCAGCGATGAGGGCCATTTCTGGCTCAATGTGTATGTAAATAGCAACCTGAAGAGATTCAAGAACTGCCATTTCATCCAGAAAAAACAACGGTTTAGTGTGGTTTGTGGGTCGGTGGAATCATCGACCCATATTTCTTCAAACATGATGGTGAGAACGTAACCGTCAATGGCGACCGTTATCGCGCCATGAAAACCGACTATGCCTGGAATTGAAGCTCGTGATCTCGGCGACATTTGGATTCCATAAGACGGCTCCACTTTCCATACATCGCATCAATCAATGGGTTTATTGAAAGAACACTCCGGTGAGCAGATAATTTTACGTTTTGGATTTAACGTATGGATCACCTGAGACATAGTCGCCGCCAACATTTGAAAGAGATAATCTTATAAAAATAAAGAATGTTCTTTCGAATGATAATAAATATTCCCCGTTAAATTTGATTTTTCTGTGCTTTTTCTTTAAAAAAGTTCCGAACCTCGAAATGGATCACTCTTAGTTTAGGGGGTTACGTATCATTATATAGCGTTGCTCATTAAATCTACTATAATCCACAGCTAAATTAATGGTGTTCCACGAAAGAATATAAATTCCTCAAGAGTCGCTTTTGAAATATCTATTCTTTCAATGAGCAGAACACAATTTTGAAAATATTGTTGGAACCGTGATCTCTGATTAAAACAATTGATGGTGATTCAAGAAAAAATAAAATGCTTAAAAGTTTGACTTCCTGGGGATGAATCATAACATTTTTGGTCCCTGAAACCTATCGCGAAATGAGACTGAATTGAGGTACATAAATTAAATAGTCTATACTAATAAACCAGCTTTGATAGCCCTGTTGGAAACCAACATTTGAGGCGTTATTGGCGTGAACCGGCTATCAAAAACGATTACGGAGAATTAGAATCAATATCTGTATCGACCAACGTCAAAAGAATTACGTATGAATAACAATGTAATATATAGAGTTTAGACACCTGAGACGTCTTCTTCTGGTGAGACCAAATCGAAAGTTGATGGAAACTATTTAGCACTTTAGTAAATAAATATATATTAAGATATTTTTATATCGAGTGACGTAATTTTTTACACTTCTCAAGTGGGTTTTAATATAAAAAGGCTTTTCTGTCGCGGTTTTTTTTTTAAACAAATACGTCTTCGAGCCTTTTGTTGCCCTAAATATAGTAGCCACCCACACTTTCTTATAAATATCTATGTACATATGTATGTACAAATAGTATGATTTCATAAAAATTTATATAGAAATATAGTCACTAATGCCACCAACAACTCAAATACACATCTGTACAAGTATATATATAAGTACTTGTAGAAATGGAATCGATGTTCCTAAATCTCAGCGCTGGCCCAACAAGCACACGCCACAAAGCGAAACTCATCCTTGACCGAAACAAAAGAACTCACAATGCCTTTCGATGGCTATTCATTAGAGATTTTATCATAATTACATAATTTCTAGCCTAATAAACATTTAAGCGCATGTTACTGCTCTGTGCTTTGCCATTCGATGATCGGGGTCGTCTGAGAGTTCACTTCAACACTTCGTGACGCAACGCAGCGCAGCGCTGAGGCGGCAAGCACTACGAATACTATGTAGTGCAGCAGCAAGCAAGCGATAAGGGCGACCTTACACAACTTGCGGCATATTGGCGCATGCCACTCATCCTCGGCCAACAACCAAGCCGATGTTATGTAATGTATGCATACCTTGAATAAATTTTTCTTGACTCATAAGGGAAAAAGGTGGCAACAAATGATTTCTAATTTTTCATATAGAAATCTTAAAGTCATTGGTGTGGAAATCACCAAGTCATTAAGGCGTCCCACTTTGCTGCAGACGAAAGAGTAGAGCAAACGGTGAGAATAAATGACTGCAGTCGTCATATTTGGTGGCTAAATGAATGCAAAGGTCAGCACTTTTGATTGATGATGATTTGATTTCGCACTTCTCACTAATGTAGGTACGTACTTGCGAGCGCACTGATATTCGTTTATGCAAATGGTTTTTAGGATATGAGGGTACGAGCACCAACTCAATACCACTCTGTGGAAAAATATTAACAGCGAGTAAATTAAATATTATGGTTAGTCATTACTGCACTTTTTTCGCAAAAGGGTAAATTTTCATAAGACAAGGGCAGGGAGGTTGATTCTTTAAACATTTTTTTCGCATCACATTACAGGTATTTAATTCTTTAACTAATGCACAACTAAACTAGTAATAATCAAAACTCTGTAAACAACTATTTAGAAATACATCTACTAATAGCCCACAAGGTCCATTAATTTTGTTCTTAGACTTAGCTTCTAAATTGAGCTTCAGAACGGTCTCCTCCTATTTCCTATTGTATGTAAATATTTTCAGATTCAATATATAATAAACCCTTAGGTTTAAAGCTTTCAAGCGATTTCCCGATATAGAACGGAGCTTCGGGAGCTTATGAATCTCTATTAAATTGCAATTAAATGTTCCGCCTTTTTGTCTTTTGAATTTCGCGGCTTTGTATAAAGCGCTACAGAGCTCGTATCTTGCAATACTATACATCTTTGAAAGGTCTTGACATAACCTACAAAACGACGCTATGCATGATTAGTTTGGATATTGCGTTCAACAGTTACAGATGTGTAAACATGGAGTTCACTCACGCCGAAATTCGCGATATTTTAAAGTGTTCCTTCGTTAAAGCCAAATCCGCTAGAGAAACGTTCCATGAGATTAATGGTGTTTTGGAGGATGGTACTCTATCACTTCGAACTGCAGAGGAATGGTTTCAACGATTCAGAGCGGGTGAAAACGACACCATGGATAAGCCAGCCGGCGGAAGACCTGTGACGACGAATACCGATCAAATAATGGAAAACATTGAATTAGACCGGCACGTGGCATCTCGTGACATCGCCCAGGAGATGGAAGTTAGTTACCAAACCATTTTAAACCATCTGCAGAAGGCTAGATACACAAAAAAGCTTGATGTTTGAGTGCCGCATAATTTGACGCAAAAAAACCTTATGGACCGAATCAACGCCTGCGATATGCTGCTGAAAAGGAACGAACTCGACCTATTTTTGAAGCGGATGGTGACTAGCGACGAAAAATTGATCACATACGACAATATCAAGCGAAAACGGTGGTCGAAGGCCGGTGGTCAAACAGTGGCCAAGCCAGGATTGGCCCGGACATAGCGAGGACAAGTGATTACCACCTGTTCCTGTCCATGGATACATGCTTAGTATAGATTACGGATATAAAAAGTAAACTGTTGACCAACGGAGTAGCATTTCTTCATGAAGCAGACAAAGCTGATAGTGCGTCTCTTGAAAGGTGACAGATCAGCCATACAATCAATGATATCGCCAGAGGTGATATTAGACCATTATTTATTTTTGATATATCTTATATCATTCCAGTGTCAATCTGCGATTCGCTGCTGGATGGCTACATTTCTGAAATGGATGGTTACTGTTGATGAAAAGTGATTCAGTAACGCCAAGCAAAGGGTCGTAGTGGAATTGCGATAAGACGGCGCAAGCGGTGGCTTAACAATTATGGACGGTCAATAAAGTTTAACTATGCCTTTGGTGGTTTTGGCAGATAATGCTTTATTTTGAGCTAGCTGTAGGGGCTAAGCTTAATTGGAACCTGTATGTCACCAATGGGACCGTCTGAAGTAAGCAATTGCCCATAAGCGGTCAGCCAATAAGCGAAGAGTTGTGTTTAATTAGAATAACGACTGGCAACACATATTGATAGAGACTCGGTAGAAGGTGATAGAGACTCGGTAGTAGCTTAGGAAGCTTTTTTGGGAGGTTCTTATGCAAACATCTAATATTCAAGTGATTATTACCTGTTCAGATTGAAGTCAGGTCTCAGTTTTTTGCCAACAAGGGTATCTATAAGAGTGTTATTATGAAATTATTTTTAAAATCTCAACAAGTTGTTGAACAAAACTGTGCAAATGTAAAATAAATCGGATCATACTAAATAAAACAATCTATTTAATGCAAAAATTATGAATTTCTTTATACCAGACTTAAAATTATTATCTCCCGTTTAGGTTTGTTTCGGTCAAATATGAATCCCATATTGTTTTATAAGGTGAACAGAAGAACTAATATTTAAACAAGTAAGGAAGGGCTAAGTTCGGGTGTAACCGAACATTTTATACTCTCGCAATTTATTTATTTAACTCTATTTATATGATATAATATACAATTTGACCCACATATTCGTCATATACATATATTGTATAAAGTCCATTGAAAGTTGGAAACCATAATATAGGTTAGAAGCACCGAGGTCCTCATGTTCGAATAATGGGGCCTTGAAAACTTATGGTCCGATTTCGGCGATTTTTAGAATGAGGCTGCCACACTATAAAGGTAGTATTTGTGCAAAGTTCTGCATCGATATCTTCACTAGTGCTTACTTTATATATTGTAAAGCAAACGATTCAGATCGTCTTCAAAGTTCAGGTATATAGGTAGTAGGCGTGGTTGTGAAGCATATCATTGGGATGTAAGGAAACTATTACAAACCAAGTTTCATTGAAATCGGTCGAGTAGTTCCGGAGATATGGTTTTTGACCCATAAGTGGACGATGCCATGCCCATTTTCCATTTTGTAAAAAAATCTGAGTGCAGCTTCCATCTGCCATTTCTTATGTGAAATTTAGTGTTTCTGGCGTTTTTCGTTACTGAGTTAACTCACTTTTAGTAATTTTCCACCTAACCTTTGTATGGGAGGTGGGCGTGGTTATTATCCGATTTCACCTAATTTCATGGTGTGTGGTGGGGTACGTAAGAGGACTGACTGCAGAAAGTTTGATTTATATAGCTTTATTTGTTTGCGAGATATATACAAATAACCGATTTGGGGGCGGGGCCACGCCCACTTTCCCAAAAAAATTACATACAAATATGCCCCTTCCTAATGCGATCCTCTGTTCCAAATTTTACTTTTATAACTTTATGTTAGTTATGACACTTTTTGTGTTTTCGGTTTTCGCCATTTTGTGGGCGTGGCAGTGGTCCGATTTCATTTTCGAAAGCAACCCTCTCACGGTCCCAAGGAACGTGTGTTCCAAGTTTCATCAAGATATCTCAATTTTTACTCAAGTTATCCGTTGCACGAACGGACGGACGGACGGACAGACAGACATTCGGATTTTGACTCGTCTCGTCACCCTGATAATTTTGATCATGTCCGATTAATCGGACTCTAGTCTTGCCACCCAAATTCCATAGATTTCTATGTTCAACCTTTAAGGTGTCATCCGTAATATGGAATTAGAAATTTTTCATTTTACTAGATGCAAGACGAATTTATTTTCACTTTTCGACTTCTTTCGATTCAAATGAATGGAGTGATTCTACTGGTACCAGATGTTACAAACAACCAAATACACCTTTAAAATATAAAAAGTGTTTTTTATATTTAGACCGTGATAAAAATTTCAAAGTTTATGCGCTTGAAAGTATAATTTAAAATGGACTTCAATAAAAACAGAAATTTAATTTAAAAATATTCCAAATAAAAATTTATTGCCTACAACAACTTCAACGCAATAAAGTACGCGCTTAGACATAATTATAATTACATTACCTTCCCTAATTTAGAAATATTTGTTGTTGTAATTATACATTCATACATACACACAGATCTACCCAAAGTAAAGGTCACCACAATGCACCGCCCCTCTCATTGTACACAAAAGCTAGCCACGCGCCATAAAAAGATTACACACATAAATTTATTCCGGAAATGGAAACACAAGAAGTTTGTAAGACGAAACAAACAAACAAAAAAAACAAGCGTTTTATTATGTTTGTAATGCCGTTAGGTGTGTAAGTGTGTGTGTTTTTTAATAAATATTGCAGAAATGTGCGCGCACGCTTTGCATGAATCACGGCAACGACCCTTAAATAATTTTAGCTTACCAACTATAACAGTGTATGTGTACCAAGTAAGAGCTTAAAGCGCAACAAAGGGCTGGGGTAATGAAGCCACCGGCGAGCAATGTGACAATAACAGCAACAACAATCGCGTAGTACTCGCACAATGCAAAAACAGGAGTAAACTAAACTAAGCTAAACTAAACCACTTACTCATTCGTTTGCGAACACACCCCCACAATTATTCAAAAACCCCAAAAAATACGAAAAAACTACGAAGTCTAAAATTTTGTGAGTGATATAGAAATGTACACAAATGCGAGTATAAGTATGTATGTATATATTAGTTCAGCGAATTGACAGTGGACTGTTAGTGGAAAAATAGTATACAAAACTTACATTCGAAAAGGGTGGTGATTATAAATTTTAACCATTCTGGTAGACCCAACTATTTCGACAAAATATTCTGACACTTTTTGATACTTTAAATACATATCGTTGGCTTAATATAGAAAAGGCGTATCTACATTTTTTTCGAAATCGCGTTTTTAATGTATTCTGGTAGACCACTGTCAAATACTCCTCCCCTTAAAAAATTAGTGGGCTATGATCGTAAATAACGGATTTATAGTCATATAAAAAAAAGCCCTAACTCATTCGAAGTTACAATAACAACATAAAGCAATATCTCAAATAACTTCAAAGAAATTAAAAATAATAACAAAATTATACCACAATTGAATTTGTTACCTGTTTTGAATAAAAATTGCAATAGAAATGTTTTTTGCATCTTAAGTTTTTAAGGTTTTATTCAGTTTTTTCCTTCTCCTGAAAAGTAACGAAAAGTGTAGATACGCCTTTTCTATATTAAGCCATCGATATATTGTATATTTCCAAAAATATATGGAATTCAAAGAGTTGGAAGTCTAAATATTATTAATTCAATTTAAATATTAGAATTACAAATCTATTATTTATTTATCCGCGGAAAAAGATAAGATGTGCTTGTGATATTCAAAAAATGCGGAATATGAGGCTTCATAAAAAATTGCTTCTAATCTTACTATGTATACTTTATGTTTTTGGTGCCGCTTAATCTGAATCCATTTAACCCTTCCCAATTATTGGAAACATCTTTTCTAAAAATCAATTCAAAATGGCGCAACCAATATGGCAGACCCTTTTTTGAAAAATTGATCGGATTCGTTTAAAACTCGTTACTCGGTAGTTTTCGGGGTCACGGAAAATTGATCTTACTTTTCAAGAATTAAAAAAGAATACATGAAACTTAATATGTAGATGCATATCACATGATTTTCCAAGTGTTATTATTCAATGCAAGTTATTTTATGAGCCATGGTAAATAAAATAATCCATCCAGAAGACTGCTCGAGGGTAGAGTCTATCTAATTGATCAAAATAAACAAGCTCGAAAACCTAAACAAAGAGGGTCGTGTAAAGAATTTCAGGTATCAGTTAAAATTACTTTAACGGTTTGTATTAAACCCATTTCTGAGGTATAATTTACTCGATCAAATTCTGCGCATTGAAAGCTCCAGTACTCTTTGTCACTTTGAAAGGGATCATCCCATGTGATCGTCTCAAAAAATCGATTGTTTGTTTTTTTCCTAAATTGCTTTCTTAACATGACTAGAATTTGGTAGTAAAAGTGAGTTGGAAGCTGGAAACAATGAACGGGGTTTTCCCAAAACTGTGTTTTTCATACTTTCCTCCATCGTATCTCAAAAAAATCGTATTGCAAAAAAGCGAAAAACCTAAATATCATAATTTTTTTTTCGAATATCTACCAAAAGTTCACTTTTTATACTCTCGCAACAAAAGTTGCTAAGAGAGTATTATAGTTTTGTCCACATAACGGTTGTTTGTAAGTCCTAAAACTAAACGAGTTAGATATAGGGTTATATATACCAAAGTGATCAGGGTGACGAGTAAACTTCAAATCCGGATGTCTGTCTGTCCGTCCGTGCAAGCTGTAACTTGAGTAAAAATTGAGATATCTTAATGAAACTTGGAACACGTGTTCCTTGGCACCATAAGAAGGTTAAGTTCGAAGATGGGCGGAATCGGACCACTGCCACGCCCACAAAATGGCGATAACCAAAAACACATAAAGAGCTTTTACTAAGCCATAAATAAAGTTATTAAAATAAAATTTGGAACATAGGATCGTATTAGGGAGGGGCACATTTGAATGTAATTTTTTTGGAAAAGTGGGCGTGATCCCGCTCCCAAATAGGTTTTTTGTATATATCTTGCAAACCAATAAAGCTATATCAACCAAACTTTCTGCAGTCGTTTATTTTAGCCGTTTCCTTATACAGTCCAAAAAATCGGATAATAACCACGCCCACCTCCCATACAAAGGTTAGGTTGAAAATGACTAAAAATGCGTTAACTCACTAACGAGAAACACCAAATTTTACATAAGAAATGGCAGAAGGAAGTTGCACTGAGATTTTTTTACAAAATGGAAAATGGGCGTGGCATCGCCCACTTATGGGTCAAAAACCATATCTCAAGAACTACTCGACAGATTTCAATGAAAATATATATAATATTTTCTTGACACCCTGATGACACTGGTGGAATATGGATGAAATCGGTTCACAACTACGTCTACTTCCCTCCTTAACTGAATTTTTGAATCCTTCTGATTCGTTCACTTAATAATGTATACATAAGGAACCGATACAGATAGCGAAATAAAACTTTACACAAATACTGTATTTGAGCTGTGACATCACTTGTGGAAAAATTTTCAAAATCGAACCATGACTTTTCAAGGCCCCTGATATCAAACATGAAGAACTCAGTGCCTAAGGGTAATTTTTCACCGAAAATATAGGTAAATCTCTAAATAAATTGCGAGAGTATAAAATGTTCGGTTGCACCCGAACTTAGCCTTTCCTTACTTGTTAGTATAATAATTTGGTTACATGAGTCCATTCCATGCATTTAAACTTGCAGATCAAATCACCACAAATTTTTTTTTCATTTCCGATAAGCCAATCAGCTCATTTTTTTAAGGCGGGGCTGTTTAGAACGCTTAAAGCTCGATCTCTTTACTGGTAGTAGAAAATATTCTAAAAAATCCCTAAAATATAGGCCGTCACATAGGATAACCCCTTTAAGCAAATTTTTTTTCATGATGAACACCATGTAAACTAAAATAAAAAGTGTGTAGAAACTCTGTGCCCGACAAACAAAATTAATTGTTCAAGTGTTTTTTTTTTTGTGCGAACAAATATCATCATTAATAAATTACAGTTATAATAGCTTCCACTGTGCTTATGCGCATAGCAGCCAGGCAGTGACAAAAATAACAGCACACCCTTGCCATATATTTTCGTTAAGCAAAAATAAAATGGGAAAAAAACAAAAAACAAAATGAAACGCTGATTGTTTGCCAACCTTAGCACTATGCCCTCCACGCTTTCTGTCTGTTTGTTTGCCTTATAATTTGCATATTGGCGCGACGTAACAGCATTCTTGCGAAATGCCCTTCAAACACCTAAAAATATGCTACGTCATGGTAGCGTCTGCGTCATAGCAAATCCAAACAAACAACCAGAAACAGTGTCCAAACCAAGCAAAAACTATTTACAAATGTAAAAGTGAAGGCAGAAACTTTCGCAAATAGAAAGTAATGAACACAAATAAATATGTGGGCGGAATCGTATGTACATCTATGTAGGTATGACAAAGTGTATGTATGATATTTTGGGGCATATTTGAAGTTCACGCAATCACGCGCGTGTTTATGTGGATATACGAGTACATGGCGACCTTTTCATTAGTTGAAACTGATTTATAGGCAATGAAGCAGTTTCGATTTTCAAATCATGCTTTTACAACATGTTTTAGTATAAATATAACCTTAAAATAGTCGTATTCGATTCGCCGTTTCTCTGCTCTGAAAGCAACAATAGATGTTAGCAGAGGTGTGCGATGCAAGAGCGCTTGTCAGGATACGTCATTAAAGTGGTAAGGCGGCCAATGCTAGGAAGCTTTGTTTTACATACATAGTTTAAAGCAGTTTCAATATTTTGACAAATTACTAACAAAAAGTGAAGCACAAAATATTTGTATACTCTAAAGAGAGTCTTATAGTTTTGTTCACATAACGGTTGTTTGTAAGTCATAAAACTAAATGAGTTAGATATAGGGTTATGTGTATCAAAATGATCAGGGCGACGAGACGAGTCAAAATCCGAATGTCTGTCTGTCCGTCCGTCCGTCCGTACAACGAATAACTTGAGTAAAAATTGAAATATCTTGACGAAACTTGTCCTTGGGACCGTGAGAGAGTTGCTTTCGGACCACTGCCACGCCTCCAAAAAAACCGAAAACACATAAAGTGTTATAAGTAAGCCATAAATAAAGTTATAAAAGTAAAATTTAGAATAAATGATCGCAATTATTTTTTTTGGGTAAATGGGCAAACCAATAAAGCTATAGTAACCTAACTTTCTGCAGTCGGTTCTCTTAGGTACCTCACCACACACCATGAAAATAGTTGCAATCGGATAATAACCACACACACCTCCCATACAAAGGTTAGGTTGAAAATTATTAAGGGCCACACCTAGTGTGATGGCCTAAAAAAAGGCTATTTTTGGGAATTTTTATTAAAAAAAAATACATGATCAATTATTTCAAAATTTTTAGAATATTTTGAAGAAAAAAAAAATTAAATATTTTTTAAGTTATAGTCCATCTCCAAGGGCGCGAAAAAGGTCCGTGGATGAAATCTAAAAAAAAAATCTCGTTGAACTAGATAATATTGTCTGTATAATGACCTACGATCAAAAAAAATCAAAAATTGACAATATGGCGGCGTTTTAAAAAAAATAGTCGATTTTTACCCACAATTTTGGTCGTTTTTAGCTTGCCAAAATTAGATTTTTTGAACAGATCAAAAATCGATAGGTCATTGTACGGAGAACTATATATAGAACAAGTAAAAAAAATTCGATAGTGATCATTTGTTTTTGAGTAATCACTGCAGCAAATTCGGAAAATGCTGTTTCGAGAAAAACGCGTTTAAACGCGTTGGTTTTCACTGTTACCGAGCGGCTGCTCTTTAAATTGCTATAATTCAAAAACTATTTGAGATATCGATTTTTTAAAGGTGTAATCTACCGAAATGTGAACTTTTTTGAAATTTCACACTAGGTGTGCCCCTTAAAAGTGCGTTAACTCACTAAGGAAAAGCGTCAGAAACACTAAATTTACAGAAGAAATAGCAGAAAGAAGCTGCACTTAGATCTCTTTGCAAAATGTGCGTGGCATCGCCCACTTATGGGTCAAAAACCATATCTCAGGAACTACTCGACAGATTTCAATGAAATTCGGTACATATTATTTCACCGAAAATATCGGTAAATCTCTCAAAAATCTCAATTTAATTCAGAGGAAATCGTTTTCTTCTAATAGATTTCAATGAAATTCGGTACATATTATTTCACCGAAAATATCGGTAAATCTCTCATATATCTCAATTTAATTCAGAGGAAATCGTTTTCTTCTAATAGTGTGTCTCTGTACCAGAAATGGTTAAAATCGGGTCATAACTTCCCCTAGCTCTCATATAGCTAATTATAGGATTTTTAAAAATACGATGGGCTTAATAGATTATAAATCGGTTAATATGTGAAATATCTTAGCCAAATTAAGTGAGCATATACTCTCAGATAAAATGTATGTTGGTGATGAAAATGAGTGAAAACGGTTCAGGAATTACATTAGTCCCCATATACTATTTATGATTATTTTCGCTTTCTATTGGACTTTATGCCGAATATATGGGTCAAATTGTGTGTTATCTTAATAAAAATATAGGAATAATTTGCGAGAGTATAAAATGTTCGGTTGCACCCGAACTTAGCCTTTCCTTACTTGTTATTATTTGCTTTTGTCACTCATACGGCATGTCGAACAGATGAATAATAAATAAATTTGGCTTTTATTAAATATGTGTAATAGTAAGTGGTTACAACAACATTGAAATGTTAAATTTTCAAACAATTATGCATTTTAAATTCTATTATTCATCAAACAATTTTGTGAATTTCTATTGCTTACTAATGTTACTCATACGTCATGGTGGGTTCTTTGGATAATAATTCAGTAAACATAATTTCTCGAAATAAACATTTTAATTAGCACATTTTTTTACGGAAAAAAATATAATAATGTGTTTTATTTTTATATAGAATAGAACTTAGCCTTTCCTTACTTGTTTAATAATAAATTTGAAAAAAAGAAATACTTATTTTATGTACATAGATACGTATGTAAGTACATATGTATAAATTGTTTCTGTCATTACATTTTTTCCTTTAAGAGTAAAAAAATATTCAAAACGTTAAGTACAAAAAACGGTTCTTACCGTGGATAGCATCTAAATCAACAAACCAAAAATATTTCGATAGTGCATGGATAACTCTTCTTATTGAACGAAGGAAAAAAGAAAATACTAACATTTGAATTTTTGTCAGGTTTTGAACAAAAAAATTAAATTTTTTAGTCCAATTTTCGCCATATACAGATTCGGTAAAAATAGTTGAAATACAGATGTGTGGAAAATTTTAACAGAATTGTTTAAACACAGTTGTGTCCATTGACTTCAAAATTTTAGTTTTGAGATAAATCAGTTTAAAGTTTTCCATTCAAACTCACGTGACCTGATGTGCGGATCTTCCAAAGTGTTTCAAATTTGACTCGGATCGATTTGATAACGTTGGATAATGTTTTAGGATTGCAATATTTAATAAGAAAAAAAATTCAATGTTTGAAACCCAGCCAACCCCTTAATGGTCCAATTAAGAGTGATTCCTGTAATTGAACAAACTGTTCATTTAAACGAGATTCCTGTAATTGAACAAATTGTTCAATTCTCAGGAGTTGTCTGCTACGTCCACGTCGTTAATCCTGGGTTACGCTAAATTCTGATAATAATAGTGCATAAATCAATGATTTTTCATCATGTTCTGAGTTGGTTTTTTATTTGTAGCTCATACAAATATTGCTGTCCCAAAATTCCCTTTGGGGGGTAAAAAGGTGATGAAATAAGGAACATTTTAAGATATTTTCGAAAAAAATCGAAGGGGGCATAAGTTGTTAAAAATTCCAAAAAAAATTTTTTTCATTTTTTGCTATGAAATATTAATTTTAAAAAATTTTACGATATACAGTTTCAAAGTTTGAGAAATTCTGTAAAAAAAAGTCACATGGTGTTTTAAAATCTGTTCATTAGTTTTAAAGTTATGGCGGTTCGAAAATTTTTTTACAAAAAACTTTGGCCCCTTATAATATGGCAACCCCGCGTTACACAGACCTAAAACCATATGTTTTATTTTAGGTTTTACATGTACTATAAGATATTTAATTGCCAAAGAAAATAAAGAACTTTTTTTTTCAAGTGGCTTTTTTTCCAGAGAATGCCCCATATGTAGAATTGCCTAAAAATGGTCGAAATTTTTTCAAGTCCATATACGGAACATAACTGTTCTCCAATAATGATAATGAAGTTGCATTTTTTGACATATTATGGCGCCTGCTACACCTTCACTATTTGTCGTGATATTTGGATCTCGATCTATATTGAATATTGATGAATTGCGGGTGAATACTTCGAGACTGCTAGACGTTCAACGTATATTACGTCAATATTATACGATGTTGTTAGTGTTTTCACAAGAAAAATTATTTTAAAAATGTATTTGTTTAATTTTTCGTCAATTTTTTATAAAATGTCAGAAGAAAACCGAAGGAAATAATGTTTGGCTCTCCCACAGCAATTCATTATATGCATCCAATATTTAAACGTTATCAAAAAAAACCTTTAGCAGATGAGTTGCATAGCCTGGCTACTGTATATTGCAAACATTATAATTCATGTTCATTTTATTATAATAAAGTTGATTTTAAAATTTTGGTACTATTGTCTTTCACCAATTCGGACTTGTAAATCACAAAATATGCTACATGATCAATATTTATCTTGTGATCTGGATTTCAAAATATTTAAATATTTTGTGAGATGGATCGTGATCCAACAATATTGCATGCTAAACGTTCAATAAATATCGCGATAAATACTGAACATGTAGCAGTCGCCTATAGGTTGTACAATATTTATCAAGGGGTTTGTGCAAAGTAGGTGCCGCGCGAGCTTATGATCAATTCACCGAATAGCAAATCAATGAAAAGAAATGAAAACTTGAAAGATCACTATAATCGCCGTCGATGATGATAAAAATTGGAAATATAATCAGAAATTTGTTTAAAATTTGTTTTCTTTATAAGGATATGATATTTATTTATTATTAGCCTATATAAATGACCCTGTGTCCTTAATATTATGCACACTAGTGCCATTTATTTGTATACGTTTTTGTGCTCCAATCGAATTTCCAAGCTGATTACCGTTAAATAGCATTCCCATACATACAAACATACACACAATTAGAAAAAAAAATAGCCAAAATACCTATTTCTGTTTATTCCTTTATGCAAATAGGTTTACCAGCAGAATTATTCCACTCTTGAGGTGACAACATTTAAAATTGATTTATGTGCTGCCTTAATTTCACCAAAATGAACTGTTTTGTACATACAAACAAACAAAAGCGTGCAAACTCATACAAAACAAAATGTCTCTCGATGGCGACGATGACACTTGGCGCGATCATAACAATTTTTTTTATTTCTTTAATATAAATATTTCGAAAATACGCTTTGTGCATACACACACACGCTCAAACATACATACGTAAGTGTATTTATATATTTTTATTCATAGTAAAATTAGAAAATATCTTCATAGTTTATAGCATTGTGGTGGCAAAGTCAAGTTCGACATTGGAAATTGCTTTTCTGTATTGTTTTTGTTTTTTGTTTATTTTCGCATAGACTTGCGTGTCGCTGCGAAAATATTCAAACGTACATAAATGTATATATGTATGTAAAGTCTGCCTATTACACATGTTGTCGGTTGCACAATTGTCAGCAGTGTCGAATAAAAATAACACATCAAGCATATATGCTATAATAAAATTGGCATTCAAGTGTATCGTGTATGTATGTAGTTATGTATATCAGAAGTGCATATTTTATAAATACAAAAATAAACAAACTATGGTCGCTGACATTGCTGTCACACACATTAGATCTAGATATATTCTATATTCACTCACAGTGCCGGTGTGCGAAATCACGCATTGTGTTCCAAAATACAACAAATAATTGTCAAAAATTAAAAAAAAACTATGATTTATTCGATAGTACTTGCTAAAATCTATTTCTAAATTTAAATATTTTATATACATATATACAACAATTTACTTTCAAAAATTTGGAGAAAGCTCACAACGATATTTTTTTTTAATAATTATGTTTTATTTTTTAGTGTTTACAGTTGTATTCTCACACATTACTAATGAAAAATTCTATATTTTATATAAAAATCTCAAAAAATTAATCTTACTAAAAAGCTAGTTGAGAAATCCCTCAAAACTTAAACTTATATAAAAGGGTAGACACATATATTTTAGAAGGATATGCATTACAATACCGTATCGAGCCCTGTACTGCAGAGCATATATAAGAGTTTAAATGCGTTTTCGAACCTCGTTCAACTCTTATTCTTCTTTCTAACGAAAACCGCAGATAAATTTCTTAATTATTTCACTTTTGAAAAAGCTATTTTCTTAAAATTTTTTACGCTTTTCTCTACTGGACCCTACTGGAAGTATTGAACCAATTTTATCCATTTTAAACATCAGGCTAGAAAATTATCGGAAAAATCTTTGCACATCAGTCAATTGAAATAATTTATTGACAGTTTTTTTCTGAAAGGGGCCCTATAAATAAATATATCCAAACTCTAGAATTTATGAAAATGTACTTAAACTATAAAGAGTAGTTATGTAAGAAAGAAAGAAATATAGTTAGAGACGAAGCAAACAATTTATACTTAAGGGGTTAGGGAGTTTCAAAATTTCATTTTGCAAAAAAAAAAATTTTGATTTATTAAATAGTAAAATATGTTTAACTCTCTCATGCCCGAATTAAAATGGGAGGAGCTAACATTTTTTTGGACAGATATATATTAGTTTTAACTCAAATATGAAGTGATAAAAATTTTCGAAGTCCTATGTATCCTGGTTCATTAGTTACAGGATGTTGCTTATTGGCACAAATGAAATTATTATAAATAAACTTTTTTCATGATTTTTTTTTTAATAACTCTCTTAACTTTACTCATTTTATAGTACACTTTCTTTTAAAATAAAATAATTATTTTTATATTTTTGAACACTTTTTGTATACCCACTTTAGTATAACTTTTTTTTTATTAAAATAATTTTTTCAAACCAATATCTGGCAAAACTTCAGTCAGTAAAAAATACAAATTTTAATATTTTTATTTCCTTCATTCATTAAGAAGATTTATCCACGTACACTCATAATATTATCAGTTTATTTGCTTTAGATGTACTGTCCACAGCAAGAGCTTTTTTTGGACACGTCATGGGAGTAGGGATGCAAACGATGTATCGATGTTTTTGAAACTGCTTCTGAAACTGCTTCTGTATCCCTTAGCTTTTCACACTAAATTTAAAATAAGTTAAAAAAGTTCTAAAATACATCGATGTTTCGATGTATCGATGTTTTAATGGCCGATGTTTTTGATTTAGATGGGGTTTGAAGAAACATCGATACATCGAACCATCGATGTTTCATTTTACGATGTTTGCATCCCTACATGAAAGATGAGGAACCAATGGGTGAGATTTCGGTATTTTTAAATAAATCAAGTAAGGAAGGACTAAGTTCGGGTATAACCGAACATTTTATACTTTCGCAATTTATTTATTTAATTTTATTATTATAACCTAACACACAATTTGACCCACATATTCGTCATATATATCGTATAATCCATCGAAAGTTGGAAACCCTAATGAAATTTAAGGTTTCTTGTGTTTTTCCTTACTGAATTAAAGCATTTTTAGTAATTTTCAACATAACCTTTGTATGGGGGCGGGCATGGTATTATGCGTTTATGCGTTTTCGGATTTCGCCATTTTGTGGGCGTGGAAAGCAAACTTCCTACGGTGCCAAAAAACACGTGTACCAAGTTTCATCAAGATATCTTAATTTTTACTCAAGTTACAGATTGCACAGATGGACGGACGGACGGAGAGACAGACATCCGGATTTGAACTTCACTCTTCTCTCTGATCACTTTGGTAAATATGTTTAACTCTATATCTAACTCGTTTAGTTTTGGGTGTTACAAACAATAGTTGTGTGAACAAAACTATTATACTCTCTAGCACCTTTGTTGCGAGAGTATAAAAATCACCAAATATTGTTTAAATATATATCTTTGAGATGTTGAATTGTTTAAATGAGAATTGTCAAAATCCCATTTATTTAACCTCAGAATTCCAACTAACCCCTTAAGTCAGCTACTTTCGCCAGTTACAAATGAGGCGCTATAGTCTCCCAATCGGAACGAGAAGATATTACACGAAATGTTTCGTTTATTTCCCTTTCTGTACTTATTCGCTAAATGAGACAAAAATTCTTAATCCAACACTTAAATATTTGCCAGCCCCATTATTTTTTCTAAAATAAGAAAATGTCTAATATGGCTCCAAAAATATCACACTGTAGTTATGTATATTAATGAATGCATATTCGAGATTGCAATACTGAGAATTTTTAAATTTTCTGCAATGGAACTAGAGGCCAAGTGCGATGTCCACTTTATTTATAATTAAATGAGCCAATGATGTATTTGTGGCTCTTAAGACGATAATGAAAAAATATCCATATCAAGAGCAAACAAATTTAAATTAAAATATTTTCATACGAACTGCAAAAGACAGAAGTTGATTAAAATCTGGAGTACGAAACAAAATGTATAATTCAATAGAAAAATATATATTTTTTATAATTTTTATTGAATTGAATGTAAAGCACATATTGACTGATATACAAATTTAATCCGATATGTCTAAAGATGACAGTAGATTTGAAGATCTTGGAGAGAAATTTCCCAAACTCTGTGAGACAAAGATTAAAGAGGGAACATATCCCTCTAAGGTCCACAAATAAGGCATTTGAAGAAAATAAAAATTCGCCGGGAAATGTTTTAAGAACGTTGGACAAAACATTTATAGGTAACATTAATTTGGAAAATCACAATACGAACTTAATAAATGAACTTGCAATGGAATTTGTATAAGGCTTTGAGTTGCAATAGCCTTAAAAGTAGATATATAATCGCCGGTATTCAATTTAGATCACACCGTTGGAATCCCAAAAACAACATTGACCATTAATTAAACGCTCCTTTATAAGGTTTACTGGTCAAATTTGGAAAATTTTAACGAAAAAACACTTTACTTCTAAACATTTGCGGTAGATATTTTATGACATTTATTTATATTAGAAAAAGGTACTAATGATGTTCGGCTCATATATTTTCGAATTTTGTTGTTATAACATTTTTTCCTATATAGTCTTCGGCGCAACTTTGACCAATTGCAAACAAAGTATTATTTCGTTTTTTTTTTTGACAGAATGTTTTACCAAATAATCATACTGACGAATTTTCGGGTTTTTTCAACAATATATTTATTTTCCGTTGTTGCTTTTCGTACTATTCCATCGGTTTACATCTACATCTAATACTTCAAGTGATAATGATAACGAAAATATATGGAAGAGTGCCCATGGATTTAAAATTTTCAATTATGCTATATAATGATTGGACTGGCATCGTCAACCCTAATGTAGATTGGTATAATACTGAAAGTACCGAAAGCCTTTGGCTCCTTTAACATGTTTAGAGCAACCATGTTATTGAAAAGTTTCAAACTGATCTCAAGCGAAATAAGGTTTGTGAATAGATACACTCGAAGCCGACAAGCACCAATCGATCAGTTAGTGGTAATTAGAAGAAGATTCTTATTCCGACAATACATTCCATCAAAACTAGTAATATATGGGTCCATATTTCGTATTCTTTGTGATTATGTTGTAAATCTTATCTTAGATATTCTTGGAAAACAACTTTTGGGAAACCACATTACTTAAGTAGGAAACAGCCTCAAAACTCAACTTGAGATGTAATTTGTAAACATTTAACAGTATGTTAAATCAAGTTTTTATACTCTTGCAACTAAGTTCCTAAGAGAGTATAATAGTTCTGTTCACATAACGGTTGTTTGTAACACCCAAAACTAAACGAGTTTGATATAGGGTTATATATACCAAAGTGATCAGGGTGAAGAGTGGAGTTCAAATCCGCATGTCTGTCTGCCCATCCGTCCGTCCGTCCGTATGTACAAGCTGTAACTTGAATAAAACCTAAGATATATGTTTCTTGGCACCATAGGAAGGTTGCTTTCGAAGATGAAGATGTAAAATCGGACCACAGCCACGCCCATAAAATGGCGAAAACCGAATACACATAAAATGCCATAACTAATCCATAAATTAAGCTCATGAAGTAAATTTTGGTATGAAGGATCGCACTATGAAGGGGCATATGTGGATGTAATTTTTTTGGGGAAGTGGCCGAAGTCCCGCCCCCTACTAAGTTTTTTGTTCATATCTCGTGAACTACTACAGCTGTATCAAAAAAACTTTCTAGAGTCGTTTCTTTTAAGTACTACCTTATACAGTCCAAAAATTGAGGAAATCGGATTATAACCACCACTACTAAAATGGCTTTAATTCAGTAAGAAAAACCACCAGAAACCTTAAATTTCATTATAAAGATGGTACAGAAGAACTACACTCAAAATGGTATACAACTTATAGGTCAATCTCATATCTCTGAAATTACTCGACCAATTTCAATGAAATTTACAATATATAAATACAGTAAGCAGTAGAGAAGATATTTTGAAAAAAAACTCAGAGGGAATATTTTTCTTCTAATAATATGTTTCCGTGCAAAAATGGGTGAAATCGGGTTATAACTTCAACTAGATCCTATGTACCTGAAATTGGAGTTTCCAATGGACTGAAATTGTTTGTTATATTAATAAAATTAAATAAATAAATTGCGAGAGTATAAAATGTTCTGGTAACACCCGAACTTAGCCCTACCTTACTTGTTATACTATAAATTTACTGCTTGGGTAAAATTTGACCCGAAGGATTTTAATATCAATAATTTTAAAGACCATATGAAGGTTAGTTAAATGTTCTTAGGTGTTTGGTTTGTACCAGTGAATCCATGTTCGTCAACAGTCACGACTCGACGCAGACGCAGACAGTTTCTACACACGATTACTACGAGATCAATTCGTTTGTGATTTAGATAATAAATTTCTCTTGTGAATCGCGCTTATATTCGATTATTTAAGTATATTACAATTAACGCTAAGTAAAATATTTTAAGTTTTAACATAATTTTTAAAGCGCCGAAAAAACATGTATGAAATCTGTAAGGAAATGTATGCTCTTGCCGACTATTTATGTAGGTGTCTTGCCATAATATTATATTTGACCAAATATATCAAGCCCCACCTCCAGTCTATCTATAATTGCAAAGCCCAGATCTTTATACAATTTGATAAAATATCTTAGTAATCAAAAACATCTTAAAATCTATACAAAACTCGGTTCCTCAAGCACATTTCCTTTTCTTATTGGTCTGCACATATACTCGTAGTGCATAGTGCATTCTCAAACCAAGAAATTATATACTATCAATACCACAATTTCATAGAAATTAATGCATTCATCGAAATAAGTACTGTTTGTGTGTGTGTTTGTATAACTTGTAACATTTGAAGGCACTCGTGTAAAAATAGTAACACCTTCATTATTCTAACACAAAGGAGAGCCATATGAATGAACCATCATAAGTGCATTCAGGCATACTTTCGGTCGTAATTGCTGGTTTCGTCTTCGTTCACCTTTTTTTCATACAAACCAACACACAAGCATATGTACTTAATTTAACTACACACCTTAGTAACTTATTTGCATATTTCATTGGTATATATATGAATGTATAGTGATAGACCGTATGTATATATGTTTGTATCTGAGCACAATACACTCATGGCATGGCAGCTGCTTTGAAATAATATGCTTTGCACTAATTTGCACTTTCTTCAATGGTGAAAACATTTCATTTACAACAAAACTCAATGATGATGATAAGCTCAAGGCTACGTGTACACCAGAGTCTTATGCATTGCACACCTGTTCGCACTGCCAGCAACAATACCAACAAGCATATGCCAACATATACAATATATAATACTTATACGAGTATATATGTATGTATATTCACAAAACCCACTCGCGCCACAAGTAGCGGTTATTTATTGCGAACCCTTGGTTTTAGCTAACGTATATATGCATGTGTGTGTGTATATGCCTGAGCGGATGTTTGTATGTGTGTATGCATTGATATGTGTAGGCAATAATTCAAATGTACTTATATCCCTAGCCGCAGTCGTCCAAACCAAGTCATCCGTTTATTGCATTGAGTGCAGTCATGACGCAATCGTAACGGTAATGGTTACAAAGTGCATATTCCACCGCAGGGGGAAAGTGCAGGGGGTACTGCACATACCTACACACCTATATCAAGCAAATCAACAAAAGTCCATCAAGTTTCTTTTTCTTTACACCTGCTCGCACAGGTTTTGCGGGTCATACAAACAAAACACACTCTGCACTGCATAGACAGACGTAAGAGTAGAAAAGATACGGTTTGTTTTTGTACCCAGCGGAAAATGTGACAGTGATCGATACATATTTGGTTAGGGTGTAAGTTATGAGACACCTATGATTAACGTTTAAATATAATTTAGATTGATATACAAATATATCGGTAGGTTATACCTCCTTTAGAGGCATTGACGCATAAATAGAGGCACCTACAAGTTTAAACATTATATTAATAAGTTGTCTGATTGCGGAAATTAGCTCAAATTTGGGCATTGGCTTTGAATTTAAGCAGCATTTTCCAGAACCAAAAGTAGAACCATTTATGGTTCATCCGTTGAGTCCAATTTTCGATGAGTCGTTCGAGCATTTCGACTGGTAACTGGCGAATGACACGCGTGATGTTTTGCTACAAGGCCTGAATCGAAGCGGCATTGTCCGCATAGACTTTAGACTTTACATATCCTAACAGGAAAATCTCTAACGGTGTTATATCACACGAACTTGGTGGCCAATCGACCGGCCCAATACATGAAATTATCTGCTCACTGAAGTATTCTCTCAATGAGTCCATTGATGGATGCGATGTGTGGGAAATGGCACCGTTTTGTTGAAAGAAAATGTCGCCGTGGTCACGAGCTTCAATTTTAGGTATCAAATAGTCAGTTTTAAGCGGGATTAAGGTCGCCTTTGACGGACCAAACCAAATCGTTGTTTTTTCTGTCCGAGTTACTGCGAACGGCTCCGAATCGACTCTCCACGGTCTTCGTACGGCTGCTATATTTTCTTCAAAATATACATTTATAATAAATTCCGTCGAATATTATCCAATAATGAATGCTGAGTTTGAGATAGGTACCCTCAGTAGGCCGATTATGTAGACAATAACTTGATGGTAGCGCGCGAAACACATTATTTACAGAACTTGATGATGAAAGGCCAAACAATACTGAACAAAAATAACATACTTGACAGCTTGACACAAATCACGCGTGATATGTCAAAAAGGCTTTCTGACCAAGGTTTTTGAACGTACATATATTTTTTTTTAATAATTAAAAATTTAAACTACTACTTCAGAAGCTTGGACGATGTCAACATCAGATGAGACGACACTAGGAGTTTTCGAGAGGAAAATTTTGCGAAAGATTTATGGTCCTAAGAACATTGGCAACGGCGAATACCGCAGACGATGGAACGATGAGCTGTACGAGTTATACGACGACATTGACATAGTTCAGCGAATAAAAAGACAGCGGCTACGCTGGCTAGGTCATGTTGTCCGAATGGACGAAAACACTCCAGCCCTGAAAGTGTTCGATGCAGTACCCTCCGGAGGAAGCCGAGGAAGGGGAAGGCCTCCACTCCGTTGGAGGGACCATGTGGAGAGCGACCTGGTTACACTTGGGATCTCCAACTGGCGCCGAACTGCGAAGGAGAGAGAGAGATGGCGCACTATCGTCGATTCGGCTATAACCGGCTAAACGGTTGCAACGCCAATCACATACATACATACTTCTAGTGTAGATATCGGAATCCTGTACTGAGCTTTAAATCCTAAATAATAAACAGTACAGATTCCAATAAGAAGAATTTACTGTTTGTTCAAGTTAGAACAAATACAAAAGTAATATTAAGGGATCAGCATATAATATATAATTATTTTTCACGTTTCAACAAGTGTCTACTTATGGGAAACCCATTTTTAGGTCAACATGAAGATATATAATCAGCTGAATAGACATTATGTTAATCACTATATTTGTAGAATTTTCAGTCAATTTGTCTACCAACATCTGAAGTTATACGAATTGACGAATTATTGTTGCTGGGTTCTGTTGCAGGATTACCACATACATACATATGAAGAAATGTATGTATGTATTTCTACATATGGTTCATGGTATTGTACACGCCATCATCATTCGTCGTAAATTTGTTTGCCAATTACTTGTGAGGTAACGGTGCAATTATTGCAACTAGGATACCTTTATCATTTTGATCTGTTAATTCGTATATCCCAAAAGTCGGACGAAGCATTGAAGGTCTAAGTTGCAAGTTCTTTTGGTATACAGTTAGTTTAAGTAGCGCAAATATGCTTTCATTCTTCGTTCGTTAATTGTTTGTTGTAACAATGAGGGTATAACACACGAAATTTTAGATACAATTCAACCTCAGTATAATGGAAATCACAGCTAATGCAGTTTTTCGAAATAGCGACAAGACAAAGATTTTTGCTAAGTGTAATGCTTTCAGAAAATAGTTATTCTGAAGATACTTCCTTAGAACTCGTCTCGAAATTCGTTTCAAGCTCTGGAGTGAGATAGTAAATATTTTTCCGGAAAGAACGTACGAACGTCTACGATTAAGTGAGTTAAAGAAGGTACTGGACCCATTTTATCTCGCAACAAAGTTGCTAAAGAGAGTATTATAGTTTTGTGCACATAACAGTTGTTTGTGCCTCATAGAAATAAAAGAGTTGGATATGGGGTTATATATATATATAAATGATCAGCATGACGAGTGGAGTTGAAATCCGGATGTCTGTCCGTGCAAGTGATAACTTGAGTAAAAATTGAGATATCTTAATGAAACTTAGTACACATATTCCTTAGCACTCCGAGGTTGGTATTGAAATCGGACCATTGCCACGCCCACAAAATGGCGAGAACCGAAAACATATAAAGTGCTACAACTAAGTCATAAAAAAAGTTATGAAAGTAAAATTTGGCATAAAGGATCGCACTAAGCAGGGGCATATTTGGATGTAATTTTTTTGGATAATGATGCGTGACCTCGCCCCCAAATAGGTTTTTTGTGTATATCTCGCAAAACCCATAAAGCTATATAAACCAAACTTTCTGCAGTCACCTCCCTTAGATATATAAACCATACAAAATGGAAAATTCGGAAAATAACCACGCCCGCCTCCCATACAAAGGTTATGTTGAAAACCATAAAAAATGCTTTAATTCAGCTAGGAAAAACACCAGAAACCTTAAATTTCATTATAAAGATGGTACAGAAGAGCTACACTCAAAATGGTATACACAATTTTAAATGGCCGTGGTTCCGTCCATTTATGGGTCAAAAATCATATCTCCGAAACCACTCGACCAATTTCGGTTCACAACCACCCATATACACGAAATTTGAAGTCCATCTGAATCGTTTACTTTACAATATATAAAGTAAGCACAAGTGAAGATATCGAAACTTTGTGTAAATACTGCATTTATAGTGTTGCACCCCCTTTCTAAAAATCGCCGAAATCCGACCATAGGTTTTCAAGGCCCCATATATCGAACATGAGGACCTCAGTGCTTCTAATCTTTTTTATTTTACTAAAAATATAGGTAAGTCTCTCAGATATTTTGAAGAAATTCTTTCGAAATTTTCTTCAAATAATATGTCTCGGCGCCAAAAATGAGTGAAATCGGGTCATAACTACACCTAGCTCCCATATACCTAATATTAGGGTTGCCAAAATTTCAATGGCCTTTATACCATATATATGACGAATACGTGGGCCAAACTGTGTACATCAACATTTCATTGAAGTATCCTACAAATAGGTTAATATTTATACTCTTGCAAAATTTCGCACAGAGAGTATAATAGTTTTGTTCTCTTAACGGTTGCTTGTAACACTTAAAACTAGAGATATAGGGTTATATACAGTACAGAGTACAGTTGATATCCGTATGTCTGTTCAGCCGTCTGTCCGTATAAGCGAGAACTTAGGTAAAAATTTAGATATCTTGATGAAACTTGTTACACATATTCCTTGGCACCATGGAAAGAGATTAGGTACAGAGGATTATACTGGAAATGGCCATATTTAGATGTATTTTTTTGAAAAGTGGGCGTGGTACCGCCCCCTAATATCTGAATAAGCAAAACTTCCAAGGCATATTTTCCTTCAATACCTTATCATACACCAGGAATGAGTGATATCAGATAATAACCATGGCTACACTCCGTACAAAGATTATGTTCGAAATTACTAAAAGTGCGCTAACTCACTAACGAATAACTACAGAAACCCCAAATTGTACAGAAGAAATAGCAGAATAGAGCTGCCCTGCGAAAATGGAAATTGGGCGTGTCGTTGTCTACTTTAGGGTCAAAAATCACATCTCCAGAATTGCTCGATTAATTTCAAGGAAATTTGGTACAAAATATTCGCTTGAAATTCTAATATTACGGATGGAAAATTGGTGAAATCAGTTAACAACCACGCCAATCAAGGCTCCAGATATCGTACATAAACATCCCAATGTCAATGGATATTTGTTTACCAAAAATATCGGTAAATCTCTCAGATATTTAAATGTAATTCATAGGGAAATTGTGCCAAAAATTGGTAACTTCCCCTAGCTAGTATATATCGGTTAATATGTGAGATTTCTTATCAAAATTAAGTGGGTGAAAATGTGTGAAATCGGTTCAGAAATTACCCCACCCATCATACATAATATATAACATTTTTCGTTATTATAGTGAATTTTAGATCGACAATTGTGCGTAATCTTAATAAAATCACGAAAATAAATTATATAAAATGTTCGGTTACACCGGAATTAAAACCATCCTTAATTTTTTCTATAAAAAGTGAACTAAGAGCCAAAAGACACATATTAATCATCTGGAGGCTTGGACAATTATACAGTTTACTCATAGCTGAGCTCTATCAGGGAAGTTTAGACAATAGCATTTGGTCAATATCTAAATTTTCGAGAATCAAACTTTTATATCTAACAACAACATAGATTTTCCAGAACATTATATTAAAACCTTATTTTGTCCAAGGTCCGGAAGTCAAAATCAATGGGGTTTCTGTGAAAATCGGATCCACTCAGCCCGAACGGACCGGCACTTCTATGCCATGAGCAACCTCCCACATCTTTATTCTCGTATCAAAACAAAACAAAATACTCATATATCACTTCATGAAATCGAATTAGGAAATAATAAGCGTATCTTCTAGACAATAAATCTCCTCTTGAATAAATCAAGGTATTTAAAATATTCAATATCTAAAAATACTTTCTAACAAAAATAAGAATATAAAAGTATATTTAATATGGAAGAACTGAAAGAATACTGCCTTAAGCCACTGCGACTCCATGCTAATCAAACACATATATATTTAATACATACACGTATGTATATAGTCGATATGTAAATAGCGCACATATATGTACGTGTAAGCGCGTTTATATTTTATCATATAATGGATTAGATTTCCTTGAGTGAATGCAGTACTTAGCCAACCTTGAATCCTTTGGCGAACCATTCATGCAAATAAACCGAGACCAAAGACAAATTCATAAAGCAGAGGAGAGGCGCAGTGCAGTGCCAGCAAGGAAATGAAATAAGGCGCATTTATACAAATAAGTAGTAAACGAGCATACTCGTGCTGCACATTGAATATGTGGCATGCAACACAATATACACCACGTACATACATATGTGGCATATTGTATAATGTTCAACGCTGATAGCTATTACTTAACACTTTTCGTATCATTTTGCATTTCTGCAAGCAAGCAAATAAATATGAAAATGATTTGAGGGCAACGGAGGAGAATTGTTCACTTGCTTTTATGTGTATGTAAGTGTTTGTGTGCGTGTGGGCACATAATCGATGCATGCGAGTAGATGTGTAGGAGAATGGCAAAATAACATGGTGGACTTAGTTACTCCACAATGAGAATACTTTTACGAGTATACCCAACCCAGCTACTATAGACTCTTAAATATGCCAAGATATGTATGTTTCTAAAAAAAATATTCTAAAATTTAAACATTCTTGGGGGTTTGAGAGTGGAAAGTTCTACTGGTCCGAGATGAGTACGTCGTATTTCAAGTTTAAGAAGTTTTATAGTAGTTGTGCTAAGTCTAAAATCTTGCCCATTATAGAGGTTGTCTGAAAAGCGATATAGAATGATCTCTGAACTTTCTTATCGATAAATCATTCTATTTCAATATTAAGTTACCTTGCTTTCACTCTTAAATCATCCAAAGAAATTATTTTATATAAAAATAAATCACATTATTATATTTTTTTCGTAAAAAAGAGATAATTAAAATGTTTCTCCCGAGAAATAATGCTTACAGAATCCACATTATCCAAAGAACCCACCATGACGTATGAGTAACATTAGTAAGCAATAGAAATTCACAAAATTGTTTGATGAACAAGAGAATTTCAAATTCATAATTGTTTGAAAATTTAACATTTCAATGTTGTTATAACCACTTACTATTACACATATTTAACAAAAGCTAAAATTTATTTATTATTCATCTGTTCGACATGCCGTATGAGTAACAAAAGCGAATAATAAACAAGTAAGGAAGGGCTAAGTTCGGGTGTAACCGAACATTTTATACTCTCGCAATTTATATATTTAACTGTATTTATATTATGTAATACAAAATTTGACCACATATTCGTCATATATATTGTATAAAGTCCATTGAAAGTTGGAAACCCTAATATTAGGTTAGAAGTACCGAGGTCCTCATGTTCGACATATGGGGCCTTGAAAACCTATGGTCCGATTTCTGCGATTTTTAGAATGGGGCTGCCACACTACTAACATAGTATTTGTGCAAAGTTCTGCACCGATATCTTCACTAATACTTACTTTATATATTGTAAAGTAAACGATTCAGATCGTCTTCAAAGTTCTGGTATATAGGAAGTAGGCGTTGTTGTGAAGCGATTTGGCCTATTTTCACAACATATCATTGGGATGTAAGGAAACTATTACAAACCAAGTTTCATTGAAATCGGTCGAGTAGTTCCTGAGATATGGTTTTTGACCCATAAGTGGGCGACGCCACGCCCATTTTCCATTTTGTAAAAAAATCTGAGTGCAGCTTCCATCTACCATTTCTTATGTGAAATTCAGTGTTTCTGACGTTTTTCGTTAATGAGTTAACCCACTTTTAGTAATTTTCAACCTAACTTTTGTATGGGAGGTGGGCGTGGTTATTATCCGATTTCTTCCATTTTTGGACTGTATTAGGAAGTGGCTAAAAAAAACTACTGCAGAAAGTTTGGTTTATATAGCTCTATTGATTTGCGAGATATGTACAAAAAACTTAGTAGGGGGCGGGGCCACGCCCACTTCCTCAAAAAAATTACATCCAAATATGCCCCTTCATAGTACGATCCTTCATGCCAAATTTCATTTCCATAGCTTTATTTATGGCTTAGTTATGGCACTTTATGTGTTTTCGGTTTTCGCCATTTTGTGGGCGTGGCAGTGGTCCGATTTTGCTCATTTTCGAAAGCAACCTTCCTATGGTGCCAAGAAATAAGTATGCCAAGTTTCATCAAGATATCTTAATTTTTACTCAAGTTACAGCTTGCACAGACGGACGGACGGACAGACAGACATTCGGATTTGAACTCCACTCTTCACCCTGATCACTTTGGTATATATAACCCTATATCTAACTCGTTTAGTTTTGGGTGTTACAAACAACCGTTATGTGAACAAAACTATAATACTCTCTTTAGCAACATTTGTTGCGAGAGTATAAAAATATTTTTTGTTGAATCAGCTTTGTTAATTACAATCAATGTATACATATTTAATATTATATTATTTATTATTACTAGCTTGTCGTATGTGTGGATAATTTCAAATTTAATTATTTTTTTAATTTATTACAGCTTTTGACCTATTAATAATCAGCCTTATTGTAAACTTCACACGAAAGAAAAAATATCATAAATTTCGTGTGAATGAAAACTTATATTCACAAATATTTTTGTTTTGATTTTTTTATCATTCGTATTGGGGCTACAAATGAAGATTCCGTTTATAAAGCCAATTGTGCGACTGTTTTAGTGCTACATTTGGTACAATAAGTTGAACGGACGCACATTGGGTAGCAACTTGAGAGTCTTGTACTTCAGAAATCAAACCCCGAGATATTCAAGAAATCATGTTGCGCTTCCAAAATGCATGCATTTTATCCTTATTTTCTTAATGAAAGATCTTTACTATATCAGGATTTCTCTGTTTTATTAATAGACCTTGAGTTATGTTTTATGGCTGTTCCTCTCGATCTCGAATAGTCGGGGCATTTCATAAGGAAGTGTTCAGATGTTTCCACCTCATCTTCTTCCAGGCAACTTTTGCAGCTAGCACCTGCTGCAATTTTTAATGGGACAATGACCCCTACAACAAACAAAAAGTATTACTGAAGGACAAAAGCACCCTCGACGACATTTGAACTTCTAGTAATTTTGGAAGAAATAACTCGCGCAAAATGCCCTTGATCCGTAAAACCTTCAAATTTGGTATTTTCGACTTCAAAAAATGCTTCTGCTCGTCTCATATTCACTGAAAAGACCTGATATCTTTCCAAAATGTTCTTAGGAACCACAAATATAAATTTTATTATTTTTGCCTAAACGGACCTGCTTTTAGAATGACACAATACAATATATACCTATTCAAGTGACGCACAGTAAATTTTTTGTAATATTGAGTATAACTTTCAGCTTCATTACACTTTAATCTGCTTCGTACATTGACAGTAAACGATTTTATATAATACTGTGTGATAGAACTGCTGACATGTGATTGGACTAAGAAGTGAAATAATTGGAATTGGAAGTTAATGCTGGATCAAATGAAATGACCGATTGTTAATGTGTACATTCTGAAGTAAAATAAAAAGAATATTCAGTAGACCACAGCTTGAATAAATTTGAAATGAATACGAATCATATCATTCAAAAATATCACTCATACGACATGTACTACTTATATGTCCTGACGTATACGTAACTTTAGTAACTGATCCAAATTCATAAAATTGTTTAGTGAACAAACTAATAGAAGCTTTATAACCAAAATCCAACCCTGTTATGAGATCCTTTTATTATTATAATTCATGGACAATGCTAATTCAAGGTATTCAGATTAGGTCACCATGTTGTATGAGTAACATTAGCGTATAAAAAAAATTGTCAATTTGGTATTTTTCATTATCAATTCAAAATAATTGTTTTTATTTTCAAATATTTCTTTACGGTGGTTTTTATTTTATTGTAATAATTCTTATATTAAAATTTATTCAATATATACATATACATTTACAGCGCACGCTCGAAAACGTGAACTAATTAAAACCAGAGTAGTTCATATTTGCGAAATGATCACGTCTTCAAATACCCAAAAATAATAACTTAATAGAGTTCAACTTCCATAACTCGAACTTCTATAACTCGAAGATCTCCATAACTCGAACTATTGAATTGTGAATAGTATTTAGTTATCAAATTTCCATCCATAACTGAAACTTCTCTAACTCGAAGTTCCTCATAAAATTTTACTATCGATGCAGAATCCCCCTCTATATCGTATGGAGTCGAACAAAAAATATGATATTACACATATGGATTGCATAAATCATCTAACAAAACGTATGTACATAAAACTTTATTCGAAGTAAGTAAATAAAACTGTGTATAAATTTATATTTTACAGCTTTTTGAAAAATTGTATATATTAATGAAAATTCTATAACTCAAAGTCTCTATAACTCGAAGTTGGATTATGCTGATTTGAGTTAGAGAAGTACCATTCTTATATGCTAACATATTTAAAACCACATTCGCATACGGATAAACCAACGATAAAGGACTTTCTCCATTTTGAACAGGGTTTTTCTTTTTCCAGTTCCAAAAAATGTACCGTTTACGTTTACGATAAAAGTGGGCGTGACCCCGCCCTCAAATAGGTTTTTTGTATATAACTCGCAAACCAATAAAGCTATATAAACCAAACTTTCTGCAGTCGTTTCTTTTAGCCGTTTCCTTATACAGTCAAAAAATGAAAAGAAATCGGATAATAACCACGCCCACCTCCCATACAAAGGTTAGGTTGAAAATGACTAAAAGTGGGTTAACTCACTAACGAGAAACACTAAATTTTACAGAAAAAATAGCAGAAGGAAGCTGCACTCAAATTTTTTTACAAAATGAAAAGTGGGCGTGGCATCGCCCACGGTGGGCTTTAATCTACATGTATGTATTGGTTAATATATGAGATACTATATCTTTGCGAAATTAAGTGCGTGTATAGTTTTGGAAATAGTGTACCTTGCTGGTGAAAATGAATGAAATCGGTTCAGGAATTACCTCAGCCCTCATACACTATATATGACGATTTTCGTTATTCTATTAAACTTTGTGCCGAATTTATAGGTAAATTTGGGTGTTATCTTAATAAAATTTCTTCAATAAATTGCGAGAGTATAAAACGTTCGGTTGCACCCGAACTTAGCCTTTCCTTACTTGTTTGTAACTATTTATAGGCGCCTGCTACACGTTCAGTATTTATCGTGGAATTTCCTGTATTGCGATATTTATTGAACATATAACATGCAATGTTGATGGATCATGGATCGCGAGATAAATATTGAACGTGTCGTATATTTTGTGATTTACAAGTCCAAATTGGTGAAAGACAACAGTGCCAAAATATTGAAATCAACTTTATTCTAGTAAAATGAACATGAATTATAATGTTTACAGTAGAATCTTTGCCAGAGCTATACAACTCATATGCCAACGTTTTTTTTATAACGTCCAAATATTGGATGCATATAATGAATTGCTGTGGACACAAAAACAAGAGCCAAACATGATTTTCTTCGGTTTTCTTCCGACTATTTATAAAAAAATGTAAAAAATAAACAAATACTTAAAAAGAAATTCTTGTGAAAACACTACCATCGTATAAATATTGACGTTATATACATTGAACGTCTAGCAGTCGCGAAGTATTCACCCGCAATCCATCAATATTCAATATAGATCGCGATCCAAATATCACGATAAATATTGAAGGTGTAGCAGGCCCCATAGTACATGAATATATGTATGTGTTCTTTCTTTTGGGTTACCTTGTCGTATGAGTAACACTCATGAATAACATCCTAGCATTAAGCAGCTATTTGAAATTTAATAGCCAAAAACAACGTATTAGCACCTACTCCACAGTTATCTTTTTTGATACATTAGCAAACGCAAAATTTCTTCGCAAACGCCATGTCGTATGAGTAACATTAACAAACAAAAACCATCAATTGTTTTGCGAATAAGTTATGCTAACTACAATAATTGTAAAATGTTTTTATTACATAAACAAAGACTGTGAGTTAGGGAAGTTCAACTGTATATGTCTTCCAATGTTAAAACTTGAAAATAATAAAGGCTTAAATTTACAATTTATGTATGTCTGTATTAAAGTCATTCAAACAAGTAAGGAAGCGCTAAGTACGGGTGTAACCGAACATTTTATACTCTCGAAATTTATTATTTAACTTTATTAATATTATATAATACACAATTTGACCTACATATTCGTCATATATATTGTATAAAGTCCATTGAAAGTTGGAACCCATAATATTAGGTTAGAAGCATCGAGGTCCTCATGTTCGATATATGGGGTCTTGAAAACCTATAGTCCGATTTCGGCGATTTTTAGAATGGGGCTGCCACACTATAAACATAGTATTTGTGCAAAGTTCTGCACCGATATCTTCACTAGTGCTTACTTTATATATTGTAAAGTAAACGATTCAGATCGTCTTCAAAGTTCTGGTATATAGAAAGTAGACGTGGTTGTGAAGCGATTTGGCCTATTTTCACAACATATCATTGGGATGTAAGGAAACTATTACAAACCAAGTTTCATTGAAATCGGTCGAGTAGTTCCTGAGATATGGTTTTTGACCCATAAGTGGGCGACGCCACACCCATTTTCCACTTTGTAAAAAAAATCTGAGTGCAGCTTCCATCTGCCATTTCTTATGTGAAATTTAGTGTTTCTGCCGTTTTTCGTTAGTGAGTTAACCCACTTTTAGTAATTTTCAACCTAACCTTTGTATGGGAAGTGGGCGTGGTTATTATCCGATTTCTTTCATTTTTGAACTGTATTAAGAAATGGCTAAAAGAAACGACTGCAGAAAGTTTGGTTTATATAGCTTTATTGGCTTGCGATATATATACAAAAAACTTATATGAGGGCGGGGTCACGCCCAAAAAATCCCAAAAAATTACATCCAAATATGCCCCTTCATAGTGCGATCCTTTGTACCAAATTATATTTCCATAGCTTTATATATGGCTTAGTTATGGCACTTTATGTGTTTTCGGTTGTCGCCATTTTCTGTGCGTGGCAGTGGTCCGATTTTACATCTTCATCTTCGAAAACAACCTTCCTATGGTGCCAAGAAACACGTGTGCCAAGTTTCATCAATATATCTTAATTTTTACTCAAGTTACAGCTTGCACAGACGGACGGACAGACAGACATTTTGACTCGCCTCGTCGCCCTGATAACTTTGGAATATATAACCCTATTTCTAACTCGTTTAGTTTTGGGTGTTACAAACAACCGTTATGTGAACAAAACTATAATACTCTCTTAGCAACTTTGTTGCGAGAGTATAAAAAAGTACATGTCGACAGATGGCGCCGTGATCTCAAAATAAATTTTGAAACTGCTTAGGATTTCAATTGAATTTTGTACTAATGGTTACACAAACCGTATTATCAAAGTCTCTCACGCTCAAGTAGCCGAGTAGAGTAGCCAAAGCTATGAAACGAATCATATCAACATACATAAATTATTGAGGATGAACCAATAAATTACTTATTTTTCTAAAATAATTGCCTAAATATCCTTATTCCTGATCAGCGTCCTATGATACTAAATAAAACAAACAAACTATAATAAATAACTACAAATTTTAGTTCTGTAACAGCAAATGATTTTTCGTCGGCAAACTCTCCCAATGCACAGTGGTTGCGCCCATAGGACAAAATTCAAAAAATTCATAACAACAAAAATTTCCGAAAAGTTACCAAATCGTCTCTAAAATGTCCAAGCTTCTTCATGGCAAACCGGTTTTTACGGCAAATCTAACGGGACATTCTGAAAATAGAATGCAAAGTGTGATCAACTGTTCAATTTTGCAGCGAAACTGCGCTAAGTTACCTTTTCGTGAAAACAAAATTGAATTTCAAAGTGGTCAAACGTTTGCTAGAGAGGTCCGATTTTGATTATTTAAAAAGAATTTTATTGTTGCAGGTATTTACTTTAATAAATTCATCTAGTGAAATTAATTTTATTGATTTATTATTTGTTGTGTATTTTTGATTGCTTATACTTTTTTTGTGTATTTTTTTAACGTAATTTTCATGTTTAAATAGACATTTAGTTATGTTACCCCACGATCCCCCCTTTATAAGTGTTATCAGTGTATTTGTCAATGTTTTAAGGTAATAAAAATGTTAAGTGTAGCTGCCGATATTTGCCCATATGTGTATATTCGTGAATAAACTTGAGCTGTCGTCTTACTGTTGCTCAAATTTGGTTTGGTAGAACAAAGCATTAAAAACAAAGGCTACGCAGTAGAGATGAGAAAACTTAACATTTGTATTGGTTACATTTGCAAAAAAATTATTGCTTATTGGACTAAATACAATCGTTGTAAGGTTTCAATTGTTCAGTGGTTCCACCATAGGCCAAAAATCAAAAAATCCATCTCTCGATTTTTTGACAAAATGTAAACCAATTGTCCAAACTTCTTATTTTCAAACCGGATTTTCCCCAAAATCTAACGGTACTTTCTAAAAATAGAGTTAAACGCATGAACAACTGTATTTTTTAAAGCACATCAGACATTTTTTTTTCAAATTCGCAGCAACAACGCACTTCAAATTGTTCTGGTAATTGTTCAGGTTAACGAATCAAGATTATTTTTAATGGCTTTTGAAGCTAAAGGTATTTATTTTAACTTGTGAAATTAATTAAGACTAACGTGATTTTTATTTTTTGTGAAATTAGTCTGCGTCTTCAATGTCTTCAATGTGTTTACATAAAGTTTTAGTTGTGTTCCCCCGCGATCCCCCGTTATATTTATTTTACATTGTCTTTACCAGAGTCTTAAGGTAATAAAAGTGTTAAAGTTAGGTGCGGAAATTTGCAGATGTAGAAGTAATCGTCAAAATAATAATGGCCTTTGAATTAACTATTTTTAAGTTCAAACTCATTATAATTGGACTAAAAAAGCTTGGAAAGAAGGATAAACCATCTATATTTCAATCTATGTACGGTTTACTAGAGGATGCATTATAAGTTTTTGTTCTAATTATAATGGCTGTTGAATTATAATTGTTGTTGCACATATAAGGGACACAGCGCCTCCTGGCAGCTTGTCCAAATCGCAACATGCGTATACAAAAGGCAGATCCGTGGAGACTGCACTCCATTCACTGGTATATAACATTGAAAAAGCTCTAGAATACAAGGAATATGCTCTGGGAGCATTCCTGGACATTTCGGGAGCATTCAATAATGTGTCTACGGAATCCATACTGCGAAGTATTGAGTCAATGGGGGTTGAGCCTGTCATACAAAGGTGGGTGAAAAACCTCTTGATGTCTAGAAAGATAAAAGCAGAATGGAATGATGCCAGTGTGACCAAGGAAGTCTGTAGAGGTACTCCGCAAGGCGGAGTGCTATCTCCACTCTTATGGACACTAGTGGTAAACAACTTACTAAAACAGTTTGAAAACAAAGCTCCCAAGATAACAGCGTATGCGGATGACATCGCCATCTTAATAACGGGAAAGTGTCTGCACACTGTCAGCAGTATAATGACCAGCACTCTCAGCACTGTCAATAATTGGGCAACGCAAGCGGGACTGGGGCTTAATGCGGAAAAGACGGACCTTCTGGTGTTTACTAGAAGGTACAAAATACCTGCATGGAGGCCCCCTTCGCTAAATGGGACCGAGCTCCCGCTCAAGGACCGCACCAAATACCTAGGGGTAGTCTTGGACACCAAACTTCTGTGGAAGTACAATGTGGAGGAGAGAGTGAGGAAAGCCAGTAATGCTCTGTATGCATGCAGGAAGATGCTTGGCACTACCTGGGGCTTTCTCCCACTCTCATGCATTGGTGCTACACAGCAATAGTGAGACCAATTCTGCTCTATGGGGTTTTGGTATGGTGGACGGGTACCAGAAAATCTACATATCGGAAGCCGATGGAAAAGGTTCAGCGGCTTGCAGCGCTATGTATAACGGGAGCCCTAAGAACCACCCCAACGGCTGCTCTAGAACGAATATTAAACCTGCCACCTATAGATCTCTTTGCCGAAAGCTGCGCGGCGAAATCGGCGGGTCGACTGATGGCAATAGGTGAATTCACATACAGAACCTTCGGACACAGCTCGGTTGCTAAGAGCAGTCTGACAGGTATTGACTATCTGGTCCCATTCTACAACTGGGAAAGAGGTTTCACGGTAAACATGGAAAAGGATGGTTGGCGCAAGGGCACCGTAACTACACGCAACACCTTAAACATCTATACGGATGGCTCTAAAATGGATGAGGGAGTAGGTGCAGGAATATACTGTCCAGAATTAGGCATAAGACAACCGTTCAAACTGCCGAACCACTGCAGTATATTTCAAGCAGAGGTCTTTGCTATTGGGAAGGCAGCAGAGCTAGCCTCCAGCGCACAAGGCCAATACTCTAAAATTAATATCTACGTAGACAGCCAAGCAGCAATCAAGGCAGTAACCTCGTGTCGAATATCGGCCAAAAGTGTCCTGAGCAGCAGGGCAGCAGTGGTGAGGGTCGCCAGATATATGAGGCTACACTTCTACTGGGTGCCAGGCCATAAAGGCATCGAGGGCAACGAAATCGTAGACGGGATTGCCAAGAGTGGTGTACAGCTGTCACCTGGAAACATGATCAACATCGCTAAACCCATGCACATTCTATACGATGACATAGACAGATGCATGGCAAGAAGAATCATATCTCGCTGGAAGGATCTACCGGGGTGCAAAACTGCAAAGGTCATGTGCAAAGCGGTAGATCAAAAATATACAAGGTTCCTACTGGAGCTCGATAGAAAGGGCTGTAGGACCATGGTTGGCATTCTTACCGGTCACAGCCTTGTAGCGGCACATGCCTATAAAATGGGGCTGTCAGAACGGGAGGAATGCAGAAAATGTCAAGAGCGGGGCACCAAGGAAACAGTGGAGCATCTCTTGTGCGTATGTCCTGCGTTAGCGAGACAGCGTTTTAGGCACTTAGGGGCCCCACAGTACGATAAGCTAGAGGAGATATCGTCAGTGAAGCCTCATAAACTATTAAAATTCACGACAGGCGCAGGCATCCTGAACGATGACTACTACTCAGGGAATACGTAAAGGCACTCCATTCTGGTATCGCAAAGGACCATAACTGGTCTATGCGTGGCCTGCAGGCCTACCAGACCAACCTAACCTAACCTAACCTAACCTAACCTAACCTAATGGCTGTTGAATGGCAGTGAAAAAATGAACTGTATTAAATTGGTTGATAATTTTCTTTTTTCCTACATGATTTGTTTATATGATATTATTCTTACAGGTTGAATGTGGGGGTTGGATGGGGAAAACTATAACGACAAATCATGTTCATCTTGTTTATCACTTTCTTAAATGTTTTTACAAAGCCTTACTGAAAGTTTTGACGCTCCGGTCATGACCATGAGAAGTATTTTTGCGCATGATTGCCATATAATGGCAATTACAGTTCTATGGGAGCTATAGGACCTAGTAGTCCGATGGGGCCAATTTTTTTACTATATATTTAAAATAATTTTCTAGATTTTTGGTGAAAATTTCAAAGCGATATCTCAACGGGAAGTATTTATGACCGCACCTTCATACAAGCCCAACCACTGTGCAATGGTACAGACTGGAATCAATACACACCAACAATAAAAATATGTATGTGCTTTGACGAAGTCCAGGTACCAAGGCAGCTGATAAAAGGGTTGATTGGGGACAGAAAGTGTTAGATATAACACTTGTATCGGAGGAACTCATAATTAAGGTATCCAAATGGAGCGTTCTGGAAGAGCACTTTTTTCGGATCACCGGTATATTGAATGTATATACTGGACTAAAACACAGGCAGGGTTAAAAAATTCAGAAATCACAGAAAAAGAACCAGGGCACATATGTATGTACATGAGCTAAGAAAACGTATTGCTATGGACTCCTCTATTCCAAACAAAGAAAATAAAGGACTTAAACACACACTCGAAAAAAGCATTGGGATTGGCCTGTCCGCTAACACGTAACAAAAATATTGCAGAGGCAACTTAATGCAGGAAAACTATCTCTAGTAGATGAATTGTACAACCTTCTAAAGCTATATAAAAAAGAAATAAGAAAATCCAAGAGAGATTTTTGGAAAACTTTTTGCAATGACATCGAGGCTATGGAAGAATCATCTTGTCTATGAAAAATCTTAGTAAAGTCCGAACACAACATTGAGACTGTTAATGGATACTATTAATGAATACTTCATTCCTTCTAAAAAGGATAAAAGAAACTAATAGAAAAGTATATAAGCAACAATATAGTCCAGGAAAAACTGGCAGTTTCGCAACATGCGTACTCTAAAGGTAAATCCACGGAGACAACCCTTAACTCGATAGTAGTTGAGATTGAAAAATCTCTGGAAAAAAAGGAGCGTATATTCGTGGCCTTCATACTATTTAAATTTTTGGGAATAGCAAATAGGCGAAATTGCTTTCTGTCGGGTGTACGATTTCCAAGTTTTCTCTATGTCACAAATTCATTTTTAGTTCGGTTTCAAAATCTTGCAAATAAACATATCAATATATTAACACCTAATATATCTGCATTAACGTTTTACATTAGATTGCTTTTATCTGTATTAACTTATTAACGTATTAAATACACATAATGCGGCTTGCGGTTGTAAACTTACTTTGTTGTTTGTTGAGCGTAATCATAGAAGAATTAGGAAATCCTTTAAGTAGACGCTTTAATGTGTTGCCTTATAACAGTTTGTTTGTGCACCGCTGCTATACATATACAATATATCAACAATAATACACACACACTAACGCCACTTGCCGCTTGCAATGCGGTGCAATTTGACAAACACACTCAACTCAATTCAACTCGTTACGTACGTTTGCGTTGCCTTTAACCGCTTACGTGTAATTTTAATCATATTCGTTGTCACGCTTCACAGTTGAATCACCGTTACTAATTCAATGGCACACACACGCGCGTACCGCAACGCAAACACAACGGGCGCACACACACACACACGGGCTTGCGACGAATACCACTTGTGTAAGTGTGTGTGTGTTGGAGTATGGGCACCAAACAACAAACAAACCGTTACGAGATGATAGTGTGCCACTGGTCGTACGCATTCAAAGTACGTGTAACACAACAACAACAAATGACGACGTAAGCGTAGCGTCGACCGCAAAGCTGTCAAGTGTGGACCGCGCGTCGGCGTACGCGAGCGCCCACTACAGCTTTTCCCACAAGGATACAACGGCAATATATTGTTTGTTTCTTTGCTTTGCTTGGCTTTTCTTTGCGTTTTCCTTTCCTTTCGTCGGTGTTTCTTTTGTGTTTCTTCTTTTGTTTCCTGCACTTTTTTTTAGTTTTGTTTTTGTTTTAGCACTTTTCTTCTTATTATTTCTTTATTTTAATTTTATTTCATTTATTGTTGTTGTTGTTATTTCATTGTATTGCGGTTCAGAAAGCAGAAAGCACAAAAATCGAGCGCGATGGCGAGGAAGACTGTAAAGTAAAGAAGAAAGCGCATTGACGCATGGCGAAAAACACACACACACACACACACAAACACGCATATTCACATATAAGAAGACACACAAACATATATACATATATGAACAAAAACTAGACAACAACAACGCAGCAAGCGTTTTGTACCAGCAAACAATATATGTATATATAGGCATATAGGTATGTAACCGCTATATTATATAAATCTAAATACACACACACAAACAGAAATATAAGTAAATGAATATATACATGTGTGCATGTGCGTGTGTTTGCAAATTCACGCTCCTTCAATTCTATACGAAATTCACAATGTGCTCGTGAGTAAGTAAGTGTTTAAACGCTATAAAATATCGGCTGCTTCCGTCTCGAACACAAAAGGAAACGCCATTTCAACCGGAAGTTAAAACGTGATTTACGTGTATGCTTGTGTGTGTGTGTGAGTGTCTGTAAAGTAGTCGGTGCGCTCGGCGTAACTTCGGCTTGTCGTTCTATACATTTTTGCACCGCTGACCGTGACGGCGCGAATAACAACAACAACAAATGCGCATAACCATAATCGCACTGCGGACCCAGCCAACACGTTCCGACCGTCTGTCACTAACACTAACTTACACACACTAACCACATGGCGTTCGTTGTTGTCGTTGTTGTTGTTGTAATGTTGTATTGTTTAGTCAATTCATTAGCGACCGCTTCTGTATGGATTGTATGGAGCCTCAACTAACTACTCTATACAAAGGCTCTAAATTATACAGACATACTCATGCGCACACATGCGCTTTATTGTCTACAAATAGCTTTGCACTAATTCCATTTTACATACTACATACCGATTATGGTTGCCACAAATTAAACGCTTTTAGCTACAATTACCCAATAAATTTAAATCAACTCGGTAACACAATTAAAAGTCCAGTTGCAGCCAATCGAACAACTCAATGCCCGTAAGCCTGACCTTTTATGCTGTTTGTGCAGTAGTTGTGGCGCGGTTTCCTTCCTTCGTGCGGTAGTTTCCTGTTTCGCAACAACATTTACGAATTGCCAGGGGGTGTAGCATATAGAGTCCGTCCGTTATAACGTTGATTTTATTTGTGCTTTGGGCTTCAATGCCGTCTATTTCATAGGCAAGCAGCCTTCTATTGTTGGCATAAATGACGTACTGACTAATTGTTTTGCACGTACACTTTTGCGGAAAACGTCAGCAACTATACATAGTATCGATAGTACATGGTAGTTCATCGAGGATTTTATGCAGTGAAATTTGGACTTGGTGATAAAATACCTACAACAAAGCATTGAAATTGAAGCCTAGAAATAGTAATAGTTTTGCCAACGCTTGCCACATGTTTACACTTGTTTTATTAGTTTAGAAAAAAAAAAGAAAATATAATGAAATACTCCATTATGAACATATATTTTAAAGAAATTAAGAAATATTTCGATAAGTAATATTTTGGAGTAGGGTTGGTAAGTGTACGAAGTGGAAATTTAAAGATATCAATACGATTAAAAGCCTTTTCGCACAGCCAAATTAATTTAATACATTGAGATTATAATTGAGAATCCAGTTTTTGTCTTCCGCACTGCCGGCTACTCAATTAATGCTCAGCTGTTTTACATTTTTGTTTTTGCTGTTCATAAGAAATTGGTAACTTTCATCAGCTGATTGCTATTTTAGCAATAAACACAACAACACACAGAGTTGCCTTGCTGTTTCAACTTCATTTGTATTCGATTAAAAATTAATGTAGCAAAAAAGGAGTTTTCTTTTGTATGGTAACTCGATCTAATCTGCACTTTAATCCAGCAAAGGCCGGTTAATTGATCAATTAATTGCAAAAGGGCTATAAGTTTAGGGCTTAGAATTTAAATATTTTTTGAGAAGGGTTGCCATATATACGAAAAATTTAAATTAATAACATGTAGAAAATAACGAATTACATTTAAGGTTAGGTATCCAACCTTGGAGGTTTAGAAACGCTTACAGTAAAAAAAATGAGAAGTGTTACCAAATGCCCAAAAATTACACGCGAATTAAGTAAATATTACAAAGAGGACATAAAAGAAAACATATTGAATAAAGATTAATGTCGGTTATTAAAAAGGGTTCTCTTGTTTTATAATAAAAAGAGTACAATATTGATGACATTTTCTAGAAAATGTAATTTATTCAAACAATATTCGACAATTTTGATTCAATAAAATTGATAAAGAAAGGCATATTTAAGCATTACACAGTGTAAGGGAATAACCGATTATTCGAATATCCGGTTTGTAACCGTTCGTATGAATAATAACCGATTCATACTATTCGAATAGTCGTAACAACAACAACTTCGAGTTAGAGAGACTTCGACTTAGAAATTTTCAATAAAACATAAATCTTTTCATAAAGCTGTAAAATATAGATTGGTACATAGTTTTAATTATTTACTTCGCATAACGTTTTATTTAAATACGTTAAAACATGTATTCTGTAATTTCCAAAAGCCAATACAAAAGTTCGACTTATGGAGAACTTCCAGTTATAGAAGTTCGATTTATGGAAGTTTCACTGTATATAAAGTTTGAAGAAGTTTCTGCACCATTTTTCGTGCGTTTCCATTTTTTCAATAAAAATAAGAAAATGAATGCACTCGTTATATTCGAATAGTCGACAACGAATAGTTAACCGACTAGTCGAAAGTGAGCGGTTGATCAAATAATCAACGACTTACGTCTATCAGGATACTCTATACAGAATATTATTATTTGAATAATGCCATATCTAGTTAATTCGGTTAGTCGTTTAGTCGAATACTAAGAGCTATAGTTCACATTTTTATTTTATGTCTCCGAAACATCCCAAATTCATGACGATTTTATGAGAAGTTTTTTTGCTTTTCGTGTGGTAACCACTTTTCTTTATTAAAAGAGAAAAGAGTTTAGTCTACAGGTCTTTAGTCTTTAGGGATGTAGAGCGGGTCGCCTCCTAGTGGTACATCCTGGGTAACGCTAAATGACATGCGGCCTCCACGGCCTTTTTGAAGCTCCTCACGGACTACGACCCTGGACCGACACGGACTACGATTTTTGAAATTTCTCTTTTGGATTTGGTTGCTACCTGGGCTGGTGGTCTTGGTATTCCGCCACCTGAGTATGTAGGGGTGACACTCTACAGAAATGGCTGGTGGGTTAATGCCAAGGCTGCCTCCGTCCCGTTAAAACCCTGGCAGGCCTCGGAGTACGTTCCGCTCCAGTCATCATTAAGTTGATGTGGTAGGTGTAGAAAAATCCATTCCGCAAACCTTCTCTTTTATGTGAATATTAATTAGTGCATCCTATCTAAATTTTCAAAAAATATTCGATATCCAAAAGTAATAAAGTAAAAAGTAAATATTGATTTCAGATATTTTTCGGTGATTCGATCAGTGATTTCGCAGAAAACATTTGGAAACAATTCGGGTAATTATTGCCCCAACTCTTACCTTGTGGTTTGTCCATTAACTATTTAAAGTCCTATAACTCTCTAACGTACTATCGAATAGCTGTCATCGATTGGCTAAGCGTTTAAAGAAGCCAATAGTACACACTGCTCAATAAGCCAAACGAGCAGGTAGCACTTATGGTGCAACTCTGCGCTAAAATGTTCTCTTATCGAGAAGAGAAATCTAATTCTGTTCAGCTCTGAGGCCCATATCTGGCTCAATGGTTATGTAAACAAGCAAATTGTCACATTTGGGACAAAGAGCAACCTGAGGAGATTCAAGAGATGCCATTTCATCCAGAAAAAATAACAAAAAAATAAATTTGTGGGCCGGTGGAATCATTGGTCCATATTTCTTCAAAAAATGGGGACCGTTATCGCGCCTTGACAACCGACTATTTGATGCCTGAAATTGAAGCTCGTGATCTCGGCAACATTTGGTTTCAACAAGACGGCGGCACTTCCCACATATCGCATCAATCAATGGATTTATTGGGAGAACACTTCGATGAGCATATAATTTCACGTTTTGGGCCGGTCGATTGGCCACGAAGATCATGTGATATCACACCGTTAGACTTTTTCCTGTCGAGATATTTAAAGTCTAAAGTTTATGCGGACAATCCCGCTTCGATTAAGGCCTTGGAGCAAAACATCACACGCGTAATTCGCCAGTTAACAGTCGAAATGCTCGAACTAGTCATCGACAATTGGACTCAATGGATCTGAGACGTAGCCGTAGCCAACATTTTAAAGAGATAATCTTTAAAAAATAAATGCTAAAATCTGGACGTCTTACGGAAAAATGGAAAAATTGCAATATTGGTCAATGATTCGATAATTGTTTTTGGAATGAAAATCGTGTAGTTAATCAAGAATCGATTGGATGATGTCTATGGTAACTGCCAAAACTTGGTTTAACGAGGTTCAACGCGGTCTAGTACAGAGGATAATGTAACAGAAGAAGGTTCGCGAAAAGGTTCATATCCTGAGAATACTACACAAGCCGATATTGAAACCTTGATATGCTTATCGGACCACATTCGTTATAATAAATTCTGCCAATTTTACTAAACTTTAAAATAGATATTTCATTTATTTGATAGAATTTCAAATGTTCAGCCACGCTCGCCTAATATACCACCTCTTTGCTTCTTTAATTGTGCTTTCCTTGCAATATTTACCCTTCGTAAACTTATAAAACCACTATAATTCAAAGTTGTTCACACTAATTAAATTGCATTCTAATTTATTTGCGTTTAACGACAATTTGGCCACATCCATCGTACACTTGTTACTTTCTTGGCTACACCCTCGACTAGTCACGTTAGACTTATAGGCATGCACTATGCAACTACTTGGGTCTGCTTTATACAAACGTCTCGACAACTTTGATTTACTCAAATTATTATGTGCCGCTGCGGTCGGTGGGTCGGTTGCTTGGTCTCGGTACGGCTGTGCGCATCTGTGCTGTCGCAACTGCAGTTGCCAAAAAATATTCCACAATTTTACGAGCTCACAAGAAGCACAAGCATACAGACAAAGATGAGGGCTTTGAAAATAATTGGAAAGGATTATTTATGTGAAAATAGTATTGGCTATTGGCGCTATGCCGCCTGATTTGTTTGTGTGCGAGGGTGTATGTTTGTATGCGTTGTCGCTAGCGGCAGCCGACTGACAGCAACGCTGCAAGGCACAACATTTGAACCGCGTGCAAATAAGAGCTATAACGGTTTTTGTATATCAATGTGTGTGTGTGTGTGTGTGTGTATGTAAATTTGGAATCGAAAATGTTGGCAAAAATGATTTCCTTTTTGGTTTCCACGTCCGCGTTCGCAGCTGCCAAATGCCTGGCTGCCAATTTCCGCTGTCGCTAGCGTTGTTGTTGTTATCTTCTTTCGCTTTTTTCTCCTTTCTTGCTTTTGTTTTAGTTGTTGTTGTTTTTGCGTTATGCCTACTACGTCTGCTGTGTAGCTCCAGTTGATGCTGTATGTAAGCGTGTAATATTTGTGGTAAAGTGTGAGGTTATGGTTTGTGTGGCGAGAGGTCTTTGCAAGTTTTTGACCGACTTTGAAGCGTACACAAAGCGCCAGAGATTTTCGGGGCTCAATATTCTATTACACGTGCAATTTTTTTTGCAATTTTTTTGTGTGTTCCTTTTTAATTTAATGTGGTTTCTGTTGCTTTCTTCTTCTTCTTCTTCTTCTTCTTGTACTTGTGCTATTTTATGCCTTCTTTTGGTGCTGCTTCTTCTTTTTGGAGTATTAAATATTTGTTGAAGAAGAACTCACATTTTATTTGAAAAAAAGCAGTTTTTGAAACTTTTCGTACGCGTTTATTACACAGCGTCGCACTTTAGGCGAAAAAGTTTTTAATTTGAATTATTTTTTTATTTTTATTTTTTTTTATTATATAATTCTTTATACACAATCAAGCTTATACAATGGCACACGTGTAAAACATTGAAATTATGCCATAACTCCGTGCAAATAAACGAAAACTCCTGCAGCTACACACTAGCGCACATAACGCTTACACAATTCTCCTTAAAATTCACGCACACACATATAAATAAGCTACTATGGACGTGTGTATATGTATGTGTGTGTATTTTGCATTATTACATTTTTTTTTTAAATTTTCGTCTTTTGGCTGCAAAGATTTTATTGCTTTTTATGCGATGTTTTCCGCTAGCCAATGTCACCAAAATGTATGAAAAATCAAAAACTCACACATACACACGCACATTGGTACATTTATACACTTATGCAGCTGCTGCTGTCGTTGGAGTGGGAGGCGCAACGCGTCGCGAAACAATTGCACAATTTGAATAATAACCAATTGAGTTGCATTACCACTTCGGCCACAAATCAGCACTTATAAAATACGCACTTCATTTACACTTTTCGTTGCAGCTACGAGCTAGTTTTTAAGCAATTTTTTTTTTTTTTGAGTATTTATTAGGTTAGAATTTGGTTAGGAAGAGCAGTTTTAAGTGGTGCTACAACCGCAACAGCAGGATGTGTGTGCTAATGCTCGACCGAACGTACGCAAGACCACGGCGTGTATATGATTCGAAACATTACCCAGCAACAGCCAATCCGGGACTGAAAGCTCTTATCTAATGCCAATTGCCAAAAAGCACAAACGCCGCCAAACAGCAGGCAACAGAAGCCTAAGCAGCAGCAGCAGCGCCAGCAACACGAATTGCAAATTCGGAGCGTAAGCAAAAAGCGTGAGAGCAGCGAGCCGTTCCCACCCGCCCCTACAGACCGCGACCAAGCGTCGGATTGTGCGCCCAAACACGCAACAACATGCCTGCCTACTTATTCCTAGTATGTCTGGCTGTCTGCGGATATGTGTGTGTGTGGTCGCACCTTGTGAAGCAGCACAAGAAATTCCCAGAGCAGCAGCAGCAGCAGCAACAGAGACTAAAAGCCGCCAGCTGTCAAAGGCTAATCGTGCACAGTGGGTCGAGTGTGAGAAATGAGACAGGATAGAATTGCGTCAATTTTATTCGTTTTAAAGATTATTGAATTAAAAACAACAAATATTTTTTCTTCTGCGAAAATATTGATGGCTGTCAGGAATCTGCTAGATTTAGGCACATGCTCACAAAGAGAACCACCTTCTGGCGGTACCTCAAGCATTTGAATGGAAACTGCAGACTGAGCTGTAAGGAAACTCTCAAATTGCGTCTGGACGCTCGAAGTAATCCTTCCCATGGAGGAGTGCAACTTGGAGCACTACAGACAGAATGATCTTCTGAAAGACCTTCTAGCCATTCCAGCCCTTCTGAAAGATTTAATTCATTCATTCCGTTCAAGTCCACTGTAAAGGTAAGTTATCATACCAACGCAGCTACAACGGACTCGCAGTTTATAATATAGCTGGTTGGTACCCATATATGCAAACTGCATTAGACTGGGCAACATTCCGTGGACTTGGATGTATTCTATTGTATTGAAAACGCTAGAGCGACTGATCGATCGATACGTAAGGGTAAGGATACCTTGAATACGTCTCTCTAATACTAAACACGTTTACTATAAATGGACACAGCCTAACACTTGGTTGTCACCTGTATAGAGAAGGCTAACAGACACAAATCTGCGAAAGAAAGAATGATCGTGGTGGAATGGGGCACCGCACGGGTACACCCTGATGTAAACAGGGAGGGAGGAGTTCTCTCACCCATCCTCTAGATCATGGTCCGACGCTAGACGACCTTCTGGGAAAGCTTGAGGAAATCGAATGCCGAATGATCGTCTATGCAGACGATATGGTTCTTATGGTAGAAGATAAATTTCTGTCCTCAATAGAGTCGTCGAACTTAACCTAACCTAACCTATATTTTATGAGTTTTTTCTTGCAATACCTTTCAAAAATAATTTTAACTGTAATAACCTTTAAAATGTATAATGTTATTAATGAATTACATATAAAAAGTAAGAGATTATCTCTATTGAAAGAACCACAAAAATTGCAACCACTTTCAATCTAAATTAAATGATCGTAAACGTATGACAAATACTACAATAAGAACATACAAAGCAATCAAAATATATAAATTTCTATGGCATGCATTCAACCAATTGTCCCACTGTGAAGTGAAAAATTGCCAATTCTTTAAGAAGAGTGTAATGAACGAGATAGCCAGCGAGAGAAGCAAGGTGAAAATTGTTGCAAAAAAGCGTCACTCAGAGAGCAAGCATCACTCACTCTACTCTCTCAATGTTTAATCACTCAAATTTTCCTTCCCAAATTTTGTGTTGGTAGATTTTCAGCTGTTGGACTGGCTTTGGCGCTATGTTGTTGTTATGCCACAACTAATATGTGGGTGGTGGTACTATTAACTGCATTGACTGTGGACCATGTGCGCGCACAGCATATCATAAGTATGCCCAGAAAAAACGCGAGATAAACACATGCGGAAGAACATGAAAAAGTGGACAACTTTTATTCTCACGTAATAACATCGTTATCAACACTAAATGCTCAACACAAACGGAATAAAGGATGCTAAGTTGATGAAGCACAACACTTAGAAGCCGTTGTGTTCGGGGTATGACAATTCTCGAGTGCGTGAATAAATCCACCATACATACAGACATATACCTTTTTAATTATGCGAGTATGTTGCCCTTAATTTTGACAAAAACCACCAGGTGGCAAACTTACGTAGACGACATTTGCAATTTTTCATGAGAGTAACTACATATTTTTTGTATAAGTATACAGTGGAACTTCTATAACTCAAAGATCTCTATAACTCGAACTTTTGAATTGGCGTTGAAATAGCGGTTAGAAATCAACTTTCATACAAAATTCCTTCCATAACTGGTACTTCTATAACTCGAAGTTCTCCATAACTCGAACTCTTGAAATGGCAATATAAATAAAATTTCATACAAAATTCATTCCGCAAATCGAACTTTTCGACTATTCGGACTGAATAAAAAATTTAAAATTTTACTAACGAGGCAGAATTTTAAAATAGTCCCTATATCGTATGGAGGTGAACAAAAATATGATATTACCCTTTGTATTGCATAAATTAATATACTAATATTAATATAAAAAAAAAAAATAGCAAACTTCAACAAACAAAATTACAGAATAAATGTTTTAACATAAAACTTTTTGCGAAGTAAATAAATAAAACTGGGTATAAAGCTATATTTTACAGCTTATTGAAAAATTTTATGCTTTAATGAAAGTTCTATAACTCGAAGTCTCTCTAACTCGAAGTTTTTTTGTGGATTATGTTGATTCGAGTTAGAGAAGTTCCACTGTATTTTGAAAAATAAGTTCGCATAAATTAAGACTCAGTACTTAATAATACTTCGAGTCTCAAATCAATGAAAATGATGGCAAAATTTATTCTATTTTCCTAGGCTTAATCCATCGTATTATACGGCTCCGATCTTTACATGTTCACAGACCATAATAAATGGCCTTCTTGACTCTCAAGCCTCATCAAAATGAAGAGGTAATATAGGTAAGTTAATTACTACAAAAGTAATATCGAAAAGTAAGAAAGAAGATCTTTTTTTGGGTTTTCAATATTAAATTTTCTTCGACCTTTATAACCTATCACAAAAGTTTGTTGAAGCCCAGAAACAGAATAAAGTACAAAGAAACTGATTACTCTCCAAAAATGTTGATACTCTAGACTCATTTTTGAATGAACTGTTATTTGGTTAAACATCCAGCAAAACTGAACATCATCATCTTAGTAATTAAAAATCCGTCTCAAACACAACGTACTCTAAAACTATTGTAAAATGTACGACACTTTGAGAACATGTGAAATAGCAGAGAATATTGTAAACAGAAAATTGAGCAGCGGTGAAAATTGGAGTAGCAATACCCCAACTTAATTTTATATTTCTAACTTTAAGTATACTAAATAATATATTTAATACGCATGCAAATTTGTTTGAGCTGATTTCTGTAAGCATACGAAGATCTTCAGAGTCTATTTTGATAAGTCACTAAACAGACTTATACCCTTTTTGCACAGACAAATTAATTTAATACATTTAGATTGTAATTGAGAAACCAGTTTTTGCTTTTCGCACAGCCAATTACTCGACATTACATTTTTGGTTTTCCTGTTCATAAGAAGTTGGGAAGTTTCATCAGCTAATTGTTATTTTATCAATAAATACAGCCAAGTTTACAGTGTGGACAACAAGCCGCAGAGTAACATTACTGCTATTTTATCTATCAAAACATTCCTATTTCAACTCCATTTGTATTCGATTAAAAATTAATCTAGTATAATAAGATTTTTCTCTTGTCTGGTAAATCGATCTAAACCAGCGCTTTAATTGAGCAAACCAGTTAATTGATCAATTACCTCCTGTGCGAAAAAGCTATGAGGCAGTGTGTCAACTATTTAAGACACAACAAATATAATGGTCCATGTTAGAGCTTAAAGAGTTCATTGAACAAGGTATAATCGTAGTCTGTGGTAGAGACCATTGTAGATAACACTATAACCACGTCCTGTCTTCTCTTCTAAAAGGAAAACATACTACTCATTATTATTCAAACAGTCGACGATTGGTTATTATACCCCTGCAGAGCTTCAACTAGATCAAATCGTTTACTACATTATCAAATTGAATCCTCTCAAGTTCTCGAAGTCCACAATTAAAAACACCATCGTTTAAATTATTAAAATTACGTCTGAAAGTTAAAAGATTTCATTTAGCGCGTTCAAGCTTGATAACAAAGTCAAACACCACATTCAAATTTCAGAAGAGACTTGGCCGAAAAAAGATATCAACACTATATTAATTTCTTGAATAGTACGAGCTAAATGGTTATTTTCAAAATAACTATATTTTACCACAAACAATTGCTACCTTTCCCAAATATTGCCTAAACACATCAAATTTCAAAAATCACATAGGCTCTCACCTTACGCCACTTTGTCGCTCAGTCTCTCTGCTATAGCAAGCTTTTAAACATGTGTTTTTGGCATTAAATTTCAACATTTTACTCTCACTCTCTCACACGCTGTGCTTCTCATTTGGTGGAGTTGCTCTTTACCAGTACCGTAATTGGTGCCCACAGACAACATGGCGCTTAACTGTTGTGTCCTTCAAGTACCTGCCATCACCAACAACCAGCTAACCAGTTACATGTTGCTACAATCAATCCAGAAGTGAAACTCCCCACTTACCATTGTGTGTCTCTCCGTTGAAGATGCAGCAATTCGCTCTTTTGTGTTTATTTGTATAGACGAGATGGTTGTTTACATTTCTGCTTTGTATTGTGTTGCTATTATTGTTGTTGAGTTGAGAGTGGGTATACAGTGCGTATGAGTAACATTCTTTTGAGCGACGCATTTACTTTGATGCTTTGATTTGTGCGTGGGAGTTAATTTGTTAACGTATTTTCATATTTAAAATTTTGAACACATATTTCGAGAGATTTTCTCAGTTTTCGATTCGGAAAATAAAGAATTCTGGAACAACAAAAAATCATACGATATTGTCCTAGACATTCCAAGAATCCCGTCTCAATATAAAAACTCCAAATCTCTATCAAATTACTGCGAAGAAATCATCTGAAAACTACAGGATCTTTGGGTCAACAATGCCCGCACATCCCATTTGATTTGTAGAAAATCCGAGGAGCAAATAGAAAGTAACGAAACTTCAGAATAAGAGACTATTGAAATTTGAAAGAGATTATTGAAAAATTTGACATAAGAACTTTAGTAGGAGAGTCTAATTGGGAGACACGATGTGACGGATGCGATCATTTTATCAAGACCCCAGGGTGGTTCAAAGAGGGTTTAATGGTGTGAGGGTATCCCAGTCCCGGTGGTGTCACAATGGGACTTCCAAAATCCTTGGTGCGTCGACAGACAACCAGTTAACCTAACCTAAAAGATTCCATTCGTTTTGGGAACTATGTACTATTGGCGGCTATTCATTCGAAAAAGTAAAGACTTTCTCTATCTCCAAACTAGCATAAATGAAACATGGACGATGAGAAATCAATATTAGAAAGCACTTGGAGCATTCAAAAGAACTGTTCTCCCCAAGATCTTTGGTGCCGTCAGCGTGAACAAGTGTACCAAGTGTATAGGGACCTGTTGGATGTATAAATAACGTGACTTCGCAAAGGATATACTACCTGTTCTCGGCCCAGACCGACTCACGGTTGTAGCGCCATAAAAGAAGAATATGTAAAAGAAAACTCCTTGCATTTGTGCACTTTTAATTTACTCTAGATGAAGAATAGTAGCATCTTCGAATCATATTCGCACTTGTAAAAATAAACATTTTCTAATTAAAATAAACATCTGAAGAAGAGAGTGGAAGTTAAATATTGTCGTTGAAGACAAATCCGCTATAATATAGAAGAGGAACTCAGCTATTCGGGTACTCCGGTATTTACCAAATCACTAAGTTTGAGGAAGGTTTTAAGAACAATTATTTATATTCCTATCAAGCTGACTAGCGTGAAAAGAACTTAATAGGTTACCTATAGGTAACGCATGTAGAGGCCAAGATGGTAATCTGGTCATCGATGTCCATACTGGGATTATGGAGAGAACACTTCTCCGACCTGCTGAATAGCAGTGAAAGCACAACACCAGGAGATGGCGATGGAACAGATGTTCCATTACCCGACCATGAAGAAATTCGAATAGCAATTACCCACTTCTATCGACAGCACGAAAAGGAGCTGCCTTTATGCCGCTATGTCTGAATTTCGTATCCGCGCAAAACTAATACGGCTGTGTAAGCTGACGTTGAGCAACACCAAAAGCTCCGTCAGGATCGGGAAGGACCTCTCCCTGCCGTTCGATACCAAAGGAGGTTTCAGACAAGATGACTCACTATCGTGTGACTTCTTTAACTTGATGCTGGAAAAAAAAACAAGAAAAAACGTTATCTTCGGCTGTACCGAAGCTAATATACTTTTCACAGGTGTATTTCTTTTAGTAACTATGTGTTTAAGCAAATCTAAAGACGTAAGAAAAAGTAAGTAAAAACAAGTAAGGAAGGGCTAAGTTCGGGTGTAACCGAACATTTTATACTCTCGCAATTTATTTATTTAACTTCATTTATATTATATAATACACAATTTGACGCACGTATTCGTATATATTGTATAAAGTCCATTGAAAGTTGGAAACCATAATATTAGGTTAGAAGCACCGAGGTCCTCGTGTTCGATATATGGGGCCTTAAAAACCTATGGTCCGATTTCGGCAATTTTTAGAATGGGGCTGCCACGCTATTAACATAGTATTTGTGCAAAGTTCTGCACCGATATCTTTACTAGTGCTTACTTTATATATTGTAAAGTAAACGATTCAGATTGTCTTCAAAGTTCTGGTATATAGGAAGTAGGCGTGGTTGTGAAGCGATTTGGCCTATTTTCACAACATATCATTGGGATGTAAGGAAACTATTACGAACCAAGTTTCATTGAAATCGGTCGAGTAGTTCCTGAGATATGGTTTTTGACCCATAAGTGGGCGACGCCACGCCCATTTTCCATTTTGTAAAAAAATCTGAGTGCAACTTCCTTCTGCCATTTCTTATGTGAAATTTAGTGTTTCTGACGTTTTTCGTTAGTGAGTTAACCCACTTTTAGTAATTTTCAACCTAACTTTTGTATGGGAGGTGGGCGTGGTTATGATCCAATTTCTTTCATTTTTGGACTGTATAAGGAAGTGGCCTAAAAAAACGACTGCAGAAAGTTTGGTTTATATAGCTCTATTCGTTTCCGAAATATGTGCAAAAAACTTAGTAGGGGGCGGGGCCACGCCCACTTCCCCAAAAAAATTACATCCAGATATGCCCCTTCATAGTGCGATCCTTCATACCAAATTTTATTTCCATAGCTTTATTTATGGCTTAGTTATGGCACTTTATGTGTTTTCGGTTTTCGCCATTTTGTGGGCGTGGCAGTGGTCCGATTTTGCTCATTTTCGAAAGCAACCTTCCTATGGTGCCAAGAAATAAGTGTGCCAAGTTTCATCAAGATATCTTAATTTTTACTCAAGTTACAGCTTGCACAGACGGACGGACGGACGGACGGACGGACGGACGGACGGACGGACGGACGGACGGACGGACGGACGGACGGACAGACAGACATTCGGATTTGAACTCCACTCTTCACCCTGATCACTTTGGTATATATAACCCTATATCTAACTCGTTTAGTTTTGGGTGTTACAAACAACCGTTATGTGAACAAAACTATAATACTCTCTTTAGCAACATTTGTTGCGAGAGTATAAAAAAAGAAAACATTTTACTAATTCTTTTTAGTCGGTTTGTTTGCTAGAAACATTAAGGTTATATAGTTAACCGATCTGAACAATTTCTTCGGAGATTATATTATTACCTTAAGCAGTAATCCATGTCAAATTTCGTGAAGATACCACGTCAAATGCGAAAATTTTCCATATAAGCCATTGATTCCGATCGTTCGGTTTGTATGGCAGCTATATGCTAAAGTGAACCGATCTGAACATTTTTTCGGAGATTAAATTATTTCTATGAACAATAACTCACACCAAATTTCGTGAAGATATGTAGTAAAATGCGGAAGTTTTCCATACAAGCCCTTGATTCCGATCGTTCAGTTTGTATGGCAGCTATATGATCCGTCAAATGAGCAGCTTCTTGAAGAGAAAATAACATCTGCGAACATCAAAACGATATCTTAAAAACTGAAGGACTAGTTCGTATATATACAGACAGACGGACGGACGGACAGACAGACAGACAGACAGACGGACATGGCTAAATCGACTCAGTTCAACATACTGATACTTTATAGGTATATATACCCTGTTCAGGGTATAATAATACGAGCAGCAGAGCTAAATAGATAAAGTACAATTTTCTATAAGAGTGTACAGCTGCTGACATACGCCGATGGTAATGATAATGGCATAATCGCTCTTGCCAACAGGTTCTTCTTTGGACTGAGTAGGCGATTGAAAAGTAAAGTCCTCTCACGATGAACCGAAATCAAACTCTTACAAGTCGCTTATCATCGTCCTGTATTATGGTGCAGAAGCGTGGACGATGACAACATCCGATGAGACGACACTAGAAGTTTTCGAGAGGAAAATTTTTCGCAGGATTTATGATCCTCAGAACATTGGCAACGGCGAATACCGCAGACGATGGAACGATGAGTTGTACGAGTTATACGACGACATTGATATAGTTGAGCGAATAAAAAGACAGCGGCTACGCTGGCTAGGTCATGTTGTCCGCATGGACGAAAACACTCCAGCTGGAAGAAGCCGCGGAAGAGAACGACTCCACTCCGTTGGAAAGACCAAGCGGAAGTGACCTGGGAGCACTTGGAATTTCCAAATGCCGCCAAACTGCAAAACAGAGGAATGAATGTCGCGCTCTGGTGGCTTCGGCTATAGCCTGCTAAACGGTGTCTACGCCAATTACATACATACATAGGTAACGCTTGATCACATAAAGCAAATAAAATTGTTAAATATGTTGAATCCTTCAAACTTTAGTTAGGATTATAAAAAATATTTATAACACCCAAATCGCACTTGGCTAGACTACACTCCTCTTCTGCCGCTTCTGTTTTCATCCGGTATATGGAGGATACTTTGAATGGCTGATGGATTTTCAAAGTCGAATTCTCAGAAGAAAGATTGAAATCTCTACAACCAGCGACATTGTTTTTTGTTCAAGCACTTACTGTCTCCTTTTAGATTTGGGAATACTATATACCAGAGCTCTTTTTCTTGACTGGCGTAGACACCGCTTACGCGGTTATAGCCGAGTCCAAAACAGCGCGCCACGTATCCCTCCTTCTGGCAGTCTGGCGCTGGTTATTGGTTTATTCCAAGCGAAGCCAGGTCCCTCTCCACCTGGTCCTTCCATCGGAGTGGAGGTCTCCCTCTTCCTCGGCTTCCACCAGCGGGTACTGCATCGAATACTTTCAGAGCTCTTTCATCCATTCGAACAATATGACCTAGCCAGCGTAGCCGCTGTTTTTTTATTCGCTGGACTATGTCTATATCGTCGAATAACACATACAGCTCATCGTTCCATCGTCTGCGGTATTCGCCGTTGCCAATTCTTTAGGGACCATAAATCTTCCGCAAAACCTTTCTCTCGAAAACTCCTAGTGCCGTCTCATCGGATGTTGACATCGTTCACGCTTCTGCACCGTAAAGTAGGACGGGGATGATGAGGGACTTGTAGAGTTTGGTTTTTGTTCGTCGAGAGAGGACTTTACTTTTCAATTGCCTACTTAGTCGATAGTAGCACCTGTTGGCAAGAGTGATTCTGCGTTGGATTTCCAGGCTGACATTGTTATTGCTGTTAATGCTGGTTCCCAGGAAGACGAAATTATCTACAACTTCGAAGTTATGTCTGTCAACAGTGACGTGGGAGCCAAGACGCGAATGCGCTGACTGTTTGTTTGACGACAGGAGACATTTCGTCTTGTCCTCGTTCACCACCAGACCCATACGCTTCGCTTCCTTATCCAGTCTGGAAAAAGCAGAACAAACGGCGCGGGTGTTGCTTCCGATGATATCAATATCATCGGCGTACGACAGTAGCTGTACACTCTTATAGAAGATTGTACCTTCTCTATTTAGCTCTGCAGCTCGTATTATTTTCTCCAGCATCAGGTTAAAGAAATCATCTTGGTATACGATTAATCGACTAACCGGATTAACCGGAAATAGCATTATTCGAACAATAATATTCGGTATTCTGTTTCCGGGGCAGTCGGGACACTGACAACTCGGGAACGTTCAACTAAATTATTTGTGGAATATTTTCTGAAACTACAACAACGATAATACAATTTTCTACAATATATTTACTTCATTTTATTAATTTAAATTGTATGTATGGATTTTGTTAATTATAAATTTTTGTTGTTGGTGTCATTTCATGCAAAACAATACATTATTCATATGATATTATATATATATATATGTATAAATATACTTATGTAAAGGAATAAAACTATAATTTAGTTAAGTGTGTACTTTTAAAGCTGTGTCTATGATTGCGCACTCTCTCTCTACATTAGCGATACATCATCACATCGGTGCTCTGATACATGCACATATAGGCATCACAGAAAAGTCGCTTCGCGTGTTCCGGCAACATTTTGTCATTCGTCGATGTCTCATTAACCACACGCGCACCCTCCTCCGAGAGCCAAAGCGGTAAATCGGGTACCGTTATCATCTCCGGTATATTATAGCCATTCTTCTCGCCTAAAATGCAGTTTTCATTTACACAGACTACTTAAATTTTACATTTATTGCATTTACCTTTACGATCGGCCATGGAATCGAAAAAACACCAAGGCGCATCGGGACCCGAACCGGCCTTAACGAACGCGACATAATGCGAAGTCTCTATGCAAACGACAGCAAATAATTCCATATACAAACGCGGAACTGTCATATGATCGGCCATTATACGGAAATCTTGCGGCACGGACAATTTCTTTGGCGTATGGTTTGTTCTAAAAATAATTACGAAATTAAAAAGGGGGAACACATTGAAATTGAAGAAAAAATACCTGCGCGCATGCATATGTACAGTATCGCGGCATTTAAGGCAAAATGCTGTACTCTCCAAACCAACACCACCTTGCAGAACACCGTAGCAATCGCGGCACTCATACTCGGCTAACTTGCCGCATACAGAACATTGGCGGGGAGCTAGTGGAAGAGCACAATTATGTTATATAATTTAATTTGAACAATAATAGAAAGCGAAATTTTAATTTTATAATTTTGACTGATCAATAATATAAAGTAAAATGTCTCACGTACAGTCCTCAATGATATCGGTGACATCCAGCAGTTGAGAGGGCAAAATTCTGGGATACATTTTGAAATTTTTGCCGAAGCGCGGCATTTGTATAATCAAGCATGACGGCACTTCCTTCAATTTAATATCGGATGAATGAAAACTCTGTTCGAATAGTTGTTGTACTGTGGGGAAACACAAACGCTCATCCTTTTCAACGAACAACTGATAGAAGTAGGCATCTTGACCTGAACTCAGCTGAAAACAAATCAAAAAAATTTAATAATTATAATTATAGCTAAAATTGAAATACTTCCAATTTTTTATTATTTGTAAATTCTATTTTACCTTCAAAAACGGTTCTACGCGCATTATTTGCGCTAACAAACTATTGAGAAATTCCTCGGGATCTTTCTCTTCACTGGTCAAACCGCTAACGGAGCTTAGTTTATCCAATAGCTGACGTAATTTCATGACACGATCGGCGCGTACAAAAACATTTTTACGCAACGGATTGACGATCTCTTCTCGCAACACCTTCTGTACCTCCATATAGCTGGGAATATCCTGCGGCGAGAGAGTAATAATTATAAGAGTAAGGAGTAATAATTACAATGAAGTATTTACATCAGCCTCCTGCGGTCGGAAAAGCAACGAATCGAAGACCGGCGTAAAAGTGAACATGGCAAACAATGTTGCATCCAGATAACAGGAATTATGATGTCCTTGTATACCTTTGAACTTGCCACAATTTTCCTCCAGCTCTTCCAAACTTTTAATCTCTGCAAGTAATTTTATAAGAATGTGATAACTACATTTCGACAACTGCAAATGTTATTTTACTCACTTAATGGTGCAACCGCGCCTGGCACCGACGGACAATCAACTTGTCCGAACATTTTCGAATCGGTCGGTATATTTGCAGCAGCCTTGCCATCCAACTCAATGAAGCGGCGATCTGTGCAGCAGCGATCAGAAGTGACGAAAAGGGCGCGACCGTCATGACATTTGAAATAACTGTAAAATTGCGTGAAGACAAAAAAAGAAATGTTACAAATGATAGTAATGACATTTATTTTCAACACACATACCGCACGCCTTTATAGATGCCATTAGTGGTCGGCAATGTACGATCGTCCTGGTCCTCTTCCAGTTCCACACCAACCATAATTTGTTTACGTCCCTGCGCAGTGCCTATCCAACGTATAACGCCGTACAAATTCTCCGACGCCTCCGGTATGGATACCTCCACCATTGAACCAACGCCTAATGCGGTGTCTGGTATATCTTGCAAGGGCGTATATTTCACCAACTCTACTTCAGCCGGTGGTGTATCGATATCAACCAAATTGTCGTAGACCGGTGAATCACGCGAATTAGCATATTCTGCAAAATTAAAGGAAAAAATGGAAAGTTAGAAAATAGAGACATATGAACTCTAATACTCTGAACTCTAGCAGTGAGTTATAAATAAATCAACTTCGAAAGAAAGAGACCAACAACCTGGTGAGACATTTGGTGAATAGTTGTATGGCCCACTTGGCCCAGACGCGAACAATTCCAAAACAGTTAAGGGTATATTATTGTAAATTGAAGTGTCACTCGTTGCTAACGAGCTGGTACTTTGTGTTTCCATATTTAAGCAATATTAATTATGGATTAAAACAAAATACTACAACACCGAAATGTAAACACTTGCCACTATGCACAGATGTACTATTTATAATCAAATCACACAATCATCTGAAAAGCAATTTGAAATGTTGTGCACTCTGTATTAGAATGGATATAAATATAAATATGTCAGAGCAGCGAGTAAAGACGAACGATTCAAAACTATTGGTATTCGGATGATTTGAGAGATTTCAAAAATCGCCAATAACCTAATAGTTTTGTGGCATATGATAAATACATGTTAAAAATGATTTTAAAAATTAATTAGAAATAATACAAATAGTAAAAAATAAAATTAACGAAAACAAACTAAAATATAAAAATGTATAAACCAAATAAAATTAAATTAAAATAAAAAATTAAAAAAAAAATTAATTTCAATTAAATTTTAAAATAAAAAAATTATTTAATTCAAAGTTAATATTAAACAAATATATACATTTATTTAAGTATATAAAGTTGTTTATAAACTATTACTATTAACGTAACAAGCCCAAAGACAACAACAAGAATCAACAAATATAATAAATAATAATAATATTAAACTAAGAAACTCTTAGAAAAACATATAATTAGTTAGAAAATAATTGAATAATATAAATTAAACAAATAGGTACAATAAAAAAAAAATATTTAAAAAATCATCAATTTCAAAATAAATTCAATTAATCCAAAGATTAATAAAAATAACTTAAAATCAATAGATAAAATGTAATTAAATTATATTAAATATTAAATTCAACTAAATAAATAAATAAAATCTAATAATTTTTAGTTTTTAATAATTTTCAAAATATTTAAATTCATTATTTATGTAAAACAGAACGAAGACAAAAAAAACGGACTCACGTTGCAAAAAATTAGAATGTAATATTAAAATTAATAGAAGTAGTGATTACGAAAATCGTCTCATTACTTTTTTGTAGTACATTTAACAGAAAAATACATTAGTTCGTTACGAAGAAGGGCGAAGCTTTGTTTAGAATTACATACTTTGAATGAATTTATGTCTAGACGCCTTAATGAATTATTAAAAGTACAAAATCGGTTTTAGAAAATTATTTGGTCATCACCTATTAAAATTAACTTTTCGATTTAAAAATGTATATAATAAATATTTATTATAATTTTCAATGAAATAAATTTAAAAAATATATATGTTGAACCACTCAAATAATTCTATGTCATTAGAATAAAACTACATCACTAAACACATGGTTTGCGCTATAAATAGCACTAGGCACAAAATCTTTCAAAATAAATATATACTATAAATAGATAAGTAAATACATTGCTTTTGAAACTACAAATAGTTGTTGATAAAGTTTTTTAAGGAGAACAGCAGTTAAATGCGAATTTAGTTACTAGCATCAACAATATAATAATATAAAATATTTATTTGGTTATGGAGCCATTGAAGTGTTATAATAAATGATTTTTATCTTGTATAATTTTGTTTAGATTTTGACATTTGATTAGTTTTCCGAAAGTTTATTGTAGCTAAGAAAATGCAAATGTGTTATCGTACATAAACAGATGAATTTTTGCTTATTGTTGTGCTTGTTATTTTGAAAAATTTACTTAATAAATACTTTGGTATAATACCGCCAAAGGAAAGTGAATATAATATTATTTCATTACTACAAATACCGTGAGCCCATTGTAGTGCTGAATACTTACTATTTCGTTCGTCGCTTGCCAGCTCGCCGCCAATAAAACCATCCATAGCAGCATTTCCTGCGGTCTTATTGCCACCAAAGTGTGCTAAAGGGTTGGGCGATTTATTACGCGCCCCTTTTGTTTGTGCTAAATCGTAATTAGCGTTAGCAGTTGTATGCTGTTGTTTTATCGGTTGTTTGTTATTTAGTATAGAGGCGGCGCCTCCTGCATTGCTTGGCCAATTGCTACCTAATAAATCCGCCAAATCATAGTCTTGCTTCATATTTTTATCCACCACAATAACATTCGACTCATTTTTTGTAGACTCATGTATATCGGCGCGATCAATCACAACTATATCGCGATCTTCCATACTCATCAGATTCAGTGGGTGTACTGTGCCACTCACAGCATCTTTATTGTTACCAACATCTCCACTGCCGAAAGCAGTAGGTGTATGTCGCTTTAATATGCCTACCGGCGCTGTTACAGTCGTAGTTGCAGGGGGAATGCCATGTTGTCTTTCTAGACTACGTTCATAGTTCTCAATACTTTGCTTGTAGTCATCACTTTCTATTGGTATCATTTGATTACCATTATCGAACTCATCTGTACTCTTCTGTTTGTTACTGTCACGATCCATTTCGAGCACGTGACTGTAATCAGGCACACTGTTGTTTACAACTTGTTTAGTGTCCTCAGCAGGTGGAGAACTAGTGTCGGCATAAAATTGTGAAGTTGGTACCTTCTTTTTTTGTTTCTTTGGTCTGCGCAAGGAGTTCGTGTTGCTGCCGCCACCACTGCCGTTGCCACAAGTAGATGGTACAATAGCCGTTTTTACTTTGTATAACGTCTCGCCTATAAGATTTTGCATAGAAAATTTCTTCTTAATATCGCTTGGTAGCTGCAGTAAATTATCGGCGGTTGAGAATATGGAAAGACTCGGCTCACATTGCATGTAATTTATTGAAAAAGGAATATCCTCGGACTGGGGTGAGTAGCCGTTGTCTAAATGCTATAATGAAGTATTCGATTTTTATATGATAATTTAAGTATATTCGTATTTTTTTCATATAAAAAACGATTCAACATATGCAAATTTTATTATATTATTTCTTTAATTGAATAAATTAATTTAAATATTGTTAAAAATATTTTCTTTTAATTAAAATATAAAGGTTAGTATTTGAAATCATAGCCCAAATGTACCATTAAAAGAGATCATTTTAATTACTATCATATAATTCCTTTTGTGTGTAATTAAACACACAATGAAATTCACATTTCATACCAGCAACTCCAGACCGAAGACGTAGCCAACGGGATAAAGTTCAGCAACGTTGCCGATGTATCGTATGATGCAGTCGTAGTAAATCGATTTTTTACCAAACGCTGCACCCGAGACGCGAACTAAATCATTAATTTTCAGGTAGATTATCCATTTACAATGTTCAATCTTCTTTACCAACTGTAATCGCCGTTCTGGTTCCATTATGGCAATTACATATGGCCACAACGTCTCACTCACTTTCAACAAATTGTCTTGTGGACATTCATAAAGATTTTCATATATCGGTTTGTGATGCACCAGGTCAAGTATTTGTACTGTGCTCATATTTCTGGAGCCGGCAATTTCTACGGGTACTTTCGTTTGAAACATTTTTATGAGTGTACCACCCACCATTGTAAATGTTTGCACCTCAGTAGAACGATCACACGGTACTTCAGCAGAAGTATGCATTCGCAACTCAGTTGTACGCGTCAAGATGGCATATTTGGAGTAGATTTGTGGTTTCTGATCCATGTTTTAAGTTTTAGATAATTTCAATAAGTTAACTGGTGTACAACTAAATTTGAGACAAATTTTTTCAAATAAAAAATGAAAAGGAGAAAACGAAATCAGTTGAAAACGAAGAAATAGTGGTTCGGATAATTACAAAGAGAATAAAATGAATTTGGTTGAATAATACGATTATTATAAAAAGGGGAAACCCATATTAATTTAATTAATTGCACTAAATGTATTTTTTCCAAATTTACTCACTTCACTATTGTCTACTGCGGTCACTATTGTTATTGTCTTGTAAATGACAAATATCCGCTCGTCACATTACTTTTAAATTGTTTTATTTACCTTATCATGGATTTATGATAATAAAAACAGAAAATTCACGTCATTGATGAGTAAGGCCAATAAACAGCTGTTTTGAAACATTTCGAGGCTATTTGTTTTTAATTGACGACGTTGAAAATTCGTGTGTATGGAATAAACATAACATGGCGACCACATGGAAAAGGTTAATATTATAAGAATAAATTTTTAAAATATTATATACTTCTTTCATGAAAAAATTCCGCATATATTGGTGAATACTACTGCAATATTAAATACATATATATATATCATTACACCATTTTAGGCGCATGCTGGCACGAAAATATATGTATAAAAAAGATAAATAGTAAAATCCTTCTAGTGATTTCTATATATTTATTTATAATGTGTACATAGGCACATTAATAAAATATATTGTTAAAAATACCATAATTGCAGAATGGTATGCATTTGTTTGATTTTTACAAACTTTATATTTCATCGATACAACCCTGCTTACGAATGTTACAAAAGCATGTGGTGAAAAATGAATGGTTGTATGAAAAGTATGTTAAGAAAATCAGACCGAACCTGCCAACTGGTGGTGACGAATTTCGCTTAACATTTTTTCAATACACATAATTGTGCGTATACATACGTATAGTAGCGCACTGCGTCGCATAATTTTTGTGAATTTTACGCTTTTTTGATAAATTGCACCGGAACAAGCGCGTCTATGGCGGAGGCGGCAAGTGGCACACAGTCCACCACCGGTCCAATCGGTGGAAACAATGGTGGAGTTCCGGCTGTAAAGAACACTGCGGCAACGGTCCCTGGCAATACCAATAGTAATGCAGCGGCGACTGCAGTGAATGCCACCACGAATCCCAATGCGGAAGTCATACGCTCACAGCTATTCGAAGTTGGACCACGCTATCGGGACTTGACTTATATTGGCGAAGGTGCCTACGGTATGGTAGTGTAAGTATAACAAGTATTAACATTTCCCTAAATAATTCAATAATTCTTCACTGCAATAGCCTCATACCCGAAATCCCTGTGAAGGCACAGGGTGTGGCTAATGCAAAAGCAAAAAAACTTACAAAGTTGTATCAAGTTCAACAGGCCCAAGCTGTCACAGCATATATTTGCATATTTTGTTTACTTTCGCTTTGATTATAAACCTTTTAGCTATAACATGTTTTATTATCTATACAGGTCGGCACTGGATACATTAACAAATATTAAAGTTGCTATAAAAAAAATTTCGCCATTTGAGCATCAAACCTATTGTCAGCGCACATTGAGAGAAATCAAAATTTTAACCCGCTTTAAACATGAAAATGTGAGTAAGCAGTCCCAAACTGTTATTTCTACCGATAATGGCTCACCTCACAACTTTATTTGTAAAATGATTACTAATCACTCGTTTGTATGCTATTTTTTTCTTTTTTGTTGTTTTGTAGATAATTGATATTCGGGATATATTGCGAGTAGATAGCATAGAACAGATGAGAGATGTATATATTGTACAGTGTTTAATGGAGACTGATCTTTACAAACTACTTAAAACTCAGGTACGTATAAAATGTTACAACATATTTTAAGCATCACTAAATATTTATAATATTTATTTGCAGAGGCTTAGCAATGATCATATTTGTTATTTCCTTTACCAAATATTACGAGGATTGAAGTACATTCATTCGGCGAATGTATTACATCGTGATTTAAAGCCAAGTAATTTATTGCTGAATACCACTTGTGATCTTAAAGTAAGTATTGTTAATTGACCTAAATTTTTAATTTAATTGTGAGAATAATTCAAGACGTTGTGATATAATTATGAGTTGTACTTAAACAAACTGGTGTAAAATCAGTTCCAAAAGAAATTAGCTTCATTGCTGAAAATTGCACTGTTTTTATTCGAATTAAAAAAACACAAAAAAATTCGAAAAACAAAACATTGATTTGAAAAAAATTATGTTATTTATTTCCGGTATTTTTAAGGAAATTAGTATTTTCCAAAAAAATATTTATTTATTTTTTGAAAGCAAACAGTTTTGGCTGTTTCGAATCAGATTACATTTAAATTACACACAGATGTATATTATGTAATTTTATTTATTTTTCTTAAATTTCACAGATTTGCGATTTTGGTTTGGCGCGTGTTGCCGATCCGGAGCACGATCATACCGGCTTTTTGACAGAATACGTTGCAACAAGATGGTATCGAGCTCCCGAGATAATGCTTAATTCAAAGGGTTATACAAAGTCAATCGATATATGGTCGGTTGGGTGCATATTGGCGGAGATGCTTAGCAATCGTCCCATATTTCCAGGCAAACACTATCTGGATCAATTGAATCATATTTTAGGCGTATTAGGTTCACCCTCAAAAGAAGATTTAGAATGTATTATAAATGAGAAGGTGCGTATTTTATTTACATACTTTTTATTTGCAATAATTTACATATTTTATTTCTTAAATGTGATCAGGCTCGTAATTATTTGGAATCGTTAACTTTCAAACCAAAAGTACCGTGGTCACGATTGTTCCCAAATGCGGATCCACTGGCATTGGATTTATTAGGCAAAATGTTGACGTTTAATCCGCACAATCGAATACCCGTTGAACAGGCATTGGCCCATCCTTATCTAGAACAGTATTATGATCCGGGCGATGAGGTGCGTAAAACATTTTATTTTATTTAATATAACTCCTCATAATAATTTACTTTCTTTTAGCCTGTTGCGGAGGTGCCTTTCAGCATCGACATGGAGCTGGACGATCTTCCAAAAGAAACCTTAAAAACATTAATTTTTCAGGAAACGCTTAAATTTAAAGAACGGCAACCAGATCAAGCGGTATAAATATATATTAGTGTGTATAGTTTTCGATGGCGCTTAAGACATAGTGCATTTACGTAACAAAAAAAAAAACTGGAAAAAAATGTAAAACAAAGCCATTTCACCAGTCATCCAGTCAGCCAGCAAGATTGAGCTAAATACGCAATATCGTGGATAATCGTTGAGTCAGACATTCGTAATCAACTTATTGAGAACTCTTAGTGCACACAGTCAGTCAATCAATTAAACATTCAAATTAACTAACTCTCAAGCACGTTGCCGTTATTTTTGGCATATTTTTCATTGTGATTCTCGTTACATATACATATATAAATTGCACTCTTCATCTTCGTCGTGATCGTGGTCGTCATGTAAAATTATTTTCTAAACTAATAAGATAAATCAAGTATTTTAAATGTTTTCCTGTGTTGTAAACATTGTTCTTACATACAATAGTAAATAACTAAAACTTACGAGCATTCAGCAAATGAAGTAAAACAAGCATAAGTAGTTACAAAAGTACGTAAATTTTATATCAAAATTCCATTTACCATTTAAAAAGTTGTTTCTTCATTAGCAAATTCTATGCATAAAAGAGAAAAATAATAATAAAACAAACATAAAGGAAAATATTGAAAGTGAAATAGTCTTTTCCGTTATATTCGTCGAAATTGTTAAGTGCCGGCGAAAATAAATCTAATAACCATAATAATTTGAATTAATTAAACAAAAAATAAATAAGTAAATAAAGTATAATAAGAAGTGGATTTGAAGTTAGCCAAAAAATTAATACAACAAATTTAAATAGTAAAAGGCGTTACAAAAAATAGCATAATTACGAGCAGCAAATACACGAGAAGAAACACACGATTATGAAAAATGTGAATAAATAAAAAAAAATGCGAACGTTTTTGTCGTCTAGTAGAATTTACGTATTACATTTTTTTCGCTCAATTTGTTCAAATATTTATATTTTAGCGTTAAAATAATAAAAAAAAATCTTCAAGAAACCAAAATAGTGAAATGAAACTGAAATGGCAAATCCAGTAAACAATAACAAAAAAGAGTAAAGAAATAAATAAAAACAAAGCAAAAAATAAGTACACGAATGCATGAAGACAATGCAAATGCAAAAATACTTAAAATGCAAACAAAAAACGCGAAAAGACAGCAAATAAAGATTGTTTTTAGGTAGTAGGATAAGAGTGAACGCAAAAGGCATACACATCATTTGATATGCGTTAAAATGTAGTGTGTAAAATAAAGACAAAAATCAATCAATTATATGCAATGGTTTTTTGGACACATAAATATGTTAATATAAGCTATACGTTGTTTCTTTTAATAGCATTTGAAGCTGTAGCAAACACCGCAACATGGATGACATATACATAAATTACATGCATAAACGGTTGAAATAAGTTTATTTATTAATTTATTTCTATAAAAGTGTTCGAATGTCTAAGAATATTTCAATAGCGCTTTAAATGAATTTTGATTGATGATGCTTATACGGTTGAAAGTTTTAAATCGTGACACTACCGTAACTAATAGTTGGCGCAACAGTATTGAAAGCTTTCTTCAAAAATAAGCCTTTAAATGTGCATATTTTTAAGCCTCTCATTTTTTATATACATAAATCAGTTTGAATTTCTGCTGTACTTTACTTGCGTTATAACAAAATTGTAACCATTTTTAACAAAAAATAACATTTATGTTAGAAACTCAGAAATGCTGTTGCTAAAGTAATTTCAAGTTTTTAAATAAAATAGTTTTATATTTAAATGTACGTAGAAAGTGGTGCTTATTGTAAAATCATCGTTTTATTGTAAGAAATTTCTAAACAGTTTAAATGATTTTAATTATAAAATTAAAATTTTTGAAAAATTGTGGGTCGCTACCAACTTTTACACCATAATATGATTTTTATATGTTAACCGTTGTATGTAATTATATATGTAGTATCTACATTTGCAAATAAAAACAGCATTGAACTGTTTCAAAAAAGAATTAAAGGCGCTTTTGCAACCAATTTAAGTGTATTTAACTAAGTTATTTAGGCATTATTCTGCACACTATCATTGTATTGTATTTGTATTTTTAACGTGTATTGTACTTGAGGTAACATACATATATGTACATATATACAAAGGTACGTGTTATAATTTTGTAATAATTATATGAAATATAATCGGATCTCAGAAGTATGAAACACACTGCTGTAAAAAAGAACATGTTTCACAAATTTGCGTAGAGTCAAATATACATGCTTACATGTATAACGGTATATATTGCATTAGCGTTATTGCTGCTGTTTGCCTAAGTACCTAATTGATGTGCGCGCTGCAAGTAATTGCTCGCATTTGTCTTTTCTTATTTTGTGTTTAAATTTATTTTTTTCTTAATTGCCTGAGTGTCACTTTATAACGAGTTTTGTTGTCTGTGTGTGGTGGATGCGCCTGTGGTTTTCGTCGCAATACATATACATACGAGTCGTATATCTATATATTTTTCTGTATATGCGATCAAGTAATGAATCACTTTAAAGTAAATTTGCGTATATAATTAAATACATTAAAGAATACATGTCATGTTTTAAGAATCCGATGTATTTATGTGCTACATAACGCTGTAGGTTGTAGGCATTTACATTAATACATTAAAAAAACACAAAAGAAAATACATACATACATATATGCATACTTAAAAACGTATATATGTACATACAAACAAATATTTGGTGACGTGCGTATGTACTATAATATTTGAGTATACCTTAAATACATATACATATTTATGTATAATATATGCATATTTAAATATTTTGCTTTAATTTAAATATATATATACATGCATACAACGCGTTTTACGTGTATACATTAAATTTAATACATATATTGATTTAAAGATTTTATTATAATTGCCACTTTGCTTACAGTTTCTAGTTTTACATATTATTATAATATTATTGAATGCAAACATTTATATATATACATATTGATATATATTTTATGTATTTAAATTTTTAATTGCTAAATATCTAAAAAATAGTGTTAGAAACTGGACACATTTTCAACTGTAATTTGGAAATATATGTACATATTGCGATACGTAAGACATGTTGCGCCAAAATCAAGCAAAAACAACAAAAAATAAAAATATTTAAACTCATATTTTTTCGTCTAAAACAACACAAAATTTTTGTTTATTTTTTTATTAACATTTATTACACATCTTGAAAATTAATATTATTTATATGTACCCAGACAAGTTTCAAAGGTTTTTTATGTGATTATTAATTGCAAATATTCAATAATAATTTCACATATGGCAGCTATCATTCACACTATACAACATAATCGACTTTTTTTTGGGTATTGGTCCAAACGAGTTTATTCCAGGAGATTGAGTCATAATAAAAAAATTATATTCTTCGATTTTCGAAGTTGGCCTCCAAAATCGAAATATTTTGATTCGAAGTTCGAAAAAAGGACTTAAAAAAAATAGTTACAGGATATACATGACTACAAAAAAATCCAAAATATAAATATAATCTTTTGACTTTTCGGTCAAGCTTATATGTATGACAGATGTAGTCCAGTATTTCTCCATATACATTTTTTTTCTTCAAAGTTCAATCTTTGACTCCTCATTAGTTTGGTCCAATACCCAGCCGTGTGTTGTACAGTGTAATTAATTTATAAAAAAAAGCTATAAATTAGCGGATTTTTTTGGGAAATTTTTATTCAAAGTAATTTGAGGTTATGATAAATGCACCCGATTCAAAGTGCAGCTCGACCCACATTTCTCTAGTCAAGTCCTTATATTTGTTTTTTTGTTGTTATAAAATCCATGAATACTCTTTGAATGAGAAAATAGAACCGCTGATCACATGAGAGATTCGGAAAAGCCGCCAGTCTTTTGAAAGAGATTTAAAAATTTTATGGTGCCACAGAAAAGTAAATGTTTAGGAATTTCTTTTTTAATTTTTTTAAATGAAGATGAGGAAGCAAGCTTATGCAATTGAAACAAAGGACGCGCAAGTACTAATGATCTCATATTATTGTATTGAACTTTAATAGAGAATATTTTTCTACGGTTTCTTAGGGAACATGTGTTCAACCCGTTCAGTGCCGAGTGTTAACACTACATGCCAAAAGAATGTCTACGATTGCATTGTCATTTACTAGATTTGTTCATTATTTAAATATATGTCTGCCATTCATGGTATTTTCGTTTAATATCTCATATAGAAGTTAATATTCCTAAAATTATGAAAAATAGATCATTTTGCAATAACGGTTTAGTAAATGTACGGATTTTTTCGAACCACTGTAGATTTAGCATGCCGCGAAGAAGAAAATAATCACTAATCTACTATGTTTTAAAATATTTTCCCAACCGAAGGCAGGTTTAAGGAATATATGAACGCTCATAATAAAAATGGGGTAGTGTCAGCACAGTTACCATAACCTAAAAATGTTCTGAACTGCTGTTTCTTTAATTTGCTAAATTCATTTCGTAATAATTTAAAATGTCTTATGTCTTACAGTAAAAACAAAATATTAGTCACATGCTTACTGATCGGCGTACATATATGTACTATATGCACGAAGAATTATAAATTAAACAAATAAATGCATATGTATATACAAATTCTAACAATAGGAAATTGAATCACTTAAGTGTGCCCTTCTAAAAATTTATATCTAACAAATTTAGCAATATCCTTAAAATTCTATAAGCGCGATGATAAAATTATTAGATTTTAGTTAATAAAAAAATATATACTATATACATATATCGCTAATAAATAGATAACTTACATATTATACCGCTGTGGTATGCGAAATTAATTGATATGGGTTTAAATACATGTATGAAATATGGAGAATTATAATTTAACAATTAAGCATCAAGCGTACTTTATTCTATGTAATAATTTTTAGATAATTTAGTGGTATGTCTTTCAAAATATTAATAATTGAAAATCGCTAAAAAAAAAAACAAAAACAAAAACAAATGTGACAATTGTACACTTACATAACAGACACACTGTAGTTTATTATCTACTATTCGATTACTGTACGGTATTGTATGTATTGCATTGTATTTTAATCTTTTTGATGTTAATTTACTTCAATCAATAAAATAAAAGATCTAAAGCAGATAAAAAAGAAAATATACGGAAGTGTTTCACTCACTTCAGGAAGGAAATACTATTTGTAAGTACATATTTTATTCTCTATTGGCGTATACAACGCTTACGCGGTTATAGTCGCGTTTACAACAACACGTCATTCGTTCTTCCTTCTCGCTATTTGGCGCCAATTGGTGATACCTAGTGCAGCCAGGTTCTTCTTCACCTGGTCTTTCCAACGGAATGGAGGTCTTTCTCTTCCTCTGCTTCCACCAGCGGGTACTACATCGAACACTTTCAAAGCTCGAGTGGTTTCATTATTCATATTTGAATAGCTCAACCGGCAATCCATTGGACCCTGCCACTTTGTTGTTCTTCAAGCGTTTAATTGCTATTCAAATGAATCGGGTTCGCCATTTGATGGTGTTGCACTTTCATTGCCATTCATCAGTCTGGAGGAGTGTTCACTACACAAATTCAGTATATGTACTTTGGGCATCAATCGCTAGATCACCTCTGAAGGTCGCCGCATCATTTCGCAGAATTTTCGAGCATTACCTTGTTTGCCTCACAACCTTGTTCTGGAAGAATGGAGAGAAAATTCTTGCAACAACTGTACGACAAGATGAATTAGAACGAGTAAGGAAAGGCTAAGTTCAGGTGCAACCGAACATTTTATACTCTCGCAATTTATTGATATATTTTTATTAAGATAACACACAATTTAAATATCCTATAATTAGGTATATGAGAGCTAGGGGAAGTTACAATATGAGAAGAAGAATATTTCCTCTAAATTAAATTAAAATATCTGAGAGATTTACCGAAATTTTCGGTGAAAAATTAACATGGGGCACTGAATTCTTCATATTCGATATTCGGGGCTTTGAAGAGTTATGGTCGGATTTCGACAATTTTTTCACAAGTGATGCCAAAGATCATATACAGTGTTTGTGTAAAGTTTTATTTCGCTATTTTCATTTGTTCCTTATGTATATACTATAAAGTGAAGGAATAAGATGGAATTCAAAATTGAGTTACATACAATTTGACCCACATATTCGTCATATATATTGTATAAAGTCCATTGAAAATTGGAAACCATAATATTAGGTTAGAAGCACCGAGTTCGATATATGGGGCCTTAAAAACCTATGGTCCGATTTGGCGATTTTTACAATGACTCTGCCACACTATAAACGTAGTATTTGTGCAAAGTTCTGCACCGATATCTTCACTAGTGCTTACTTTAAATATTGTAAAGTAAACGATTCAGATCGTCTTCAAAGTTCTGGTATATAGGAAGTAGGCGTGGTTGTGAACCAATTTCATCCATTTTCCACACGTGTCATCAGGGTGTCAAGAAAATAATATATATCGAATTTCATTCGAATCGGTCGAGTAGTTCCTGAGATATGGTTTTTGACCCATAAGTGGGCGATGCCACGTCCATTTTCCATTTTGTAAAAAAATCAGAGTGCAGCTTCCTTCTGCAATTTCTTAAAATTTATTATTTCTGACGTTTTTCATTAGTGAGTTAACCCACTTTTAGTAATTTTCAACCTAACCTTTGTATGGGAGGTGGGCTTGGTTATTATCCAATTTCAACTTATTTCATGGTGTGTGGTGTGTACGTACCCCACGTAAGAGAACCGACTGCATAAAGTTTGGTTTATTTAGATTTATTGGTTTGCGAGATATATACAAATAACCGATTTGGGGGCGGGGCCACGCCCACTTCCTCAAAAAAATTAAAAATTTTACTTTTATAACTTTATTTATGGCTTAGTTATGACACTTTATGTGTTTTCGGTTTTCGCCATTTTGTGGGCGTGGCAGTGGTCAGATTTTGCCCACTTTTATAAGTTTGGAAAAAGTCGAAGGGCCAAGCCTGGAGAATACGAATAATCGTTGCGTAAATCGACCAATTGAGGCATGTTGACTGCGTTGTCATGGTGGAACCTTATGTTCTTCGTCCCCAAATGAACCGCTATTTTTTGCAATTCGGCATCGATGCAGACCAATAATTCAACACTTTTACAAGTAGTCAATGTAGATCACACCTTATGAATCCAAAAAACCGATGGACTTCACCTTTCCTGTCGATAGGAGAGTCTTCGTCCGCTTAGATTAGGATATTGAGCGATCGCACTGCAACCTATGTTCTATTGCTCATTTAACCCCAAAGCTTCAAGAATGCTTAATAGTGTTCCAGGGCTGACATGATACTATCCCTTTGGTAATACCCCCATTACTTTACTCCATTTCTTCGCGATCGCAGGACAGTGAAGGAGTAGGTGATCAGGGGTTTCCGCTTTAGATCACAGAATCGACTTTGATCCAACAAGCAGATTCCTAGTTTGTGCAGATGGCTCCTTGGTCTGCAGTGCACAATATATAATGCCACTATTTGGTTTAGTTTGTTTCTTATTATCGCGATCAATAGTTTAACCCTATTGAACTTTACGATACAGTCCAGAACCAGTTCCGGATTTATTTCAAAGGATGATTTTGCCTAGAGAGCCGCTTGACTATCACTAATGATGACTATACACAATTGGGGTTTCTGTCTAATATGACCTTGCTAATGACTTAGATCACAGCTTGAAAGATGGTGGGAATTGTCCTATGGGCACAGATAACTTGAGGTTTGGTCCCGTTAAACCCGTTAAACCATCTGTTGTCTTAAATCCGTACGTATACCAATTTACGCGATCTTATTACTCTCCTATTACCCTTCGTCCTCTTACAGTATGTGTTGCTTTTGTTGTTCGGAATAACATCGGACGTCCATCTCATCTCGTTAATTTAATTTAAAAGTACCATATACGAGAATGTACTTCACGTCATGATTGAAGGACCTCTCCGAGCCGTTCGATACAAAACGAGATTTCAGACAAGGTAGTGAGTCACCTTCGTGCGACTTCTTTAACTTGATGTTGGAAAAAATAATACGAGGTGCAGAGATAAATAGAGAAGGTATTATCTACAAGAGTGTACAGCTGCTTGCGTACGCCGATGATATTGATATCATTGGAAGCAACAACCGCGCCGTTAGTTCTGCTTTTTCCCGCTTGGATAAGGAGGCGAAGCGAAGCGAGGACAAGACGAAATATCTCCTGTCATCAAGCAAACAGTCGGCGCACTCGCGTCTTGGCTCCCACATCACTGTTGACAGTCATAACTTCGAAGTTGTAGATAATTTTGTATACCTGGGAACCAGTATCAACAACACCAACAATGTCAGCCTCGAAATCCAGCGCAGAATAACTCTTGCTAACAGGTGCTACTTTGGACTGAGTAGGCAATTGAACAGTAAAGTCCTTTCTCGACGAACCAAAATCAAACTCTACAAGTCGCTTATCATTCCCGTCCTGCTTTATGGTGCAGAAGCTTGGACGATGTCAACATCAGATGAGACGACACTAGGAGTTTTCGAGAGGAAAATTTTGCGTAAGATTTACGGACCTCAGAACATTGGAAACGGCGAATACCGCAGACGATGGAACGGTGAGCTGTACGAGTTATACGACGATATTGACCTAGTTCAGCGAATAAAAAGACAGCGGCATGACATGACCTATGTTGTCCGAATGGACGAAAACTCTCCAGCTCTGAAAGTGTTCGATGCAGTACCCGCCGGAGGAAGCCGAGGAAGGGGAAGGCCTCCCCTCCGTTGGTGGGACCAGGTGGAGAGCGACCTGATTACACTTGGAATCTCCAACTGGCGCCGAACTGCGAAGGAAAGAGAGGAGTGGCGCGCTCTCATCGATTCGGCTATAACCGGCTAAACGGTTGAACGCCAATCATATACATACATACATACTTCACGTTAGTAAAAATAATATTTTTTTACGCTAGTGACCACATCGAAAGGTGAAGCTAAGACGAACGAACTGCATAATGAAATGCTCACCAAGCAATTTATACTAGGGTGTTTTCGTAGAAATCATCCATGTAATCATCTACTGGAAGCGGAACCGCCTGCCAGGTGCATCAAGAGATCACTCCTAAAATACGTCGACGACATAACGCAATGCACTGACCACACTGCGGAAGCAGACAGATTTAGATATGCTATAAACTACATGCTATGTATCCTGGCGGAGCTGTTTACACCTTCCTTGCCTCCCTCCCAGTGAATGACGTTCTTGGAGTCAAACCACCACCCATAGCAGACGATGAGCTCGAGTTGTCACGAGAAACCAGAGTGACCCTTGCGCAACTTCGTTATATATATTGTAGCTGATTAGATTTATCCAGACTGAACCTCGACTTACAGAATATATGACACCCCACTCCCTTTGGTCCGACACTGTCGAAACGGCACGTTTACTAGTCCTACCATTAAATGACCTCGATAACAACTAGACGTACACTTTCCGTTTTAGCAGTGCTGGATAATCGTTAAAACAACAACATTCAACCTATTCGGACCGCTACCGTATTACACACAACGACTTCACAGACAACATAAACCAAGTTATGCAGAACGTTATTCAAATCATAATTTGTATACATTTTTCATCGTTTCTACTGGTTTGTGCCGCGGTGAATCGCTCCAAAGAGAAGTGCATACATCTAGCTATTCTTATCAATAAGTACTCTATATAATTTTGGAAGAAAATAAAAGCAAGTTGATCGGGGCCCAGCTGAACCTCTTAACATACCAAAAGAACGCATCACAAATATTTAATCTGTTCCAGCTTTAAAAGAGATTACGAAAACGCAAAAATTACATCTAAGCATTGACAGTATTTGATCAAATATAATAACCGGGTCGTCCCGGTTTGTGGATACATTATGTTTTTAAACCCCCAACACATTTTTGTTTATTAAAAATTGATGCCCCTCAAAATACAATGTATAAATAAAGACACTGTTACATACTTTTTACTACCGATAAGATTTTATTTGCTTTAAGAGAGTAACCGTTAAAATTAGTCAGAAAAAATGTCTAATAACATTGTGTGTATGTGATCAAATATTTAATTCTTTTAAGCATAGCATTTGTTTCATTTTTATTGTTGTCGTTTGCAGCAGCGGCAGACACATACTTATTCATAGCAACTTAACTTTGCACACATTTTCCACTTACATAAAAAACATGATTTTCATTTTTATGCACTGTATGTAACTATGTAGGTGTAAACATTATACAAACATACATTACTTGCTATTGTAATTGCCCACCAGATACATTGACATTACATATTACATGTTTACCCAGCTATATCTGCAATATCCTTTGCCTTAACTAAGTTTTTATTTTTGTTTTGATTGGGGGCTACATACATATATGTTTAGTTTATGTAAATTGTATATTAAACATTCGCACACATCCTGTTGACTTGCGCTCATTTAACTTACTCTTACCCACTCGCTCGCTCTGTAGTGCTCTCTTTAGCTATAAAAAAGCTCTCTAATTTTTAGTTTTTTGTTTTTATTTTGGATTTTTGCTAATTTATTTTTACTTTTAGCATGTGTATATATGTTTATAAATAGTATGCACTAGTATATGGTATAATGATTTGGTGGTTATCAAATTGTGGGTACACTGCAGTATTGATATTTCTTGTTTTGTTTTTTCTAAATTAGTATTCATTTTTCAATTCTTTGTTTATATAAGCTTAAAAATCAGCAAACATCCCAATGGTTTTGAAAAATTTAAGTTTCGCTTTAAACTCTGCTGCTGGATTTGCTTCAAACCAAAAATCGTGTGTAGACCATGTTTGCGGCGAAAATTAATTTCAATATTTCTCAAATAAAAAAATACTTCCAACTGTTTGCTGGACCAGTGTGTCAAATGAAGGCGCCGTTGTTCTTGTTGCTGCTTTGGTTTTTATCAAATAATATTATATCTCAAAAGCTAAATATGCCAAACTACAAAGCAATAAAGTGTAACAAGTTTCGTATTGTTCTAACAAGTCCTTTGCTTGGCTTTACTACATTCTTCGGTTTTGCCAATTTCACTTACAATATTACTTTGTTGTTGCTGTTCGATCAATGTAGTAGAGGAGGGTCTGGAGGGTCTGCTTTAATAATACACCAGTATATAATTGTGTGAATATTGAAATATTGTATTGTTGTTGCTTTTATATATATGTATGAATATTGTATATACGCGTAAGTTAGGTAGTCATCAACAAGTAATTAATTTTTAATGAAAAAACATATATATACATATTATAAGCTAGTGATATCGGTAAATTTAAATTTGCTATTTGCCGCGCATTTTCCGGTTGTTCGATTTTCACAATTCATCGCTTCTATTTAACTATGTATTTGTGTAATAATGTTGCAGCAGCTAGTTTTAGGAAATAATTGAAGCGCAATTCATTCATGCAGCTTTTGCTTTTTGTTGGTGCACTACTTATAGTTTGGTTTTTTTTTCTTTTTTTTCTACTTAGATTTGGGTTTTCTTCTTTTATTACATACACACACAGTTTTAGTTGTTGTTTTTGCCTATTTTTTTACACATTACCACTCGGGGAACAAAACAAAAAATGATCATGCCGTTTCGTTGACTTTTTCTTTCATGTGCTATTTTAAGGAAATTTCCTGTTTTTTTAAATATATAGCATATATATGTAAGTTACACTTCCTAATTTTATACATCAAAAAAAAAAAAATAATTATTATAATTATAAGAATAATAGTAGTAGTAGTAATAAACTCAGCAGAAAAAAGATAAAAGATAAAACAATTTTATCACCATCAACTGAAAATTGTTCTCGTAGAAACGCCTAACAATGTTAACGCCCAATTTGAAATTTCGGCAAATGCTTAAGATTAATAATGTATAGAGACGTATGTAAGTAAATTATTTAAACACATATTGTATGTATGTATGCAGATTAATTCAAATGGAATCCTTTCTCTTTTGTTGCAGTCAGTAAACGCTCTTTCATTATCTCCTCGGTTTGGTAATCGGGCAGCTTAAGGTAATGTACGCATGTGTTCACCGATGGATAGCTACCATCGCCGGCATCTACTTTACGTACGACTGTTAAGCGTGGATGCAAATTGGCTAGACCGCCTGGTGGTAGACTACTGCAGCCGGTGGTGAATTGTAGGAACGCCTTGCGCTCGGGTCCTGTCATACTCATTAGTACATTGACAAAACGCAAGAAGCCAGGGCTGCAAATTGAAAATTAATATTAATATCGTACTAAAAAATATATTTAATATATAGACACATGTGTGAGCAAATAAATAATTAGTAATTATATAATAACTATTATCAAAAGTATTTACAAATCTCCCATCTCTCTGGCATTTCATGGATCTGAGAGTGCACAACCCTAACGTTTCCAAAGAACTTACTCTACTAAGCAAATCGAGTCGGAAGAAATTATAAATATATACCACACATGATGTCCTGCATACAGAGTCTCCGCATGACACTTATCACTTCTTTGCATACCCCCTAAACCCCACTCCCCATTTAACACAGCTTGCCCCTTGGTTCGACCCTATCGAAACAGTTCGTTTCCTGGGCCTCCCATTAGACGACTTCGATGACAATTAATTTGCATTTGTTCTAGCGGTTCTAGCGGATTTGGGTAACCGTTACAATAACAACAAGCACAGTGTGGCGACTGCAGCAGTAACAGCCTAGAACAGTCCGTATTATTGCAGTCCAGTGAGTTCTAGCTAAGGTCTGGCTTTATCGTCGAGTGTTCGTTGGTCCTCAGTAACACAACATTCAACATTCGTTGTTCCTCAGTAACAGAATATTCAACGATGAAGTCTTACTATGGTAAGGAGAACAAAGAAGGGCTGGATCAAGGTGTCATGCGACCCCTTTAATAACCCAGTCTCAAACGGAGTTTACGGATACCGGTAGGAACTAGTTGTTCCAAAAAAAGAACTGCGTTCTCAACGAAAGATTTAAGCTAAGCTTGGTATAGAGGCAAAGGCGAACACCAAGACTAATGTGCAGTTAACACTAACTTCAGTAAAGCATCGGCGGCGGCCGGATCCAAGCTAAATAGTCAGAGTCTGACAACAAAGCAGAAAGGCAGAGGAAATGCCCAAAGTGATGTTGCTGACAGTGCTTTCGCCAAAGAATGACCTATCCTTAAGGTTGAGAATACAACAAAACTGAAGTATGCGGAGAAGCGTTGTGTTTCATTCTTATTAAGAAGGGTATATCTGCAACTGCCAACCAAGGTGGAGCTATAGGAAACCATTGATTGATCAAAACGGGTTCTACCCGACTTTAAAATGGAACCGCCAGCAGCAGCGGAGAAGCGAAAAGGTCAGCTGAAGAGGCTAAGCCGTCAGCAAAAAGACCAAAAACACGGTTGAAACTTGCAAACGAAACAATTTAAGTTATAAAGGAAACATTTAAAATATCTTCTACAATTCACTATGTGGCGCATACGTATTTATATTCATCCAAGATCATTGAAACCGTTTGTAAGTGAGCCTTAATCCAATGCTACAAAGCCTACACAATGTGACAACGAACTTAACGAACTCAGAAAAATTACTCACAGCTTTTCGGAATATCTTAACATTTTAGAGCACACTAAGGACTTAAAGAAAGTTTGGTCATAACAACACTATTACTCTCCCCGAAATGAACAAGAACCATTAATGACCAATATATAACCTCGAATCCGACTGCAAACACTCACCTATCTTTGGAGTAACCAAGTTTGGGCTCTGTGTAGTTGATGAGATCTTCACGTGTCCATTGCGGATGTTGCTCACCGCAAATCATCATACGCGCCTCGGCCGGACTGAATGCGGCCAACTTTTTGAGTGGGAACACCTCACAGAAACCACGATGAAATGCTTCCAACTGTTTGGCAATGCCATCTTGCAGCACGTAACTTATCAACAGATCGCAATATTCTTCCAAATTGTTAAGCGTAACATCAATGTTGGCGCCATTTGGTACCAGTTCAGCATACGGATAACCGTAAACAGAAGAACTGGGTAAATATGTAAATGTCAAGGCTAAATCCTCCAAATCGATTTCCTCATTTCGTTTGGTACGCAATTTTAGTGCGACCAAATGTTCACGTCTCTGTTCGGACGTCAGCGTGGCATCACTCTCCACGGCCTGTTTGCGTGCAACCAATTCCTGCAGTTCCCTTATAAACTCATAACGTATCGGATCGATTTCCGCGAGATTTTCATACGCCAAAATGCCATCATACCAACTAGTAGGCGTGGTGTTGTTATATTCTGCATTGGCATTACCGCCAACACCACTTAATAGTTTCGAGCAAGTTTCGGCCAATTCAGAATCCTCTGATACTACTGAAGAGGTCATTGGATCTTCAGAGACGGGATTCGATTGAATTTGATGTACACCACGTGAAAGCACTTTATTGTGACATAACAGTTTTAGGAACGAATTCGAAAGTGGTAAATCCACTAAACGCATATCTTGCAGCACTTTAGCTAAAAATACACCAAGGAACCAAAAGTATTTCGATACACGATCGCAAATCTCAGAATTTTGCGGTAATGGCGCTGGGAAAAGACCATGCTCGCGACGATTTACATAATAACCGATTGGTTTAACGTCATCGTTGGCGATAAGATGTTTTGTTTGATCGCTGGTTTTCTCGTGCAACTCCAGATCGGCATCATCACACAGCCACATACAGAGATCGGTGCGTTGCAATTCGGCTGCGACCTAAAACAAACAAACATTTATTTCATACGATTATTATTTGTAAACCGTATATTTATGTTGATTCCCAGTTAAACATACCAATGCAAAGAACTCCAATGTGGGTCCCAAACCAGTACCCTGTTCGCCTACAAATTCCACCTCGAGCACAGACTTACGATTGCAGTGCACCTTCATCACCTGCATGGCCCACTCGAGTAGATTCTCGTTGCGTGGCACTTTGACGCGCTCATGCTTCAAGCGGCCAACACGGAACTCGTGCTGATCATCACGCCTTGGACTGAGTCCGGGCATGCGTTGACGCTCCAATGTTACATCACGCTGCGACTGTAGACAAACAATACTACGCGAAGCGCCAAATGCAGTGAAATTGAAGTACAGCTGACGTGTTTCGAATGGAAACAGGAAGGGGCAAGCCTGATTGAGATCTTCACACCAATTGGGTAAAGAGTTGCTGGCCAACACCAAAGGATCCTGTATCTGCTGTTGTAGTTTATTGGTGATTTTCTTACTCATGAAAAGTTCGTGCGGCAAATTGCCGCCAGCTGTTGTATTTGTGTCAGTGCTAACGGTTGTTGTGTTTGTTGCTTCTGTGACGCTCTCCTTTTGATTGAGCGCATTCAATTGGCTGAGCAGTTGTAAAACATCATCCACAGAGCAGGTAACATTCTCAGATGTTGTGAATTCACCGCGTATGGGTGAGTTAGGTGAGAGCGTTGATGCGCCACTTTTTGACGATACCACAGGGGTATTTGGACCATCATCACATTCCATTACAGTGCCACTAATACCAGCGCTAACACACTCCTGTGGCGTCACCTCGCGATAGACAATGGTGTATGTGGGTTCCCAGGCTTTGCGGAACTTATCTGTCTTATTCAATTGTGAAACTTGCAAAAGCTCCTGTACGGCACGGAATATCGTCCACTCGCTATTACTCAATTCGATTTCGACATCCGGTACACCGCCTATGCTGGGGCCACGCAACACCAACGACAGTACTGGCTGTGGTAATGGTACGTGCTCGTCTTGACGCAACGATTCGGCACTGGTGCCTGGTGCTGGTATCTCCAAGTCAGAGGTCTGGTTGACATTAGTACGTCCAGGGCGGGGATCGAAGGCTGGTATCAGTGCGGAGAATTGGCGTTTCAGCACGAATTCATCATCCCAGGATTTGCGCTTGCTCACGCCGGCCAAACGATTCTCTAGAGTCTCGTCATCCATGAAAGTTAGCAGATTGCGCGAAACCATTACTTGCAGCAATGTGTTCTAGAGAGCGAAAACAATGTAGATAAAGATATTTATGTAGTTGAAGATCGTTTCACAAATTTTTAGTAACTAAACACGCAAAGCTTTAAGAAGACATTGATTATTTGGCGAAGTTGACGGTTAATACATATATTTAAGTTTTCAAAAGAATTCTAGTATAGCTGTTTGAATTATATATAAAAGAGGTTATCACAAATAAATAAGATTAAAAAAATTTAAACAATTCGAAGTACTCCGTCACTCTTGAATACTTTTCGTTCTTATACATATATGCAAAAAAGTAGACACATACATACATGGAAAGCACATAAATAATAAAGTAAAAAAGTGCATTAAGATTGCAACAAAATTACCAATCGACTTACTCCAACTTCTTCGTATTCGTCTTCGTTCTCTTCATCGTCATTGTCTTCGTCCATTTCGTCGTCATCGTCCATATCGCCAAGTAAAGCTGGTGCACGACAACTCTCCAAGAAATCTTCCAATGAAACTTGTTCACTATCGCTTGAAGTCGAGGTGAGACTCATCGTTAGTGCTGGATTTATAGATGTTTGAACTTGTTGACCGGCAGAGGAGTTGCCATTACCAGCGGTGCCAGTATTTGAACCACCACTGTTGCCTATTATATAAATTTATAAAAATTAATAATAATAATATTTCTACATCGATATTTACTTCGTGCATAACTCGACATACCGGCATTATTAGACGAGAGACTTGGATAACTTTGAGCGGTGCTCAATAGACCCGAGTGGAAATTGCTCGATAAGGCCAATTTTACTAGGCTCGTCACCGAATTCGGTCCACGTGGGAAGAACGAACTGGTGCCAACACTCTGGTTATTGCGCTCATTCGAATTCGAGTTGGAGCTAATCATTTGGTTGTTTTGTAGGTTAGTTGTGCCTTGCGAGGTGCGACGACGTGCCATGGCGGCAAAAGTCTCCAAGAGACCAGTATGACTGGTCACCTCAGATTGTGAGGTGGTTTCCGAAACAGATGTCGTAGTTAAATTAGGTACGCTAACGCTCATTTGGTTCGATACGGAAACATTAACATTATCGGCGGAGCCGCCCAATTGTTGTGTGGTGTCAACAGACTGTAAATCCCCGGCATGTTGTTGATCTACTTCAATAGGTGGTGGCGGTGGTTGCAACTGCTGTACTTGTTGCTCGCTAACGCTAGTCGATCTATTGGTGGTCAATGTAGTACCTGGCATGCCAGAAAGATTTTTATACTCCGCCATTTCAATGTTACTACGTTTTTCTGTGTCGACCTTCAAAGCGGGCGTGCGTACAGACTTCTCCGCTGCGGTAGCGCTGCAATCGACCACCACCGAAGTACCCGAAGTATCTGTTGAACCGGTGTTGAGCTGTTCATTGCCGCTCTCAGGCTTACCGGTAACATTTGAGAACTTAACCGCTGATGTCATCAGATTTGCAGCCGATAGTGACAATATATCCGAAGAGAGTATGTTATTGGTGTTGTTGCGTATCATATCGACACCATCGCGCATTTTATCGATCATCTCCAAAGCCTCCGAAGAGAACTGTGACACACGTTGCCCAGCCGATGTATTCGCGCGTAGGTTAACTAAAAGACCCTTGCCCATACTACCGCTGGCGCTTGCCGAATTATTTGCATTCATCTTATTGTTGGCTTCAATATTTGTGGATTTCAGTTCGTCGCTTTGTTGCAACGATACACTACGCAGCAGTGGAGCGGTAGTGTTTGATGGTGCTGTTGATGTGCTTGAAACGGCACCCGTTGCCTGTGTGCCAACCACACCGGCGTTGCCAAAAATAGCGGCGAGTGCATTGCGGCTACTACTGCCGCCACTGCCACCGTAACCAGTTGAGGAACTCACAGTGCAGCCGCTGACATTGGGTGTGTTCGCCTCAGTCAACACCAAATTTTCGGTGATTGTAGCCAAATCGGAAACAACATTCGCATTAATAGCCTGCATGGAGTTGTTAATAGCTGAGAGATCGGCAATATTTTCACGTTCACGCAACAAGGTAACTCCACTGCCACCAGTTGTGGCCGAACTACCCATACCGCTGCTCTCGCCATCATCACCACTATTTCCGGCTGTGGAATTGAGCATTTGTGTCTTGGCCGAGCTAAAGACACTCTCCGTAATAGCCTCAACAGCTTGTTTCCACGCCAAGTTATCAGCGGATGCTGCCTGATCTGAAGGCACTTCCGTGTTTCGATTGATTTCAGTGGCCTCGGGCAGTGAAGGCGTCGAGCTGGACTTGCGCGAAGTAAGCGTACCAGCCTTTTCGTATTTCTTGCCACCAGCTGCAACTGCTGTTTGGCCTGCGGCTGTTACTGCAGCCACCGGTGCAATTGATGTGCCACCCTCGAACATGGATAAATTGTCGCAGTTCGCTAGCTTCAAATCATATTTGCCTTCCGCACCCATACGATAAGAATTACGCCCACCATGATCCCACTTTACATCGATCCAACCGTTGTGTATCTCACCGGTAACCGTACCCTCACAGCAACCGTCCTGATCATCCCAATGCCAGTCAACGCCACGCACTACACGTGCGCCCGTCGTTATATGTTTGAGTTGTGCGCGTATCTGACGACGTTCCTTACGTATTTTAGCCTCTGCTTCCTTGGCGCCTTTGCCAATGTCATCGCAGATGCTCACCACGCGTCCATAAATCTCGAAACCGCTAAGACTCAGATAATGTGTCTGACCGGAGGCATTGCGCCCATTCTGCTGCACGCGTATGTGACGGAAACCGTGCATCTCATCGGGTGCACAGACTATGGGCCAAGTCGCAGTGCTGCCGGGCTCCACCAAACTCTTGTCGTCCGTGTGTGTAACCAGTGTAGTCCATGCGACACCATCCTTCGAGCCTTGCAGCATCCAATTACGTAGTGCGGAACGTCCATAGCCGCGTGCGTGACGCAAAGTGTATGCATTGGGTATTATGTAGACACCGAGATCAATTGCGAACCAGGCTTTCTTATTGTCTTTTGTGTGACAGTTCACCGAAACGCTATCACGCGAGAGTATGTCCTCTAATTTACCATAAGGCAGTGTCTTGCCTTCAGAGCTGGTCACCTGCACCAAACCGTACTGTGCAGGATTCACCCAATCACAGGTGCCACCATTTGAGCCGATATAGTACATAAGACCCTCTTCATCGAAATCATAGTGATGCTTGAAGACCATACCCTGACGATGTTCGCGCAATTTCTTTAGATAATGATACGTGGAACGGTCCATATCATACCATTGTTTAGCAACCATTTTCAGCAGGTACTTAGCCAACTGATCCACTGTAGCTAGAGGTTCCATCTTCAAAGTACGACCCGTACGATCGAAAAGCGTCGTCTCACAGGCGGCACGTTCCAAGCGGAAACGCAAACGTTTAGTTAAAATCTGCAAACCATAACTAGCGCCGGGTGCATCGTACATATAGATGGGCAACTTTTCGGTGCTCTCCAAAACGGCCACCAACTTCTGCACCAATATGCTGGCTGTGGTGTTACGCATATCGCCGCTGGGCAGCTTGGCATCAAAGATGCACTGTTTGAAAATATTAATGCGCTGCTTTAGCATTTTATTGGTTTTGTTGCGCGACAAGCCGTTATCCCAATAGTTCTTCGAGAGTACCGCCACCAAGGCCTGTACGAGCCCGGACGAATGCATCTCATAGGCACTGACAACACCGTCTTCGTGCAAGAGCTGTGCCAACTCATTCAGTGATGTGCGTAATTTTTCCTGCCAATTCGAATGTGGCGACAAACGTTGCTCTTCCAAAGCGACTTCGATTTGTTTCACAATTGAGGTTAGCTTGGCGACGGCACCACGCGGCACGGCTTGTGCTGCCTTGAAGTATTTGTTATAAAGATCACGCGCCAAATTCTTGACTTGTGTCTTCTGCACTTCGGTCTTGGTTTTGATTTTCTTCTTCTTGCCAGTGGACCAACCGGATGCAAAGTCGGGACCGAGTGTATGCTCGGCGGTAAAGGTGTGTTTGGTACCACGATTGCTCTCGAATATAAAACCTGGCAGCTCATCCTGTAGTATGGTCACTTGATGACCTTCGGTGTTGTGTACTTGCAGTTGATTGGGTTTCTGTGATTGTAGCACCCAATTGCCGACAACCAAACGCAAAACGCTTACAGTCGGCAATATGGGTTGCGAGGGTGCGCCGGGGCGTACTGCAGAGCGTGCGCGTAACAATTTCTCGAGAAACTCACCACGATTTTCTGTAATAGTCAAGTGTATAAATGTGCATAAGAAGTGTACAAAAAATACTAAAGCTTTGATAAAAGTGCGAAAATTGTACTTTTTTTCTTCTAAACTAATATTACAGCGTACGAGCAAATGTAATTATTACTGATTAATTGTTTTTGAGGTGTATAAGTAACAATGACAATCGACAATTTCATGGTGTTAAATGTTAGGGTAGGTTCGATTTAGGTGGGTGTGGATATAAGAATTTGACGAACGCTAGGTACTTTAAGACAACTTTTTTAGTTCAACACAACACAATTTTTATGCTGCGAGATAGACAATGCATATTTTTGATTCGAAAAGAAAATGAAAATATTACACTGCAAGAAATAACTGAAAAAATATATAAAATAATATTTGAAGAAAATACTATTTTATGGAAATGTTGTTCAAAATTAAATGATACATTTTTTGCCAAAATATTATTTGAAAATTATAATGCTTTCAAATTTTATAATTTATTTGAATGTTTCTGAATCAAGAGAAGAGAAGAGAGCACATATTGGATGAATATTATATTACATACATATATACATACATATAAATATATACGTACATATTATATTATCACAAGCTGTGGAAGTCTATAGTCATCTGGAAACACGAATTTAAATCCAAAAAAACCATAATGTTCAAAACAAATTTTCATTAGAGTTCAAAACAAATTCACGAATTTTGATAGCTCGTCTCATCCAATGTGATATTAATTTACAATAATTCAATAAAATTCGGACACTCATTGATAATTTGCTGCTGCCAACATGCAAGTGCTTTTAACTCTTATTAGTTACATAATTTAAAAATTACAAAAAAAACGCTTAAAATGTGGTATGCTTAGTAATTTAGATTAGAGAATACAAGCAAATCAAATAAATTAAACAATATAAAAAAACTAAAATAACAGTGGTGTGTAGATTGGGTCCACTAATACCGTATTCTATTAGACAAAGTTACAAATTTTTCGATTTGAAATCTTTCTCTCACATAACCTGTATACTACCATAACCCAATAATTATTAATTATACTGTTAGACGGTCATACAAGTATACCTAAGTTATGTGAACTTTGGGATTTAAGAATTATCAGCAAACATTTTATTTTTAACCTATAACAATCTACTTGACATACGAATGAAATGAAAATTTGGTCTGTAGTGAATCAGTTTTGTTTTGCTATCGACATTTTATTCAGGGAGGTAATTGATGGACTTAAAGCATTTATTGATTTCAGAAAGAAACGCCAATATAAGATTATATAGTAGCCCCCAACATTTCTTAAGGTGCTCCTCCAAACATTTGAATTGATATTTTGAATTTAAAGCGATATTCTTACGAAAATACATTTTTTTAAGAATGTGGAGTAAATGGTAAATATAAATAAATACGAGAACAAATCGCCGCTAAGTCAAACTATTTTTGTATATAAGTATCAACCAAAACCGGTGTTAGGCAAGACGTATTTTCTTGTCTAATACGACAACATCCCATAGCTTAATGTCACAACCCACACCGAACAAGACGAGACAAAAACGCGTGCTCGCTTGGTGTGGGTTAAAGCAAAATACGTTTTTGTGTCTATTAGTCAAAGACGTTTTTGAGTAATCCCGTGTGTGTTGAGCCTAAACTGACACACACTTTCTTTTTTTTATTTTTACTTAACATCGTGTTTAGTTTCTAATTCTCTATTTTTTATATTGTACTCGTTGGTTTGTGTGGTTGATCCACAATCATAAAACTTGAACCATTTCATTTTGAGTTATTGTTGTAGAACAGATCTTGCTGTTAATGTTTTAAGGTTATGTACAATACTTTTTAGGAAAAATTATGTCTATTGTCATGGAATTCATTAAACAGTAGGTGCTGGGAACAAGCAACAAGCTGTCTCGGCGTCCAGAAGGGACTATTTTTGAAGTTGTCGTAAGATTTACATGAGAAATTTCAATAAAAGACGTTCTTGTTCTTGAAAGATTGAAAGCATTTTCCCGGTGCATTTCATAGATATTAATTTCAGAAAGCTATATTTTTTCCGAATGTTATAATGTAGTATTGATCTGAAATAACATTTAACGATGTGTTAAAACCAATTTTTAGATTTCTTCTATTGTTATGAAGTAATTAAAAATATAATTATTGAATTTAATTATGGCTTTTAGCATATTAAATATATTATTTGGTACGTTCCTTCAATTTATATGTACAAATATAGTTTTTTTTTGGATATTGGAACAAATATTATTGAAAGTGAATCTAAAGTTTCAATAAAATTTCGGATCAAAACGACGTTGATGCGTGGCATTTATGGGTTTTGTAGAAGTATCTTTAGGTTATGGTGCTGTGAACACAACTATTTAAAGAGGGGACACCTTTGAACTCTCATTTTTATGTGTATATGATTTGATCTTTTTTTTTTGGTGTTTGCACTTTTATTTTTTAACCAAATTGTAAATGAATATTAATTACTTGATACTATAATTAATATATGAATGAAGTTGAAGAGCCCTCTAAGGTTCGTTCTCTATTCAGTACACATGAATATAAATACATATGTAGGTATACGATTTAGTATTAAATGAATTTATTGTATAACATGAATAAATAGTTTAGCTAATTTATTATTGATTAGTATTGTGAACAATGGACGCTGTAAGTTAATATTATTTTGTACAACTGCTGCTGTATTTTATTATAAATACAAATTAATGGAAATTAGTTACAAAAAAGTTAAAAATTTTAATGAAAAACTTAAAGCGATACAAATGAATTGACGCGTCTTCAAATATAGTTTAACAAAAGCACATAAGCAACGAAACGTGTAATCAATTAAACAAAAACAACAACAACAAAGCTAAACATGAAATGAGGAACGTAAACAAATGAAAAACAAAAAAAAAACTTAAGGTAAAAGTTCTCTCACCTTCACTAGTAACAGAATCCATGCCACGACCCCTTCCTACGACGTAAAAACAGGTGTATTGTTTTTTTAATGAATTGAAAACAAATGATAATAGTATACAGCCTAGTGTTATAAAAAAGTTCAATTTTCAGTACGGCTAAAAGCTAAAGCTAAAGCCGTAAAGTCGCTACAGAAAATTTTAAGATTTTAGTAATTCATTGTTTTGGCATTTAAAAGTAGTGAAAACAAAACAAAAAAACAAAGCAAATGGTAGGGAACACTTGAATACCATAAAAAATTATATTGAAGGTATATTAGATAACAATTAGGACCATGCAAGAGATTTGGGTATTTTCTAGTCACTTTTCTTTTGTTTTGGGTAAACTTTTGATTGTAACCGTGCTCACTCTAAACGCATGTATTTCGTAAAACAGAAACAAATATAAACTTTTTATGCTATTTTGGACTATTTGGATATAAACAGTACTGTTGGCTTGTCATATTTAATTACCTGAACTGTCATTGCCATTCTCAGGACTGCCACTAGAATACATTGTAGCCAACTTGCCGTCGAGTATGAAGCGGAACCAGCCATTCGAACCATTCGAAAGCTCTAATGCCGCCGAATCGGACCACACATACAAGCAATCACGTCCGCGACAAATACTCCACTCATGCCAGTGATATGCTTTGCCTTGGAGAATTTCTTTAGCATCTTCCATGGCATCATCTGTGCAAAGGAAAAAAAAAAAACAATTATGAAAGATGTTAAATATAATAATACAATTTTCTAAAATGGTAAATTATGTGTGTATTTACTATATATTTTGAAGTATACCTGTTGCTGCAGTTGTTTGCGGTTGCAACTGTGTGGAACTGGTAATGCCACTGCTGCTACTTTGATTTAGCTGATCCTCGACTGTGGTTGCGGTAATAGCATTAGCCCCAACGTGCACCGTATTAACTGTTGCTGTTGCTGTGGCATCATTCACTTCATTTTCTGGCTCCATTAGAGCCTGTACTTTCGAAAACACACCAAGGCGTGCAAAATGATCTAAAAATTCATCCTGGGTTTTACTCATCAGTTCTTCGATAATGTTGAGCACCACCAGGTGGCCGTCATCGTCATCCTAAATGATATTTTTATGAAATTTACTATATGATGACTTACTTTGCATTAAGTGATATGTTATTGTTGTAACGGTTTCCCGAACCTGCCTGAACCGACAAGCCTAAATTAATTCTCATCGAAGTTACCTAACAGGAGGCCCAGGAAACGAGCTGTTGCGACAGGGACGGACCAAAGGAAAGGAAAGTGTTAGATGAGTGGGGTTTAGGGGGCATGCAAAGTGGTGGTTAGCGTCATGCGGGAAATCTTTGCATGCAGGACATATGTTGAGTATGTCAGGGTCTAGTCTGGATAAGTAAAGTTTAAACTGCTACAGTATACAGAACGAAGTTACGCAAGGGTCAGCTCTGTTGTTGTAACGGTTACCCAAACCTGCCTAAACGAGCTGTTTCAACAGGGAAAAGGGTGTTAGGAAAAGGGGTATTAAATGAGTGGGGGGAAATCAGTTCTCGTGTTTCGCGATTTGAGCTATCTAAAATGTTAATTTTCTCACGTAAACTTAATTTTTCACGTTTAGGCGGCATGACGAGTTGTGTTGTTTTGTCATTTCTTTTTTACTTTTTCAATGAGAGCAGAGGTGCATTTTATGGCTTTGTTGCCAGTAAATTATAACATTTTGGAAATTTCAAAATAAAATATTCTAAAAATTTGGAAAATACGTTGCAAAAATCGTGTAAAATATTACGATGTCAAAAAATACCGTCTAAAAAAACGTAAAAAACCGTGTAATACGAGGGTCACCTGTATATGTATAACTAAATTAGGCGAAAACTGCTACAAACCTCATTGTCCAAGACGCTGGCCACCACTTCCACCAACAAAGTACCCAAATTTTGTGCGTTCGTTCCCGTTACCGCCTCGAGTTGTGGTTCGCACAGACCTTTCAAAACACCCGATTGCGCATACTGCACCATTTTCTTGATGAGACCAAGACTTGCACGCCTAACGCTGCCCAACATTGTGCCCTGGAAGGTGCGACAGAAAACGGGCAAAAATAATTTCAAATAAATCGGTGCCATTTCTGGATCACCACGCGGTTCTAGAGTGCCATTATCGTCGGCACCATCTTTGTTGGCCGCCAAATTGCCAGCTGCCATCCATTCGCCTGGCGATTGCAATATGGCAGCCACCTCACGATGTCCATCATCGGCGCGCTCACGTGCTTTATCTAGCGGTGTTTTACCATCCTCATCGCGCAAATCTGGATAGGCGCCATATTTTAATAGCACTTTTGCTATACTGGGTCGGCCGAAGCAAGCGGCATAATGTAAAGATGAGCTGCGTTGCCCTTTATTGACATCGGCGCCTTTTTCGCACAAATACTCGACCATCTCGAGTGTGCCAAAGGCAGAGGCCCAATTGAGTAAGGTTTGACCAACATCATCCATGCAGTTGACATCGATGCCACCTGATTCGATAGCTTCTTGCAGTGCTTCTGTGTCCTTGGAACGTATGCAGTCAATCAACTGACGATGTGTACGTTCGGCGCTTGAATCATTACGTCGTACACGTGCTGCCAGCTGACCCTGAGCGCCACCGGCTGTGCCCACACGATTCAAGGCTTGACGTCCCTCGAATAGTAATAATAAAAGTAAATCGGCCAAACGCATGCAATCTAACACACAGCGTTCATCACCCTTCAATGCACGTTCAATTGCATCTGGCAATTGGGAGCGTAATAAATCGTGTGTTATAGATGGTGAGCCACGACATAAGGTGGACAACAAAGAAATGGTTGTTGAAATCGATTGTGATGTCCTTGAGGTATCATTTGTTTGAGCTGGTTTATTCTGCGTAGTTGTTGTTGTGGTAGTAACGCTACTTATGCTATCATTATTGCCACTACTGCCTGTGGTAGTGGCCGATGTTGAGGCGCCAGTAGTGGCACCTGGGCTGGCAGCGGTCGATGTTGATGTATTATTAACCGGTCCGGCAGCATTGCCCAAACGTTTCAACAGTTCTTCTACAAGTCCGTACTCAGCCAATGGGGCTGGATCGACCCATTTGCGTGTATAGCGATCGGCAACTGAAGCGAAGCATTTCAGTGCGCCATCTGCTACCATTGGATCCTCATGTTGCAGCAGTGTGCTTAGACTTTCTACACAATTTTGAATGCAGGGTGCATTCGGTTCGACTTTGGTGCAGAGACGTGACACCACCGCCATAGCGGAGTGCAAAGTATCCTTATGTACTTGTGAACCACAATCGCGTATGAAGGTGAGTACACAATTTAGGCCACCACCATCGAATACAGCACCCGCTTCTCGGGTACAAATCAATTCCAATACCTTAATGCATTGCTCGGCTAAATCGCGCGAGGTGCGAGATGACAAATCGGCGACAACCAAACGATTGCAAATCGCTTTAATGGCACCATCTATAGCCACAATGCGGCGGGTGCATTCAGCTGAAACGTCTAGATAATACGTAATAGCGCGTGCGGTAACCTCGAGTACATTTTCTGGTGCGAGGTCATCCAAAAAGATCTTACAAAGCGCTGGTAAGAATGTGCGTGGTGGGCAACTGTTGCAAAATTATGTTTAAAAAATATAAAATTATTAATTTATGCATAAGAAATATTATAATAGCCATATTATTCAGTAAATGCAGTAAATCTTACCTTTCAAAGCAACGATCTACATTATCGGACATAAGCAAGAGCATACAAAGTTGCTCCAAGGCGATCAATTGCATGTCGCGTTCATCCCCCTGACCCATGGACAGCCATTCTAACAGTGTTTCTGGATCAACGTCCCCCATCTGCAATTGATTAGGTAAAAAAAAAATAATTTTGTATTGAAATTTTGAAGTTTTGTTAAATTGAAGTTAGAAAATTTATTTATATAAACAATTGCTTTTTGATTTTTAATAAAATTTGTATTTACTGCCACTAGAGTTGAAATGTTTGTGCATACTTATTTATTAGATAATTTAAAAGTAGTAGACAAAAACAAAATTATAAAATTATAGATACACATATAATATTAAATAGAATAGAAAATATATAATAAATCGACAGCATATTTTTGTTTCGATCTCGTTTTTAAATAGATTTAAGTATTATAACTTATTGTTACCCTATAAAGAGCAGATTCAGTAAATAAAGAAATATTGAAAAGAAAAAACATATAATTTGTTGCCTCGTTCAATTAACGATTTATGTGAGCCATAACAGAATGAATCGTGTTTTTAACGGAAATTGTCTGAGATTAGAAAATAGATTTAATTATATATATACATACGTAATTAATAAACAATTATAAAGTACTTTTTCTGATACGCACATACTTGTATATAATAGATGAAAAAGTTGAAATATATTGTTATTTATTTTAGTAACATGTCAAAGACCTACGTACAAGACACGTTCAGATAAGTCATGCCACTAAAATATAATAACATAAATTAAAAATTTTTATTTTACGTACCTTCGAATTTACTGTGTTACTTTTCCAGTTTTTGATGACTCGTTTTATCGATTATGTTTTTACTGAGTTAAATCTGCAAGAAGAAATAAAGTATTTCAGATATAAACATTTAAGTTTATATTGCATATTATATTTAATTATAACAACATAATATACAAAGTAAAACGGTACCTTTACCGCTTTTCTGTCAAACGGTAAACTCTAATATGAAAAAATAATAATAATAATGCACTTGTGCAAGTATTACAAATCTTTGCTTTGTGTTTCATCAAGTAAATTCCAATGAGGTTAATATCCCAAAAACGTATACATAGGTAAAGGCACTCAACTTGATAAGGTACATACTTCTAAACACATATGTATATAAATGCGTACAAACTTCTCGAAGAGATGCAAATATTTTCTTCGATCTTATTTATTCACATATTGTATGACATCTACAAGCTCAACAATCACTTCAGCACAACAAATTTTAATATGCACATGCATATGCCATACATATGTAAGAAATGATTTGCACACCTTTTCCAAAAGATGAACACACATGAGCTAATGACTCTTGTGAATACACAACTAAAGACACGCGACGGACAAAGCAGACAGTGAAAACGATGGCACAAATCTTGGAACAAAGGCACACACGTCTTTTTCATTAACTTTACTTAGCTGCCGTCATTCAGCAATTTTTTTTTCTTTAGTCCAAAACTATTAGATATATATATTCATATGTACTCACTCAAGCTCAGCAATAAAATATTTAATTCCTTAAATTCCGTATAATGAGGATGAATACGATATTGCTTTCGTTAAAAAAAAAAGAAATCAATTTTAATGTGAATGTGCAAGGGAATTAGGTTGTAGCTTTTACAATTTATTGGTCTGATTTGCGAAGGGAGCGAGGCAAATAAATGCTAGAAAAATTGGTTTGACTGAAGGGCAAAATAGAGGAGCACAATATCCGAGATGCAAAATGAGGAACGCAAATGGACGAATTTTCACTATCGTTTCGTAAGTTTTTCAAATTCGCAATGTCTTTACCACAAATATAACACATTAGCTAATATCTTACAAATACTTAATTGTAATTAGTGCTTTAGAAATAAACAATATGAGTTATAAAAGTCTAACACATGAAAAGCAATCACATTCACTCACCACTTATTAAACTACTCCGTCATTTTCGTTGTTTTCCCGTTTCTGTGGCCTGCTAAAAATTCGTCGGATGATCAGCGTTACCAGACTACAACAAAGTATTGACAGTTATCACCTTCTTTTCCATACACACTCTTCTAATTTTTAATTGGCAACTCTTTTATGACAAAAAAAAATTCGAGGAAAAAGAAATATTCGACATGAGTTTCACAATATGACTGTAATTGCTTTTTGCTACAAAACTTGCAACTTAATTACACTTCTTTGTGAACCAAATAAACAAAACGATTTTATTTTTTACTTTACGAACAATATTTTGAATTATTTAGATCTTTGTCCCACAATTTGAGCTGAGCAAAATTTCGCAGCAAAAAGTATGACACACAAACTGATACGACTTAATGAATGATGCCATACTGAAGAAAAATTTTATAGTAAATGATGACAAGACAAGAAATTCCTCCTTTTGATTATGCTGCTTTTAATCACTGCTATATTCCCTGAAAAGTATTTTACGACTATTATACAGCAATAATGAAGCTTCCAAACTTTAAGGAAAATTTATTTATAGCAAAAATATGTATCACTTAGTTTTCATACGAATACGAATTTATTAATATTAAATGATATTAATCTTGCTGCTCCCTAATGTTTTATATGTATTTAGATTATTGCATTATTAATATAATAACAGTCTTTGAATAACGAAATTATTTTTATTACAAATTAATTACAATATCCTTTGATCCTTTCGTTGATTTTTCTATATCAATCGGGGAAAATGAGTTTTCGAAAATTATCAATCCTAAATATTTTATCCGAACAATATCTTGTACTGAACGTACCACGTATGGTAGAGAAAAAATAAAGGAAAGAAGATTTAGCAAATCACCCACAATAGAAAGAAAATTTTTGTGTTAAATATCAACATAAACCCAATATATTGGCGGAATAACAAAATTACGCAGCTATATAAAGTTAATCATCTTTATAGATCAAACAAGTAAATTGTACAAAAAGAACATAGCACTGTGAATAATCAAGTCGTATAAACAATAACAAATAAGACTTGAAAACAAGCGAGACGAAGAAAAAAGTTGTGGAAGTGAAAATATCAAAATTTTAGCCAAAAATTTTGTTAATAGATTCGTATATATTATCGGAAATTAACCAACGATATAGGTCCATGTAAAATCAAGGAATTCAAAATTTGTGCAAATCCTATTTTGTACATCATTTAATCAAGCTCCAAAATGTCGGAAGAAATTGCGAGCGACCTCCATAAATTGGAAATCACTTCAACAGATCCAGCCCACATAGGGGTGATTAATCTTATTGATTCTACACAGTTACCATTAAACTTGAATCCTTTTTATGAAGGTGAAACGAATTCGAATGACTTAAAATTTGAAGATGGAGAGACTGTGTCGAGTCCGCAACAAATGCAAAGAAACCATCAAGGTTGTCGACGTTGCAGACTGCGTCGTCGTTCTGAAAGTAGTGCAGATGCTTACAAATCCGCAGCCACGGTCCTGTCTACAGATTCTTCCGATGATTCCTGTGGAACACATACTTTATTAGGAGTTCAAAGACAATCCTTAAAACATCGACGCAGTATTTTGCGACCACCAGTTCTGCGTAAACTTCAAAATATACAAAAGCTTCTGCACACATTGCCTAAAGTTGATAACGAACAAGCCTCAACATCTGCAATGGGAAATGTTATAACTTCGCCAATAAATAAGAATTTAGTATCAACAGCGTCGAGTAGAGGGATATGTGATTTTCGTGATTTAATTCACGAATGTGAAAACTTATTAAATTTAGAAAACGATGTTAAAGGACGATTTGGCTTAGTGAGTCCAGATCAACGTGTTTCAAAAAATTTTACAACTATGCAGTCAACTACGCTACCACGGAGTCTTTTTAGTAACAAAGAAAGAAATAGTTTCACAAATAATGGTAATCAAGCTTGTTCACCGGAAAGAAATGTTGGAAGTAATATCCGTTCAAATGCAAGTACGTCGTGCTCACAACAAGCAGGAAGCAGTGCTGCCGGAATTGCAAATAGCAATGGCACCAGTGACGATGTAACGATCGATGAACTTGCCTGCTATTTCGACACATTTGTGCACATACCGAAGAAGATGTCAACAATGGCTGAAATGATGTACATATGAAGGAGCATGCGGTTTCTTTGCTGCTGATTTTAATATTTGGCGTCACTTCTATGCACCAGCGTTTTTAAACGAACAAACACAAATAGAGATCGCTGAAGCAACAAACAGTTAAACCAAGATTTTATCAAAGTATTCAAGCTGAATAGACAGCATTGTTGTGAATCGATCAAACAATTTAATCTATCTTTACGTTTTTTTCTCATAATGGCTATAAAATATGAATATGTATTTGAATTTATAAGGTATATATGAATGGATTTTGCTTTATATTATCCGTAGCTATAATATATGTAGCTTATAATAAATTATACTAAGCAGTGCGTTGGGCCTGTCCTTAGATAGTTTAATAAGTTTTAAATTGAAATTGTGTTTTCCTTGAAAAAATAGTTAAAGTAATTGCTCACATATAGATAATTTTAAATATTTGAAATCCGTTATTAAAAATGTATTGGTCTATAACGGATAATATAATTCCCTTGCTTACAGTTTTTTAAAGCATCTGGTCATTTCTATTTCCACATCCAATCAATTGTATTTAACACAATTTATTGTCAAATATATTTAAAATACGCTACTATGTAAAGGCTGTATTAAAATTGGTGCACACCCGATAATATAATTCCCTTGGCTACAGATTTCAAGAAGGTGATCGCTTTATTTCCCATCATTTATATTTGACACATTACTGAAAGTCATTTTCAAAAATATGTCGTCAATAATCGTTATAAAAAGTTAGTCTGTTTGTCCTTAAAAGTATTATAATAAGTTTATTTCGACAGACACATTCTATTATATTAGGTGTTGTTGTTGTAGTAGCGGCATAAAAAATTTCTCAAATAATTTTGAGGAATGCTGCCGATTTGACAGTCCTTGGCCGGATAAAAATCCGGGTCCGTTCCGGTTACGTAGAACCGACTGTCGTGGGAACGGACTAGTATCACGTGTGCTTCACTATTATACTAGTCATCAACTTTGCTTCCGCCGTTTTTTTTTGGTAAATTTAAGGCTTTATTTTATAAAAACGGTGACAAAAATGTTATTCAAAATATTGACCGTCGCTAGCTACTACTTTTGACCATCTTTCTGGCAGCATGCGTATTCCGTGACGAAAGAACTCCTCATCTTTCGAGTCGATCCAAGTATCAATCCAATTTTTGACTTCTTCATAAGAACTGAAGTGCTCGTTAGCTAGATCGTGTGCCATCGATCGGAACAAGTGGTATTCAGATGGAGCAACGTCTGGAGAATACGGCGGGTGGGGTAAGATCTCCCATTTCAGCGTCTCCAAATATTTTTTGACCACCTTTGCAACGTGAGGCCGAGCATTGTCATGCTGGAGAATGACTTTATCGTGTCTTTCCTCGTACTGTGGCCGTTTTTCTTTTAATGCTCGGCTCAAACGCATCAATTGCGTTTGGTATTGATCTCCTGAGATGGTTTCACTTGGCTTTAGCAGCTCATAATATATCACCCCCAGCTGGTCCCACCAAATGCAGAGCATGACCTTGGCGCCGTGAATGTTCGGTTTTGCCGTCGACTTGGAGGCATGACCTGGCTTTCCACATGACTTTCTTCGCTTAGGATTATCGTAGTGGACCCATTTTTCGTCACCAGTTACAATGCGATGTAAAAATGCCTTTCGGTTGTGTCTTTGAAGCAGCTGTTCACATGCAAAGAAGCGCCGTTCGACGTCTCTTGGTTTCAAGTCGTAAGGAACCCAGTTTCCTTGTTTCTGAATCATTCCCATGGCTTTGAGGCGTCTTGATACGGCTTGCTGTGTCACTTGCAACGATTCGGCCAATTCCTCTTGGTTTAGAAACGCATCTTGGTCGAGTAATGCTTCCAATTCAGCATCTTCGAAAATCTTCTCCCTTCCACCACCATGTCGGTCTTCGACTTCATAATCACCATTCTTAAAACGTTGATACCATTCGCGACATGTTCTTTCACTTAGGACAGCCTCACCGTACGTCTCCGAAAGCAGTCGATGGGCCTCAGCTGCACTTTTCTTGGAATTAAAAAAGAAAAGCAAAATTTCCCGCAAATGTCGAGAATTCGGCTCAAAAAGTGACATTTTTCAGTTGAGAATAAGTTTGAGATGCAAACAGATCTCTACAAATATTTCGATTTAATAGACCAGTGCTTGACCCTAGAGACATCTATTGGAAAACGGCGGAAGCAAAGTTGTAGACCTAATATATGTGAATAATACAAGTAACTGATATTTTTAGAATTTACTTATATTGTAAGATAATGAACTTGTTTTTAATTCAAATAAAGAATTCATAATTATTCTTCAAAATAAGAAATTAAACTAATTGTTGGTTAAACATCACACTTCTGTAATGTACTGGCCTTAAATAAAAACGCAACATTGTGCGACTCGTGCAACCCTGTAGTTCGCCATCGTCATTCCAAGCAAAATATGAATTTTGACATTTCAGCTGATTATTCTCCATTTCTCCATCCATTCGAGTGGTACAAAGTGAAAAATATCTTTAAAGTTCTTCATCCTACTGAATTTTAATATTCATTTGATTTATTTTTAATCTCTTGTTTTCGCACACGTTTTTAAGGAACTAAGGAAAAATGGTAAGTTTGACAGCATATAAACATTTTTGGAATAAGTAATAAGTAAATGTACTTAAAATCATAAGCCCTTCCACTTTTCAACAATTGTGTTTTATGTAAGAAAAATTGTATCAGCCACATAGTAAATACTTTCTAACATTCATTTGACCTTTTCTCTATGTATTGAAGTGAACATAAATAATGCAAATGGAACGGTATTAAACTGTTGAATATATCTGCCAAATCCAGTACGTCAGCAAAAATAAACTCGAAATATTCGGTTCGTTTTGCTTTAAGGGGACTTTGCTTTAAGTGGACACACTTGATTGCAAACACATACTGCTGGCAAAATAGCCTATCCAACAACAAAAAGCAACGTTTCCGTTTGTACTAGTTGTGCGTAATAGCACAAATACAAGAATTTACATATAAATTGTATGAGATGAAGTAGTTTAATTGAGCAAAAAAGATGACCTTGAAGTCTTATCTATTTGCGCTTTCGATTAGGAATACACAGCGAACCGGCCGGTAACTACATACATAAATTGAAAATGTATGTATACGCGTAGTTATTGGTCTATTAATTTGTTATATGCCATAAAATATGCTTATCAAGGAGAAAGATCATGTAATGGTATATTGTTAATTATATAACAATTGATTGATCGAAGCACAACCTTTTCCCATGCCATATTTCTATATTATAATTCATATCAATATACGGATAACATTATTATGGCCATCAGCAACTGCTGCAAATAAGTAGATTCGTGCCTGTGGCTCTAGACTCGTGCACACATTAATTTCTAGTTTGCGATAACATTTAAAATAATGCTAGCCACATATAAAATAGAGCATTTGTGAACTTGTTTACTACTTTTTAGATTAATCTTTGGAAATATTTGCATACATACATACATATATGCTTGAAATAAAATGTATTAATATTTCATAGAAAACAAGTTATAAACTAATGCACACTATTTCGTAAAGCAATTGTTATTGCACGAATACGTGCCACGGGGGCTCGTCTGTTTGACATTAGTTTTGTTGTCAGGCCAAGTGATGTTTTATAAATAAATATTTTTGTTTTTGATTATTTGATCAACCTACGCACATACATATACATTTATTAAATTTGTGCATTTTGAACTTATCATACAAAGTTCAGTGTTGATAATGATATTTATATGATTATATTATTTTTTCAAGTAGCTTATTTCCGATTTAAAAATGTAAAATAAAAAACCAAGAAAGTGTTTTACTGTGACCAGCTACATTATTCACAATTTCAATTACATATATATAGAGATACAATTAAATAGCCATTATGGGTCTATACTATTTTCAATTGAGTAGCCATTATGGATCTATACTAAATTAAGTTTGTATGTTGAAGTGTGTGACTATTATCAAGGACATACACAATCGATAAAATGAGAGCAAATACATTGAATGATGGCATACATAGCTACATACGTTACATTGCAATAATAGTTGCGGAAGGTAATGTGATAAACAAATGCCTCTTCATTTTCTTGGCACCACAACAATAGCTACCTTTGTAAGGCCAACAGGTGTGTTGGTTTAATTGCAAATTATATAAAATAACTAAAAAAAACTACCTTTTATAAAAGCATTATTGTTTTTATTGAAGGCAAATGATGCGTATGTCAGCTGTGTCAAAACAGCACCTGAGTGGGAATGTGGCTATTAATAGCATTAGGTTTATTAGCATGTTTATCACACCACCATCGCTTTTGCTAACATATTTCATATCTATAATTAGCAAGTTGTTGATGTAGCAACGGTTGAAGAAAATGCTTCAGATTGTATGGTGAGAAATATTTAAGGGAATCGTTGAGAATTTTCAAATATTTTTCCTTCATTTGTGAATGCAGATATATTTCAAGGCCATAAACAACAAATTCACAACAATTACATATAATGCCTCTTCATACATCCCATTATATTGTCTGTTTTTCTATGCATAACATAAATTCATTATAAGACATGTATACCTAATAAATAAATGAAAATTCACCGTTTTTCTTACTTATTTCCAGGCTGAGCCAATTCGTGTTGTTGTCACTGGCGCTGCCGGTCAGATCGCCTACTCCTTGCTGTATATGATTGCACGCGGCGAGGTGTTCGGCAAGGATCAACCCTTAGTTTTGCATTTACTCGATATTCCACCAATGATGGGTGTACTAGAGGGTGTTGTTATGGAGTTGGCTGATTGCGCACTGCCACTCTTGCGTCAAGTTATCCCCACCGCAGATCCCGCTGTTGGTTTTAAGGATGTGTCCGCTGCTTTTTTGGTCGGCGCAATGCCACGCAAAGAAGGTATGGAACGTAAGGATCTCTTATCCGCCAATGTGAAAATCTTTAAGGCACAAGGTCAAGCTATTGACCAGCATGCACGCAAGGATATTAAGGTTTTGGTTGTTGGTAACCCAGCCAATACCAATGCATTGGTATGCTCGCACTATGCTCCCTCAATTCCACGTGAGAATTTCACAGCCATGACCCGTTTGGATCAGAATCGTGCCACCGCACAGATCGCCGCTAAACTAGGCGTGCCAATTAGTGCCGTTAAAAATGTTGTAATCTGGGGTAACCACTCGTCCACACAATTCCCCGACCCTAGCAATGGTATTGTTGATGTTGACGGTAGCTCCAAGCGCGTTTGGGATGCTGTCAACGATGCTGCCTTCTTACAAGGTAACTTTGTAGAGACCGTACAGAAGCGAGGTGCCGCTGTTATTGCCGCGCGTAAAATGTCATCAGCCATGTCGGCGGCTAAGGCTGCCTGTGATCATATGCACGATTGGTGGCACGGTACTGCTGCCGGCCAGTTCGTCTCTATGGGTGTAGTTTCAGATGGTAGCTACGGTGCTCCCAAAGATGTTGTTTTCTCATTCCCAGTAGAGATCAGCAATGGTAAATGGAAGATTGTACAAGGTTTGCAATTGGATGACTTTGCCAAATCAAAGCTCGCCATCACTGGCAAGGAACTGGAAGAGGAGAAAGGCGAAGCGATGGCTGTTTGTTCTTCGGATTGACTAGTTAAATCTGATGCTAAGTTGTAAAGCGCACGCTGCATGTTCAATTATAACTTCTTATATATATATGTATATGTACGTATAACTGTAGCACAGTGCTAATCACACAAAAACAAAAAACCATGTAATAAGTAATAAAAGTGTTTCAACGAAAGACGTGTCCAATATAATGGAAATTGGTTCATTAGTTCATTATTAAAGCAGAATTTAAGAGTAAAGCAATGGATAAACATACGTATGTACGTGCATACTGAGATTGTTCATTTTAGTGCAAAAGATTAAAATAAATAAGAGAATTTATTGTATAATTTGTATGTACTTTGGAGAAACATGTAACTAACTAATAAAAATTGTTATTTGTTTACATTATAAACTTGTATAATCTACTACAAAGAAGTAGAATAAAAATTCATACAAATAAAAATCGAGTTTTTTTTAATTGCAATTAAAACACAAATTATAATATTATTTTAAGAACATTTAGTTTTTATTTGATTTTTAGGAAAATATTAATTTAATGAGTAATTATTGCGTTTTTTGTAGATAATTTACTCCATAATGAAATTTTACAAATTTCGAATATTAATGACTTCAATATATGTATTTATAAATCCAAAATATAACTGTTATACGGCTCTAATAGTCAGTTGAAAATTATTTAGACCATGCTAATGTATGCAATGAAATAGGAAATCTATACAAGCTGCTAAATACAACCAGCGCCACAAGTGAAATACATACATTTAACACATTTTCAGCAAATTAGAAAAGTAGCAGGCAGCTTGGCTCCTTGCTTTGAGGCATTGATATCTTACAAGTTTACGGTTTAATTGGGATATAGAATGTCATAGTGACCTGGTCGATAAATTAGAAAAACCTTTGCCGAACTACCTTCGGGGAAGTCGTGCGCCTTCACATGTGTGTCTCCACGATCCATATATTCTACGCGCACGCCTACACCTAAAGCGGTACAGAGCGCTATTATATGTATATGGTCGGATTCTTTATACATTGGCTCCACCTCCTGATGACGAAATTCCTCAATTGTAAAATTGCCCTCTATGAAATGCTGATAGAAATCAGCCTCTTCTTGTAACTTTCCTGAAGTCAGTAAGCGCAAATAAACAACCACATAATCAGAGTAACCCTGTTCATTGAACACCTTATGCAGCTCGTCGCATACTTGATCTGTGGAACCACTTGCCGGGTCAACACGTTTAACAACTTCCATAAACTGTAATAAAATGTAAATTATTTGTTGTTATATTTGTCAAAAAACCTATACTTACAGTATCATGAAAGTCCTCTAGCGTGAAACTAGGGAATCCCAACTGCACTAGCTTATCTTTCGATTTTTCCGCCAAATCTTTGAAACGTTGATATTCATCTTTGTTGGATATTAAATGCTCTAGGTAAGCATAAGCGAATGCACGAAAAAAGCAATTACCGTCAGGTCTGGTACGTCGTAAAAACTTATATTTGCCGGCAAGATCTTGAATTTTTGATGTGAAAACTTCATCACCAAGATACTCAGCATTAAGGCAAGTTATGGGCAGTTGTTCACTTACCAATGGTGTCGAATCACTTATCTGTGTAGGTCAAAACAAATTGTTATGTGCTATTAGTCGTTTTTGTTAAGTGTAGACCTGACGACCGTTCTTTGTCATCACCACCAACAAACAAACCGTCTGTATAATTTATGTCATACTTGTACACATACCTCTTTTTCAATATCTCGCTGTTGCTGAATAATCAATTCATCACGATTAGTGCTATCATTTTGTTCTATTTTTTCCATTTTTTATGAAATAAGCAAATTTTGTTTTTAAAATCAATAAGAACACAAGAACAAAACACCAGTATACGCGGCCCAAATCTATTGTGAATTGCCGCTAAGAACGGTATTTGGACATTCATGTTGCCACACTATATATTCTTAATACTAATATTGATTAATTATAAGATGAGACTATATATAAGATAAGAGATAAGACTATTGTTTTTAATAATCATAAAATATCTACTGTATATATTCTTTCAATTATATTGTATCTGTTCAGCACAAAAATTACTTATTCGAATTATTGTTAATCAAGTGTAAATGCAACATTGTGTATTTTGGCGACATCTGCAGTTATTTTTATTAGTTTCCCGCATAGATTTGGCAATCATACACAATCAGAACACAAAGAAAACAAACAACATCTCGTAGTAGCAGTGTAAATAGTAATATATTTATATTTTCTAATTAAAAATAATAATTCACTCCAGAGTGTTTACAATAAGAATATTATGGATTGTGACGAAATGCAGGTCATAGAAGAGCCAAATCTTTCTGTGAGTAACACTTTTTAATTATAGTGGGTGCTGAGAAGTTCAAGGTCGTTACAGAGCTTTACTGCGTAATTGCTGTATTTTGAGTAAACAAAAAACATTTTGTAATAAATGTATTAAAATTGGTAATATACAAATATGCCTTAACAATAAAATGTCTCAAATGGCATACTACGCAATAGATTGGCTGTACTTTTAAATCTTATTAGTATAACATAGCTTCGCTTCTCAAGAACAAAAGATTCAACCCTTAAAGTTCCTTTATTAAAAAAAATGCTTAGATGACGTATTAGCTCCCTTAAGATTGAATTTATTTTATGTTTAATATTTCCAGGAACGCAAAGAGACAGGGAAAAGAGGGCGCAAACCCGGACGAAAAGCTTCAACCGAAAAAGTTGATATACGTGCCAAATTAGGTTTGTAAATTAATTAAAGTAAATTTTGTATTAGAATAAAAGTAATGAAAGAATTCATTAAATTGCAGAGCGCAGTCGTCAAAGTGCAAGGGAATGTCGCGCACGTAAGAAATTACGATACCAGTATTTGGAAGAGCTAGTGGCGGACAGAGAAAAGGCAGTGATAGCTTTACGAGAAGAACTGGAGCGAGTAGGTCAATACAAACTACTGGTCATTTTGAATAATCAAATTTATTTTAAAACGTGTTATTGTTTTGTAGTACAAAAAATGGAGCACAGAACTTAGTGAAGGTAACATACCCGATGGCTTTCAACAATTACTAGAAGAAGCAGGAGTTTTAAAACAAGAACAAGTGATGTGAAACTAAATACCTCGATACGTAGTTTTTAACTGTTTTTTTTAGTTTTGTTTTTGTTTAATATAAAGTTTTTAGGTTTTCATTAGTTAATAAGATTGCTAAGGTGTCATTAACTATTTTTTATGAAATTAAAAATTATAAAAAATGATTCGAAGCGTTTCTATATCTTTCAAAATTTACTCAGAAATTTCAGGAACTTATACAAATGTGAACTATAATATATTATTTAAAAAGGAAGAAATCATTATGACATCGGAATTCCTTTACCAATTTAAATTTGCATTCTGCTCCCTACCCTTAGAGGTTCATTATGTTCCCTACTCGCAAAAGAAGCAAGAGCTTCGGAGTTTCTGCTTCCATGTCGCAGAAGTGATAATTCTCATAAGAGGCTGTATGTACCCATCTCGAACATATACCTCTTGGCACTGTACATGGTGCCAAGAGTATCTTAATTTGGTTTGACTGTATCTATTGAAGCTGTGAGAAATTAGTGAATGGACTTACTATTTTCGCAAGCTGTCTTCTCTATCTATCTTTCTACTACCTGTTGGAATATAGATATTGCATCAATTGCTTCTTCCGTTCACCAAAGGTCCGTTATTGATAAATGAAATAATATATCAAATTTCAAATGCATATAAAGATTTTATCTTATAACTGTAAATTGTATAAAAAGTATGTTACAAATATTGGCTTAAATCTATTTTGCGCGTTATGTCTGCTCAGTCTTACTAACCATGTTTTTCATTTAATTTCTGTCATATTCAGGGTCCACCACTCGGCACTGCCGCTCGTAGGGCAGGCAGTGAGAAGCCGAGTGGCTGTTGAAATGGAATTGAATGAAATTGATAAACCTGCACTGGCAAGGCGATGGGTTGAAGACGCGCAAGCATGCGGAAGCTATGCGTGCTGGCCTGAGCTTGCATGTCATTGGTGCTTGATGGCGCGCCTAATGTGGAGCTGCCATCTGCCGACGTTGCGCCATCGTCTACATGTATTCGGAATGGCAGTGACGTTGGTTCAAAATGTGCTACAACCGGTTTGTTTTCCGAGGCAGATGATTCGAGATCCGAAGGCGCTGCCGGTGTTGGTTGTTTAAACCCGAAATTATTAGCTGTGGGTGTGGGCACTAAACGCATCGCTTGCGATTTATTATCGGAAGAGGATTGTTCAAGATCCGTTGGCGTTGCGCTGGTGGTGATTTTATAACCGAAGTTCTGCACTTGCTGATGCAGCAGTTCGGCGCGTATTGCTGCAGCAGCTGAAGGTGTATGTGCTTTTGCTAACACTGCCTTAGCGCCATTTGCTATATGCCTAGGTTGTTGTTGCTGTAACCTAGCATAGTTGGCTTTTTGATTGGTGGGATACCCAGAGAGGTCATGATGATGCTCATGGTGCTCAAAATGTTGGTGTTCCTCGAAATCGTGTTTCTCCTCATGCTGCTCGTGCTGCTCTTCTTTGTGCTCGTGCTCGTGATGCTCAAACTTGTATGGCTCATGATGCACATGTGGTGTGTGTATAAAAATGGGCACTTTCTTTTCCACTTCCACCTTATAGGGTACTGGTATCTTCTTCTCCACTTCGACTCTATAAGGTACGTGCACTTTCTTCTCCACTGGATATGGCACCGGCTTCTCGATGTGCACGGGTACTTTGACTTCGACTGGATATGGTATGTGTTTAATCACCGGAAATGGTTTCGGTACATGCACCACCTTTTCAACAATTTTCTCTACCGGAAATGGCTTAGGTATGTGTATGATTTTCTCGACGATTTTTTCCACAGGCACATGAATCTTCTTCTCCACGATTTTCTCGATCACTTTCTCGACTGGATATGGTTTGGGTACATGCACAACTTTCTCGACAATTTTTTCAACCGGATATGGTACCTTCTTCTCAACCACTTTTTCGACAATCTTCTCAACCGGATATGGTACTTTCTTTTCGATAATTTTTTCAACAGGGTACGGTTTGGGCACATGTACAATCTTTTCTACCGGCACATGCACAATTTTCTCGACGATTTTCTCAACCGGATATGGTACCTTCTTCTCTACCACCTTTTCAATAATCTTCTCAACCGGATAGGGTACTTTTTTCTCAATAATTTTCTCAACAGGATACGGTTGTGGTACATGTACCATCTTTTCTACTGGTACATGCACGATTTTCTCAACAATTTTCTCGACCGGATAAGGTACCTTCTTCTCAACCACCTTTTCAATAATCTTCTCAACCGGATATGGTACTTTTTTCTCAATAATTTTCTCCACCGGATAGGGTTTGGGTACATGCACCAGTTTTTCAACTATCTTCTCTACAGGCACATGCACAATCTTTTCAACCGGATATGGTTCTGGTACTTTTTTAATGATTTCCTTCACATGATTATGATGATGGTGGTGATGATGATGCTTCACCTTAATCTTCTCCACATGGTGATGCTCCTCCTCCTCGTGTTGTATTTCATGCTCATGATGCTCCGTGCTACTCATTTCTGGTTCCTCGTGCGGCTCCTCTGGCGGCTTGAGAAAAGCATGCGTAGCATAGTTATCCGTTGATGCCTGCGGTAACGGTTCATTTTGCGTATGCGTGGAAGACGATTTAAATCCGGACTTAGCTCCATGCGCAGGCGAAGACGCAAAGGCAGGTTTTGGCGCAGATTCCTGCTCTTGTGCAGGCTCCACAATATGCTCATGCGTCTCCTCGTAGGTGTGGAAGGATTTGCTATCATCCTCCACAGCATTTTGCTGGCGATGCTGGTTGCTATTGCTTCTTGTATTTGTGGTTAACGGTTTCTTCTTCTTCTGCTGCTGTGCCGTGTTAACCAAATGCACGATGTGTCGTATTTTCTTAGCGCCACGCTTGTCACGTGTCGTGCCTGCTGTCGTCCTGCTGCCTTTCGGCGGTCTCGCTTGCACTTCAACGCGTTTCGATTCATCCGCATGCAAATCTGATACGCTGCCGCTCGGCTCCTGTGTGTCGCGTTCGGCATAGTTGTATTGATGTATCGCGTATTCGTGCACCTCATCGCGTGGTAGGCGGCGTGTGGTCCTTTTAGCTTGGCTGCTCGCGAAGTAGCAAAGGAAAAAGAGCAAAAGCAGCGGAAGTCGAAGTCGATGCTGTCGGTGCTGCTGCTGCGGGGAAAAATAGAGAAAAGAAGAAGGGAGAATGGGAAAGGGCTTTAAATGCTTTCTATACAAGATCTGTGCAACGAGTGTAGTTACAATTGATGGCTGCGTGTCCATGTTATCCTTGCGGGTGTTTGCTTTATGTGTGTGTGTGTGGGTGTTTAATCCAAACGAATGGCGCGTTTTCAGTTCCCGACTGTTGCACACATATGCATGTGTGTTTATTTTGAAAAATAATCCACTTTGCACGACAAAGCACTTGACGCCTTGCCGACGATATACAAACTGTTTGACGTGTTGCACATCAATTCGTTATTTATAACCAGCGTTGGTTATTGCGCTTTCGTTGCGATTGCGCATAAAAGTAGAACGATTAATTCCCTGCAACACCTAAAAGCCTTATATGCATGTGTGGGTGTGTGTGTATGTATGTATTTACACCGCGCTAAGCTAAGCACGCACTTCGCGCTAGCGTAACTTTCGTATTGCTATGTGTGTATGTATGTTTGTATTGTATATGTATATATAAAAAGTTTGAGTTAAGCTCAAGTGCAAGGCAATTGCTGTAGTCTGCAGTGTTCGATTTAGCGCCAAATGCATTTACGCATACAAACACACTGGAATCGGCTTCTATAACCACCCATACGTACTCGTATATACACAAGTTTGTATATAAGCAAATGCAACTTCATATTTGCGATTTTTCGTTTTTTTCGTGTGGCATTTTCAATAAATTTCAAGTTGTAACGTTGCACATGCGCATGCGCTTTTCTTGCATACAAACACACAAATACAAAAACATAAAATATACTAGTAATTATATAAGTGAATATGCATTGTATCGTGTGTTAAGTCATACTGAAAATCATTTCAACGTTTATCGAAACTGTTTTTACATAACATCGGCTTTTGTTTTGCTACAAATACACTTACATACAAACACACACACACACACACACATACATACATACAAACATGCATATATATATATATATAAGCATATGTGTTTGTGCGCGCATACTAAAAACCTATCGCATGTCTATCAACAGCCAGGCACCTAACGCTTCGTTGCATCCTCATCGATACACTTCCTCAACTTGGTTGGCTCCCCCAAATCATTTCCCACTTGCAGGCTTGCTACACACGCACTTCGTTATACTCGTATGTATTTATCACAACTTTTCGCGGCTAATACTTAAAAATTAGCACAAAACTATTATAGCCTTTGTTTTGCTGTTGAAAATATTACTTTCGCTCACGCTTATTTGCGGATCTTCTTTCCGTTTCATGAGTTTTGGCATGTTCTTCCTGTAATGAAACAACAAAAAGTAAATGAAATTAAGAAAAATATGCAAAAATGTCCGCTCCATATTGCACATATCCCAATTTTAAGCAATTAGCCGTTTTCTTCATTTTGTTAAGTAGGCGAAAAATTGTTTCGCCTTATTATCGTGCTTATAACTTTTATATATACATAAATATATTATATGTACATTGTGTGTAGAATCATGAAGTAATTATTTCCTTTATTTAAGCTTGGCTTAATACTTAACTTGGTTTAAATCTTGCCAACCGACCGTTGGGTTTTCGGGCGCTTTAGACGAGTTTTACCAGACAATAAGCATTCAGCGGACTGCCGAAAAGTAGGTATAGTAAAAGAATTTCATTATTTTTCCTTGGTATGGCTTGAACATGAACATCATGGACTAGTGATGAGCGATATTGCTATTTTTAAATCACTGTGATTTCAGTGATTGCTACTTTTAAATTACTGTGATTTTTTATTGCTATTGCGATCACAACACAAAAAACGAATTTATGAGAATTTATACTCCAAATTTTTTTTTTAATTTTTTACATTTACATTTTTATTAATTTTAACAATATCCAAAATTTACCTGCTTTTGTAATCACTATATTGGTACTGAACAGTGATTGCTACTTTCGAACTGATAAACAATAAAGTGATCGAATGAACTGTTATTGCTACAGTGATCGAATTAGAATTACTGAACTCCTATATGTACTGTGATCGAACTCAAATTACTTAACTGCAATAGCGATTTTAAATCACTGTTATTTACAAAAATTGATCGCTGTTGTTATACGCAATTTTTCAATCACAGTGAAAAAATCACCGGTAGTGAAATATCGCTCATCACTATCATGGACCGAATTTCCATCTATGAATCGCTGCTGAATTGCGACAAAATCGATACATACACAAAAGTGGTTCAGTACCGAAGACATCAAGCGAAAACAGTCGTAGTACAATCACGGTAAGCAGACGCTAACGATGACCAAGCAAGGATCGACAGTCAGGAAGGTTTTGCTATATGTTTGGAGAATTGAGCAGAGAATAATTTATTTTGAATTACTCCTATACGGCCAAACTTAATTCGAACCTGTACAGTCAATCAATGAGACCGCCAGTAAAAAGGAATTGGCCAATAGGCGAAGAATTATATTCCATTAGGATAAAGTCATAGTACTCTGGCCACTGGCACCAGGTGATTACTTCCTGTCTATGACGAATAAAGTTGCTTGCCTCAAAAGAAACATATAAAAACTGTTCTAGCTTTTTGCACATAGGAACGAGAGTTGCATTACGACATTATCTTCAAAATCTCGACAAGTTGTAGAAAAAATCTTAACAAGTTGTAAGAATTGTGCATATTTGACATAAATCGGATCATTCAAACTGTGCCAAATAAAACCTTCATTTTTATACTCTCGCAACAAATGTTGCTAAAGAGAGTATTATAGTTTTGTTCACATAACGGTTGTTTGTAACACTCAAAACTAAACGAGTTAGATATAGGGTTATATATACCAAAGTGATCAGGGTGAAGAGTGGAGTTCAAATCCGGATGTCTGTCTGTCCGTCCGTCCGTGCTAGCTGTAACTTGAGTAAAAATTGAGATATCTTAATGAAACTTGGAACACGTGTTCCTTGGCACCATAAGAAGGTTAAGTTCGAAAATGGGCGTAATCGGACCACTGCCACGGTCCGTAAGTAAAATTTGGTATGAAGGATCGCACTATAAAGGGGCATATTTGAATGTAATTTTTTTGGGGAAGTGGGCGTGGCCCCGCCCCCTACTAAGTTTTTTGTACATATCTCGCAAACCAATAGAGCTATATAAACCAAACTTTCTGCAGTCGTTTTTTTTAGCCACATCCTACTACATTCCAAAACTGAAAGAAATCATAACCACGCCCACCTCCCATACAAAAGTTAGGTTAAAAATTACTAAAAGTGGGTTAACTCACTAACGAAAAACGCCAGAAACACTAAATTACACATAAGAAATGGCAGATAAAAGCTGCACTCAGATTTTTTTACAAAATGGAAAATGGGCGTGGCGTCGCCCACTTATGGGTCAAAAACCATATCTCAGGAACTACTAGACCGATTTCAATGAAACTTGGTTTGTAATAGTTTCCTTACATCCCAATGAAATGTTGTGAAAATAGGCCAAATCGCTTCACATCCACGCCTACTTCCTATATACCAGAACTTTGAAGACGATCTGAATCGTTTACTTTACAATATATAAAGTAAGTACTAGTGAAGATATCGGTGCAGAACTTTGCACAAATACTGTGTTAATAGTGTGGCAGCCCCATTCTAAAAATCGCCGAAATCGGACCATAGGTTTTTAAGGCCCCATATATCGAACACGAGGACCTCGGTGCTTCTAACCTAATATTATGGTTTACAACTTTCAATGGACTTTATACCATATATATGACGAATATGTGGGTCAAATTGTGTATTATATAATATAAATAAAGTTAAATAAATAAATTGCGAGAGTATAAAATGTTCGGTTACACCCGAACTTAGTCCTTTCTTACTTGTTTTAATTTTTATTTGTTAAACTTTTAATGCAAAAATAATTAATTTCTTTATACTAGAATTAATATTATCATGAGCAATGATTGGTTTCAGTCAAATATGAGACAAACTGTGTTTTAAATGGTCAACAATTGGATAAATGGTCATATTTTAGCTTTAAATAAATCAACAAGCAAGGAAAGGCTAAGTACATTTTATACTCTCGCAATTTATTGATATAGTTTTATTAAGATAACACACAATTTGACCCATATATTCGGTATAAAGTCCAATAGAATATCGAAAATCATCATATACATATAGTAAATGAGGGCTGAGGTAATTCCTGAACCGATTCCACTCATTTCCACCACCAAGGTACACTATATCCAAGACTATACACTCACATTTTTGAAAAACCTATAATAAGATATATGTGAGCTAGGGGAAGCTATGAACCGATTTTAATAATTTTTGGTACAGAGACAGACCATTTGAAGAAACAAATTTCCTCTGAATTACATTAAAATATCTGAGAAATTTAATGATATTTTGTGAAAAATTACCCTTAGTGACTGAGTTCTTCATGTTCAATTTCAGGGGCCTTGAAAAGTTATAGTCCGATTTCGACAATTTTTCAACAAGTGAAGCCACAGATGAAATACAGTATTTGTAGGAAGTTTTATTCCGCTATCTTGTATATATTATAAAGTGAAGGAATCAGATGGAATTCAAAATTGAGTTACATGGAAAGTAGTCGTGGTTGTGAACCGATTTCGCCCATATTCCGCCCATGTCATCAGGAAGAAAATAGTTTATACCGAATTTCCTTAGAATCGGTCTAGTAGTTCCTGAGATATGGTTTTTAACCCATAAGTGGACGACCAATTTCAACGAAAATTTAATTTTTTTCAGCATTCCAACGGTATAGCTGAAGAATAGTCGAAATCGAATTCTATTTTCCGTATTCCTCAATTTTCAAATCTGATTAATTTACTTTACAATATATAGAATAGTTTTCCGAAATAACGAATATTCGTTTTAACGAAAACCGAAAAAAATCAAATAACATCGAACCAGAATTAATAAAACTTGAAAAAATTCAAAAGGAATTTGCAAAAAATGTTGAATTTTATAAAAAAGCTTAAAATTATTGATCAGCACCAAATAGAATTATAAGTGTCAGAATTGGTCCATTTTGGAGGAATTTATTGGATTTTAATTGTTTTGTTATGGTTTTTCATTTTAACAAATAATTAATAAAACAATTTATTAAACTGCATTTTTCGGATATTTAACTCATTTTTGTTGAAAAACATACCTCTAAGTAAGTACTCGAATTAACGAAAAATTCGATGTAACGAACAGGCCTGACCATTAATGTGTTCGTTATTTCGGAAAACTACTGTATTTTAAATACAAGGTTTGCACGAATACTGCATTTCTAGTGTGACCTCGCCCGTCAAAAAATCATCGAAATCGGCAGGTGGCAAAAATAGTTGACATCGGTCCAGCAGTTATATCCGTCATATATACTGATTTTCGTTATTCCAGAAAACTTCATGCAGAACATACGGGAAGAATTGTGTGCTATCTTTATAACATTAAATAAATAAATTACGAGAATGTAAAATGTTCGGTTACACTGAAACTTATCCCTTAATTACTTGTTACCTATGTTATCGTTTTAACGGTTTTAGGTGAAAATATACACAGATAGACGGAAATAAATTCGTCTCGTTATCGTAAACATTCATCATTATGTGTTATAAGTAACCGTTAGAGGAACAAACTACTCTGTTAAATATATCGAGAGAATAAAAAATTATGGAGGGATGACTAGAGATACCTTAAATTATCCAAAAACAAAAACAAATTTTTGTCGCTATTAGTGTCAAATTGTTAGAGAAAATTCAAAATATTCTGCTCAAAATCACTTAAAACAACAGGACTTAAAAACACTGGACTAAACTAAAAAAAAAATAAATTTCACGACCTGAAAACAATATTCGAATGCCAAAAGTAAGGAATATTTTCAAAATTTACTTAAGATTACCATAAAAATATCATCAAATCCAAAGTCGTTAATGCTTAAAAAGGGACTCACTTGGCAACAAAATTTTCCTAATGATGGCTTAGGCATTGATGGCCGTTTGAGGTTAAGCGTTCTTGCGATTTTCCTTTTCAATTAACCAACAATGTTGTGAGTGATAATAACAGTATTCGTTTCACTCAATATTCGCTTGTTTTTTAGTTTTGTTGAAAAATTTCATATTTTATTTATACACTAGCAGACCCGGCCACACATTTTTGTGGCTAATACTCTACTCGACTTGCACTCCTGCTCTCTGAGAGCACTCATCAGCATCTCGGTATAAGGGACCTGTGGAACGGCATCTCAAACTCACTGCGTACCGCTGCTGCCGAAACAATTGGTTTTCGGCAACGACAAAAAACAAGCTGGTACGATGAGGAGTGCCGTCTCGCAGCGGAGAGAAAACAGACTGCCTACCTCGCAACGTTGCAAACGACCACAACACGTGCGGGATGGGATAGATACCGAGAGCTGAAGAGGGAAGCGAGACGCATCTGCAGACAAAAACAGAAAGAGGCCGAAATGCGTAAGTACGAAGAGCTTGAGAAGCTGGCAGACAGAGGGAATGCTCGAAAATTTTATGAAAAAATGAAGCGACTTAACGAAGGTTTCAAGACCGGAGCATCCTCATGTAGAGACCAAGGTGGTAATCTGGTAACCGATGTCCAGGGCATACTGGGATTATGGAGGGAACACTTCTCCGACCTGCTGAATGGCAGTGAGAGTACAACACCAGGAGATGGCGAACCCGATCCCCCAATCGATGACGATGGAACAGATGTTCCATTACCCGACCATGAAGAAATTCGAATAGCAATTACCCGCTTGAAGAACAACAAAGCAGCGGGGGCCGATAGATTACCGGCAGAACTATTCAAATACGGCGGCGAAGAACTGATAAGGTGCATGCATCAGCTTCTTTGCAAAATATGGTCGGAAGAAAGCATGCCTGACGATTGGAATCTCAGTGTGCTCTGCCCAATCCATAAAAAGGGAGATCCCACAATTTGCGCCAATTACCGTGGGATCAGCCTCCTAAATATCGCATACAAGGTTCTATCGAGCGTACTGTGTGAAAGACTAAAGCCCACCGTCAACAAACTGATTGGACCTTATCAGTGTGGCTTTAGACCCGGAAAATCAACAACTGACCAGATATTCACCATGCGCCAAATCTTGGAGAAGACCCGTGAAAAGAGGATCGACACACACCACCTTTTTGTCGATTTTAAAGCAGCTTTCGACAGCACGAAAAGGAGCTGCCTTTATGCCGCGATGTCTGAATTTGGTATCCCCGCAAAACTAATACGGCTGTGTAAGTTGACATTGAGCAACACCAAAAGCACCGTCATGATTGGGAAGGACCTCTCCGAGCCGTTCGATACCAAACGAGGTTTCAGACAAGGTGACTCACTATCGTGCGACTTCTTTAACCTGATGCTGGAAAAAATTATAAGAGCTGCAGAGCTAAACAGAGAGGGTACCATCTTCTACAAGAGTGTACAGCTCCTGGCGTACGCCGATGATATTGATATCATCGGAAGCAACAACCGCGCCGTTTGTTCTGCTTTTTCCCGCATGGATAAGGAGGCGAAGCGAATGGGTCTGGAGGTGAATGAGGACAAGACGAAATATCTCCTGTCATCAAGCAAACAGTCGGCGCATTCGCGTCTTGGCTCCCACGTCACTGTTGACAGTCATAACTTCGAGGTCGTAGATAATTTCGTATACCTGGGAACCAGCATCAACAACACGAACAATGTCAGCCTCGAAATCCAGCGCAGAATAACTCTTGCCAACAGGTGCTACTTTGGACTGAGTAGGCAATTGAACAGTAAAGTCCTCTCTCGACGAACCAAAATCAAGCTCTACATGTCGCTTATCATTCCCGTCCTGATCTACGGTGCAGAAGCTTGGACGATGTCAACATCAGATGAGACGACACTAGGAGTTTTCGAGAGGAAAATTTTGCGCAAGATTTATGGTCCTAAGAACATTGGCAACGGCGAATACCGCAGACGATGGAACGATGAGCTGTACGAGTTATACGACGACATTGACATAGTTCAGCGAATAAAAAGACAGCGGCTACGCTGGCTAGGTCATGTTGTCCGAATGGACGAAAACACTCCAGCCCTGAAAGTGTTCGATGCAGTACCCGCCGGAGGAAGCCGAGGAAGGGGAAGGCCTCCACTCCGTTGGAGGGACCAGGTGGAGAGCGACCTGGTTACACTTGGGATCTCCAACTGGCGCCGAACTGCGAAGGAGAGAGAGAGATGGCGCACTATCGTCGATTCGGCTATAACCGGCTAAACGGTTGCAACGCCAATCACATACATACATACATTAAATTAGTAAATCTTTCAATGCAGAGAAAAAATTCTTACGCATAAAGACGAAAACGTTATAGCCGATACAATTTAAAATGATTGATAGACATTATTGTAGATCTGTGTTAAGCGTAAATCATCATAATATGTAAAACTTTGATTTTTTTTAATCGTACATATATTGGAGAAAGTAACAAATGACCAAATTTCATAGTTGGCTTTATCTTGGCTTTGGTGACGATATTGATTACCTTCTTCACAGCCAGTCTTATTCTTTTGCAAAGTTTAATGTTGATTTATGTTACGCAGCATGATGACAACTCACACTACTTTTAATTGCAAGTGAGTGGGGATAGTCCAGCAATTTAAAATAGTCTGTGGGATAATTGAATACGCCATCCTGGTTTGTAGCTGTGTCAACTCTCCTTTAACGAAATTCTAAATTGTCGCTACCATTTTCAACTATTTCTACAATCGTAGTATGATATTACTGGAAAATTGGAATTATGGCTTCACCAAAAATATTTTCGTTGTCGCGTAAATCTTTTAAAGTCCTTAAAGGCGATTTTGCAGACTGGTGTTTCGTTGATTTGCAATTTAGGAGTAATTTCAAGGCCGAATTGCCGTTTGTCTGCCTACTAACAGGTGTCAAGTTGCCCCTATTCCCATTATAACTGGGCGTTGAAAATGAGTGAAATCAGTTCAGGAATTACCTCAACCCTCATGTACTATATATGCTGATTTTCGTTATTCTATTGGACTATATTTCAAATTGTGTGTAATAAAATTACATCAATAAATTTCGAGAGTATAAAATGTTCGGTTGCCTTTCCCTACTTCTTACAAATTGTTTTGGGCTATCGACACAGCCTTATACAATAGAACAATGATAAAAATATTTTAACAAAGCAACAATGACAACTTTCAAAATATTATTATTTTTTGGTTTTTTTTATAATTTTGTTGTCAATTCAAATAAAATCATCTTCTTGTTATCTTCCTCACAATTTTTCGATATATACTTACTTTCTAATCCTTCCCTGGCTTTCCATAAATATTTCAAAACTAAAACTAGCCAGATCGGTTTGGCCCTTCTCTACTTTTTTCGAGGCTAACGACACAAATTGTTTTTAGTGATAGGGGTGATTAGAAAATTGTGGATTTTAGACTTTTTCAGGCAATTTTTCTAATTTTTCTCTCCATAAGAACCATCCCGGCTCCAGCTCTGAAAGTATTCGATGCAGTAGCCGCTGGTGGAAGCCGAGGAAGAGGGAGACCTCCACTCCGATGGAAGGACCAGGTGGAGAGGGACCTGGCTTCGCTTGGAATAACGAATTGGCGCCAAACTGCCAGAAGGCGGGATACGTGGCGCGCTGTTTTGGACTCGGCTATAACCGCGTAAGCGGTGTCTACGCCAGTCAAGAAGAAGAAGAACCATCCCGGTACATCTAAAAACATTCTGAACAAAGAATTTGCGAAGCGGTTCTCGAGTTATGCGCTTAGCAACACATTTTTCGATTAATTTTTATATTATAGATATAGATATTTTGGATATTTAATGGTGACAGTCTATTCGCTTTAGACCAGTTAGTTGTTCGATTCGAAGATAGCTATTATCAATCGTTGTTCTCCTTAAATAAGCATCATAAACAAAAAACTTTATGAGAATTTAATAAATTTTCGAAAATATCTATAATTCGAAGTCTCTCTAACTCGAAGTTTTTTGGTGGATTATAGTGGTTCGAGTTAGGGAAGTTCAACTGTATTTTTACACCAGCGCCTGTTAAAGAAAAATACTATTGGCTTTCTTGTTCTCTGACTAGTATTTTAAAATTTATTTTTTTCTTAATTTTTATTTGTTAAACATTTTTGATGTGCATTCATTAAGGAAATAATATTTTTATGCTTATTTCAGTAAATAAATTTTTTTTAAATAATATTTTTTGTATATGAGTTTGCAGTGCAATCATTTTTGTTATAAATAATTTGAGCTTCTTCCTCTGTCATTCTACATATAAGAAACTACTTTAAATTATAGGAGTATGTTTACGCAAAATAAATAAATTTCATATTTTTTTGTTAAGTGTATAAAGTTGAACAGACAAAAAACACTTATGATATTATTGTATAATAACAGAAGTCTGCTACGGAACATTTGCGTATGTGTATGTAAATGTTCCGAAATTTATTGCCACTTATTTAAAAAAAGGAAATTGCGTTCTTTTTTCCTACACAATAAAAATGTATAAATTGTTTTCCAATGAGTTTTTTTTTATTGATGTCATGTTTCTGTGTCTGTGTTCTGACTAATTTTAGGGTTAGTACGTTTGCCAAATTACGGTTAATATATAATATATGTATGTGTATGTGTGTGCATAGTTTCAGCCTAAAATTACTACTAATGTTGGCTTTTCTACTCACAAGTCAGCGCAAACGCGTAGCTTGTTTTAATACAATTTGCATCATTTTCAGTAAATGCTTTCACAAAAAAATATTCTTTCTTGTCTTATTTCATAATAAAAATAAATATAATAAAAGGCACAACTGCATAAGTATTAATCTAACAGTAAAGTGCCACATACAGTGTACGAGTACATAATAAAAATTTGAAATGATTGCGTGGACACGAAGCCGCTGCGCCGCATCCGGCATACTGAGCAGTTTCAGTTTCAGTTTCAAGAAGAGTGTGCGAACAAAAGTCGAGTCTGGTTCAAGTGTTAGTTGAGTTGTGAGTTGTGTTGTTGGCCTTTTCACTACTTTGCCGATGGATAGTAGTATAAGACAGTGTTTCCGGGCAATTGCCAGTGTGACGCCTGTAATTCAATTAATTGCAACAAGGTGCGACGGATGGCCGGTGCGGCGTCACTTGCATTCAAGAAAGCATCACGCACCAGCGACAAGAGCAATTCCAATTGTTGTGGCAGTTGCAATTCCATATCTTGCCCGATGCAGGTTAGAACATAGAAAAGGCATTCAATCTGAAAAGAGAGCAATGTACATATTTAGAAGGTGCTTTAGTGTTTGAACAAATAATTTTACCCCTAAACTATATATTTTATTCGAAATACGTATTTTTATATTATACGCATATGTATGTAAGTACACTCACCTCGGATAGCGAACGCACTGGTGGCATGACACAGTCTTCGCAGCATTTGGAGAGTAACGTAAGTAGGACCAATGGCGGCGGTGCACCTTCACGTTGGGTACGAAGTTGTAATTGACGACGTTTCAGTTGGCAGAACATTTCCGTAAGGAAAGCCATGAAAGCGGTAAAGCGTAGACGGGAAGGTGATTTCATGCCTTGTATGGAGTATAGTAACTGAAAAGACAAAAATGAGTTACAAAATTAAAATAGAAATATATACAAATAGGAAAATATTAAGTATGTTTCAATATGTCAAAGAATAAGAGATCATTCTCAACATTCTTTACACGTGGTATTCGGATATGGGATCCGAATTTATCTACACTTGGAGATTTGGTTCCATATATACAACCATAAACTTGACTTGTTTAATTGATAGAATTAACAAGCAAAGAAGAACATTTTATACACTCGAAATTTAAAATAAGAAAACTATTATATATAGTAAATGAGGGCAGAGATAATTCCTGAATCGGTTTCACTAATTTTCACCATATAGCTACACTATATTTAGTAAATAGTAGTAAAAAAATAAGTAAATTATGCTAAGATATCTGTCATACTAACCGATGTATAAGTTATAACGCCCACATGTTTGAAAACTCTAATATTAGGTATATAGAAGCTATCGTAAGTTATTATCCGATTTCAACCCTTTTTAATACAGAGGCACATTATTAGAAGAAAGAGATTCCTTCTGAATTTATTTAAAATATCTGAGAGATTTATCGGTATTTTCGGTAAAAAAAAGTATGCAATGACACTGAGGTCTTCATGTTCGATATCTGGGGCTTTGAAAATTTATTATTTGATTGTTAACAGATTTTCATCGGTAATATCAGGGTGTCAAGAAAATATTATGTACCAAATTTTATTGAAATCGGTCGAGTATTAGGTCTACAACTTTGCTTCCGCTGTTTTTTGTAAATTTAAGGTTTTTTTTTGTATAACAAGTAAGGAAGGGCTAAGTTCGGGTGTAACCGAACATTTTATACTCTCGCAATTTATTCATTTAATTTTATTTATATTATATAATACACAATTTGACCCATTCGTCATATATATTGTATAAAGTCCATTGAAAGTTGGAAACCATAATATTAGGGTACAAGCACCGTGGTCCTCGTGTTCGATATATGGGGCCTTAAAAACCTATTGTCCGATTTCGGCGATTTTTAGAATGGGGCTGCCACACTATTAACATAATATTTGTGCAAAGTTCTGCACCGATATCTTCACTAGTGCTTACTTTATATATTGTAAAGTAAACGATTCAGATTGTCTTCAAAGTTCTGGTATATAGGAAGTAGGCGTGGTTGTGAAGCGATTTGGCCTATTTTCACAACATATTATTGGGATGTAAGGAAACTATTACAAACCAAGTTTCATTGAAATCGGTCGAGTAGATTCTGAGATATGGTTTTTGACCCATAAGTGGGCGACGCCACCACTATAATACTCTCTTCATCAACTTTTGTTGCGAGAGTATAAAAACGGTTTCATTAGCTACTACTTTTGACCATATTTCTGGCAGCATGCGTATTCCGTGCAAATGTCGAGAATTCGGCTCAAAAAGTGACATTTTCAGTTTGGGATGCAAACAGATCACTACAAATATTTTATTGGGTTAATGTTGACAATGATCGATATAAAACGATTTAATCGACCAGTGCTTGACCCTAGAAACATCTATTGGAAAACGGCGGAAGCAAAGTTGTAGACCTAATAGTTCCTGAGATATTGTTTTTGAACCAAAAGTGAGCACGCCACGTCCATTTTTAGTTTTTTATAAAAATCTGAGTAGTTTTCAACATAAACTTTGTAACCACATTCATGGTGTATAATCGGACGATAAAGGGAAATGTGTACAGTAAGTTTGTTTCATATAGCTTAGCTAATTTGGGAGATATAGACAAATAACCTTTTTTGGGGCGGGCCCATTCCCAATTTTCGAATTCCGGTATTTTCAATGTTTAACTTTTTCCAAAAATTGAATCCAACAATTATTTTTAATTACCTTTTCACGCTCCTGATACCACTGTCGGCATGTATTCAATAGGGCTTCCAAGAAAGTCTCCTTCTGTTCCTTAGCTATAATATTAAGACAGAGACGTGAGATGGGCAACGCATAGCGGCGACCTTCAACAGCACGTTTAATGAAGTGTGACGTCAGTTCCATAAGTGCACGCGAATTCAATTTATTGGGATCGTCCAAAGCTGTGTCGATCAACGCCTGTATCTCAGGGCTGAACTGACCGATGTCGGTGACCTCATTGCCCAAAGCCAAACCAAGGCCAGCAATGCCACGTGTTAATGCGTCCGCGGAAGATAGAGATTTCGAACGCTGTAGTGGACTAACATTTATATACGAATCGCTAATGCCATTGGCGGCGGCATATTGTGACATGGCATTCAATTGTTGTTGCTGCTGTTGATAGTCGTGACTAAGATGATTTTGTCCGTTCTTATGGCTGTGATGCTTGTGCGGTTCATTGGCGAATTTCACACGATTCGTGTTCGCTGTTTGCTGTAAACGTTTACATTTATATAGTAAGTCTTAATACTGCAACAAATATGTAGCTGATAAAGGCTGTGTATTGTACATACGTGTAATATATTGCCACTGGATGGCGAGTTAATCAGCGGAATTTGTTGTGAAACACCACCAGAATACCGATTCACGGCCATTGGATGTGAATGCGTAACCAAAATGGGACGATGAGCGCCGACGTGATGCATCTTATTGCCGATCGGATTAGTTGTCATGGGCATGCTGCCAAGTGAGAGTCCAGCCTGGCGACGATTGGCCATCGCATTTGTGGCTGCCATATATTGCATTTGCTGATGCAGTGCCACCGATGATTTGGATTGTGGCACTAAACCTTGTGGCGAAGATGTCGCTGGGTAGATGACCGCCGACGAACTGGAAGAATGTTGTAGGTTGAAGTTAAGTTCTGTAAATGGAAAAGCGAAAGCGAAATTCTATTAGCAAAGCCTTGCGACAGGCAGTAATTACCGACTATCTCCAGCCCTATTTGCATCTCCACGTGGAGGTGTGGTGCGCGTCGCATTCGAGCTACCCATTGAAAACTCCTGGGCATTAATGTTTAACCTGTTCAAGGCTGCCGGTGAAGAGGCGCCATCATTGCGAACATCTGGGTATTCACATGCGATTAGATGCATTTTTTCCCACATTGTGGTGATTTACACAATTGAGTGTGATAAACATAGTTTGTAGGTTTTCGAAGTTGGGTGGGGTGCAGTATGCAAATGGTGTGAAATTTCGGAAAAATACAGAGAGGAAAAAATGCTTCTATTAAGAAAGTGTCGAAAATTAAATTTCAACTGAATTTTGAAAATTGGAGCACATGCAATGTAACAGCTGAAGCATTTGTAGCCGATTGAAGTAGAAACTTTTTAAGTTAGCGAAGCTTTTGAGAACGAGAACGTCTGGCGATATAAGCATTAAATTGCACATTACTGTTGGATGAAACTGAAAAGCACTAGCGTTAGGGCTTCAAATATGAAACTAACAATATGTAAGGGTGTTGCTCTTAGTTTTTTAAATCCCCTTACTTTCTTACTTTTTCTAATTCTTACAATATTTTGGCATTTTCAATTATTTTCGGATTCTTTCTGGAGACTAGACATATCAATATAGATAGATATATAAATTTCACTGAACATGCGTTTTCATACTTGACAAGAAATCAATATTAGAGGAAGTCTTTCGAAGATTGCAAGTACACTTCATAAAGGAAACTTATTTACACAATATTTGTGAATGAAAAAATATGATGAGAAATAGCAGTTTTTATTATGACAGTTTGTTAGCGACTAACTCTTCGATTATAATGTTATGACCTAGTGACGCTTATTTCAGATACTTTCAAAGAGCTCGATATGCTGTCTAGCAATCAAAATTGTCGTAAACTAGATAAGGAGATTTCGAATATTTTTTTACTACTTTACTATTTCTACCAATATATATAATTGCCAAAGATGGCAGCCTGAAAAACGACTTTCTTATTAAAAATATACAAGAGAAGGTCGTGAAATAAAATATATTTTTTAAAGTTTTTTTTTGCTTTAACCGCATACAAAAACTAAAATTTTAGAATTGAGTCTTAGGTTAGAAACACCTCTGCTTTGTTTCTGTAATGTTACTATTTTTCTTTTTTTTCTATTCCAAAAATATATAGATCCCCACAAAGCACTTTACCATTAATACTCTAAACCAATATATTCATTTAAATTCATTCAAATTGTCATTACTAATGTTATCTGGTTAATTCTAAATAAATCTTTAGTAAAAGCTTGTTAAAATTTTAGAATTTTACACTTACTCGGTGGTCTATAGATGTCTATTGCAGGTTTTCCACGTATTTGCCCGTGTTGATTTGCACCAGTTTGCACATTGAAAGCAAGACTACGCCTTTTGTTGATATTCTGCAAATAAAGGTTTCGAGAAAATGATTTCAAAATACATTGCATCAGATTTTATAAGTATATTATATATACTCGTATATATGTATGTTTGTATGTACATGTATAAAATGTATACTATCTATTAAAGCCATACAAATATACGTATGAGCCTTAAGCAAATAAACCACATGTTACGTACAATGAAACGTCCTGTACCCATTACAAATTTACTAAGGTGACAATTTATTATACTAAATCACACACCTGGATTTGTGAAAAAATTATTATCCAGGAGCAATATTGTCTCGTAATTTGGGACAGTAAAGAAAAAAGTGTTGAAGTGATTTTATCTTGTAATTTATCATATAACTTTAACATAGAGATCAAACAATATTTACCGTATAGAGACTAGTCTTATATTTAGTAGTGATTCAAACATATTATAGCTCTCGTCTAACATCTTTGCAAATCAGTTGAAATTTCCATAAACACAAAAAACAAGAATTTCCTTACCTAGAATCTTACAAACACCTAACTTTACCGAGTCTTATTGTGGTACAAGATATGTGTACAACCTGCTGCAAAGGGTTTCATTTATCAAATAAACTACTTTTGGTGCGAAGAGATGTCTCTTTTTTATCGGTGATCAAGCCTGTTGAAGGAATATCAACCTCCGAAATTTTATATTTCGCTATCTACATATTAATGCAGTCTTACGCTCATTGACGATAGGAATATTCCAGCTTTAGCTGTTCTGATAGGGAAAATATACACAATAAGTACATACTACAACCCGAATGGTCATTAGTCTAACAATGTGTCTTACTTGGATCTCGACGTCTAAATCGTAGAATGCACAGAAATATTGTTTCATGATTGTTTTACCATATTCAATGGTATTCGATTAATAAAATTTAAGGCATGCTGTGTGCGACTGTTATGTGCACTCGGGCACTTTGGTTGACTTTCAGTGGTCAGCAACTTATTAGCGTTCTAGCGATAGGCCTCAGTTGTGTAAAAATGTATCCCTTTTTCATTTATCTTCAAAAAGCCATATTATCATTTGAAGATATGTATATGTTCAGAAAATACGGGAGGCCAAAGATGTTAACGAATTGGCATAATTTCATTTCACGGTCACCAAAAAAATGTCGAAAATTTCAAGATGTGACAGGAACTCAGTACTGAATCGTTGAATGGGCCAAATGACCCAAATTTACCTTAACTCTTGTCAAGCCATTGCTTTCATGAACTGTGTATTTTCTCATCCGGAAATAAGAATTTATCGAAACACGAAATTCCTCGTACAAGTTCCATTATACACAAAAAATCAAAAGTAAAGTCATTTGATGACCAATACCTATAACGATAAGTGAAAGACAAATATTTTTCCTCAACATTTGTTAATATAATGCATTAGAATATAACCTCTAATGTTTATAAAAGTTAGGAATTTTCTACACTAACGAGAGTCGCTCTAAAGTTTTTTGAAACATATTTACCTAAAAATCTTAAAACGCACGAATCGTACCAGCTCTAATTTACGAGAATTAATCAAACACATTGGAATGGAATATGTATGTATAAGTACATATAAATATAATATTTGAATGTATATGCACACAATATCTACACAAATTCTACAGAAAATGTGCTTTCCATCCGAAATCAATTTATATGAAATTAATTACATTTGCCTACCTGTTGATTGGAGGTGCGCACAAAACTGCGTTCTCTGAGTATGGTGCCAGGTGTGATATTGGGCATCGCTTGAAATTCCGGTGATTTGCGTATTTTACGCGCGTCATTTTGTTGATTGTTGAGGTGCTGTGTAGCTTGTTGTGATTGTTCCACTTGTTCAGCCATTTCAATATTTTATTTGTAATTGGCAACTTTGACCACGTGTCTAATAGGTTTTACTTTTCTAATTGTTTACAACTTACAACACTTTTTTTGTGAAATTATAAAAATCTTTGGTTTTTTTTTTGATTTCAACACAATTTTCAAAATATAACTTTTTAATGTTGAAACTTCAGTTCAATTAAAATGAGTGTTTTGTTTTTGTTTTTAAATATCACAAAGTAATTTGCATTACAAATCTAAATACAATTTGAATATATATATGCTCTTATATACATAGTATATTGCTGAATGCCTAATGGCTTTTATGCGGAGCAAGTATATGAAGAATTCTCCTTGGTCGTCTGCAAAAAAAAAGATAATAAAATCAGTAACCATTTGATTAAGTTTAAAAACGTTAAATTACAGGCTTTACTGTAAATAATAAAATAATTTTAAATAATAATCATAGATTTCAAACTTTTCGTCGCATTGCGTTATAAATGAAAACATCACATAATACAAAATGGTTTATTGTAAAACTTTCAAAAAATAGTAAACAAAAGTGCTATCTAAGCGTTTTTCTGTCAAACGCACTTCAAAAAGGAAACGAAATGAGACGAACGTTATATACAGTATACAGCTCCAGTCTCCCTCTTTCGTACGATATGAATGAAATCGTCGCTAAACAGTATAGAGCTTCGCTAGCAGCTTCGGACATTAGTACTGGGTAAAATCAGGTATAATTGTCCAATTTGGATGACATTTTGTATGAATTAATATTATTCGATTATTAATCTTCTAGGGACGAGCATTTCTTTTTAAAGCTTTCTCAGGACAGAACTATACGCTATATGCGTGGTTTTTCCAAAAACTGACGAAACGATTTTTGACGCTATACTTTTCTTGAGATTTTAAGGAAAGTTTTCTGGACTAGGAAGAATCATTTTTGTATTAATTAAAAAATGAGACGACAGTCATCATCATCGAAGAGGTTTGTTGAGATGTCATTATATGTGAAAGGTAAAGGTATTCTAATGATATGCTAATGGGAATGACATAGTTTTGTCCTGTTTTGCCTTTTTCAAAAAATATTTACCATAGGAGATATTAGGTTAAGAAAGTGTTGTGTGGCAGTACCAGCGACAATATCTTGCTAAGAAAAAGTTTTTTTAAGGTAATCTGATTTTAAATAAAAACGAAAATTAGGAAAGACTTTCATTGCGGTGGTACTTCCAACTAAGCCGCGTATATTCGATTATTCATTACACGGTACAACACTCGGCTGCGCAATGGACCAAACTAATTTTTTTCGGGACTACGAATTTTCGAAGCTAGCCTCAAAAATGGAAATATTGGCTTCGAAGGTCGAAAAAATTATTTATTAGAAAAATAATTTTAAATACAGGATATCTGTACTTACTAAGACAGCTGCTATAAAGGGTCCAGTATTTTTCGATATATAATTTTTTTATTTTTTTCGAAGATCTAACTCGGATCCTTCGAGCATTTTGCTTATACGTAAACATGACCATTAAAATAAGAGGACAATGCAGATTATTTGTATATTTTTGACTTTTTAGTAACAAAATCCGGAAATTAATAAGAATTAAATAAATATATTTTTTCGAACTTTGGAGTCAAATATTTCGATTTTGGAGGCTAACTTCGAAAATCGAAGAAAACACTTTTTTTGCTTATGACTCAATTACTTGGACAAACTTAGTTTGGTCCAATACCAAGAAAAAAATTATTTTGCAATATAGTGTTATTAGGTAGGAAACGTAGGAAGAAAGAATTTCAGTTTAATTGTATGTATGTCAAAATATAAAAAATCATATTTTGCGTAAAGAAATTTTGGAAATTCTTACATTTTTAAATGATAAGAAGAAGGGTGCCAGAAACTTTCTTTATAAGTTATATATTAAATACGAGTTGTTACAGGATCTGCGTAATTGTGTGTAACCTTTTAATAGTACATCTGTAGTATGCTATTCCGAATATACGATAAGTCCTAACCAAAGAAACCACTATTATAAACATAAATTAAATATGAATAAAAGAGTTTAGAGGTACTGTTACTTTTTGCTTTCAATCCCCGATTTCACCCTGAGAACCAAATAATCTACTAAATTCAGAATAATTTTCTTACTTGGCTTTCGAGCAAGCATATTTTTAATGCATAAGCCGTCAGCTAACGCTATGTATGTAATTCGTACAGTCTTCTAGCCGCAAAGTCATTAATTTCAATTGCATTTTGATTAATTTCCGGTTATTAATATTATTCGTAGAAAATCAACATTATTCTTTGATTATCTAAATTCAATTCTAAAATTAAAATTTAGTCACCATATTTTGAATATACGAGTAGTAGACACATGCATGCTGCATTTACACTTTTATGCGGATATACAAACATACATATTTTCCTATAAACGTACTTATAAATATTATAAATATGTCCAAATCCGTCTATGATCATTAATAAAATAACGAGTGTTGAAATTCGTGTAATACTTGGTAGCTACATGCAGTAGGTGATTCATAAGATAGAGATATATGTATTTATAATAGGCATCTGTTGATCTGTTGTTCTATGAGTGTATGAGTGTCGTACGAGTGTGAACAATACGCTTTTAATGTCTGGCCAAAGAACTCGTGAACATTTTACGTAGTTATATGTATATGAACACAGGTGCATTTTTAGATATTCTTTGTGACACCCATCGGACTGGTTATGAATAAATTTATTCATTTTGCAACCACGACTTGAAAATGTACGCACATACATATGTACACAAGATCACTGTATTAAACGAAAAGTCGAAGTGATGACAACTTCTCAAAATATTATTATAGAACAAAATAAACAATTACCTAATCATATTTATACATTTATATAACTATTCATGTGCATATGTATAGTAATTGAGTGAATACTTAAGCATACACTCGCTCCAAATGGGTAAAAACGTAGTTTATTCTTGGGCTTAACTTGATCAAGTTTGAAATCATAGTATACTCTTAATGGCCAAGATTAACCAACTTTTTGCAAGGTAGAGACTAATCGATTAAATAGAGGGTTTGCTTGGTGTAAAACCTTTGGGAAACAAAGAAACTAAAGAAGAGAAGAAAGCCTCATTATTACGAGATTTAAGAATGCATAAGATTATCTCTAGCACACAATGTAATGCTTGGGCCACGAAGGTCGTACGAATATTATGACTCCATGTTAGTGACCAAAATTGTATTCAGGATCCAACGGCAAAGTTATTGACAAATAGACTACACAAATTCGAAGACTTCTAGGAACATAGCATTTAAAATATTTAATATTGAATTGACAGTGTTACATATAAAGGTCTTATAAATAAAAAAAAATTTCCTCATTTTATTCAGTTCCAAAATACTGCGGTGTTTATCGATAAATATTTATTATTTTAAATTTTATTTTACGATTTGATTGCTCTTGAAAAATCACTCTTTCAATGCATATGAATACTTAAGCATCCACACTACTCATGTATATAATCGTACATATGTTAGTACTTATCAATTTGAATGACATGTGGGCGTGCAAGTTTCTCTTGTGTTGCTTTATATTTCATTCGTATTGAACGTGAGATCAGCAAAATCTAATAAATTACTTTTACCTACCTACGATGCTTAAAAACTTAAACCTACTAGTTTTTTTTTTCACTTTTGTGCAAATTTTGCGGTCAAGAGAATATATGTGGGTTAGAAACCGGCATTAGCTGACAGCTCGAGCTGGTTTTACAAAAGTTGCTAATAATAACTTTCTTCGTTGGATATTCTTAATTGTAAGATAAATGTGATTATGCTATTAATAGTTCAATGCATTGGGTTAATAATTAGCTGCAGTAACTCAATAAAATCGCTTAAAGCGGTTCCTTCTCCAAATATATATATATATATAACTCAATAATTGTATATGAAAAGAAATCGGAAAAGAGCAAAGCACCAAAATGTAAATGATTTGATATAATAAAGATCTCGATCTAAGTAACAAAAATGTTTCTTAAAATTTTTTTTTTTTTTGATATTTTGTTAGATTGCGACATCTCAAATCGTGTATGAAATCAAAATTGCTAATGAAATTGTGATAAATTTTTTTTAATGTCTGTTAAGAACTTAGGTTTTTACACCGAAAACTTTTTGTTTGACTTGAAAAAAATATTTAATAATTTGTCTAAAAATATATCGGTATCTATCTATGGTATAGAGGGAAGTAGAGGCCAGTAGAAAGAAATATATGTATATCTAAACTCCGAGATCACCTAAACCCATTGGCTAATGCCTTAGTACCTTCCTGCAATCAATCACACCTAAAAAGAAGAGATATGCCAGCCTACTAAAGAGAAACGTTGCACCAAAAAATCACTTGCATGAACTAATCTAGTTTTAAATAGATTTAAGATGTCTAACTTATTGTTAGGCTTGGAAGAGCAGATTCAAAAATAAAAAATTTGTAATTTTGTCGCCTTCAAAGTAGTCCCCACCCGATATTATGAACTACTCTTCTCAAACATGATTCTTCTCTTCTCTGGTGAATATGGAGGCTGGGACATTGTTACAGTATTGTTTTTGGCCAATAATTCACGAACAAGCAACGAAGTATGAGCTTTTAACAAACAAAATCGCCAAGCTCATAAAAACATGTATAATCTTAGCGGCTGCTATAGACAAAGTACCTATGAATACAGTTGATCGTCCTTCAGGGGCATGTATATAAATATAAAACATTGTTTGAAAAACTCTCCAAACTCGTAAAATTTTAAATTTTACAATTCCCGTTATTTTCTGGTCGAAAAGTTTGATTTAGGGAAGGAAAATTTTATGAAATTTTATTTCTATTGCCAATTCAAAAGTCCGAGTTATGGAGAACTTCCAGTTATGGATCAATCGGTTAACGATCAGCTGTTATACATTTTTAATTCGCTATTCATAAGATGTTGGTAAGTTTCATCAGCTGATTGCAATTTTATCAATAAACACAACCAAATTTTCAGCGTTACAACAACCCGAAGAGTTATACTCGACTCGTATTCGATTAAAAATTAATGTAGTAAAATTACACTTTTCTTTTGTGTGGTAAATCGATCTAAATCAGCGCTTTAATCGAGCAAAGGCCGGAACAATTTACTACTGTGCGAAAGGATTCAACAGATTCAGCTAATATAATTTTTTGAAATAACAAATTGTAAAAAGTATTCACTTTTGAATTTTACTTATTTTTAAATTAAAAATTTAAATTAATTAATTAAATTAAATTAGAAAAATGTGATATTTAAATACTTTATCTATTAAAAGTTGTAGTCTGCAAGCACTTTCAATGATGGGATTTTGAACCGTGTTTGCAAACTAAGAACTCTTTGATCATAAAATGAAATCACAGACATGGCAGCACTATTTATAACTCATACGCCGCGTTGAACCATATTTGTCGCGCCACGCGGTTTATTTGAAATGTGCAAACTAAACATGGTACACATACATCCGCTTGAAAAATGCTTAGTATGCATTAATTTTGAAAAAAAGGGCGGGTGGAATTTAATAGAATGAAGAAATTTGTATTTACAATGAAGAATTTAATTAACATTTAATTATGAACGCGCATGAAAGGAAATGTGCGTATATAGTCACATAACTACACAATAATAATATACTGTACTGTATATCGTACTTATATATACTTATATACACATTTACATATCTAATTATATACAACTTTAACTGTCATTTATAGCGAGACATGTTGTTGTTGGTACTCACTTTTATTTGAAATTGACGGTCGTTTCAAATTCTTCCTTACTCCGATTTGGTCGATCGTTGGCGTATATGTTCAGAATTTTTGCTGCTTTTTATTATTTGATTAATTAATAATTCGCAGATCGTTTTAGCTAAAGAAAAACGTAGTTTTGCATATTAATATATAATTAGACGAAAATTATAAGAAATGTGCACATAATTTTTAATATTTTATACTGACGTATTTTTATTATATTTATTTATTTATTTTCGTTTTCGATTATTTTAATAAATTTATTAAAAATATAAAATTTAATATTAACACCACACAAACACAATAATTATGGTAATAATTTTTTTTTTTCAATTTTTTTGTCGTTGTATGTTATTATATTTTTTTTCAATTATTTTTACTCACTTCATTAAAAGCAAGTGTTCTAATTCGCTTTAAAATCACACAACAACAATAATAACGATAAAAAACGAACAGTTTTATCATTAACGTTCCACAACTTTCTCAGTTATTAATTTGCCACGTGTTTATTTGTAACGTAAAACCTTTCAAATACTTCAACTGTTGTTTACGACATAATTACTATTTATACATATGTACATATTTTAACATAATCACTTACGCCTAGTACGTAATAATAAATGTAGCATTTGTTACACTAACTACTCGTAGACAGCTGGACTAATGAGTCAGCGAGTGGGGAATGTCAAGTAGGCGGCTCTGTATTATCGCTTTCCTGCGGTTATTATTAATAATTGAAAGAATATGTTATGCGCATTTGCTCTTACAAAAATTAACACTGGTTATATACAAATTATGTGCTGCCGTTCCAAGAAATTTGCGAAATATTTTATGTTATAACCGACAAGTTGTAGAACATTAACTGACAATTGACTTGACAGCTAACTAGTGTAAATAATATATAAACAAAGAATAGCATGAAAAACAATTCGATAAAATTTGGTTTGGATCAGCTATTGTATAGTGACGTGAATTGACTGAATCTTCAATGTCAATGCGTTTAAAACATAAATACTGCAAAAATTGCAAGCAGTTGCTGTTTTAAGTGCTTGAAATTCAAATGTCACCTCTGCATAATCCTAATCCTTTAAACATTATGGTTTTTTGTTGAAATATTTTAAAATTAAAAAACTGCGAAGAAAGAGTGTGAAATTGTCGTCGTTTGGACACACAAGCTATACATATATTATATAGTCATCATTATCACTTTGACTCACGCCGGCAGTCTGTTTACACCTTATATCACATCGCATACTCACTCAATTCATCAATTATCATAAGCAGGTAGCGCTTTATTTTGTGGTCAACTTTTTTTCTGTAATTGTTTATTTTTTGCCTTATCTATACCAATATATTTATAATTCAAACTAAGTTAAACACATTTTGTTATGCTCTTCAACCGCTTTCTTATTAAATGTTAATAGCTTTTTATTTACTCACATTTATTTATAGTTTATTTGCAATTTTATTCTTGCTAATCTTTCACTTTCTTTTATTTCGGTGTTAATAAATATTTTTTTTACTCTTTTTTAGTTTACTTCATTTTTATACTGTGCTATGAAGTGTTTTGCATAATTGTAGTGCCACTTATGATTATTAATTTTCATATTTTTGATTAAATGCTAAAGTTACAAAAAAAATGCAAAAACCGCAAATGTGTAGGAAAAGAAAACAACAATTAAATACATATTTACATACATACATATTTTCTATATAAATGTCGTACCATTTGTTATGAAATAATGTATTTCATTTCTTTTTTTATTGCAACCGTTGACGTTATGTGGCGAAGAAATCGAAATTTCATAATTAAATGCATTGTTTAGATTAAATATTATATCACTCATATTTCTCTATAAAAGGTAATCTTTTCAATTAATTCTTGATGTGATTTCGAATTGTTTGCTTTAGAACAAATGACACTCAAACATTTTTATGCCGTTTTTGAAAGTCTAATGGTTCTTTTGGGAGGCATCTTGAGCCCAAAAGTATATAAATAATACAATCAAAGATTATATAAAAATATAAAATGTCCAGTATTTATCGATATATAACAGTTTTTTTCGGAGATTTAACTTTGACTTTTTCAATCACCTGTTATATGAGCTTGGTTCAAAAATTGTACACACCATTAACCCTTTCATGTCAGAATTAAAATGGGTGGAGCTAACATTTTTTTTAGGACAGATATATATTAGTCTTAACTCAAATATGAAGTGATAAAAATTTCAAAGTCCTATGTATCCTGGTTCATTAGTTACAGGATGTTGCTTATAGGCACAAATTAGATTATTATAAAAAAACTAAACACTTTTCTCGTGAATTTTTTTTTTTAAATAACTCTCTTATCTTTACTTATTTATATAGTTCATTTTGTTTTAAAATAAAACAATTTTTTTATGTTTTTGAGCACTTTTTGTATAAACACTTCAGTATAACTTTATCGCGAAACCGATTTTGACAATTCCACTCTGCGGAGAAGGCCAACAGAATGAATACGTGCACAGCTCATTACAAGAAATGTAACTGTAAGCTTGCACAACACATAAGTCTACATAATTGAAAAAACCGCTGGTCAAAAATATTTAAATAACGAGAGTTAGAAGCCGGCAACATTTGGCATGAAAGGGTTAAATTAAGAGGAAAATGTAGATTATATCCATATTATGGTTTTTTAGTAAATATATCCTCAAATTCCTAATAATTTTTTTTAAGTCTTTTTTCGAACTTCGAAATCAAATATCTAGATTTTGAAGGATAACTTCGAAATCGGAGAATGCACTTTTTACTCACGAAAAAATTAGTTTGGTCTAAGAATGATAGAAGACAAGATTACGACAGACTGAAGCGTTCACGACCCACGAATGGGAATAGGTAACAGAAGAATTGTCAAATGGAAAACGGAAATAGTGAACCAAATTGAATAATGTGCAGATAAAATATCACAATGAACGTAATTCTTAAAATCTTCATTTATGCATATTTATAATTAAAATTATATGTTTTGTTACAAAAAGTTCGCAATTTTGCCAACTTTTTTGTTGGTTGGAAAAGTGAAAAAAAAATTCTTTATAGACGACTTTTTTGTACTATTGTTGTTTAATTCCGCCATTGCGGACTTCTTTTTCAAGTTAATACATTTTTCACTTAGAATTTTAAATAATAATTAAGCACTAGCCTTGACTTCAGCTCTTTCTTTTGGTTTTATTGTTTTGTACCACCGTACAATTTTGTTTTCGGTCGTGAAAGTTGTCGTTTGTTTGGGGTCGTGAAAGTTGTCACTCAACAGGAACTCAAAACCCAAAAAAGCTAACTGTAAACGCCTGTCGTAATCTTGTCTTCTATCATTCTTGAGTTTGGTCCCATACCCAGGAGAGTGTTTTACAGTGTAATATATGTATGTATAGCGAAGGCTCGTTACAATGTTGGGAAATAAATAAAAAAATCAGGTTCGCCGAACTAGTACCATAAAATGAAACAAAAAAGTACATTTTACTTTCTCAAATATGATGTTACCTCGCTCTTATATCCGACGAACCGTTTGTTTGACAACCGTTTGTTTGACAACCAACCGTAGTTTATACACGTGTCTTTTGAAGGTTGGGTCTAAATACGGAATTTTCGAATTTTATTTCAGTAGTCTCTCTAATAGAAACTATGCGAATTCCACTATAGATATCTGACAGCTGTAAATTCATATTTGTTTAGTGCCTACTCGCGTTGATTCTTATAATTTAGAAAAATATTCGAAATATGCTTCGAAAACATAAAAACTGAATCTATACTTTAATCACATATAAACCCTGCTATAAATTATGACAGATTTAATCTTGAAAAACAGAGAATTCGACACATATGAATACTCTTATATATACAAGACTAAAACGTTGCTGGCGTATGAGTTTCTCATATTGTACATGTGCTTCCTACATGATCACCAGTGAATTTTTAAATATTACTGACATACTTTAAATCGTTTCTTTTCAAATACAATTCAATATATTTTTTTTTTTGATATTCGAATTTTCGAAGTTAACGCCTTTAAAGCCAAACTTTTGAAAAAAAAGTGGTTTAAACTACAAATATGCAATGTACTTAATTATTTTATTTTATTTTTATTATTTTATTTATTACTTTTACTTTTTATTTTTTATTTTTTTGCTATTATGACGACTTTTTACTTACTTTCGTTCGTTATGATCGTAATCGCACCGGAAGAAATACGAATAATCAGTAGCTAACGCAATAGTTCTGAAAGTGTATTTTTAAACTTTATATTTGAGCTGTTTTGAATTATTATTATTTAGACTTTTTGTAGTGACCACACGCGTGAGAATTGTGCGCTATTACGTATTTTTATTTTTATTTATATTTTTACTCTGTTTTGCAATTCAGCTTCAAGTTTTTTAGGATGTTGCTAATGTAGGCACATGCGTCGTTTATATGTGTATTCTTTTTTCGATAATTTTTCTTAAACTTTTTCTTAAATACTTTCAAGCACGCTTTTTCGCTTTTATTAATTTATTTCTGCACTTAATTTGTTTTTGCATTTAATTATCGTTGGTGTTTAGAAATTTTTGTGCGCCCAACTTCGGGTATTACGGAAAAATAAAAATAGATTTTTGCCTCGTTCCGTTCGCAGTGCTCGGTTCTCGATTTTTTGACACACAGGCATATATGTAGTTGAATTGATATAAGTATATAAATGTATGTTTGGACTTGGTCGGCGGTCGTCGTTTGTATCTATGTATCTATTGGTAGTTGTAGTTGTAGTGTCGCCTTCTTCCTGCGCTGCACCGTTCTATTTGTATGCTTCGTTAGTCGTTGTTTTTGTTTTTATCTGTAACCCATCAGATCGTTTTCGTATACTCTGCGGATATCTTTTCCGTTCGTTGTTTGTTGGGTTGTGTGAGTTCTATGTCGATTATCCGTTTAGTTGATTTGTTTGGCTGTTAAGAATGCTTATTTTCAGTTTACTTTTCAACTTTTTTTTTGCTTTTCTTTGCGTGCGCTAAACACAATTGGTAACGATTTTCACACTTTTCAACTAATAAGTATAGAGCTGTATGTTTGTATGTAAATGCGAATAAGATTTGTTATTTGTCGGTCGGCGGTATATAAAGCATACATATATCTATGTATGTATGTATGTAGGTAAGTAATAAATAAGTTGCTGTTAGACCATGCCACACGATTATTCATATGCATATATGTATGTATGTATTTACGTACTACATACATACATACACACATATATTGATTAAGGCGTACTCAACGTCGTTGAAAGCTTCATGCGAGTGCGCTCTTGTCTATGCATACATATGTACGTAAATATGTATACATATGTATGTATATAGAGAATAGCCAACTTTTATTTATTTATTTGTTTTATTTTTTAATATTTTCTTTTGTATTTCTTTGGCGTATCTTCTTTTTCCTCCTAATCGGCTATTTCGAGCACAGGCATGAATCACTGCTGTGTTGCTTACGAAAAAAAAAATTAATTTTAAACTACATACATACGTACATACATATATGTATGTATGCGCAGATTTATAATTTTTTGGCATTTAAACAGATTTTCTGTTAAATTTTGAGTATTTTTTTAACCTTAAATTTTCGTACGTTTCTATTTATTCGTCACTGCCGTTATATTTTTCTTTCCTTTCTATACTTATTATTATTGCTTCGTATTGGTTATTTAGTATATTTTTGCAGTAATTAATTTATTTTTCGTTAACTCGTTGCTGGCGTTACTCTATGTTGACTTCAAACTCGTTTGTAATATTTCTATTTTCTATAATAAATATATATAATTAGCACTGCACTAGAATTGAAAATTCACTTCGCGTGGGAATTACAGAACAAACAGTGCGTTAAGTTGTAGCTTAAATTAAATCATCGGGGCGATCAGAGAAAGACTGACGGTAGAATTTTCGCTCAGCACCGCAGTGACTGCCAATTGAGAGTTTCCGTTTTCAAAGCGCAATCTCTTTCCATATCCCTTTGCGCTTTTCATTGCTGCGGCTGGCGGTGCACGAATACATACACCGCTATTCGTGGTTTCTCACGAGAGTTGATATGAAGATCGCGCTAACGCATGCGATCGCGCACTGTTCGCCGCTAACAATGACATAAGCGCTACACTGCCGTCACCGCCTTGGTGAGCCATGAATGGCAGGCAGCAATTATTCCATATGTACATATGTACTAATAAGTGATTTGCCATAGCCAAATGAGTCAAGAAACCACAATTGCACACACATGCGTACATATGTATTTATATGCTTTGATAGAGTCATATATATGTATTCGTATATGTAGATGCATGTATGTTCAAGAGCATGTGTATGAGCGTAAGATATTGACGCGCCCAAGCTTTGTTTTAACCAAAGCACTTTACGTTCTTAGCGCGCGCCAGCTGATTATTTAAACAATGCGTTTACACACACATACTTACTCATAGCACACTCATAATTAAATACCAAATTTTTATTATAAATTCTCCTTCACAACAGGCTACATTTGTGTTCATAATAATAGCAGTGCTCACTGACGATTAAAAAAAAACTATATATTGTTTTTGTGAACCTGTTCTGATCGGAATAGTTAGTATATTTCTGTTTTGAATTCGGGAACAAAATTTAGCGGTTTTTAATCCTAAAGGACGAAAGGATCCTAAGAACGATTTTTAGAGGATGCCTAAGGTTCGGTTATGTGCCGCACTCGTGGAGAGAGGCTAGGGTAGTGTTCATTCCAAAGGCAGGTAAGAACAACCCAACCTACTCAAAGGAGTTTAGGCCCATAAGCTTAACCTCTTTCCTTCTAAAAACATTAGAGAAAATCATAGATGTGCATATTAGGGACACGGCGCCTCCTGGCAGCCTGTCCAAAGCACAACATGCGTATACTAAAGGCAGATCTGTAGAAACTGCACTCCATTCACTAGTTTTTAACATCGAAAAAGCCCTGGAATATAAGGAATATGCTCTCGGAGCTTTTCTGGATATTTCCGGTGCATTCAATAACGTTTCAACGGAATCCATTTTGAATGGTATCGAGTCTATAGGGGTTGAACCTGTCATACGACGGTGGGTAAAAAGCCTCCTGACTTCTAGAAGGATAACAGCGGAATGGAACGATGCCAGAACGACCAAGGAAGTTGGTAGGGGCACTCCGCAGGGCGGGGTACTCTCTCCGCTCCTTTGGACACTGGTCGTGAATAATCTATTGAAGAACTTGGAAGGTAAAGCCCCCAAGATAGTAGCATATGCAGACGACATAGCCATAGTAATAACAGGAAAGTGTCTGCATACTATTAGCAGCATTATGACCAACACACTCAATACTGTCCAAACTTGGGCAACACAAGCAGGCCTAGGGTTAAATGCGGAAAAAACCGATCTGCTTGTTTTTACAAGGAAATACAAAATCCCTCAATGGAGGTTCCTCTCGCTAAACGGAACAGAAATATCACCGAAGGACCGCACTAAGTACCTAGGAGTCGTCTTGGACTGTAAGTTGCTGTGGAAGCACAATGTGGAAGAAAGGGTAAGAAAGGCCAGTAATGCTCTTTATGCATGCAGGCAGCTGCTCGGCGCTACCTGGGGGCTTTCTCCCTCTCTCATACACTGGTGCTACACAGCAATAGTGAGACCAATACTGCTCTATGGTGCTATTGTGTGGTGGACAGGCATAAAGAAATCGACCTACCGGAAGCCAATGGAAAGGGTTCAGCGACTCGCAGCGCTCTGCATAACGGGAGCTCTAAGAACCACCCCTACGGCAGCTCTTGAATGGATACTTAACATGCCATGAACATGAACAACCTCGGTTTGCATTTCGGCCAAAAGTGTTTTGGATACCAGGGTGGCAGTGGAGAGGGCTGCTAGGAACACGTGTCTTCACTTTTACTGGGTGCCAGGGCATAAAGGCATTGAAGGCAACGAGATTGTAGACGAAATTGCCAAGAGTGGCGTAAAACTGTCTTCCGGAAACGCGACCGACATTGGCAAACCCATGCACTGTCTGTATGATGATCTGGACAGGGGCATGAAAAGGAGAATCCTAACACGGTGGACAAATATACCGGGGTGTAAAACCGCTAAAGCCATGTGTAAAGCCGTAGACCAGAAATACACCAAACTCATTCTGTCACTCGATAGAAGGGACTGCAGGAGTTTGGTGGGAATACTCACAGGTCACTGTCTGGTGGCGGCACATGCCTACAAAATGGGACTTACGGATCGGGAAGACTGCAGGAAATGTCAAGAGCAAGGTGCAATAGAAACAATGAAGCATCTTCTGTGCTCCTGCCCTGCATTGTCAAGACAACGACTTCGCTACTTGGGGGCCTCACAATATGAGAGTCTGGAAGAGGTATCAAAAGTGAAGCCACAAAAACTTTTAAAATTCGCCTCAAGCGCAGGCATCCTAAAGGATGACTACTCCTCGTGGACAACGTGACGGCACTCCATCTGGTATCGCAAAGGACCTAAATAGGTCTATGTGAGGCGTATTGGCCTACCAGTATAACCTAACCTAACCTAACCTAATCCTAAAGGTGGGCTTTACACCGTATATTTATATCGTTTAATATATAAGATATATTAAGTGAACATAGTTATAAGCCTGGATGTAGTGTAGCTTGGTAGCAATAATGAGTGAAATCGGTCCAGGACTTACTCCAGCCCTCATATACTTTATATAGTAATTTTCTTTATTCTCGTAGGCCTATATATTATGCCTGCTCGTATATGAGTCAAATTCTGTGTTATATACATACATACATATATACTATATTATAAAACTAAATAAATAAATTGCGAGAGTATAAAATGTTCGATTTCAACCGAACTTAGCCCTTCTCTACTTGTTATTATTTCATAATATTTTGTAAAAGAATTAAATTATTAATTAAGTTATCTAGTCAATTAATAAGGCTACCAGCTTTAGAACTTCAATGTGGTTTACAAGCCAGGTCGGCTTGTATCTATTGCAAAAAAAAAATATATTCACAGACATATACAGTATAAAGTCCACCTGAGGTTCGAAGGAACACATGAATCGAGTTTGCCCATTTTACATCGGAAACTTCTGGCTATCAAATAATAATATGTACCCAATTTTATTGCAATCGGTCGAGTAGTTTCAGAGATATAGTTTTTGACCCATAAGTGGGCGGAGCCGCCCCCATTAATAATTTTGTATACAAATTCGAGTGGTACCCTTCAATTAAGGTTTCTGGTGTTTTTCCTTAAGCATTTTTAATAGTTTTCAACTTAACCTTAGTATTGGAGGTAGGCGTAGTTACAATTCGATTTCCTAAATTCCGAATTGTGAGGCAATATACTTATTTTTTTGATTATAAAACGTTGAGCATTGATGTCTTTAAAATTGGTCTGAATTTTTCCCAAAAATAATTTATAGTTTTTTAATTAAGTATTTTCCACATTCGCACAGGTAATTTTTTTCCATCATAATATTTGGGTTGCTTATGTTGTTATATTGCGAAATTATTTAACAACGACTCCAGTAAAATTTTCTATAGTATGAAATAATAATAGTATCATGAATATGAAGCAGCTTTTACTTCTTGACCATCACAACAAAAGAAATGCAACTGGGATATACCTGGAATGAATTTAACTATTTTCCAATTTTATTTTAAGTATATAAGAAGAAATGATTTTTAATCTGATCAGTTGACATAAAATTAATTTTAAACCCAATTATACTATTTTGTGCACATTGATAAAATAAAATTGTATCGGGTATAAAACATTTTTCTTTTATTTCGTTATCTAATGAATACCATTTTAATTACTTTATACAATCAACCAGGCTTGATAATATAAATTTGCTTTTAAACTGAGAGCAGTTACCATAAGACAAAAAAACAACTAAAGGATTTCTTAATTTTTGTAAAGAGACTTATCAAGAAAATAAAATGTTACGCGTTAGCTTATCACTTATAATGGCAAACGTTTTTCTCCTGACAACCTTGCTAAAATGAGCACTCTTATTTTGATTTGTAAGCTAATATTTTTCGGCCAAATCTATTTGAATAGCTAGTTCAGTGGAATTTAAGTTGCGGTTTTTGCTTATATATAAATAAATAATGTAAAATTATCTATTTACGTACCTAAATCAATTTTATAAGACAAAAAATAATTTTCAATTTTTAAATTCCACACCTACGATGTCATACGTGACCAATTTCAAGTAGTTAACAAAATTTAAATCTTCCGATTTATGAAAATGGCTTTTTTATTTTAATTGAAAAAAAAATTAACAAACAGTGCACAGTGGTTCGGCTTGTATGAAGGCTAGAAGGAAGAATCTAGAAAAATATTTGAAATATATAGTTAAAAAATTGGCCCCATCGGACTACTAGGTCTTATAGCTCACATAGAACAGTAATTGCCATTATATAGTTGGAGCGCCACAACTTTCAATAAGGCGTTGCAAAACAAGTAAGGAAAGGCTAAGTTCGGGTGCAATCGAACATTTTATACTCTCGCAATTTATTGAAGAAATTTATAAAGATAACACAATTCGACACATATATTCTGCATCAAGTTCAATAGAATAACGAAAATCATCATAAATAGTATATGAGGACTGAGGTAATTACTAAACCGATTTCACTCGTTTTCACCACCAAGATACAATATATCGAAGACTATACGGTCACTTAATTTTATATTACTTATAATTAGGTATATGGGATCTGGGGAAATTTAAGACCCGATTTTAACCATTTTTGGTACAGAGAGAAACTGTTATAAGAAAAAAATTCAGAGGGAATGAACTACATAAAAATATCTGAGAGATTTGCCTATATTTTCGGTGAAAAATTACCCTTAGACACTGAGCTCTTCATGTTCTATATCAGGGGCCTTGAAAAGTCATGGTCCGATTTTGACAATTTTTCCACAACGGATGTCACAGCTCAAATACAGTATTTGTGTAATGTTTTATTCCGCTATCTTAATTTGTTCCTAATGTATATATGTATTATAAAGTGAACGAATCAAAAGAATTCAAAATTGAGTTATATAGGAAGTAGACGTAGTTGTGAACCGATTTCGCCCATATTCCCCATTGACCCGTGTCATCAGGGTGTCAAGAAAGTGTTATATACCGAATTTCATTGACATCGGTCGAATAGTTCTTGAGATATGGTTTTTGACCCATAAGTGGGCGACGCCACGCCCATTTACCATTTTGTAAAAAAAAACGTGAGTGCATTTAGTGCTTCTGACGTTTTTCGTTAGTGAGTTAACCCACTTTTAGTAATTTTCAACCTAACCTTTGTATGGGTGGGCGTGGTTATTATCCGATTTCAACTATTTTCATGGTGTGTGGTGGGGTACGTAGGAGAACCGACTACAGAAAGTTTGGTTTATATTGCTTTATTGGTTTGCGAGTTATATACAAAAAACCTATTTGAGGGCGCGGTCACGCCCACTTTTCCAAAAAAGTTACATCCAAATGTGCTCCTTCCTAATACGATCCTATGTTCCAAATTTTCATAACTTTATTTATGGCTTAGTTATGACACTGCATATGTTTTCGGTTTTCGCCATTTTGTGGGCGTGGCAGTAGACCGATTTTGCCAATCTTCAAAAGCAACTTCCTCAGGGTGCTAAGTGTTCCAAGTTTCGTTAAGATATCTCAATTTTTACTCAAGTTATCCGTTGCACGGACAGACGGACAGACAGACATCCGGATTTCAACTCTTCTCGTCATCCTGATCATTTTGATATATATAAACCTATATCTAACTCGTTTAGTTTAAGGTGTTACAAACAACCGTTATGTGAACAAAACTATAATACTCTCTTAGCAACTTTTGTTGCGAGAGTATAAAAATCTTGTAGGAAAAAAGCAAATTATCAACCAATTTAATACAGTTAATTTGCTCACTGCCATTCAACAGCCATTATAATTAGAACAAAAACTTATAATGTCTCCTCTAGTAAACCGTACACAGATTGAAATAACGACGATTTATCCTTCTTTCCAAACTTTCTTAGCCCAATTATGATGAGTTTGAACTTAAAAATAGTTAATTTAAAGGCCTTATTACCTTAAGACACTGCTAAATACTATATAAAATATAATTGAAGGGGGATCGAGGGGGAACACAATTAAAACTTTATGTAAACAAATTGAAGACGCACAAAAAATGTACAAAAAATAGGTGATATAAAACACTTATTTCATTAAAAACACAAATCACGTTAGTCTTAATTAATTTCACAGGTTAAAATAAATACCTCTAACTTCAAAATCCATTAAAAATAATCTTGATTCTTTAACCTGAACAATTACCAGAACACATTGAAGTTGCTGCGAAAATTTTCAAAAATTTTCTGATGTGCTTTAAAAAGTATAGGTGTTAATGCATTTAACTCTATTTTTAGAAAGTACCGTTAGATTTTTAGGAAAACCCGGTTTGCAAATAGGAAGTTTGGACAATTTAGAGGACATCTGTATACATTTTGACAAAAAATCGTGAGATGTATTTTTTGATTTTTGGCCTCTTGGCGGAACCACTGTGCAGTGGTAACAAGTATTACTTTTTGATGTCGCATGGGACATTGAAATATATGACAATAAGAGAGCAAACACTTACAGCATGATGATTTTGCCCTTTATACCCTTATAAAGGTTTTACACAGAACAAAAGTTAATGCAGTAGAAATATCGAAATGAGAAAAGTAGTTCCTGCTTGACTGGGCCTCTCTTATATCTAGAAATGGATAATGAAGAAATTTAAAATTTATTTAATTTAGATAAATTTAAATATGTTCCTATAAAATTATGCAAAAGCTTTGCAATTCTAATAATTTCTAATATTTTGTCTGTGGTGGACCTTCTGGCGGAAATGCCCATATATAACTCCATATCTAACACATTTAGGTGTAGATGATAAAAAAAAACCTCTCTCTCTTTGCGAGAGTATAAAAACAAGAAACAAAATAATAAATTCCAAGAGTATTAAAAACACATTTTTAACAAATTCAAATTCTAAGGAAAAATATAAATATCGTCCATTATAGCACTGTACAGGTTGATTATTGAACTAAACTAACATTTTCCGGCAGATTGAGTCATAAGTAATAAAAGTGTATTCAAAGTAAGCCTCCAAAATCGTAAAATTTGGTTTCGAAGTTCGAAGAGAGGCTTCTTTAAAATAATTATTATTAATTACTCATTCTACCTTTATATTTCTTTATTATTTAACAGTATAAATTAAATTTCTGCAGATTTTAGTTAGTTTTATTTCTAAATGATTTTTCCTCTTTAATGTAGACTATGCGAGTTTAAGGAAATAATAAAACAATATGTGGAGTCGACTATTTGTGTTCAACTTTTATTTCTTTTTTAAAAAATTACTTTTTTAATATATATAATAATTTAAGCCTTTATGTTTAGATGTCATACTTTCCTTTTATTACTTTTCTTTTATCTTAGCACAAATTGCTCGACAAATGCTGTTGCAACGAACATATGAAATTCCGTATTAATATGTATTATTATGAATTTTACATTCCACCCATAACTAAACAATGTAAATAAATATCTGAAAGTTTTAATGCTGAAATCATATGAGTGCAAATTTAGTTGCAATAAGCGATTTAAAATACATATTGATTGAACATGTCCATAACAATAATTATTATTTCTTACATCCCCCCCAGCCATAACGCTGATAAGACGACTAAAAGAAACATAATTCTTGCATGTGAAATGTGGAACTTTACGCTTTAACATCGCATTTAAATGCATTACACAAATTTAGATTAAAATGTTACAACTCGTTGCAAATGTGTGTATTCGGTATTTTTTTAGGAATGTGATTCATTGTTGCGCGCAACATATACAAATACAATTCGAACAATTAAACTTTAAAAAATTACAATAAATGACCACCAAACTTTACATACTCTTATGCTTCTTTACTGCTTACATCCTTTATATGGAATTAAATTGCTCACCACTCTACTGTGAGGTCAATGAGCTATTCATTGAGTTATTTAAACGTTCTTCCTCGTCTTTATCCAGACCCAGCGCCATGGTGAGTAGCCTTACAACGCATTTTTGTTCCTGCACTTCACCCTTTTCGTTTGCGGTGATCTCCTTTTCCAATTTCAGTTTCTCTTCTGCTACCATTTGCATACCCTCTTCAATTGTGCTCTCAGCGATCAGTCGATATATGGTGACCGGACGTGTCTGTCCCATGCGATGACAACGATCCTCAGCTTGTTTGTCGTTGTACGGATTGAAATCGATGTCATGTATGATGCATGTGTCAGCTGCCGTCAGATTAATGCCTACGCCACCAGCTTTAGTGGAAAGTAAGAAAATAAATATATCTGAGTCGGCATTGAAGTCGTTGATCATGTCTTGACGTTCGTCGACAGCAGTGGAACCATCAAGACGGAAGAAGCCATGCTTCCGTATCTTCAAGTAACGTTCCATAATATCCAATATCATTGTGAACTGACTGAAAATTAGGACGCGATGACCCTCCTTCTTCAATTTTGGCAACAATGTGTCAAGATGTTGAAATTTGCCAGAATTACAAATTAAACTTGGCGGTATGGTAACATCATAGAGGTCCTAAAGGTAAATGGAACATAATTAATTTATTGCAATAAGCGTATTTGTAGATAAACTCGCGCCATACATGCTTATTACAAAGTTGCATCACTTGGAAATCTGACATTACAGCTAACTCCTCGAATATATATTGTGGATTGGTTTTCTTTAGAGACGGTGCGCAGGCTAAACGTTCGGACAGATCATGCAGGGTTTCGTCACTAAAATAGTAACGCATTAAAAGCGGGTGATTAGCAGCTTTACGCATTTCCATCATTATTGTAGAACCTGCGCGATCGCCACTACAAATTTCACCTTTCCTGTCTGAATAATAGTCAACCAATTCGTGGTAGTGCTGTTTTTGTGTTTCAGTCAATGGGACTTTAACCTATAATATTAAAAGGTTATGACTATTTGGTTAAATAAGCTAATTTTGTAAGTACTCACAATGAAAGACTCTTTTTTAGGCAAATTATTAAGCACGTCCTTTTTAAGACGCCGCAAGACAAAAGGCTTCATAATACGTTTAGCGCGCTCCACCTGCGTTTCCTGGAACTGTGAGGCATCTTTATTCGCGTTCTCCGCTTTGCCTTTCTGTAATTAGGAAAAATATTTATGAGATAGTGTCAATAGAAAAAACAACTATATATAAGGCTGAGTCGTGTGTATTTATAATTAAAAATGTTTTAAAACCCGTAAATCAAGGCAGACTTAATAAATAGCTGAAACAAATTTCGTATTTTTTTGTTTATTTCCAGAGTGTCAACGGTACAACAACACTATATTTCCATATATTGGAAACAAAATAAAACAAGAAAAATGCAACTCTACTTTTTCAATGTGCATTCCTCTTTCTAATGAAACTCTTCTGTAACTACAGAAATATGATTTATTGAATTACATACCTTGGCGAAAAGACTCTTTATATCCTCAATGCTCTTCGCGAAGAACGAGGGCATCACAAAGCAAAGTAGTGACATTAATTCCAGTAAATTATTTTGCAATGGTGTGCCAGTAAGTAAAATACGCATATCAGCATTTATTTTTATTAAATTCGCATAACGTTGCGTTGTCATGTTTTTCAGCATGTGCGCCTCATCAAAAATCACATAATGCAGTTTGCATACGCGAAACATTTTGCATTCCTCTGGTGTTGAACTGACTATGTGATAACTGCAAATGCACATATACATTTGTGAGTTAATGATATAAATAGTAATGTATTGTAATAAAATAAAATTATACGCACGTTGTCAGTAATACGTCAAAACCGGTGAATCCATCTTTAGCGTAACGCACACGCATGCGCCTTCGTTCGTCTTGTGAGCCATGATATTTTTCGACGACTAAACTGGGACACCATTTAGTTATCTCAGCCTCCCAATTATCGAGCGTGGAAGATGGCACTACAACTAAGTGTGCCCCTTTGGCTAAATTGTTTTCTTTAAGATAAGCCAGAAACGCTATAATCTGTATAGTTTTTCCTAAACCCATCTCATCAGCGAGTATGCCGTTCATCTTTTGATTATGCATCACAGTCAACCAGTTGAGACCAATCATTTGGTAATCCGCTAATTTCATTCTAGAATGCGTGTAATTAAAATAAATATTTAGTACTCGGTATATTTGGCTTGAATTTCGTTTCACACTTACTCGTCATTAAGTATTTTCGGCTGTTCCACTATGCCCGCACCAGTTTCAATTGCAGCCTCTAAACGCTTTACCATTTTGTTACATTTTTCTAATATATTAGCCACATTGTTTTGTTTGTTAATCAATTCCTGTGCCATATTTAGGAGATCTGCTGAAAGTGCCTTATTGGATTCTAACTTTTTCAAAAGATCCTTCCAATCTTTGAATGGACGTAAATCCACAATTAGACTTGCTTTCTTTTCGGACAACGATTTTACCGTCTGTAGCTCAATAAGCGTGGCTTTATTCATAAAATCAAACACTTTCTTCCTTTGTCCTGTCATTACGTTTGAACTTTCTGTATCACTTTCTTCACTATCGTATACTTGATCGGTGGATGCACGTATATCATCATCCGAGTCATCACAATCTGAATAGTGTTGCGCTTTAGAACGAGAAGAGCTGCCATTTTGGGCTGGTTTGCTATTGCTGCGGGCATTATTCGTTTGAGCTATTTTCTTTGCATATGCATTTGGTTTTGGCTTGAAATTTTCTTTTAAGTAACGCAATGCTTCGGAAACGTTCCAGCCGTTACGCACAAGCGCATCTTGTATATCCTAAATAATAAAAGTTTATATAAAATGTTTTTCTGAATTTGTAATTAGCTCACCATAGCATCGTAGTCCGGTGCTATTTTCACAGCCGCTAAGTATCTGTCTTCCTTTTCCTTCACAGATAACTCCAATTTTACTTTTTTAGGTGTATGAACGTCAGCTGCACCTTCGCTGTCGCTATCCGCCATTACCTGTATTCGTTTTTTACCTGGCACACGTTCTATAGAAGTCAAACAAATGTTTTAAGTATTTATTCAGAATAATAAAAGTTTATGTTTGGTAGCTTCTCCTAAGATCTTTAGGTATTTTTTGTTTTAAAATATACAATATGAATCAGCTGTTCTCACCTGTCCTATTGATTGTAGGATTTGCCGATTTGTTTAGACGAAATTGTCGCAAATCACTAGCAAGACTCGTGGTTTTCGCTGGCGGTGGCTTTACCTCAGCCTCAGAAACATTGTTACCTGTGCTTAACTCGCCAACTGCAGCCATTATTGTTATATTTCTTAAATATTTCTAGCCAATTAACATTTAAAACCTTCACAACTGATGGTAAATATATACTCTTTAGCTTTATTTTCACAACTCTTCAAAAAATCTTTCCAAGCACATCACTTTCCAGCAGAACTAAATGCTGCCCCTTCATAGGTAGCTGAGCTGCTTCTTCTTCTTCTACGTAGCGGCGGTATTAATTTCGCGGGAGACAAGGTTGCAATAAACTAAGCAAAAATCTCATAGAATAACTTCCATAGAATTTAATATTTTAAATTTTATGTTTTAATTGTACTAAACGACACTCGTCACAATTTTAAATTGGATTATGGAATAAATTGAATTTAAAATAGTAAACAAGGGAATATAAATATATTTTATGAAGAAATTGAAAAATAATAATATCAAAATCCATTTTTTCAGTGTATACATTTCAAACAATATATCAGTTTTAATATTCACAATAACAAATTTTAAAAGAATTTTGTTTATTTGGAAAACTTAAATTGCCGGTAATAGTACGTGTGAATTATTTTTATATTATTTTATTTATAACATTGTGTTTTAAAAAAATTCCGAAAGTTTTGATTGCGCCAACACCTGAATAGTTGTTATAAAAGTTGCATCAGTGTGTGGCGTGGAATATTGCGAAATTGTGGATTCATAATCAACGTTTATTAAAAATCTAATTCAATGGATTCAGAAAACTTTTATAGGGTGTTAGATGGGTGAGATCCGTTGATATATTAAAAAACTTACTCATTCTTTCTTATAGGTCAGATGTGTGTATACCTCAGTCTAATCGTGTAGACTATATTCTAGCAATATATATATGTATACTTAATACCGTTACCAGAATGTAAGAAATTCAAATATTTCCTTTGTAATAAATCGTTATAAAAGAAGTAAATCCTTGCTGTGAAACAAAGCCAAATGGAAGTCTGGTGTCAGTGGACTGGCAACTTTAAATCATTCTTATATTTTTAACGGGTATGGAAATGAAAACATGTGTTACAAGCAATTATATGCATCTTCAAGTTCTAAACGGAAAATGAATATTGTCCATTTGAGATATACTATTATAACGGATGTTGGGTGATTATTAGCTGATACCTGTAAGCAGCACTCAGTGTAAGTTATCCCATGTACAAATAAAGCTAAAGATGCTGAGAGAACCAAGGAACAGGCGTTTATTGATTTTGTTTAAAAAAGGTCGCAAGAACTCAATATTTAGACTGAGAAATTTAATAAAACATAAAATATGGTGAGCATAAGCACATGGGAATACCCGATACCCTCTTCTGACTGACATCTAGTTTTATTAAGATATTTGCCAATATAAACACTAAAGTTAAACGGAGATGTGGAAATCAAATATTCAGATTATGTGAAGATGTGGAACTGCATTAACCGCTGTTGATATCAAATTGTAAAAACCTAAATGAGTTTTAGAAAAATAAGTGTATGGCGGTGCAAAACTATTTTTTAGCTTTGTAAATTAATGCCTGTTTATTTCATACCTAAATATGTGTTTTGAATGATATCATTAAGTGGGCGTGACAAAGGATTGATTGTACATCTACACGAATAGACCCATTCCAATTTTCGAAACTTTGTTACCCACGGTCAACTGTGACCATCGAGACTAATTTTGAATATTTTTTCGAATACACAACATACATATATGATATCAACGAATACCAAGACACATCAAGAAGTCTATACCATACGTAAAACCGTAAACCCCCCTCCATTAGTTTTTAGATGTTACAAACAACCACTAGGAGAACCAAACTGTTATACCCTCAGAGACATGTTGCGAGAGTATATTTATTTGCTCCATTGCTTCCCTTTTTAGCGTATCTTATATTGTGCATTTCATTCGCTGCTTCAGCCGGTAATGGGGGCCAAGTCGGCACTTCTCTTGTCGTGGCAAACTCATAACATTCGAAATCGTCAACGCGTGCAGTTGTGCCAGTTCAGTACTCTTTTGTGTTTTGGATTTACTTAAATATTTTTATAATTTATATTACTTTAATTTTTATTAAATACTAGTCAGTTTTAAAAATGTCGGCAGTAACTAAAGGTATGGAATCAATTAATAAAATGTTTATTATATACTACTATTGCTTATTTTGTACTCTATCGTTATCGCAGTATGCATGTACAAATATATGTATAAGCGATGAGCACTTTATAAATAAGTGCATTTTTTAATGCAAAAAAAAATATATATATATAAATATATTAAATTTGAAAACTGACACGTTTTGTAAATATATCAAACAATTGTTCAGACAGGCATAATACATAAAGTTACTATCAAATGATTATGCTTATTTTGTACTCTGTAACACAACAAGTGGGTGTGTGTGATTTCTGGTCATCGGGGGCAATTTAATTGCAAAAATACATATACATACGAGAACCGGTACGTTTGTTTTGATAATTTTAATACTTGCACTTTGGACTCTTGAAATCACAAGTCAGTGTCTCAGATAAATTGTTTGTGTGTGGTAACATACACTTGGACAGTAAATGACGTAAATATATACACGCACACATTGCAAAAATTTGTAGACCTAAATATAAATAATAAAATAAAAGCAGAGATAACAACAAGTAGCGGACTCGTCGATTTTAGATTTGAACTTTGAACACAACTGTCCTATTGTTTCAAATTTATTTAGTAAACAAAACACTTTCTATTATATTTGCAGGAATTTATATTGTAGGCGCAAAGCGTACTGCTTTTGGTACCTTCGGAGGTGCTTTAAAGAATATCAATCTAACACAGTTACAAACTGTCGCTGCCAAGGGTGCATTGGACGCAGCTGGACTGCGTGGCGAACAAGTCGACACTGTGGTCGTTGGAAATGTTATTGCGGTGAGTTAAATTTCCTTAAAACTTTTAAGAGTGTAACTAATATCTTTAGTGTCGAGGAATGGCCAGGTTTCTATGTTTTGAATTCCAATTGATTGATAAAAAATATTGTCGTTTTTGTTGGTTTTTTTTTGGTTTCTAGTTTACTTCTGCATGGCTCATACAACCACTGCTCATCCTACATTTAACAAGTTAGATTTTAGCCGCGACAGATTTTCGATCGAGTATAAGTCCTTGGGGTCAAACCTCCACATTGCAGACAAGGAGCTTGAGTTGTCCCGCGATACTTAAGTGTTCCTTGAGAAATTATTTTTAAAATACAGTTGAACTTCTATAACTTGGAAGTTCTCCATAACTCGAACTCTTGAATTAGCAATAGAAGTATGTCTATATTCTGTCAGCTTCCTGTTCGATCCATATATATTTACCGTATAACGGAAGACCTCCCCTTAAATGACAATGATGGTAACACTTAATTGGATAGCCACTAAAATAATAACAATCACGAATTGTGGTCATACAATTTAGATGGCCCACTGCCAGGTTCAATCAAACCGTTTTCACGACAGTCGGTTCTACGTAACCGGCACGGATCCGGAACTTTATTTGGCCAAGGACTGTCAAATCGGCAGCATTCCTCAAAATTAATTGAGGAATGTTTTATGCCGCTACTACAAAAACAACATGGGACCTGTTGGCTTTATTTTCTGTAGAAACAACTTACGGTCGCAATAGAAATTCTGACTTGGAAAATAATATCAGTACATGCCTTAACATTTATGAACTTTCAAGTCGTCCATTTGCTCGAAAATACTCCCGTCACTAAACAAAAAAAATCAAGCTGGGCTTAACATAAGCGATTTGTGTACTGATCCGTCCATCTTGAGTAGCTAAACTGGTTATTGTACTTTTTATTTTAAGTCAAGCAACAATAAAAGAAAAACAGCCATTTAATCAATATTCAACATCTTTTCACAGTGTTCCGCCATAGACGGCATCTACTTGCCACGTCACGTCGGTCTCAATTGTGGCGTACCGATTGAAAAACCAGCTCTAGCAATTAATCGTCTATGCGGCTCTGGATTTCAGTCTATTGTGAACGGCGCTCAGGACATTTTGGTGGGCGGTGCTAAGGTCGCACTCACTGGTGGTGTCGAAAATATGTCACAGGCACCCTTTATTGCACGTAACATCCGTTTTGGCACTACCCTAGGCGCTAACTACAATTTGGAGGATAGTCTATGGTCTGGACTAACCGATTCATACTGTAAATTACCTATGGCTCTGACGGCCGAGAATTTGGGTGAACAATTCAAAATCTCACGTGAGCAAGTCGATGCATTTGCACTTCGTTCGCAGCAAAATTGGGCAAAGGCACAAAAGGAAGGCGTTTTTAATACCGAAATTACACCCATTAAATTGAAGGTTAAGGGTAAGGAGGTCGATTTCGTTGTTGATGAGCATCCAAGGCCACAAACAACAATTGAGGGATTAGCTAAGCTGCCATCACTGTTCAAGAAAAATGGTGTTGTCACTGCTGGCACAGCTTCCGTAAGTTGCAAGATTTGGCATTTAATATTAATTTGGTATTTTCTAACAAGGTTCTTGTTGTAGGGTATTTCTGACGGTGCGGCTGCTGTTGTTATCGCCTCAGAAGAAGCTGTGAAGGAGTATAATCTTAAGCCACTTGCACGCCTCGTTGCTTTTTCATTCGTTGGTGTGAAACCAGAAATTATGGGCTATGGTCCAGTGCCAGCCATCCAAAATGTACTGAAAGTTAGTGGCAAGAAATTGGAGGATATTGATTTAATTGAGGTAATGGCTGAAACAACTTCAACGTGGTTCATGCAATATTAAATATTTGCATTGATTTTAACAGATAAACGAAGCCTTTGCCGCTCAAACACTTGCCTGTGCCGATGCCCTAGGACTGGACGTATCTAAATTGAATGTTAATGGCGGCGCTATTGCCTTAGGTCACCCATTGGGTGCTAGTGGTGCTCGCATTACCGGCCATTTGGTGCACGAGATGCAGTAAGTATTTAATTTAACACGTTTTTGCTGTAGTTGATTACGATTTTATTGTGAAATCATTAATTTCCTTACAGACGCAAGAACTTGAAGTACTCAATTGGTTCGGCGTGTATTGGCGGTGGTCAAGGTATCGCGTTGTTGTTGGAGTCTGTTTAATAAGCTGTGAAAGTCAAACTACTATATTGCATTTAATTCCTTTGCTAATACTTCGAAAGTGTAGCAAAATAGCTCTAAGGATTATTAAAATTACTAGCTGACCCAGCGGAGAAGTTTCTTCCGCCTTAGAGACAATAAATGAGGAAATTTTATTGAGTTCATTTTTGTATTAGAATAACATAAGAAATAAAGTATTTCAATTATTCTTAGTTTGTTATTAATTTTTCAGCATTGGTTTGCACTCTCCAGTCAAGCACCTTGTGATAGACGACATTTTTCGTTTTATAATCGACTTTCAAGGATTGGCCTGTCATTTGTTAATATTTATAGCGAATGCAAGACGAATCGGAAATTGAAGTCGTTTAAACCCAAACGTCATATCGGTAGGGATTATCGAGATCCTCGAAATGAGAACTTCTTCCTTTTTACCATCAAATGCGTTTCGGTGCACAGTTTATGTTTCCCAATATGATCACTACGGAGCCAATCTTTAGTCGTAAATTGTACGGCGGCAAGCCAAGCACATCCAAGGAGTTTAAAAATTCAATTGAATAGTTGGTGGCTTCATCTTCATTTATTACGTAGTCAATAGATTTGAATGAATGAGGTGGACCAATGATCCCATTCTGAATTTTGTAGTTTAAGTCATCTATGTCTTTATTCTTAGAAATCCGTTCCGAAATTCAGCAATTGCTCAGAGTTATCTTCAACAGACATATATTTTAGTAACACAACTCTCATGTCAGTTGTCATTGTGTAGATCTTTTACTGTTCGGTTAAGTGCTTCTAATGCAGTTTTATGCATTATTATGCATTCGTCCTATATGAGAACTTTTGATGTCTTTCAAACTTGGGCCATCACGGATTGTTTTGCAATATTACATGTTGAATTGAATTATAGTCTTGAATGAGCCGTACGTCATCTTTCGAACAATGTGGCTGCTATTCACGCGCAAACAATGGCTAAAACTATTGGCTTTTCAGAACTGTCCCTGGTATATGCAGGATATATCAACTACCATTTCCTTTATAAATTAGTGTATCATAAACTTCTTTTTGTTGGGTATTCAGCAGGGGTCATTTGAACTATTAAATCTTTCTGGAGATTACATTCCCGTTCCCGTTTATGTTATATCCTATCTCATGTTAATAAATGTTACGTTGCCCGAAGAGCGAAGAGAATAACAGTAAGAAAAATTTTACTCAATAAAACGATTTGTAACATAACTATCACACGGTTAGATAAAGGGTTAAATTCAAAATTTCAAATCTTCAAATGTTCAACCATAGGCAACATTATTTTTTTTTGTCAAAATGAAAATGTTTTGACTGAATTTTTTTCGTTTGGCTATCATTTTTTTGTTTTCATTTTTATGAAAAGAAAGCCTACTAAGATGTTTTGAAAAATAAATTTGTGTTTTATATGGAATGTCAGTTGCGTTTTTTATACCACAGTTTATTCACGTTCTTGTCACGAAAAATGTATAAAATGTATCCTATGTCCTGCCCCCGGTGCTAAGCTACCTCCAAACCAAATTTAAGCCAAATCGGTTCAGCCGTTCTTCAGTTATAAGTGGTGTAACTAACACGACTTTCTTTTATATATATAGATATATATAATTTTTTTTAATATAAAAAATAATTGATTAAAAAATATTGTTTGTTAAAGTATATTTTAACTCTACTTGTTTCTATTAGCAACAGAAAAAGTCTTCTTCGACCAGTTTGAAATTATATATATTGTTAAAAATACACTTACGGTCTTTTAGATATATGTATATATTTATATAAAATTATTTCTAATAATTATCTCTGGCGCACATAGCTATACTTAAGACCTCAAGTAGTCTAAATGCCCCATTCCCAATATTTACTGTAGAAAGGCAAAGGGACTCTCCTTTTCCAGAATCATTATTATAGGTTTGTAGGAGCTAGAGAAAGTACAGAACCTATTCTATCAATTTTTAACACCAGAATATATTAGAGATAAAAATGCCCACTCAATTACATTAAGATATCTTACAGATATACATTAAGATATACCGATAATTTCGCTAAAAAGATAAAGTCAACTAAATCGCCATCTGTTGGCTTGAAAAGTTGTGATCCGAATTCGACACCTATTTGTTTAAGGTTCTATTCCGATTTCTTCCCTGATTTATATCCTTCACAATAGGAGGAGAATCTGAAGAAAATTTATAATGCCTTATATGTCTTATATGAGAAGTAGTTGTGATAGTTGTCCGATTGCTATTGAGAATGTGCGAAATCGGCCACTACCACGCCCACAAAATGACGAAAACCGAAAACACATAAAGTGTCATAACTAAGAAATAAATAAAGTTATAAAAATAATTTGGCATAAAGGATCGCACTATTGGTATATTTGGATATAATTTTTTGGGGAAGTGGGCGTGGCCCCGCGCCCAAATAGGTTTTTTGTATATATCTCGCAATCCAGTAAAGCTAAATAAATCAAACATTCTGCAGTCGTTTCCCTTACGTACCCCAGCACACACCATGAAAATAGTGAATTCGGATAATAACCACACCCACCTCCCATACAAAGGTTATGTTGAAAATTACTAAAAGTGAACTCACTAACGAAAAACGTTAGAAACACTAAATTTTACAGAAGAAATGGCAGATGGAAGCTGCACTCAGACTTTTTTAAAAAATAGAAAATGGGAATAGTGGAAAAATTTTCGAGATCGGACTATAACTTTTCAATGCCCTGGATATCAAACATGAAGAACTTAGTGCCTAAGGGTAATTTTTCACCTAATACAATTCTTCTAACAGTGTCAGAGACACACACCAAAAATGGTTAAAATCGGGTCATAACTTCCGCTAGCTCCCTATGAGGTATATTTGGATGAACAATGGGGTTATGGGTTTTATACCGTATATATCGGTTAATATGTGAGATATCTTAGCAAAATTAAGTGAATACATAGTATTGGATATGGTGTACCTTGGAGTTTGAAATTAGTGAAATCGGTTCAGGAATTACCTCAGCACTCATATACTATATGTATGATGATTTTCGTTATTCTAGTAGACCTTATGCCAAATATATGGGTCAAATTGTTAAATTTCATTAATAAATTGCGAGAGTATCAAATGTTAGGTAGCACCCGAACTTTGCGTCTCCTTACTTGTTAGGTTGAATCACTAGCAGACGCAGACCTAACGAAAATTTAAAACAAGTCATTGCAATTAGTGCTTATCAGTGATTAGAACTATAGGATTTTATTTGATTGCATCAACAAAACGAACGAGAAATGTATGTAAATATTTACTTAATCGTACATCAATTTAAGTTAGTCAATTACAAAGTTCAATTTGCTGTTCAATATAGTAATACAAATATTTTTCTATATATAATAATAAAATATTTAATAACATTTAGAATATTGTTTTCGTTTTTTTTCCTGCAATATTTCTTTATTTATTTAATGTGCTCGTTTAAAGCGTAACAAAAAGTATTAAAATCGTAAACAAGCTCAAGAGCGTGGTTGAGCTGTTGAAGAACGTTGCTCTCTAGTAGGCTGGTAGATTTCATCTTTTTTAAGCGTGTTTGATTGCAGGAATGTACCAAGGCTTAAGTCAATTATTTGGGATGTTCACGAAGCTTAGAAGCTTTCTTTCTGCTTCTTCTTACCGTATTGATACCAAGATCTGTGTGGATATTTTCATTACGCATTTACCACGTGATAGTCCAAAGCATTTTTGATTGGAACCTCTGTATTATATCAATGTTGGTTGCACAAGACTTAGACTAGAACTTACCGATCCAGACAGGTCTGGGTCGCCAAAATAACAATCCTTGGTCGGATCCGAAAATTCGAGTCAATCACGATGCAACGTAGAACCCGCTGTTGTGGTTGCACAGGTCGTACCCCACAGTTGAATACCATACATCCAAATCGGCTTTATGACCGCATTGTACAACAGAACTTTCTTGTCTTAGAACAGAACTTAAGATGTCAACATCCGATGAGACGGCACTAGGAGTTTTCGAGAGAAATGTTTTGCGGAATATTTATGATCCTTAAATATTGGCAACGGCATACAGCAGAAGATAGAATAATGAGCTGTAGAACGCTGAGAAGGACCTGTCTTCACTTGGTATTACCAATTGGCGCCAAACTTCCAAAAAGAGCGATGCGTGGCGCGCTGTTGTGGACTCGGCTATAACCGCGTAATCGGTGTCTACGCCAGTCAAGAAGAAGAAGAGGAACATTTGAAACCAAAAACTCCAACGGGATTAGAAAGAGTACATGTTTGGCTCTGGTATGGACTAGGATTATTAATTTCGCATAAAATTTTTGAAAATCGCCTTTTTTCAGCCACAAATCAAGTTGAAAAGTAAAGAAGATCTTCACCGATTTGATTTATCCTAGAATAACGTATTAAAATTTGGAACCGATTGTATTAATAGGTTTTGACTAACCTCATGCCAGTCGTAAAAACAATGTTTCGAGAAAAACGCGTTTAATGTTTTGAGAAGCATATTCTTGGTTATAAAACCTACCTACGTTCAATCTGCAATCGGCTATATCTTCAAGAGTTTTTGAAATTTTCCCTTGAAATTTTAAAGGAACATTCTTGAATAGTTATAGATTCAAATTCAATTAAAAAACAAGTAAGAAAAGGCTACGTTCGGGTGCAACCAAACATTTTATACTCTCGCAATTTATTGCTATATTTTTAGTTATTAAGAAAACACACAATTTGGCCCATATATTCGGCATATTTCACATATTAACCGATTTATAAGCTATTAAGCTCATCGTATTTTTGAAAATCCTATAATTAGGTATTCTCATATATTCATATATAAGTGAACTTATTACCCGATTTTAACCTTTTCTAATACAGAGACACACTATTAGAAGAAAAATATTTCCTCTGAATTAAATTAAGATACCTGAGAGATTTACCGAAATTTTCGGTGAAAAGTTACCATGGGGCACTGAGTTCTTCATATTCGATATCCGGGGCATTGAAAAGTTATAGTCCAATTTCGACAAATTTATCACAAGTGATGCCACAGATCATATACAGTATTTGTGTAAAGTTTTATTTTGCTATCTTAATTGGTTCCTTATGTATATATTATAAAGTGAAGGAATAAGATGGAATTCAAAAAAGAGTTATATGGGAAGTTGTCGTGGTTGTGAACCGATTTCGTCCATTTTCCACACGTGTCATCAGGGTGTCAAGAAAATATTATATACCGAATTTCATTGAAATCTGTCGAATACTTCCTGAGATATGGTTTTTGACCCATAAGTGGGCGATGCCACGCCCATTTTACATTTTGTAAAAACATTTCAGTACAGCTTCCTTCTGCTATTATTTCTGTGAAATTTAGTGCTTCTGACGTTTTTCGTTAGTGAGTTAACCCACTTTTGGTAATTTTCAACCTAAGCTTTGATGGGAGGTGGGCGTGGTTATTATCCAATATCAACTATTTTCATGGTGTGTGGTGGGGTACGTAGGAGAACCTACTGCAGAAAAGTTTGGTTTATATAGCTTTATTGGTTTGCGAGATACATACAAATAACCGATTTGGGGGCCACGCCCACTTCCCAAAAAAAAATTACATCCAAATATGCTTCTTCCAAGTGCGATCCTTTATTCCAAATTTTACTTTTATAACTTTATTTATTGCTTAGTTATGATACTTTATAGGATTGTGGTTTTCGCCATTTTGTGGGCGTGTCAGTGGTCCGATTTTGCCCATTTTCGAAAGCAATCTCCTCAGGGTGCCAAGGAATACGTGTTCCAAGTTTAGTTAAGATATCTCAATTTTCACTCAAGTTATCCGTTGCACGGACAGACGGACGGACGGACTGACAGACAGACATTCGGATTTTGACTCGTCTCGTCACCCTGATCATTTGGATATATATAACCCTATATCTAACTCGTTTAGTTTAATGACTTACAAACAACCAAACAGTTGTGAACAAAACTATAATACTCTCTTAGCAACTTTTGTTGCGAGAGTATAAAAATCGATTTTTTAAAACCGAGAATGGGAGGGGTCCCCATTTATAGTATAAAACCCAACCGATGTTTGAAAAACCTCATATCAGATACAATATGAGAGCTAGGCGAAGTTATTACCCGATTTCACCCATTTTTGGCACAGATATACATTATCACTAGTGTGATCTTTTTAACAAGATTTTGCATTTATAACTGTATTTATGGCTTAGTTATAGCACTTTATCGGTTTACGATTCTCACCATTTTTTTTCGTGACAATGGTCCGATTTCGCTCAGCAATACAAACCCCTTTAGGGGGTGCCAAGAAATATGTGTACCAAGTTATTTCAATTTGTATCTAAGTTATCGCTTGTTCGGGCAGACAGACAGATAGATTAGTATATAATAACCCTATATCTGTTAGTTTAAAGTTTTCGTCAGTTTATAGTTTTCCGAATATCGTTCAGTGCGAGGTGAGTGATTTCATTGAAAAAATCCCCACTTTGAATCCAGTGGTTTGTCGTATGGGGTATATTTATTTTAATAAAAATGTTTGTATGTGATTTTGCGCCCCAAACGAATTGCGTATTCATAAGTAAAACGCTGAGCGTCATTGGAAGCCGCTGAGAATTCAAGAGACATAAGAGATATAGTAGGTGCCCACCTTAACGCCAACCGCAAATTGCTAACAAGTGTGCGCATACTTTCTTCTGAGATCAACCAAATTATCATTATTATATGTTTTATGCCATACTGTCGCTCGTGCTCAACAACTCAAAACTACTCACACTTGCTCACAGGTATCGCAAAAGCTAATCAAAAAGCTGCCCACTATTGCCGCCCGCTGTCTGTAGCTACAAATCTGACAACGACAACTCAGTAGCCAACTTACACAACCGGAATATAAGCGATAGACGGTGCTGCGCAGCGAGCTCCCAATTTAGTGCTCAATTTAAGGTAGAGTATTTTATAATTCTTCATTCATTCGATTGTGTGTAAGTATAAGTATTTGTATGTTTGCTCACCCGCTAAATGAACAAATATAAGGAAAATATTATTACAATTCTACGAGGCGCAAAAAAGCACAATATCGCACAGGAAAATTTATAATTTGTTTGTATATTTTTCATTCTGCCGACGCATGTAGTTGCAGCGCTACAAACAGATCGTGATCATTGCTATCTGGCTCAGTGTCGAGAGTGCACTGTGTATGAAAACCGCACTTTCGTTTTTCACATTTGGTATATAGTTTTGAGTGGTTCTACTGAGGTGATTTTCTATAGATGGAAATAAATCATTCTCGGATTCGTTACGAATATGTAGGTCCGACTGGCGTGAGAACGGAACCGCCTTCAACTTGAAACTTTTCTATTTGGTTTTAGCTCTGTTCACTTATAAGAATATTCCATCGTCTATCTCTATCTATCTATATATAATATCACTATCCCACTTATGTGATATAACTACTTATATTCTATCTCTATTCAATTACATCATACATGCATTTATTGCAATTGTTTGTTCGATTCGCCACATTCGCTGTTTTTAAAGCTATTAACTAGTAAATTTTTAAACATATTCCATGATGATATTCCATATTTAAATATATTCCTCAAATATCGATGAAACCAAACTTAATCGAATTTATTTGATAAGACGCTAGTTAGTGATATTAACTTTTCTGAGGCCATCCAGGAATTACTCTTCATTAATCAAATTTTATGTTGGATCGGAAGATGAGATCTATTTCTACTTAGGTGCTACGTGGTTTCTACTAATTGGGAAACAATTATGAAATTTGATTCTTTAATGCTACATATGTATATACCCATATTATTATGATTCTAAATTTCATAAAAGATTAGGAGGGGTGTCTTTTCAGAAGAATTATATACCAGAATCGCCTTCCGACTACCAGTTCATTACAGCGTCTTTCAAGCTGAGAGTTTCGCATTAAAAAAGAGGGTGCTTACGGCAAGAAACATATATATTTTTACAGACAGCCAAGCGGCTTTGAAATCACTTAAGACTCCAAAGATTTCTTCTAAGATAATAAAATAATACCATGAACTATAAATGGAACTAACTTCTTATTACACGATACACCTGCAATTGGTTCCTGGATACAGCGATATTGCAGGTAACTGCGAAGCAGATAAACAGTCAGATTAGGCACATCCTTACAATTGCATCCCAGTAAAAAGTTGGATTAGTTACTTGTAGACACTTAACTGATAAGCATGTCGTAGAGTGTGCTTAGTCCCGCTGGAAAGAATCTACGACCTACGACTTGCACAACAAGCAGATAAACGTGGCCTGAATGGAATGGGCATACATGCCGGCTATTGAAATTTAAAAGGAAAGACATAAGAACTCTAGTAGAAGTGCTAACAGATCATTCTGTTAGGAAGACACGCCGACAGACCAGGGATACCACACAATGACTACTGTAGAAGCTGAAAAGAATTAGAAGAAGAGGCTGTTGTACATCTACTATTCGTATGCAAAGCATTGTTCAGGAAAAGATTCGCAATAATCGAACAGAGTTTTCTCGACGACATTTTGGAGGTTGCACAATAGCAAAATATATGAAATAAAATACTTTCCAGGTCGGTTCAGGTAAAATAACTCGGTATAAGCGGTAAAACATGTCGTTCCAAAATGTTTTTCCAAAATTTAGTGGAAACAGCAAAGACAGCATGAGTTAATGAAGTATCATTAATTCAAAGACCGTTAGACTGCTAAATACAGTCACTCTAGTAGAAACATAAATGTCCATATGCAGTCGATAAGCATTCCAAACTAGACGCTTATTTTACACCAACATCGTTCGAAACTAAACCACTGTGCCTGCTTTCACGTCATTACACACATATACACAAGTTGTATACTATCTCGGCCGCTTCTTCGTTTGATCGCAATCTTGACGTTGTTGACTGTGTAGCTCCTCGCTAGCGCTACAGCTGACTTCGGCTGCTACTTGGCTGGCGGTCTGGCTGCTTGGCTAACTTGCTGATGTCAACCACAAGGAGAGAAGTATAATGTATTGTATTGTTGTACAACCAGCTTGCTAGCTAGCTCGCTACTCAACTTTGCTTTGCTACTTTCAATTAATGCGAATTGTATTGTGTGTGCGCACATACGAATTGTCGAAGAGCACCACAGCTACTCAGAAGACTACACGTACTCATACCCGGTACACGTACCACATATACTCGCGCCGCTCGACTACAACACCACAAACGCTTTATTCCACAGCTTTTTCAAGTAAACAGCCATCACACCGTTTCTACCTTTTGTAGATATATTATTTAGTATAAGCTAACGTCGATGACGGCGGACGACGGTTCGAAGTTTACTTGAAAATTTTAAACGGTTGTGCGAATCAACGCATTTACGGCCTGCTCCGGGCTATACATTTTTTACGGTGTTTATTGAATTCATACTTGCGAATTCGGAAGCAGCATCGGGGGAAAAGCCAGATTTTGCAGAAACCACAAGCGTCGACCGAAAGATATTGCAAAAAATTTCACTGAGGTAAAACACCATATACATAAGTATATACATATACATATGTATGTACAAATGTGGACGTATCTGCTTAAGTGGCGGTGTATAAGTATGGAGTTACGCGTATAATAAGCAATCAAAGTATGATGATATCAAATATATATGAATAATGTGAGGTGTTGAGTGGCAGAAAACTGATCATTTGTCACACTCAACGAGTGTTGTTGTGATTTCGAGTTGTTTGACGTCTTCCAAATGAACTGTGCGAAATTAGAATAGTATTTGTGGTGAATTTAATGTAAATGAGCTACACGAATTATTCCCTTATAACATGCGTATATTCTTCACGTGAGGGTTTGCTGTAATCAGCAGTGGCTATATATCATATCGCAGACGTAAAGTAATTGCTAGACGTGTGTCCATATCTACATAGATACAAATACACTTGTCTATACAATATAAATTCATAACTATCTGAGTGTGTGTGTGTGTGTGTGCATCTATGGATATATGTACATACATATGTATGTATAACAATAATTCGCAAAACATGACAATATTAAGTGCTACGAATATAAACTATGAAATATGGCCTGTAGAAATGTCAAGTAGCTGGATATCTACTATATGTACCATATGTACATACCGACATATAAGTTTAAATAAGTAAATACATACATAGGTATATGCGCTGTTGTGCGAGTACATACCCGTGTACTCTATATAGTACATTCGCAAGTGAACTTTGCTGCCCAACCGCAGTGTTGATAGTGTTAACGGTGGTGAGACAATAATTATGACGGTAACGTCGCTGGGCAATAATAACAATAGTGATTATGAACGATGATCTTGGTGTCGTAATAGCAAGAAAAACATAACTAGAAAAGTGCTTCAAGTGGTGTAGCATATAATAATAAAGACAAAAAAAATATATATTTGTACATGTTTGTATATACAAATATGTATCTATGTGCGAATTATATGTACATACATACATACAAAATTATAAAAACCTAATTTAATAAACGACGAGGAAGTTCTTCTACAACTGCGAAAAAATATATGCAACTTTTAAAAGAAAATAAAATGAAAAACAAAATTATATAATTTTATATGATATTGAAAAATAACTTAATGAAATTAAAAAAAATATATATAATTTCATATTGTTTTTGAAAATTTGCTGTGTTATAAACTGGTTTACGCTTTTAAATGGATTATAAAAGACACATCTTCTCATGAATATTGAATATATAAATTTGCAATATCTATAAATATAGTGATCACTTTTGCCATCTTCACATGAATATTAAATAAATAAAGTGTAATAGTTATAAAAATATCGTAGGCATATTAGGGTGATCGAATATTTTGATATTAAAGTCGAATATTTGATTAAAAATATTTTTATACTCTCGCAACAAAGTTGCTAGCAACAAAGTTGCTACGAGAGTATTATAGTTTTGTCCACATAACGGTTGGTTGTAAGTCCTAAAACTAAACGAGTTAGATATAGGGTTATATATATCAAAATGATCAGGGTGACGAGAAAAGTTCAAATCCGGATGTCTGTCTGTCCGTCCGTCTGTCCGTCTGTCCGTCTGTCCGTCTGTCCGTCCGTCCGTGCAAGCTGTAACTTGAGTAAAAATTGAGATATCTTAATGAAACTTGGAACACGTGTTCCTTGGCACCATAAGAAGGTTAAGTTCGAAAATCAGCCAAATCGGACCACTGCCACGCCCACAAAATGGCGAAAACCGAAAACACATAAAGTGCCATAACTAAGCCATAAATAAAGCTATGGGAATAAAATTTGGTATGAAGGATCGCACTATGAAGGGGCATATTTGGATGTAAATTTTTTGGGGAAGTGGGCGTGGCCCCGCCCCCAAATAGGTTTTTTGTATATATCTTGCAAACCAATAAAGCTATATAAACCAAACTTTCTGCAGTCGTTTTTTTTAGCCATTTCCTTATACATTCCAAAAATGACAGAAATCGGATAATAACCACGCCCCCCTCCCATACAAAGGTTAGGTTGAAAATTACTAAAAGTGGGTTAGCTCACTAACCAAAAACGTCAGAAACACTAAATTTCACATAGGAAATGGCAGATAGAAGCTACACTCAGATTTTTTACAAAATGGAAAATGGGCGTGGCGTCGCCCACTTATGGGTCAAAAACCATATCTCAGGAACTACTCGACCGATTTCAATGAAACTTGGTTTGTAATAGTTTCCTTACATCCCAATGATATGTTGTGAAAATAGGCCAAATCGCTTCATAACCACGCCTACTTCCTATATACCAGAACTTTGAAGACGATCTGAATCGTTAACTTTACAATATATAAAGTAAGCACTAGTGAAGATATCGATGCACAACTTTGTACAAATACTCCGTTTATAGTGTGGAAGCCCCATTCTAAAAATCACCGAAATCGGACCATAGGTTGTCAAGGCCCCATATATCGAACATGAGGACCTCGGTACTTCTAACCTAATATTAGGGTTTTCAACTTTCAATGGACTTTATACAATATATATGACGAATATGTGGGTCAAATTGTGTATTATATAATATTAATAAAGTTAAATAAATAAATTGCGAGAGTATAAAATGTTCGGTTACACCCGAACTTAGCCCTTCCTTACTTGTTACTTATAAAATTACAGTTGAACTTCGAACTCGAATGTCTATAACTCGACCTCTTGAATTGGTAATAGAAGTCAAATTACCTTCCGTAATTCGGAAGTCTCTCTAACTGGAAGTTTTTATGTGGGTTATGGTGATTCGAGTTATGGATGTTCAAAAAAATAAATAATATTTTTTTACATTTATTACTACAGCACAAAACTATATACATATGTATGTATGTATGTAAAAATATTCAAAAATTTTGTTTTCTCTTTATTAGGTATCACCCTAACTCATATATATTGCAAATGCATTTGTGCAAATGTTGCCCACAAATTTTATGAATCACAAAGTTGAAATATTTTATACTTTTCTATGGAGATAATTATTATTGACAATCATTAAAATTCGACAGATGATGTTTCATATAGAAAGGGATTTTAAGTTGAATTGCAAATAAGCAAGATGACGATTAAAAATGATGAGGATTTCTATGCATAGGAATGTGTATGCCTAAGTTATGTACATATTGTTGTATACATTAGTAATTGATTTAAAATGTTGTCCATAGATAAAATATATATATTATATAAAATTTTTAATACTGTTTGTATTAAGAATAATGTATTATTGATGTCTTGCTTGTTATAGTAGCTCACATCGACGTAGCAAAAGTTTTTGTTCTCTTCCAAGTTTATGCCAGTTCGAAATAATTAGTCAAAAGCCACATCAAATTTACTCAGTTCAGCAAATAGGAGATTAGGCTGTTGCTTAGCTGTAGAAATGCCAAACAAATTCTTATCAATAAGTACTCATCAGTGGACAGACTTTTCCAATTTACTTCTGTCACAGACTATCAACTTCCTCCAAATACAGTAGTTTTCCGAAATAACGAACACATTAATTGTCAGGCCTGTTCGTTACATCGAATTTTTCGTTAATTCGAGTACTAACTTAGAGGTATGTTTTTCAACAAAAATGTAAAATCAATGTAAACAAGTAAGGAAGGGCTAAGTTCGGGTGTAACCGAACATTTTATACTCTCGCAATTTATTTATTTAACTTTATTAATATTAATAATACACAATTTGACCCACATATTCGTCATATATATTGTATAAAGTCCATTGAAAGTTGGAAACCATAATATTAGGTTAGAAGCACTGAGGTCCTCGTGTTCGGTATATGGGGCCTTGAAAACCTATGATCCGATTTCGGCGATTTTTAGAATGGGGCTGCCACACTATTAACATAGTATTTGTGCAAAGTTCTGCACCGATATCTTCATTAGTGCTTACTTTATATATTGTAAAGTAAACGATTCAGATCGTCTTCAAAGTTCTGGTATATAGGAAGTAGGCGTGGTTGTGAAGCGATTTGACCTATTTTCACAACATATCATTGGGATGTAAGGAAACTATTACAAACCAAGTTTCATTGAAATCGGTCGAGTAGTTCCTGAGATATGGTTTTTGACCCATAAGTGGGCGACGCCACGGCCATTTTCCATTTTGTAAAAAAATCTGAGTGCAGCTTTCATCTGCCATTTCTTATGTGAAATTTAGTGTTTCTGACGTTTTTCGTTAATGAGTTAACCCACTTTTAGTAATTTTCAACCTAACTTTTGTATGGGAGGTGGGCGTGGTTATGATCCGATTTCTTTCATTTTTGGACTGTAGGAAGTGGCTAAAAAAAGCGACTGCAGAAAGTTTGGTTTATATAGCTCTATTGGTTTGCGATATATATACAAAAAACTTAGTAGGGGGCGGGGCCACGCCCACTTCCCCAAAAAAATTACATCCAAATATGCCCCTTCATAATACGATCCTTCATACCAAATTTTATTTCCATAGCTTTATTTATGGCTTAGTTATGGCACTTTATGTGTTTTCGGTTTTCACCATTTTGTGGGCGTGGCAGTGGTCCGATTTTGCTCATTTTCGAAAGCAACCTTTCTATGGTGGCAAGACATAAGTGTGCCAAGTTTCATCAAGATATCTTAATTTTTACTCAAGTTACAGCTTGCACAGACGGACGGACGGACGGACGGACAGACAGACATTCGGATTTGAACTCCACTCTTCACCCTGATCACTTTGGTATATATAACCCTATATCTAACTCGTTTAGTTTTGGGTGTTATAAACAACCGTTATGTAAACAAAACTATAATACTCTCTTTAGCAACATTTGTTGCGAGAGTATAAAAATTTAAAAATTTAATTATTTTAATTATTAGTTATTTTCGGAAAACTACTGTAATTACATTTGTTTATATTTTGTAAAGTCAAGCGTTATATATTTTGGATGAAGTCTTTTGATTTGTTGATTTATGATAAATAATCAGCTGATCGTTTTTATGAAAACAATTTTGATGTCAGAATTAACTCAATAGCTTGCCATTGCTCACCACTAAAAGTTCGTTAAAATTTGATATCAAACCTAGAGCCAATTTTGGCTGTTGTTTTACCTTGTACTGAACAACAAGTAAAACAGGTTTAAAATCTACAAGTTGATAAGATTTTAATAAATTCAAATAAATAAATATCAACTTGTAGACATGAGAAATAGTTATGAAAGGTATTCTTGTTTTAAGAACAAAAGCGGGTTTGTAGTCTTTTAAAACAAACACGTCTAAACAAAAGCTCCACACCTACTAATTTCACAATTGTCATGTAGCACATATGAATGTGCGTACACTTACCTCTATTTCGACTTATAAAACCAAACCTATTTTTTTACTTTTATTATGGTATAAGGGCGAAATAAGGGATAAAACTAAAAAAAATACTTTTAAGAATACTACAAATGTACTTATGTATATGCAAATATTAAATGTTCAATCGAACGTCTATAACTCGAAGTTTTTCATAACTCGAACTCTTGAATTGGCCATAGAAGTAAAATTTCATACAAATTATCTCGGAAACCTCTCCAACTCGGAGTTTTTTTGTGGATTATGGTGATTCGAGTTAGAGAAGTTCGACTATATGTACATATATTAGGTATTGTATCTTTAGGGTTAATAAGAAATGTTATGGACACATTTTCTAAAAACAGCCGAAGGCCCCGTGGCTAGTACTGTTATATCCTATAGGTAGGTAGTATAATTATTTATAAATGTATCTGCTTTAAACGATTAAATAAATTAAAAAAAAAAATTCTAAAAATTACTGAGAAGAATTGAAAGTAGCCAATAAGCTAAGTACACATATATGAACATACATACATATATATAAAACGATTTTGAAAATCGATTTTTTTTCTAAACGAAATTTTATAATACAAAAACTAAGCAACTTACTTGCGATATTTGTAATATTAGAACCAATCATTTATTCAGGCCACGATGATAGACATACATATGTACATATGGTCATGTACATGAATCTTTCTTATTTAATTTACTTCCATATATTCTTGTATTCACATTTACTTAAAAATGTGTGTACTCGTATATATGTATGTATGGATCTCGCATATTTATTAAACTTATACTTTGGTTTGTATTTTTATTAAGAACTGATGGTCATTAAACGCAAGTAAGCGATTTACAGAAAATATATGTATGTAGTATGTACATATATGTTACATACATTGTGTTTGTAAATATTATACATATACGCAGACATAACATATGTATGTAAATAGACCAGCTTCTATGCAAATCGGCACAAGTGAATAGTTGAACTAAAACAAATTCAAAATCTATTGATTGGCCGTTGCTCCAATGAGGATTGTTTCAGCTACAATACAAAATTCAGCAAACGAACACAATCAACAACAAAATAATGTGAAATATACACACATACATAGTATTCAATAAGACATTCGGTGCACGCGTAATTTTGCTATAAATAGACGTATAGGTTCATATAAATCCGATTCGATTTCTTCTTATTCGTGTTTGCTAACATTCCTATCTCCTTGCCTTAGCACAGCTTTGTTGATGTTTTCTTATAAATGTACTTAATGTATTTAATGTTAACACACACATACATACATACATACACACATCCATATGTACACGTGTTTGTTGTGCTCTCGTACATTTTTTAAACGTGAAAATACAATGTACATTTGTAGTTTGTATGCGCTAAATTCTACCAAATATATGGAAAATAGAGAGCAGTCGAAGTTGAAAATTGCAAGCGATACCCGAAAAAGTCGTAAATTTGGCATATTTCTCCGTAAGAAAAAATTACTCATACGCCATTGAGAGTGATCTTGGTGTACTTGTACATTATGTGCGCGTTAACGTTAGGGTTAGCCATTTAATTATAAATAAATTTGGTAGCTTTTGTTATGCTATAACGGCCAAGAACAACTAAAGAAGCCGACCAATCGTAAATATTAAATAAATAAAGAATGAGTGGGAAATTATATATTTTGTGTTAAGTAAACATCAAGGATACTAAAAGTGGACAGTGCCACACCCATTTTTATACTCTCGCAACAAAAGTTGCTAAGAGAGTATTATAGTTTTGTTCACATAACGGTTGTTTGTAAGTCATAAAACTAAACGAGTTAGATATAGGGTTATATATATCAAAATGATCAGGATGACGAGACGAGTTGAAATCCGGATGTCTGTCTGTCCGTCCGTCTGTCCGTCTGTCCCTGCAACGGATAACTTGAGTAAAAATTGAGATATCTTAACGAAACTTGGAACACATATTCTTTGGCACTCTGAGGAGGTTGCTTTCGAAAATGGGCAAAATCGGACCACTCCCACGCCCACAAAATGGCGAAAACCGAAAACACATAAAGGGTCATAACTAAGCAATAAATAAAGTTATAAAAGTAAAATTTGGAATAAAGGATCGCACTAGGAAGGGGCATATGTGGAAGTATTTTTTCGGGGAGGTGGACGTGGCCCGCCCCCAAAACGGTTATTTGTATATATCTCGCAAACCAATAAAGCTATATAAACCAAACTTTCTGCAGTCGGTTCTCCTACGTACCCCACCACACACCATGAAAATAGTTGAAATCGGATAATAACCACGCCCACCTCCCATACAAAGGTTAGGTTGAAAATTACTAAAAGTGAGTTAACTCACTAACGAAAAACGTCAGAAACACTAAATTTCACAGAAATAATAGCAGAAGGAAGCTGCACTGAAATGGAAAATGGGCGTGGCATCGCCCAATTATAGGTCAAAAACCATATCTCAGGAACTACTCGACCGATTCGAATTAAATTCAGTATATAATATTTTCTTGACACCCTGATGACACGTGAGGAAAATGGACGAAATCGGTTCACAACCACGACAACTTCCCATATATCTCCTTTTTGAATTCCATCTTATCCTTCACTCTATAATATATACATAAGGAACCAATGAAGATAGCAAAATAAAACTTTACACAAATACTGTATATGACCTGTGGCATCACTTGTGAAAAAAATGTCGAAATCGGACTATAACTTTTCAATGCCCCGGATATCGAATATGAAGAACTCAGTGCCCCAAGGAACTGGTTTGAAAAGGTTTTCACCGAAAATTTCGGTGAATCTCTCAGGTATCTTAATTTAATTCAGAGGAAATATATTTCTTCTAATAGTGTGTCTCAGTACCAGAAAAGGTTAAAATCGGGTCATAACTTCCCTTATATATGAATATATGAGAATACCTAATTATAGGATTTTCAAAAATACGATGAGCTTAATAGCTTATAAATCGGTTAATATGCGAAACATAATTATGCCGAATATATGGGTCAAATTGTGTGTTTCTTAATAAAGATATAGCAATAAATTGCGAGAGTATAAAATGCCTACTTTCCTTACTTGTTTTATTTTTCTTGAATATCGAAGTCTGCACCAAGAAATTTTGTCTTACTATCAGAATTGTCATATATTTAATAGTTTTAAAAAATGAAGTTGTAGGATTTGTGGGCGTGGGCATGATCATTAGCATATTTTGTTTTATATTTGAAGCATGAAGTGGAGGAATGGAACGTTTCAAGTTAGTTAACATAACTCTAGTATTTTGTAAGATGTGCACATTAAATATATTTAGAGTAGGGTAGGGTTCCCCACTGTGATCATTTATGCCGAATTTCAAGTTTGTAATCAATAGGGGAATGGGTTTCAGACTTTGTGTAATTTTCAATTAAAACCATTTTTTGAGGAGGCTAATGTCTTGAACAAAAAACTGAAATTGTCTGTGAAGATATCCAAGATTCTCTCAAGTATCATTCAGATGCGACTACTTTTACAGAAATACATCAATATGAATATAAGTACCTCTCTTTTCGGACGATATAAAGGCTCTACTTAATAGTATATTTTAGGAACTAACTCGTAATCTGCACATAGATTCTATCATTGAAAAAATCATTGAATTCTGCTTAGTTACCTTTTCAGAGGGTGATTGACAGATAAGGTCCCTGACGTCAAAGTGCGAAGAATGTGAATAGTTTGATTTACAATTATTATGTGTTTAATTATTTTACTATGTTACCACTTTTCTTTCATTCATTACGAATAATGTGTATGTCCATCTTTAGGATCTCATATTTTCGGGTTTTTCATACCTTATCTAAGTGGCCAGAACTACAAAATGATTATATCCGATTTTTTTATACGAATCGAGCGCTAAATAAAATGATGGACTCACCCTTATGTCCAAACTTTATATACAACACTCTGATATTATGTATGTATGTATGTATTTATTTACCTGTGGAAATTTTACATAATGTATAATTCCATATATAGCATTTGGCAGAATTTTTATTCCTTGCTTTTTCGTAGTACGAAAATATTTTGGTTGATTTTTTTAAACGTGTACATTCATATTTGAGTGTATTCATTTTTACTTTATTTGTGCGAGTACTTACTTTTGGCGGTATGATACCGGCATACGAGTACGACATAAAAAACGTAATGATTTATCAGTTGCTATGAAATATTTAGGTTAGGTGGTTACTGTGAGGCTGATAAAGCGAAGAGGCTAGATAGTGTGCACCTCTGTAAAAATGTGGCGATAACGTTTGTATATATAATACACATGCATTGCTGCTTATATATGTATGTGAATGTCTCTACATACATATATACGTTTATATTTATGTAGTTATGCACAAAGGTAACACATTTACGTGTGCAGTCTTATCACACCAATGCGAATTCTTCGAAAGCTTTTTTTGTTTACTTTGCTTTCTGTTATTTTGCTTTATTACATCAAACAAAATTGCATAAGTCCGATATTTGCAACCGTAATTGAGCGGTAAGTTAGAATAATATTTAATTAACAAAATGAGCTAGAAAAAAACACGCAACTAAGTTAATGAAAAGCAAACGCAAAGGCTTTTCGATAACAATAAGTGCATGCGATAAGGCGGTCTTAAAAAAAATGTATGTGAAGAATGCATGAGTGTTTATTAAATTAGGAAATTATAAAATTTTGATCAATGGTCTGAATGAAAATAAAAAATAAGAAGAATACATAAGTGCCTATATAATTAGAAGTGCCTATATAATAGAAGAATTTTTGATCAATTCGTATAAGTATACATATATTAAATGGCAACAAAATTTCAGGAATTTATAACTTAATGTTGCCGGAATTCTGCTATTCTTGAAATCGTTTTTCATACTCAGAGTTTAATATGACTAGCAGGTCTATCTTCTTTTTATTCCCATATCTATCTATCTCATTATTCCCATATCTCGCTCTCGAGAAGCTGTATTCTCTTTATTTGAAATTTCGCTATAACGGCCTTCTTCCAGTGAGAAGTCTATAACCTATATGTTTAGCTATTTTTTTAAATTTTTTCATTGAACAGATTTCGATATAAAGATTTGAACCAGCGTAATGTACTTGATCAACTTGAAACTGATCCCTTTCATATGAGGAACTAATTCAGTTGCAAGCAGAACTAGCACATGAAGACACAGATCTAGTTGTATCCTAACAACTAACATAAAAAATTTTTTTGAAATATTTCTCCTATTTCGAAAAGGGAATACACATTCTCCTGGAAACCATCCTGATGTCGAACATATAGCTAAAATTTCTCCAGTATTAACTCACTCATTAGCTGTTATAAATAGGCAAGAAGGCTATACAAACAATGAAAAAATGGTTCAGAAAACCCATTCGATCCCATTGTACTCCGTTGGGTACAGAAAAAAATTTTTTTTTTAATAACCCATTGAGTACAACGGGATCGAATGGGTTAAGCCAGGTCTATTCTTACCAGGAACCGATTGCATTTTTATTTAAAATAATTGATTCCTTTTTCGTTGTGCCCATGTTTCGCGGAACATACATTCTAGGCAGGATTGTCTCGGTGCGTTATCATCATCATTAATTGGCACTACAACCGGGTGTCGGTTTTGACTGCGTCCATAAGCCTTCGCCAGTCGTCTCTGGATTGCGCACGACGGCGCCGTATTTTACGCGCTGGAGTGTTTTCTTCTATTCGGGCCATATTTCCATATCCCACTATGTCCATATCGAGGATGACGCGTTATGGTGGTGAAAAAACCCACGAGTCGTTAACCCACAAATTTGAGGTTTTTTGACGAATTGAACATCATCTTCTTTGGTTACGCCGCTTTCGATAATGAACTTATATGACGTTCACTTGTACGTCTCTAAATTATGAGTGATCGACAATTGATGATGGCCGAAGTGCGGGCGCTTGCGGTCAGGCTCACTCTGCCTCCCTTTTCAACTAACCATACTCGGTTGTAATGAAGCACTTGAAGCACTCTTTTATGGATCAAACTTTCATGGTTTACCACTTCGTACATATGTTGTAAGGGAATTGTCATGTGGTACTAGTAGTTAGAAATGTGTCTTATTACCACGTATGATCAGGATGGGATAGGTAACAGGGGTTTACCACAAGATCAAGCAAGTTTTTCGTATTAGCGGACATTTTATAAGCGACTATTTGCATGAATTGAATTCGGAATTTGCTTAAAACTTTGCGAGATAAGCTAATTAATTTTTATTTATTTGTCTTTTTATCGTTTTAGATATTAAAGCTGGCAACTTCTTGCCGCCGATATGACAAGTTTAAACGGTGATGCGTTCGTTATGCGAAACGGTCGCTCCACAAGCCAAGTATCAATCTATAATTATCCCGAACACTTAAATCCATTCTACGAGGATGAACAACATAAACGTCTACGTTTCTGGAAAATAAATAAATCCAATGACGGGAGCGGTCGACGAAGCAGTTTTTCTTTGGGTGGTCTCAAAGATGTGTGGTAAGTAAATGCTTTAATGCCATGGACTTAAATTATATGAAGACTTACTGTTTGAATATAGATATGCGAAATTATAATTAAAATTTAGGAAATAGTAGATGCCTGAAGAAAAAGTGCTTCGAATCAATATTATAAAAAATCGAGTATTCTTCAGTGCTACAGATACTTTCGAGTGATAATATGACGTTACGGAACACAATTTTCAATCTAATGGTAATTTGAAAAATCTGTAGTGCACATAAATCGATTTTTCACGTTGAGAATTGTTTCTGAATATCTCCGACGTGTTTAAACCACTTCTTTTAAGATTATTTTATCTTGTTTGAAGTTTTTTGTTCTATTCTTATTCTATTCATTATAGTTTTAATATTGCAAATTATATTATGAAATCTTGTAAAATTTGCTTCATAATCTGTCTTCTTATTCCTCTTTTCAGGACATTCAAGTCATTTCGACTCAAGAAGAAATCCTCAACATTGGGCATAAACAAAACATCGGAAAGCCCACCACCACTACGTCGAGATCTGCAACCATATAACACATTGAATGGCAATGATCTAAGTCTGCCCGATTATCGAACGCGTTACTCTACACCAGCAGGCATCAATGAAAGTTTTCAACGCAATGCGGCATACAGGAGTTCATTGCAGAATGTAGCTTCTGCAAAGGTAAAGAATGACATTCATACTGAATAATTTTACATTATGAAGCTAAATAATTTGGCATTGAAAAATATTATATACTACTAAGGTCTAAATTATTATACCATTCAGCTCAAATGGTATAGAATTAACATCATTCCTTGTTGATGAAAATAAGTCAGTCTTCCGAGCTTCTCTTCCGCATTGAAGTGTACACCTTGTTATTTTGAGATTTGTCCAAATGAATTATTGATATTTAAAAAAAAGTGTTTCATGTTAGAGTTTGTTATTGATTGATTCATTAACCACTTTTTAAAACACCATTTAAAGAATAGTAAGGCTAACTAATTTATATTGTAAAGGAGGAAAAGTCAATAAATTGATTTTACCTGATAGAACATTTTAGAATGATAGTAATGGAACACTATATTATTTAGGAAACTTCCACGGAGGTATTGACAGAATTCACATGGATATAAAATATTCCATGACGCACACAAAAATCTACTCGAATATTATCAATGGTTCCAATGAATTATAGACGTAAGTTCTTGAGCTGTAAAAACTATTGAATTTAAATACTAATTCTCGGGAATAAACCTATCATAAGTTAAATACTTATTAGGTTAGTATACGGTATTACGGTACAAATTAAACCAAATGCTCTCATTATTCGTATTTGATAATAACAGTTTCTATTGTACCACGTATTAGAGTTATCATTGTTGTAACTTAGTGGCCATCTTAGAGCTTGTAGAACTAGTGATTTCATCAAAATATCACCTTAGACATAAATCGTTGGCGGTTTCGAAATTCATTACTTTTTTGGCAATTCGAGAACTAGAAGAAAATAATGAAGAACTTATTTTACCAAAGATTCGAATTCGAAACGAGCTGAAATATAGTTTCGAAATACTGCTATATATAAACATCTCATATATTTACTTCTTCTTGCAGGATAATGGCGGCTCACATTTGGATTTCAATCGAAATAATCAGTATCGCAGCACCATACAGGTGATGGGCACAAAATCCAACAATCACAACAATAACAATTCACGCACAACACCGGTGCCACAACCAAGAAGGTATGTGTACGGTGGATCTGTGACGCCACAGCCACTACGTAATTCAGATATCGGTGCAGGCATTGGTCTATCACATGGGTGAGTTCACGCTACATTTCGTTACGTTTCGTTTTCGTTTACGTTTACGTTTGGCGCCATAAGAAATGCTTTTGCAAATAATCCGAGGGTATAACAACAAAAACCATTCTGTTATAAATCTGTGTTTAACTACGGGTATATGTAATTATGTACATATATATGTTTGCTCTCTGAATATCCGTACACACATCTGTATAAATCACCAAAAATGCTGTTCGGCATATAAATGTGATCTCATGCATACTACATACATACATACATATATGGACCAAGTAGTAAATGTTATAAGTGTATACTCATCTGTATTACTACATATAATTTGTTCTCATGGATAAATTATTACTCAACGATTGTGTCTCACCCCATCTGCGCAATGTGTCTAAACGTGTTTATTTAACTTAATATTACAATATTTACCTATATACAATGCATTTGTGGGAAAGTGTTAATTTTGTATTTTTCTTCATTTTTTGGTTATTTACATTTTTTCTTCGTTTTTCGCCAAACACTCAATTAGATCATCGCAAATTAGTATGGCAAGCACAAATCCATTCGAAACTGACGATGATGACGAGGAAAATAATGAAGATATTTCTCTAGCCGGTGACAGGGAGATGATTACTTCAACGCCATATAAACAACGAATACACCGTAAAAAACGTCGTGCACCTGCGCCACCAACCGTTGGGGTAAGATATCATTATATATGCGTCATTTTTTACAAGGTCAAGTATTAAAGTATTGCTCCATATTTACATATATTACATTCTTTGATCGAACCATACTTTAAGGGTTAGGAGGACCCACATATTTCAATAATATTTTGGGAAATTTTTATCTACAAATTCCGAAAACTCCACCGAGATCAAAAATCACTTACAACTTTTCGAGAAATCGTATCCACCGACTTAAAAAAAAGTTTTGAGTTAAAGTTTTACGTTCAAACTGACGTAACCTGATGGGCGTAACATCAAAGAGGCGATCACTTAAAATTTTACTGTGATCAGTTTGATATTTTTTTCATTCGCCCAATAATTATAGAAAGAGCTACTTTTACATTTTTTAAAATTGCGTCATGAGTGAATGAAGAGAAAGACTTTGTTCACAAATCTCAATTTGACACCTACTTTATGATGTTCTTGAATCTGTTTGAAATCGTACTTGATTTGATCACACTTGATTCAACTTATATTGTATGCTTTAGGGTTTTAAGGTGCACGTTTATGCCCGATTTTGTGAGTCATTTATTTTTCTGTAACTGTTTATTCTCCTTGTCTTTCTGCTGTAAAGTAAAGTAAATTAAACCATCCGATGATCCGCTAAAATACATATATTACAATAATTATTATACATAATGTTACTACTTCTAGAAGTCCAGCCCCCAAAATAATCTCAATAAGTATGATATAACCTCAAAGGAACCTTGCCATCTTTAGAATCCCCTTTACAATAGGTGTGTGATCATAGTGGAATAGCAAGAAATTGCAAAGATAAAGAGTTTATAAGGAAGGATATTTTCTTCTCAATATCGTAATATTAGGAATGGGTCGGATCTTTCAGACGGGTTTTGATGGCATAGGCTGCCCGTGTAGTTATGATGATCAACCTGCAGTACCTACGATTATTCTGGCTCAAAATAGATGTCAAGTGGTACATTGGACCTGCACCTTCTTAAGTATGTACGGTACAAATATATGTAATTCGTTTATTATTGGGCGCTTTTGACATTACTTCTCCGAATGTTTTAGTGTATAGGGAACTCCGTTTCAAAAGAAGCACCCTGATCGAAATCAGGTGTTGTTGAGTGAGATAGTGTTCCTTATTTTTTATTAAGCAAATATTTCTGAAACCATTTTTACCTGTTAAATGAATTTTCTATAATTTTTTTTTTGTTTAAGTTTGGTTTACCATAACTTTATATTATTTTCATACCAAAATTTCTTATTTCAATAGGTCCACAAAGCATACACGTCTGCTGATACTAGTCTCGATATGTCACAAGCACCACAACCGCTTCCTGAACTGCGCATAGAAGAATGCATGGATATTGCGAATCTTACAGCTGCTATAGAAAACTTCGTAAAAACCACAAATGATGACACAGCAGAACCAGCTTTAGCCGTTACAACAAATCAACAGACGGAACACGAACAGACTTCTGGTACTGTCGTAATTAAACAAAATGGAACGGCTAACCCAGTTCGTGAGGATACTGTGCCAAGTTCAAGTCAAGTAACGCCAAACGCCCCTACAAAAGTGGATAAAGAAAAGTCCGTTGAATGTGTTACGACTGAAACGAAAGAAAGCTTGGAAACTAACAGCTCAGTTGCACAAATCCCTGCAATTCAACCACAACCTAACAAGGAGCCAGAAGTGGGACATGTGGAATGTATACATGTACACACGGGTATTCCACAAACACCAACAGCAACTAAACGATCCAGCGAAGTTAACCAGCTGACAAGCTTCCGAGCTACTCAAACTCGTTCGCCCGAACCACAACAGTCGATTACAGCGAAAACATCATTTACACTTACCACACCGCCCACAACACGGCGAGATTCCACCAAGAAAGCTAAAATCACATTACAAACTACGGAAACGTTAAAATTCCCAGAAACTGAAGAGTTACGGATTACCGAAGATTCCACCTCACCACGAGCTACTAAATCTCCAAATGGTGTGAAGCCCGCTGTGGCCGCTAAACCACACATTGCTGAAATTCATAAACCATCCAGAGGTATTGTTGCAAACACAACAACAGGCGAACATAAGGAATCAGTCAGAGAACATCGCGAACCACCAATAAGTCCAGTGCCACCCATACGTCAAAGCACACTTACAAAACACACGCAAAAATCCGTCACAAATGAAGCCGACGCAGAGCGATCATTAAACATCGAACCACAAAATACCGAAAATACTGTGGTAAAAACCGAAGCGGCGCCAACTACATCCACACAACCGCTAACGATCACGGAATCGCATGAAAATTTACTTGAGAAAGTAGAAACCGTTAATAACGAGGTTAAGGACAATGCAGTTACAACTGTGACAACAACTACACACCAAACACAATTACCCACAGAGTTGCGAGAAGAAGTGCTCGAGTCATTATATCGACCAAAACCGACCACATCATATCTGGAATGGAAGAAATCTTCGCTGGCACCACTCGAAAAGAATGTGCCACCAGAAAAACGTAAGTCCGTCAAGGATATCATTGAATCGATCAACCGAAGTCAACGTCTGTTACACGCATCCGCACATAAGGAGACACCACACAACGGTTCGAGTCTATCCCTTGGACCGACTAGCGGTAATGGTACACCTTTGCCACAGCGCAAATTTAGTGGTCAGTCGGCGAGTCAAAGAAATATTACAACGGAACTTAATGGTAATGCCACAGCATCTGGTCCACAAAACGAAGAATTACCAACCACATCAACGGCAGCTGTAACGTCTTTAGATAACAATGATAATGTGAACGGCGATGGTAGTGGCATTGCTCAAGATCCACAAAAGCTCAACAATAATGAAATATTTAAGAAATGTACAGTGAAGAAAGAGGTGCAATATGACTACAGAGAACAATCGCCAACAGCTTCCAATCTAGATTGGAATCCTGTGCCCAAACCGAAACGTAACAAGAACTTGTCGGAACAATGAGCGAATAGTTCGTCTATATTTGATTTTACTCTTCGTAGTAATGCTAAAGTGAACTTAAAGCTTTCATAAACCTCTTAATAACATTTAGCGCGATTAATGTTATTTAAAAGAGGTTTAAGTGCGGATCATAGAATATTATTTTAAATTTAAGAATGCGCCTGAAGTTATGCATAGCGGTACCGAAATTTGAGTATATTGCATACTTTTAGGCGAGTATTTATATTTTTGAGAGAGCCCTTTGGTACCTATTTTTTATCCACATGCGGTGCTATGTGCTATGCTCAGCAGCTATTCTCACTGAACGAGTGAATTGGGCAATGCTAACAGAATGCTCCACATCATTTTATTCTTTATATTGTACTTGATGGTGCGCTCTGCTCCAAGCAATTTTGTTAATTATTATAATACATATATATATATATATATATATATATTATCTATATATATATATTATTTCGCATTATTTTAATAAATGAGCATTATAACTACCAAAGAGATCTACCAAGGATATGTACATACATATGTATGTATGTATGTACTCATATATGTGAGCGATCGATTATATGCGTGCAGGATCTGAATTGCTTATCGCTTTCCGCTTCCACTTGGCACCACTTAACACTGGTAACATACATATACATATGTATATTTAATTGGTTTTAAATATATTTATATTAATCATAAACAAATACATGGTACTTTAAACTTTATTATACTGAGCTAAATGTGCAATTATCTGCTTAGATATTAGACTAGATAAATGAAATATATTTAACCCAATTCAACCGGTTGGGTGTTATTACATAACTCAACTCAACGCTGTATAATATTTTCTTAATATATGCATATATGCATGTGCTTGTATATTTATGTATATATGGCAAAAAAATATATGATTGACAATAATTGTATCGAGCAAATTTTAATGACTAAACGAAAATTTTAAATTATTTTTTCAACCTTCCCAACAACTTGCTCGGATTACCATAGTTTTGTTAATCCAACGTTTGTTCGTATGTGCACGCGAAAATCGGAATAACCATGGACAATTTTAATTCCCACGATAGCCAGTTCTGCGGTACCGGAATTTACCATGATTTTATACGGTCAAGGGCCATATAAACCTTTTAGGACACCTTGCAGCAGGATTGCTCTTTATCCTTTTCGCCAAAGCATTGGGCCACAACCGGGTCCGAAGGAATACTTCTGCTGTGTCTGCGCTAAAGGCTCCTTCCAAATTCACACACGCAATGGATGGAGCCATCGTAAAATCTCTTCTGGCCTTAAGGCACATAGAGAGTGGACCACAAGATATGTGACATCTGTATATATGTAATTGGCGTTTAACCGTTTAGCCGGTTATAGCCGAACCGATGAGAGCGCGCCACTTCTCTCTTTCCTTCGCAGTTCGGCTGGTCCCTCCAACGGAGTGGAAGCCTTCCTCAGCTTCCTCCGGCGGTTACTGCATCGAACACTTGACCTAGCCAGTGTAGCCTCTTCTTCTTGACTAGAGTAGACACCGCTTACGCGGTTATAGCCGAGTCCAAAACAGCGCGCCACGTATCCCTCCTTCTGGCAGTTTGGCGCCAATTGGTTATACCAAGCGAAGCCAGATCCCTCTCCACATGGTCCTTCCATCGGAGTGGAGCTCTCCCTCTTCCTCGGCTTCCACCAGCGGGTACTGCATCGAATACTTTCAGAGCTGGAGCACTTTCATCCATTCGAACAACATGACCTAGCCAGTGTAGCCGCTGTCTTTTTATTCGCTCAACTATGTCAATGTCGTCGTATAACTCGCACAGCTCATCGTTGCATCGTCTGCGGTATTCGCCGTTGCCAATGTTCTGAGGACCATAAATCTTGCGCAAAATTTTCCTCTCGAAAACTTATAGTGTCGTCTCATCTGATGTTGACATCGTCCAAGCTTCTGCACCATAAAGCAGGACGGGAATGATAAGCGACTTGTAGAGTTTGATTTTGGTTCGCCAAGAGAGGACTTTACTTTACTTTACTTTTCAATTGTCTACTCAGTCCAAAGTAGCACCTGTTGGCAAGAGTGATTCTGCGCTGGATTTCGAGGCTCACATTGTTGGAGTTGTTGATACTGGTTCCCAGGTATACGAAATTATCTACGACGTCGAAGTTATGACTTGCAACAGTGACGTGGGAGCCAAGACGCGAATGCGCCAACTGTTTGCTTGATGACAGGAGATATTTCGTCTTGTTCTCATTCACCTCCAGACCCATTCGCTTCGCCTCCTTATCCATGCGGGAAAAAGCAGAACAAACGGCGCGGTTGTTGCTTCCAATGATATCAATATCATCGGCGTCCGCCAGCAGCTGTACACTCTTATAGAAGATTGTACCTTCTCTATTTAGCTCTGCAGCTCGTATAATTTTTTCCAGCATCAAGTTAAAGAAGTCACACGATAGTGAGTCATCTTGTCTGAAACCTCGTTTGGTATCGAACGGCTCGGAGAGGTCCTTCCCAATCATGACGGAGCTTTTGGTGTTGCTCAACGTCAACTTACATAGCTTGTGTTTGTTGACGGCGTTTTTTGCTGCACAAAGGCGGGTGCGTATCTTCGCTGCAACTAGATAATGGTGTCTATATTTGGTCCTCAGAGCGTACGCACGTCTAAAACACAGAAGACATGTCTTCCGTCTATCCCAACGTGATCGATTTGGTTATGCGTGTTTCGATCAGGAGACAGCCAAGAAGCTTGATGTATTTTCTTATGCTGGAATCTGGTACTACAGACGCCCATATTTCGGGTCCCAGCGACGTCGAAAGCCTCATGCCGTTTGGCGATGTTTAGTCATGGGGGCTGAATTTTCCGACTGTTGTGCCAAAGACACCTTCTTTACCCACCCTAGCGTTGAAATCGCCAAGCACGATTTTGAAATCATGGCGGGGGCACCGCTCGTAGGTGCGTTCTATGCGCTCATAGAAAGTATCTTTGGTTACTTCGTCCTTCTCTTCTGTTGGGGCGTGGGCGCAAATGTTGAAGAACCTCGCTTTTATGTAGATTGTGGCTAGACGTTCATCCACCGGGGTGAATGCCAGGACTCGGCGACGGAGTCTCTCTCCCACCACAAATCCAACACTCCTGCGCTCCTTTATATGGCCGCTGTAGTAGATGTCACAAGGACCCACCTTCTTCCGTCCTTGTCCCGTCCATAACACTTCTTGGGTGGAAGTGATATCAGCCTTTAATCGTATGAGGACATCAACCAGCTGGGCAGAGCCACCTTCCCAATTAAGGGTCCGGACATTCCAGGAGCATGCCCTTAAATCATTATCCTTAAAAGGGAGTCGTCATCAAAAGGGGGTGTCTCATCCGAGGCTTTCTTCGATTTTTCATTGGGGGGTGTTTTTATGTGGTGGGTCCCAAACCCTACGCAAAACCGCAGAAGCGGGTTCGCCTTCTCACTTTAGCTCGCCTTCAAACGGATGTTTGTTAGCTACCCAGAGGATACTTGGTCTAAAACCGGAAGTCGTGAGCTGCTTGAATCATGTGGAGAAGAATCGTTTCTGGCCACTCCCAAGTTAATGACAATTAAAAACTTTCCTCACTTAGGTGAACTTCTACACATGATCTTATCCTCCTGACCTCTACGTCAATGAAATTAGTACCGCGCCGCCACCCACATTGAGTGGCCAACAAAGGACACAGTCTGATTAGACTCCTTCCCTACCTTCATCTCCCGTACAAGATCCACTAGACAGGTCCTGGTTCCTCGTACCGCGTGTTCCGTGTGTCGGACCATAATACGTCGGAACATAACATCAGTCAAGTCCAATTCTTGCTTTGGCAAGCTGTGCTTGCAGAAGAAGTACGCGAGCCTATTTAGCCTGCAATTTACATTGCTCCCTTTGGTGGATAAAGCGAAAAGATGTATTACCAGTATGTATGCATGTAATTAACGTAGGAACCGTTTATTCGATTATAGCCGTCGTTGTTCTCTTTCCCTCGCAATTCGGCGCCAGTTGGAGATCCTATTTACTATGTCGCTCTCCACCTTCCTCAGTTTCCACCGGCGGGCAAGGCATTGAACACTTCGGACAACATAACAGAGTATTTTTATTCGCTGAACTATGTCTATGTCGTCGTATAACTCGTACAGCTCATCGTTCCATCGTCTGAGTTGTTTCCCGTTGCCAATGTACAGAGGACCATACCTTTAACTCATAAAACTCCCAGTGCCGTCTCATCGGCTGTTGACATTGTCAACGCTTCTTCTGCACCATAAATCAGAATGGAAATAATAAGCGACTTGTAGAGTTTGATTTTCGTTCGTCGAGAGAAGACTTTAAGTTTCAAATACCTACTCGGCCCATATGCTTCATGTCAAGGAGCATAACGAAATGCTGTCCAATCAGTTTCTGTTAAAATGCTTTCGCAGAAACCTTCCTTGACTCCCTCCCCGAATGGCGTCCTTGGAATCAAATCACCCATTACAAACACCGAGCTCGAGTTGCCTCTAGAAATCAACGACCAACTTCGTCTTGGATACTGTAATTTATTAAACTTCTATTTATCGAGATTGGACGCTGACATACCCAACATATGTCCTGCAATCACTAACCACATCTTTACATGCCCAATTAACCTCACCCGTCTAACATACCATTCACTTTTTTACTTCGATGGCAACTGATTTGTGCTTGTCAGTTCAAGCAGAGCTGGATAACCGTCACAACAACAACAAGCATTTGGAATGAATTCGACTTTTCACAACTTGTAATCACGAGGAAATGATTAATTTCAAACCATCTCAAAAAACCATAATAAAAAATAATAATTGTTTGATAATGAGATATACATCGAAAACTAGCGAGGGAGTTTAAACTTAATTGTTGTCAATTGATGATCACCGTTATCAATTGAATAAAAAATAAGTAAATATATAACAACTCGATCAGTTGGCAACAACACCAAAATACATTATAAAAATATTCATTTCGACCGTACCTAATATTTTTGTTCGCAAAACTCGAACGGAGGTAAGCTAAATCACAATAAGTGGTTTCCTTCCCTATGGCAGTGGAGTCTACGGAACAAACCCGGTTTTCTATCCGACCAAATGACAAATAGGCAGTATTCTTTAGATTCATAGTCTAGATAATGGAAAATGTTTGTTGCCATTGATTTAACCCATACATTTATTCAAAAATTCAAATTTTGAAATTCAAAAGTAAACAAATTTCAAACCAAAAAAAAAATATTTTTTAAATGAATAAAAGAAAATGCCGAATACTTTCTGCTTAGGCAAAACAACTCATGGAAGCAATTTATTAAGGTTTTGTGCTCTAACTGACAAATTTCAAACAATTTTATCAATATATGTATATTATGTTGTTAAAGTTAAAAAACACGGGTTAATGTAAACAAATACATGAATTGTTTACTATTTTATTGTCAAAAGCGGGTATGTCAAATACTTAGTTCACTTAGTTGAATACACTTTGGTCTAGATAATGGAACATGAAATGCTGCTTTCATTTATAAAAGTTTATTGTCAAATTGAAAAATGCGTGTATTTATGTACATTGCATGAATCTGAAAATTATATAATGTGTGTTTATAAAATTTCGGGATATTACGCGCTTCTCGCGTATTTGTCTGCTTCGGTTTCCATATAACGGATGAAACGTGTTAAATTTGTGCGCACTGTCTGCACAGCTGGATAACGCTCCTTCAATTCTCGGCGCTGCTGACGCATCTGGGGAATATATAATAAAGAAAAAATTAGAGGTGTGTTCCTTGATGCAAAAAACTAAAATTTCTTCACATTGTTACCTTATTCTTGAACATTTTCTCTAATTTTTTCAACACTTCTGGCAAATTCAATTCAATAATCAGTTTAGGCCAATCATTGTCGGCAAACATATCCATTAAAGCATCAAGTGCTTCGGATATTGTCCACACATCTTCCTCCTGTAATATTGATATTAGTTATTAATAACCCATGAGCACATGAAATATTTTTTTATTACATCAGAACATGCTTCCACTATGAATGTGATGATTATGCGTACTAAATTTTCTGGCAACAGACAACCCAATGTGCCTAACATACGCAACCAATTCGCACGAATTTCAGCTACACTGCAGTTCTTCACACCATTGAAAATTAACTGGAAATTAGAGCAAAATCTTAAGAATCATATAGCTGATGGGCATAATAATTGTATACCTCCAAGTCATTTTCCACCATTTGACTGAACAGTTCTTTGTTTGTTTTCAGTCGTTCTAAGGTAGCACGCATTAAGGATGTGGCTGGCTCCATGACAGACACGTCTTGCGGACCTTTGAACACTTGCTGACCAAGTTCCACCCAAACATCATAGATTGCTTTGGCACCACCAAGGTCTTCAGGACTTAAAGCATTGCAAAGATTTTGTAGGCAAAGCAATGAGGAAATACGCAAATTTTTTACTCTGCAAAGAAAATGGAAAAATATCTGTGAAAAATGTCTAATGTCGCATGGTGCCGATACTCACTTAATAAGCAAGGATACACTGACTTCCCTCAAGGCTTGCGCAATATTATCAGGTAGAACTTGCGCTTTTTTCCAAAGCTAAACGGCAGAAAATATTTAAGTTTAATGGACTTTTCTTAAAATGTTCGATTTAGCAATCTTTACTTTCTCAATAATTCCCAATGATTTAATAATTTCCACCAGCGCTTCAGGTAATTTATCTTCATTTTGTATATTTCCATTGCCATTTGCAGATTCATATTCGTAGTCTATAACACCCTCACCTTCGGACGCATCATCTCCATCTGAATCGACCCACTCTGTGTTGGACAACATTTTCATTAATAAAATTTAGAACTAAATTAACTCTTCGAAACACAGAAGAAAAATTATTCTTTCTAAATATCAGCCACTACTTTTACTTCTAATGGTTTCTTCTTACCTTCTTCATCATTCGATACTAGGTTCGTGATAATTTCCGCTGCAACACGATGAGCGTCCAATAAGTTCCCGACTTCCTTTATAGCAATTTCAGCTGGTGTAGGAAGCTCTTGTTGACGTCTTCGTAGTGCAGCGCTCTCTTCGGTCTCTTCTACTACAATTAATATTCTTATTTGAATGCATGACATTAATTATATAAATTATTCTTTCCAACCTTCTTCCATTTCAACGTTGAAGTCCAGAACTGATATACTTTCATTTTGGTCGTTTTCTCCATGATTATTCAACACATTTGACAATGCTTCCTGATTGTCGATTTCTAAGGTTTCTGAAATACTATTTAGTATGTTGCAAGTATAAGCTGCTGACAAAGCTGGCACATTGGACAAAATTCCTTAAAAAATTATAAGAAATGAGATTATCTAAAATTGAGATTCAATAAAAATTTATAGTTACCGGCTCCTAATGTCCGTAGATATTGGTGTCCATAACTTCCTGTAACGTTAAGCAAACTTAAAATTTCAGGCACATGCTGTGTCAATGCATTCCAAATTTTTTGATTGCCCTCCGATACTACTAATAAGCACTGCGCTACAGAAATTGCAATATCTAAACCGAAAATGTTATAATCAAGACAACGTATAAGACTTGTAATTAACTGTGACTGGTTAAATGTTTCTAAAGCAAGTGTAGAACTTTCACACAAGTTCCATAGAAGATTCACAGCCTGCAAAAATGTGTCCGACCGTATATCTAGTTGTCTTAATGCTGCATCAAAGTTTGGCACCCATTCGCCATTCTGTGCGTATTCATTCAGCAAAGTCAAAAGTGGTGTTAGCACATCCTGTTCCACAAATAGTTCACAAACTTCCTAAAGGATATAATGCAAATTCCATTAAAATTTTATGCGATTTTAACTTATTTCTTATTTTGAACTTACTGGCATGCAAACGGTAAAATTACGAAGTGCACCTGCTGCTGCATTCCGTAATGGCTGATCGCGATCATAGAGATAAGGTGCAGCTATACGGATAATGTCACTCTGACAAATAGCAGTGAGTTTATCCTTTTTGCCAGATTGCACTAGCACCGCTAGTGATTGCAGAGCATTCAATTTCTCCTCGACATTAACATTTAATAGTTGCTCCCGTATTGTATCCACTGGACCCAAGCCGTTTTCCATTAACTCTTCGTCGTCATTTAAAAAATCTGCAACGCCATTTAACCCTAAAGGGTTTGAATTAGCCACAAGTCGTACGCGGTTCCGTCTCGTTTTACCCATTTTACTAACGACTAGTCAGTATTAGTTGCCAATAGTTCTATACCAAGCAATCCACAATAGAGCTTAGCAAATAATTCACACAAAAAACTACCAGACCCCCACGTGCATAAACACAACAACAATCGGATTTCCACTCTGTGTCAAACTATGCGTTTAGCGGTTGTTTTCTTTTATTACTGATATTCATTTTCGAGTTTCGTTTTGTTTTGTATCTTATTTCGTTTTTCTTTAATCAATTGAATTTCGAATTATAAGCATTTTCGAATCATTCCAAAACGTTAAGCTGCCATACTTATAAATTCATTCCAATTGGATTCCTTATTTTTTAGTGAAGGTTTATATTTCATTAAAAATTACATAGCTTAAGGAAACTAGAATTGTCTGTATCATTCATATCACATATCATGACTAGATCATCAAAACTTTAAATATATTTATTGAATGGACTTTTTTATTATTGTCCAAGAAATTGATAATAGAACGAACAACTACAAAATCCAGTATTTTTGGAAATACTTGCTTATTTTAACATTTATTTTATGAAAATCCAGCGAAACATATGCAAATCATTTAAAATTATACAGGATGGCAACGTTTGAGAAGGAGCAATGAAGTAAAATTGAGGAAGCGAAGTAGCAGCCAGCAACCAGAGGAGCTTTTAACTATTGTAGGTAATAGCTACGTAAAAAATGGTTTGCATTGAAGGAAAGTGTGACCTTCGCAGTTAGTTCTTGGGATATTATAAGTGGAGACAATAAATATAATGAAAATTCCTGAAAAAGTGCATTGAATTGTAGTGAATTTTTGTTTTACAATCGTTACTTCGCCAAAGCAGACATGAGATAAATAACGTGAAGAAGCTAATTTGTGAACGACATGTATGTGATTGGTGTAGCATAATAAGAATGTAAGTGTAAAGAGAACAAAGAAGGAACGTGTGCAATTAGTGTATGTGTGTGTGAATAAAGGAGAAGCACGCGAAGGCACATAAAGTCGGTGGGAAGTGAACAGCTCTCAACACGACATTGTGCAAATCTTTTTTTGGGGCTTATGTTCATTAGGAATAGAGCAGAGTTGATATTGTGTATGGTGGATTTTTTGTGTGACATTGTCAAAATAAAAAAGTGGCAAAGTAGTAATTTATGGAGATTTGTTATATCTAACTACATCATGTGAATATTCCAAGTATAATGTTTCTTCGACTGTATACGGAGATCGGTAAGTAGAAATTGTTAAATATTTTGGTATGAGGTAAATTTTTAATGTGAGGTATAAATCCAGAACAGCTCTTTGCAGCTATAAAGGTTGTTAGTGTTGCCACCTGTATATTGTACTTAATAATTTTTTTATTAAAACAAACATACCAGCATTTATAATTATTATTTAATTAAATATGAAGTTACCTATCAATTTTCCTAAAATGTTATATTAAAATAATTTATATAAATTGTAAATGCCCATTTTTCGCATAATTGGCGATTCACCGGTGACGTAAAACATTAAGTTAATATTATATAAAACAGATATTGTTTCAAATAACGACAATCCATTAAGTTCCTGAAGGCAGCATTTAAAATATAGTATTTTTAATTTCTGTAATACAATAACACTTAATTGCAGAATCTGAATATTATTGTAAAGAAATGATATATAGCTATGTGTTAATTTGTTAAAACTAAAGAAAACAGTTGAACCTCTAAATCGAAGATCTTCATAACATGTACTCTTGAATTGGCAGTATCGGTTAGAAGTCAAATTTCATACAAATTATCTTTCATTACTCCCATTTCCTTAACCTGAACTCTTGAATTGGCTATAGAGCTCAAATTTCATAAAAATTTCCTTCCATAACTTGAACTTTTCGACCAGAGCCTAATACAAAATTTAAAATTTTACTAATTTAATTTTAAGAGTTTCTACATCGTATGGACATATTAAAACTTTATGCAAAGTAAATAAATAAAAGAGCTTTTTAAAAAATTTATGTTGTAATGAAAACTTCTATAACTCGAAATCTTTATTATGGTGGTTCGAGTTACGGAAGTTTATTTAAACTGATGAAAACACACATTTGAAGATGTACCATAAATTACTATTTATGTTTACATAAATATTTTGTGAATGAGGGCTTAAATAATAATCGTGAACCGCCAGTTTTAAATAATTACGTCTAACAAATTTAATATTTTTTGTCCCAATAAATCTAGTTGTTGATATTTTAAATATGAAATGTTCATATATGAATTAAAGTTTAAAATACAAAAAACAAAATTATTTGAAATTGCCATTTAATTGAATAATATGGCAATAGCAGTGTATTTAGGGATTCTACCCTAATGTACGTACATCATGTGCGTGCAAGGCTGTGTACAGCAGAATGCAAGAGAATGAAGCAATGAATAACTGCGAAGTGTACATAAAAGAAATTTTTGAAGAAAGAAAGAGGAGCGCCATACTTGTAGGTGGAGAAAATCGGCAAGTAAAACCAAAACCCTTGATTATTTCTTGGTTTCTACAATTTAGAATAGTTTAGAAGTAGTAATTTTGTTAATTAATTCCTAGTGTCTTTGGAAATTTTATACAACACATAGAATACTTGCCATAGCCTCACAATTTATTGAATCATTGTATTTCTATGCTACTTATTCTGTTTCGGGTAAGGTATTCTGATGGATGCACTAGGGTCCTGTCAAAAGAAGCACATATTAGAAATGTGAAAACATTTCAGTTAGATGGGCAACTCTGTAGTTCGGATTCAACCATCTCCATCATTCACACACAATTACTATTTGCAATTTCGCAGATTTTCTAATGCTTTATTCGGTGTTGTTTCACTAGTTTGTCCGTGAGTATAGCAGATTCGTGCAATTTTCTTCTACGATTGCTTTATAAATGGTTTGTTCTGCCGATTAAGTCAATTTTACACAAGTGCCTCAATTTTCGAATTATATATTTTCAACTACACCATTACTTATTAATTATATCTTGTGCTCGCTTTGCTCCTTGTGCTTGAAAAGCTATGCAAGCTTACAAGGACCTGTGAGATGGTGATGATATATGGTGTTAAAAGGAAGATATAGAAGAGTATTCATCTACAGCAAGTGCTAACAAAATCTAAACCTTTTTAACTCGTAACTTAAGTGTGTCCCAGATGATGTTAAGTTCGATCCTCCTGGAAGACTAAAGATTAGAATAATTATACGAATTTTAAAAGTAATAATTCTAAAAGCAACAATACAGCATGTAGTAATACAAATGCCCTAAAAACTTAATTTGAATTGAGTCAAAGAAAAAATGAAGTCGAAAAATTAATTTATATATATATAGGAATAGATTCTACACAGTGAATATTACTATATTTGTTCATGAATTATACCTAAAATTCCCAATGATGGGACATGTATATTCAACACACATAATGTGGATATGGATTTAAAATTACCATTAAATGTCTTACAATATATTTCATAATAGTACAACTTAAATTTTTCAGAAAAATGGATCTCCTACTCGAATTTCGTGTTTGCTAGTTTAGGTAAGTATGAATATATATACATCTTCTAAACTCTACTAAAGATTTTAACGTGTGTTTTAAATGTTATAGTGGTCGTTCCTTTGAACTGCTCCATTAATTTGGAGCATTGGAGCAGCTAGGAGACATACACAGCATCCACCCAATTACACACTCGAGGTTTAATATTAACGATAAATTAAACCATTGTTTAAAAATTATTTAAAAAGTTAAAACGCCTTTATGAACAAAATTGGAATAGATACACGACCGAATCGATCGAAAAAAAAACACATACATGATATCTTATGGTTTTAAAGAAAATATAAAACGTAACGAAGAAATAAGTATTTATGTCCAAACAAGGTGGCCAGCAATACAACTTTATCAATGCCCCAACAGCACATTATCCAGCAAAAGAGCTATATCCGAAGATACAACATCAACAAAATCTTGTATACCTTTCGAAATCTCCAAAAAGTTACAGAATACTGACATTTGAAAAGTTATTTAACAAAAAAATTTCTCCTGCGAAAGTGACGGTAACGGAGAAGTTGAGGGAGTCCGAAAGGATTTGTGGTGCCGCAGCAAGTGGCATCAATATTAATAAGTTTAAGCATAAGATGGCAAATACGCTTTCCGTCATGACGAACGTTTTGCGGAATGTTGTCAGCAAGCAGCGTATACGCTACAAGGGCAATGGATATAATTTAGATTTGACTTGTAAGTAATACATAAAAAATAATTGAATCCATATTTAATACATATACGTGAATGTCTTTTAGATATATACGATAATATAATTGCTATGGGTTACCCGGCGGACAATATAGAGAGTATATTTCGAAATCGTTTGGAAGATGTTTACAAATTTCTCCAGGAAGTTCATCAGAATCATTATAAAATTTACAATCTATGCCTTGAGCGTAGCTATGATAGCAATAAATTTCATGGAGTAAGTAGAATAAAAAAAGTACGTTTCACAATTTTTTTCAAAAACTAATTGTTCCTATTTGCTTTAGAGAGTTGCTGTTTATCCTTTTGAAGACCATAACCCACCAACAATAGAACTGATACAAAAATTTTGTATGGACGTGGATGCATGGCTGAAAGCAGATAAGAAAAATGTGGCCGCCGTACACTGTAAAGCTGGAAAAGGCAGAACTGGTAATTTCATACATAATATCTAAGTACACAGTTTCAATTGTTAAGTATATCGCGTTTGCAGGTACAATGATTTGTTGTTATATGCTGTATAGTGGACGGCAGAAAACTGCCGAAGATGCTTTAGAATGTTATGCTGAGAAACGCACAAAGGATCTCAAAGGTGTTACGATTCCATCGCAAAGGCGTTATGTTCAGTATTTTGCAAAGTTAATACAATCTGGTGTACCATATGAAAGGCGAATTCTGCAAGTATGTACCAATCTTGTTTATATACTTTATCTCATTTAAATAATGTGAATAAATTATTTTAGTTTTGTGAGATTCGTTTTACTGAGGCTAACTTGTTGCACAGTTATGGCACAGTGCATTGCTCAATTTCCGTGCTGGAAGACGATGGATGTTCTGTAAAAGTGAAGGTTAGTATTAAATGCTGATACAGAAAATAAGTAGCAGAATCTTATGGAATGAAGTCTTTAAGTGTAGATTAATACGTGAGATTAAATATGCTATATTTAAGCATTATTTTCTTCTTTTGGAGATTAAATATGAATTATTATAGCACATTTTTTTTATTTTGGAAAAAAAATGTTGAGCAAAAAAATATTTTAAACGTTTCTTTTTAATTATATTGTTTTTAAATGTTATCTTTTTTATTTTCTAGCATCTGTTGGGGTTGCCCATAGATTTTCGAAAAAGTCATACTTTGGATCTTAAAAATCTGTGTGTAGCCGGTGACATAAAAGTAGAGCTGACACATAAAAAGAAATTGTTCCATTTCTGGTTTAATACATATTTTGTACGCGATGACGCGGGTAAGGCGTTATAAATATTTTGGAATTATTTTCTTCATTTTAATAACAATTAAATTGATTTTTTTAAATTATTTGCAGTCGTTGAAGGGGAAGGTGAGGACGCGAAACTTGTATATACACTTAACAAATGCGAAATCGATGATGCACATAAAGACAAAGAGCACAAATGCTTTTCGGAAGGCTTTAAGGTGAATATATAAATTATTGATTAACGCACTGACTGCATGTTTGTGGGTTGTGTATGTCCAATAGTCGATACTTTTATGATTTCCATACGTATTTTTATGAATAAAACACATGTTTTCACACAACTTATACTAAGCTTTTGATATAAATTTCACAAGAATTTTTGAAGTCCTGCTTATTTCGTGTTTACATAAAAATAATTTTTTGTTCATTTTATATTTTTTCAGGTGCAACTTGTTTTTTATGCGGAAACTTCTATGCGACCTGGTTTGCAAGCGAACGTTAGTAGCATAACGAGCCAGGTTGTCGGTAATCAAAGAATGTCTCAAAACGCGCGTCTCTCTCATCAAAGTAGTGGTGGCGGTGGCGAAAGCAGCAGTAGCAGCAATTGTCAATTGCCACAGAATAGCAGCAGTGGTAGTGATCTAAATTATATTTGTGATCAAAAGTCCTCCTCATCGGCATCGGCGTCGGTTAGTAGTTTGGGCGGACCAATAGTAGGTGGTGGCGGCGGCGGCAGTGGTAGCGGAAGTGGCAGCATTGGTGAGCTCAGTATCGGTGATACAACAAATGCAGACTTTTCTCGCATGGACGCCACACTTGCTGGTGCACAATTTATCCACCAACAGCAACAGTTACAACACCAACAAAAGCAACAAATTTGCCATAGGCAGAAATACAATGCTGCGAAGCACATAAACAGTGATAGTGAAGTGTTCGATTGCGATACAGTTATGTTGCCACTGGGGCGAACACATGCTGCGTCCACAAATACATATTCGTTACTCCCACAAAAACAGCAACAACAACCACAAGAAAAACGGATTTCTGTTAATAATAGACAGCTTTACACAGCGGCGAAGAACGTTAGTGATGACTGTGATAATTACAGTGATGTTGATTCACGTATTTCGTCATATGAGCGAATAAATGCTGCACCACCTACAACAGCGTATGCGTTACTCCCACAACTTCATGCGGAACGGATTTCTGTTAACTATAGACAGCAATACATGCCGGCAAATAACATAAGTGGTGACTGTGATGTGTACGATTGTGATTTAAGCGTTACGCCATTTGCGAGAAAAAGCACTGCACCTACAGCTGCTTATGCGTTACCCCCACAGCAAACAGATGCGCAATCACAACATACATATGTGAATTTGGAACACATTATGGCAGCAACAGCGGATAAACAACAATATCAGCAGCATCAGCCGCATCAACAACAGTTAATGAAAACATTATTCGCAACAACACCAAATCATGTAGCAGCTACTTCGACAGTAGTGACCGCTGCAGGGACCAACATATTGAAATTCGGCGCACCGACAACAGCAACGGGCTTAATGTGCGGTAACAATATTTTATATCACCCAGCAATAATGCAGGGTTGCAGCAACACAAATCATTGCGGCAACAATGTCAAGCGGTTGGATGACGATACTAGAACAACAATGCAGACAAATGGTACGACTGGGTGCAGTGAGGTTAACGGTTGTATTAGCGCCAACAGCAGTAAAAGCAGCATTAGTAGTCACACATCATCTTCTGAATCGACAACATCGTGCTCATCGTCCGCGCCAACGTCTGGTGGTGATAAAGATTGCGAAGAAGAAGACTGGGAGTCCGGTGAGTGCCATTTAAAAATGCCACACACAGTTGTCCCCCAAACATTACAGTTATCTACACTATTAGCTCCTTCCAAGCCTTCTACGGCTAACAGTACTACTACTTTCAGTAATACCACCTCTACCTTTCCCAATATTACAACTACTACCATTACACACACATCTTTACCTTCTACTGCTACTATTACTACTCACACCAAACAGATTTCCACTTCCATTTCTCAACAACCTTCTACATTTTATATGAATATAAACATTAATAGTGGTAGGTATAATTGTAGTTATTGTGGTTGTGATGATGATGAAAACAATCCCAATTTAAAATATGAATGTGCACATATTCAAGAAAATGATGAAAAGTTGCAAAAAATCATTAGCGAACGACGATCAAGTTGTACAGCAGTCAAAGTGAATGGCGGCTCTGAAACTGTGTTTAGGTCAAATGAAAATGAAAATAATCAATTCAATACCGATGTAAGGATTAATACTGCAGCAAGTGCTGAAGTTGCCGCTAATTTGCCACCTAACACCACGAGTCCAATTAGTGCGACGCGTAAATCGCATATGTTTATGGCTTCTAAGAAACATGAAGCCACTGTTGGCATTAGCAAACACAGCCATATGAGCAATGTCAGCAATGTGGTTAGTTCATGGACACATAAGCCTCTATTTCAACAAAAACTTAATGCTAAAAAATGTAGTGAACTGAGCTCAGCAGCCATCGCAGTTAAAAAGTCCAATGCTTATGGCACTTCAGCTGGGCCAGTTAGCGCGGATGCTGCTATGCTGGCTTTGAGTTGCTCACCAGCGAGCGGTTGCAGTGGCTTGGCCAGCACGTCGCGGCGTAAATTAAAAAATAAATTGAAAAATAATACGAAAAAATTATCGCATTGGCTACAGAATCATTTTCGAGCAAATCCTGTAGAATTTTGCGAGAATTTCGTGCAACACACGACCGCTATGAGACGCAACAGTAACTGTAGTGTGGGTAGTCGTAGTCGCAAATTGTCAATGTCATCAACGACGGTGTCGATAACACCGGGTTCGTCGTTGCCCAAGCGACAAATATTGGTGCCACCAAAATTAATAAGTGAAAACTGTGCGGTTAACAGTGAAGCAGCGAGTCAAGGCACTTATGATATTTACGGTGAGTTGGAGAACGGCCTGAAAGACGAATGTCTGGCGACAGATGCCACCAACGTTAATTTAAACATAATTAGTGTTAATGGTGTTGTCGGTGATGGTCGTACGAAAATGTCGCTATCCGAGTCCACAACTACATCAAATGTCAGCTTGTCGACGGTCGGCGGCAGCACCGAACGCAGTGTACATGGCGGTAGTGGTAGTAGTGATACTTTTGAGGATTTTTACTCATCAAATTGTGATAATCAGCTTAGCTTTAACAACTCGCCATGTAAAAGTCCACGTTCGCTAGTCGATATAGCGGGTTCCAGCGCCTATAGCGCAACGCATGATCTCTATGCAACCAGCTTGAATGAGAGAAATGTACATTTGCAAATGAAGCGTGAACAACACATGCAGCGACATCTAAATGCACAAACGTTAGGACAGCCTCAACATAATAGCCATCAGCTGCATCACCTCAATGTCGTTGTAGTTGCAGCCAAACCAGCTAAAACACATGCAATTGGCTTTAATGTTACGAAGGACAGTACGCAAAACTACGATACATTAGCGCATGTGGACAATGTCATAAGCGTTCAAAACGCTAATCAAAATCAAGATGTAGGTTCGGAAACCCCAGATAATCAGTTGAATGATAGTGATCTGACAATTGGCGCAAATGTCACCATTATAACAACAGAGGTAGATGAAAAACAGGAGAGTGCCATCGTTGGTCATGCTGATAGTCATGGCGGTGAGCTGTTAGCACAGACATTTGATTCGTTTGATGAAAACGATGAGTATATTGAAGATGGCGCTACAACGGGTTCTAGCGTATATTTCACGCCAGTGGCGACGTCTGATATTGGTGCTGATGTTATAGATGGTTCGAAAGCGAAACACTATCCATTCGTATTTCCAAATATGCAAAATGAGCTGAATAAAATATCCATGCAAATTGCATGCAATAATAGCGAGTTGGGCAATGAACTATCGAGTAAGAATGAGCAAAGCTCGAAAGCGCCTACGCCAGTGATAACTGTTGAAGGACACCAGTCAAATTGTGTTGCAGACGAAAGTTGCACTTTAGTCTCTACAGCATCTTCCGCTGATAACACATCTAGTTCTTAACACTCTTAACACTAATGGCGCAGAGCAAATGTGATTTCATGTTTTGTTTTTTCGAGCGTATTTTTGAAAACAGTTAACAAAGGTATAGAAATTGGGCTTTGCAAATTAACAGTACAGTGGAAAATTGTTTTTAACTTCGCTAGAAAATTGTGTTTGTTTACCATTGTAGGCGTATTATATCTATCATCTGCAGTCGAGTAATTTGAATCCACAATGATTTACCATTTTGCTTGTTGCTTTTCATTTCTACTGTGCTGTGATTGTTTTCACGTTTCTTGCACATCGTTAGCCAGTGCTATACTATGAATTGCAATGGAAAAAATTCTGTTTGAACACGTAACAGCCGCAATCGCTATTTCGGTGTTTTCCACCACAATTTATTTTTTAAAATTCTTACATACATATATTAGTATATACATATGTATGTATGTATACGGTATATATATACATATAAATATCAAGATCTCATACGACTTCTCGTATAAATAACAAATGTACAGAACGGATTAATATTCGCTGGTGTTCTATTTTTTAATATTAAAATTAGTTAAGTAATTACATACATATGAATGTAGTTTTGTTTAGGTTGCCAAATAAGGCAGCAACGTACATATATTTAATCAACAATACCAGTACTAAATCCTTACCACTACCAATGCCCGTCAAGCAATGTGTCGAACTATGTGAAACGATTTCTTAACAATTCTTGTTCTTAATAATATATTTAAAAAATATCCGCTTCAAATATACTTCAAATAATATATACACATACTTACATACATATACTGGATTATGTGCAACTAAATAACAGTTTATCGTTAACACAAACTCTATCTACTCACATACAAAATACATACTTGAATATATCAAAAAAAAAAATATTATAAAATAATTATATACGTACATAAACCAAACTTAACAATAATTTTAAAATATTCAATATTCGACAGTTTGAAACAAATAATTTTAATTTTTAGTTTTATAAATACATTTGTGCTTAAAATGAAAACAGCTAAAAAAACACATGATCAGACATTGTGTTTAGCACATTGTTGCACTTCTACTAAATATTCCTTGATTGATATACATATGTATCAGCAACTTAATGTAACGCATACTGCAAATCTGCTGAGTTGGTATATGTTGCAAGTGTACATTGTCTTAGAGGGGCGCGCTTTTTCAAGTTTTACCCAAAGCGCTCTTCATTCGTTTTTCATAAATTAAGTGTAGATCAAAAGCATAATTAAGCACAGTAATAAAACAAAACTTAGCATACAGTGTGTACTCCCAGTAATCGTATTAGTAATTAAAAGTCGCGCAGCGTCAATCCCAGTTGTGCAATCCTGCCGAGCCGCAACAAGTACAGCTCAATAGCACAATCCTTTAAGGATGTGTATATTTGTATGTTCGTAGGTAAAACAGCAGCAACTTGATCGTTCGTTCGTTGGTTGGTGAACTCTCGTTAGTTGTTACGTTCGCACACCGCCGAAATTTTCCGTTTATAATTTTTAAACAGAAATTTAATTAATAGTCATAAAATTTTATTCCCATTACTCAAATTTAATATGTGTGTGTACATTATGTTGTGAACCGTATAGCAAATAATAATCAATAAAAAAACATGAAACAAAATATGCGAAAATGCGGTTTATAAAACGTATGTATGACGCGCTGCGATTTATTTAAACTGCATACAATAATATTTAAAACCGAAAATAGCAAATAAAAAACAATAATACACATGGTCTGTAGGTGCTCAGGGTGAATTTGTGTTAAACATTAACTAAATTTTGCGGTCGTTATAATACCACAGTATTTGCTATTCAGTTGTGTTAAAGATTTTTTTATTATTAAAAGATTATCGAAAAATTTCAAGGCAATATATACATACATATGTATATACCAAAATATTTGCTACCAGTGTCATACATAAAAGTTGAAACTTCCATATTATTATAATAATTTTTTTATATAAAAAAATTCGTGTAAAAATTTATCATTGTAATGTGATTTACCATTTTAGCTCTTTATAAATTCATTTTTAAACATTTTCGTAAGTAAAGAAAAAAGTTCACTTAAAATGGTGTTGTAAGCAAAAAAAAAAATATTAAAATTCATGTCAGTTTGTTTAATATGTTTTTAATTTCATATAACTTATATATTCAACTGAGTACTTACACGCACCATATTTTCTATGGCTTAAGCATACAAATAATACGTTAAATACTATATTACATATAGTTCAGTTGAGAAATGTTGTATGTCAGACACTTAAAGATTTATAAATTTTGTATTTTCATATATACAAATTTATAAATATGAAAGCAATTACCACTAAAAGCTTAACCCTAAATGAAATATAACAAACACACACACACACATCCACGTCTGAAAACGTCTGTACACAAACACATGCACGCAATAAGTTACATACATATTTTATGAATAAAGAAAGTAAACATAAAATAAAGTATGATTAAATGTACGTAAATATATATATATAATTTTTTTCTTTTGAATTAATGTAATGTAATTACTTACGATTCGATTTTTAAGTGTAAAAATATTAATTTTTGTATATTACGATTTATAATGTATTGATTTTAATTTTGTTATTTGCTAGCTATAAAGATTTTTTAAATAATTTTATTTAATTTGATAATGATTTGTAATTTAAAGCAAAAATTATTCACATGTGAAAAGTGAAAATCGAAGCAAAAATGCAAGCAAAACATTTGTTGAATAAAAGTGTAACGCATTCGTAGTATAGGCGCAGGAAGCACAAAATACGTTTTGTAAAGTTTAGAAGTTGAGAAGTTGGCTTTTTTAATATATATTATCTGGTTTTAATTCATATTAAATTTAATTGTAAATAAGTTTGCTATATATTACAAATTATATTTATTTTAATTTTAATTCGCTATTTTATACAAAAAAAAAAAACAAATGCTTGTATAATGTTTTGCTTAATTTTATTAGCTATTGTTTTGCTTATTTTTCGAAAATTCTATTCAATAACAACAAACGCACAATTAGTATAGGTCTAGTTTATGTCTACGTTAAATGTCAAGTTCTCAAGTGAAAGTAATTGAATTACTTGTATATTTTGTTAATGATAAAATGATGAAAAACAATTGGAAAATTGAAAAATATTTGAGTTATATTAAAATATAAACAACAAACATGTGTACATACACGTATGAAAACCATAAGTATAAGGCATATGATCTGTTAATTATTATTATTTTTTTTAATTTTTGTTTCTATGAAATTTTTATTTTTTCTGCGTAAAAAATAAAGAATTACAAATTTTTATTTAAGTGAAAAAGAACGAAATGCATACTACTACTGTGTAAAACTAATAACTTTTGTTTTTGTTTAGGAAAGTTGTTTCTAAATTTTTTCGGAGCGCAAAGAAGTGAACGAGAAATTTATAGTTATAGAAAATTATATTTAGTTTTTATAATAATTATTATTTAGGTTTGAAATTTAGTATTTTGAAAACAGCAGTCTTCAAATTTATTTTAAACCCTTTAGAATATCACTTGACTACATGTGTGATAGGTTTTCCCAAGTCTAATTTCATTTAGAAAAATATAATTAAATTTCTATTCCGAAATATTTACCGTTTTGCTAGTACTTACATATCTTAACAATTGCACAGATGTTAGGTTACGTTAGCTGACGTGATTAAACGAGGTTTAGCATTATTTTCCTTCATTATTAAATAACTTACTTTCTTTATTTTATAAATATTGTTGATTGTTTAAAATTTTTCAGTACCTATATATATGAAAGGTTTCCTGGCTGCCTTAAAGCTATGAGATGTTTATGACTTTAGTTAGGCGGTTTTATTATTATTTCTCAATAATGCACAATTTTGTTTTTTACATTTTTTTTTTCCAATTTATATAACATTTTTTGTTGCAAAAGGTGGAAATAAAATCAAAGTTTTTCATTCGCAACATTAAATCGATTTGAGGCTCACTTGAGACAAGTTGGAGTAATTTTGTGCATTTTCCTTTCGTAAATTATTAATAATTTGTGTAGACTTTTAGTATTCTTTGAAATATTTATAAATTCTTCATTACAACGTGATTTTCTGTTAACCCCCTTGAAACTTGGTGACCATCACCATTCATTCGTCACTATAAAGCATGTAAATACCACAAACGACAATTTGAAATACTCTTTTACAGCAGCCAACAACAGCCACCGCAAAATAAGCACCACAAGTGGTGTGGAAGCTCTCCAGTGTCAAGGTACGGTACGCAATAACGTTAACAAAAGTAAAACGTCGTCTTCACCGGAACAACAAAATATGCTTACAGATATGGATGTGAACAGTGATTACTACACGTATAAACATAGCAACAGCACCAACTGTGACACCAGCGAAAGTAATAGCAGCACTGATGACAGCCAGCGCTCAAACGACGGCAAACCTCCTCATGCCAGACACAGATACATCGCTGACTATCAACTCATCGAGGATGATATTGTGGAGGAGAGTGTGAATGGCATTAGTATTGATGCGGACGGCGATGTTGCCAACGATGAATATGATAATGATAATGGTGACACCACATGTGTTAGTATTTTACTCAAGCGGTGTCAAGCCAACACAGCTGCTGGCTTGAAGAATACGCGCACACGTACGCGTCGAGAAACCACTTAAGTCAGCTCAACAGCTTCGAAAGCGTTGCGCCGTAAACTTAAACCAGGAAGCAGCATGCTTCGCAATTGTAAACAAATCGAATTCACTTGTGATTGCCAGATGCAAATGTGAATGTATCCTAAGATGGTGTTTGGAAGCCTAAGAACGCGTTAATGACCGATAGGCGAACCGTAAACCCGTAAGCAGTTACCACACACAAAGTATGATGCACTTGGAAACGCGAGCCAGCCAATCAACAATTGCATTTGTGTACATTTACTTAAGCATAACAATTACATACAAATTCTTCTTTAAACTAATATTAACTCAAAGAATTAAAATAGAAAAGGCACAACAATGGGCGCTAGATTTCTACAGTGAGTAAATGTTATGACTCGTTAGGAAGCAGTTAGTAGATACTATATGTATAAAGCTGGAAAATATATATGTATGTATATGTATAGTAAAAGCTTTAACTGTGTATTTGTACTATATGAGAACAAAAATGAAAATGGAAAAAGTAAAACAAACGCTTTCAAACAATAAAATAATTACCATCCTTTGAGCTAATACGAAATGTAGACGAAACCTTTAATGTTAAATCAATAAGAAGAAAAAATGAGCAAAGTAGAGGACACCTCTCAATAAAAAAAAACACACACACACATACTCACACCCAAACATAAACACATTGAAAAACAAAAAAATGAAATAATAAGACCAAGACATTTGAAATGTTAATGAGCAGTAAATGTGATGCGTATAAATCGAAATCATCGTATTATATAAATATTAAAATGAATGCATGTTTTGAACAAAAAAAGTGAATGTTACTAGTGTATTAGTATAACCAAATTCAGCATTTAAGTGGCATACATAAGTTATTGCCACAAGTGGAGTAAAAAGAATTCAAATCCGTGGAAATAATAAAATGTCGCATGATTTTATATGTATGTAGCGGCGAGAAAACTGAATTAAAATTGAGGGAAGAAAGTATTTAAGGGAGAAGTTGCAACGTAACCGTCTATTCATGAGAAACAAAATAAAACAAACAAACAGGAATAAATGAATTATTAAGTCAGTTACCGAAACACGGTTAAACTGTTGTGCAGGCAGCATTGAGATTTAAGTTGAAACAAATTAATAATAAAATAAACAATTATATGAAATTAATGGTGAACATTGATATTTAGCTATTAAGATTTCATAAAGCGTACAATAAAGATATTAAATTTCATATAAATATGTAGGTATGTGTGAATCAACTTAAAATTATAATTAAACATAAACACACAAAAATGTTTGTACATACTTGCGCACCCATATAACACATTATTTATCATAATTTTTCTAATAATGCTGCTGCTGAAATAATTTAAAGCCGATATAGTAAATCAAAATTACAGATAAAAATTCTAACTATAGTTGAAAAATTATAATTTTTGATGTGGCTACTGACCAGCTGTGTATCTAACTAAACAATTGTATTCAATAACCATATATCGCCGATATTCAGATCTACTGCTGCGATTAATTACTACTAATTAAATGGTTTTTTTCTGAGCGGACTATATAATTTTTCATTGCTGTTACAATAATAATAATCTATGATTTACTATAGCAAAATTTTGATAACTGCTTTATTATCTAAAAATCAATCACACATATAAATACATAATTTTTTATTTCGAAAAACCAATTTTATATCATTGTATTCTGTTTTCATTTTAAAATAATGGAAATAATTCAAAGTTGGCAGTTCAAATCCAATTTCTTCACACAAAATTTTAATTTGCTAAAGGAATTTGGAACTTTTTTTTATAAAATTGCTGTTGCTTCCAGCTGCAGTTCACCTCAAAGCTTTTTTAAGCAAACTATGTTTTTAATTGCCCTGTCTGTCCAAAAAAAGTACTTATTTACTTTAATTACTTATTTCTTTATGCGTATGATAGCATAATGGCATTTGAACTTTTTGATACTACTTTAATAGCTTTAAATTTGGGAACATTTCATCTACCAAGATGATTCTCTCTCCAGTACTTTTGTTTTTGCCTCAAATTAGAGATCACTATTAAAAATTGCATCAAACATTCATTACATTTTAAGTCATCATCATCATCATCATCATCGCAAATTTACTGATATGAATTTTTATATTAACTTTATTTTATAAATAAGTAAATATTAAATTGGTGGCAGACTAATCTTAAAATTTAATTTTATTTGTTTTATATAAATATTATATATGTATGTACATATATAACTTGGTAACAGTGTACAACATGTATATGCTATGCTTTATTTGAATTAATAGCGTACATATATACACATACATACACACTATGTATATCATAAGCTGTTTCTGTTTTCTATTGTAACTTCCGATATGCACTAATTATTTTGGTCTATCTAGGCGGGGAAGAAAACTACCATTATTTTGTGCATACTATCGTGTTGATTGCCCTTAGCCGCATATACATAATTCCGTGTTCATTTCGAAACCATTCTGAAAAACACTAAGGAAAGATTTCTGAACTACCGATACTTAACCAATTCTTACTCTTATGTAAATCATTAATTTAATTAAACTAATGGTTCCATATGCTGATAATCTATAGACACTTTTGCTTAGCTGCAATTTCTCTATCTAAAACCAGGGAAAATTATACTAAATGGTATATTGTTAACTACAATATTCAATATTTGTCGCTTCTTCACTACAAGCAGCTGTTCCTATCGTCTTTACGACAACTTTTTTAAATTGTACTAAAGAGTTCTACATTAACGTATAGGATATAATCTTAAATTTTTCTGAAACCTATTAATTTAATACCGATTTGTTTATGGCCCCGCTTTTTCACTTAAGTTCACTGTCAGGATCACAATACCAAACTAATAACTTTTGAACACTTAAATTCTAGATTGATAACGTGCGTACGTGATATAATTCCCCTTGCTTAATAAAAAATTTAATGTCTGAACATATATGGTACTCATACATATATTTGCATATTGGATAAGGTTATATCTACTTCTAAGGACGTTTTTACATGGCAAATGTTTGTTATAAATTTGAAACTTAAAAAGGCATAAACAATGAGAGTTACAAACCAGTATAAATTACGGTTGAATTTAAATATCAATCAATTAATTTCAACGACAGAATGACTAGTTTAGTTTGAGGAATGAAATAATTTGTTTTACTTTACAATAAATATTCAAAGAGATTAATTTCCTTTTCAAAATTTATATGGAATTTTGAATATATTTATTTCTAATCCCAGCAAAGCAATTTTTTTCTTCACATTCTTCCTGAATGGCTTCGTAAAACAATATATATCGTGTCTGATTTTCTTATTTTTGTCAAATAAATTTAATAAGCTTTAAGTAAGCAGACTCGTTCAGATGTGAACTTTAACTTGTCAAAAAATAATTTAGTGTAAATCCAAAAGAGGGTACTTAGCAGAAGAAGGGAAGAACAGTTGTCGACTTCTGAATATAAAATTATTAAATTGTGTTTGACATAAGCCACTTGTTATACTAAATACACATTAAATCGAATATAAATGTTAAAAATACGGAAAATATCAGCAAATGATAATTTATTGAAAATATATTTTGATTAAAAGTCTAAAAAAAATTGAATAATTTTGACGGACAATTTAATAATGAGCATTTCTTTAAAGCAAACTTTAATTATATACTATATAAAAATATTTAGATATACATTTGCCCCTTGGTGGTGGTTAAATATTTACTACGTCAACAATTTTGTGGTACATTAAAGTAATGAATTTCCCCCCACTATTTTTGTGTGATTTTTTATTCGTCTTACTATTTGTCCTTTCAGGTGAATCGACATATTTATAAATATTTTATATACCATATTTTTCGTTTGGAGTTATTTATGTAAAAAATAATTTTAATTTTAGGTTATGATTTAAGTGTTTAATACAAAAATGTTATTTTAAATTAAAAAACAGTTTTTGCTTGTAAACTTACCAGTTGTATAATAAGTGATCTAATTTTTTAAGTAACCATATGTTGTATAACAATTTATTATTTTTAAAGCTGTAATGTTTAAGTTGTACATAAACACACATACATATATACTTGGGTACATATTTACAATTATGTATATTTAAATAATTTTTTAAGTGGTGAGTTTTTGAATTTTGTTGAATTTTTGTGGCCTAAATGATAGATTAGCGCTTGCGAGCACAAAGTACTCGGAGCAATTGTTCTGCTCAGAGTAGAAAAATAACTGCAAATAACCGTAATTAATTAAAATAATAAATTCGAAACTTGTTTTTATTATTATTTCATACATATTAATGATATTTTTGCATATAATTGTACATACAAGAGGAATGGACTTTGTAACAATTTGAAGGCAACTATTTTTAACCATATTTATAGTAGATGTTTAGTTTATTGGTCTTCATTTAAAATTAACTGTATGCTATGACTTAAAAATATAAGATATATTTGGATACTTAAAACCGAATTTTTACACATTGTTGATATTAATTAGACGATACAAATCGACACTTGAGTTTTATCCCCCCTTGTATTTAATTAGAGTAGGTTCATTCTACATATATTTCATGGTCAAACAACTATCAAAAGTAAGAAGTTTGTTGAGGTTTAATAAAATAATACGTATTTCAAGAATCGATTCGAAAGTACCAAGATTTACCAAGCGTTACCACAACTAGAAAACTAATTTCATTACTGATTGGGATTGCAGCATCCCATAAAATATAAATTTTCGAAATTTTATTTTATTCGAATTTTAATTAATTTTGAAAATTCCACAGTAATTAGCAACTAAACCGAGCAATATTAAACTCCAACTAATAGACAATATTCAAGTTACTTTCATTTTACCTTTTGCATAATTAATTACTTTGAAATTTGTTACTTGTAAAAATTTAAAAATATGTTTTTGTCTTCAAAATCTGTCAAAACAATTTATTTAATGTAACACAAGATATATGTATGTCCGAATTTAATATGACATTTAGAGATCGTTCAACTTTATTTTTTGTTTTTTTTTTTTTACAAAACTTAATGCTATTTTTCTAATGTGTTTAAAATATATTACAAACCTCAGTTATACTGTTGCCAAACTGAAAAATAATAATTATAATTCATTCTTTATTTTTTCCAATATTAAATATTTTAGAAATTGTTTAAATTTTTTTATATCAATCAATGAAGAAAGTATTTATGCTCACAAGAAACTGATGCTTTTGTCAACTGGTCACTTTGACAGTTTTGAAAGTTAAAAAAAAAATATATTAAATTATGGAAGTATACTTTAAAATGAATCCTAAAATCCAAACGAACGACGTTTTATGAAATGGGCGAATTCCAAATGAATTTCTTTCCGTTACAATTTTTAGACACTTTACTTTTTGCCAACGAAAATTTTTATTTTTTTAGAATAACAATTGTTAATGTGTGTTACAGCGGATACAGCAAACAAATCAATCTGGCCTATTTTCTTTTCATCAGGTTAAATTCGTAAATATGTATTTTTTCTAAATTCAATGTTTATGTGATTTGCAAAATATTACAAAAGAAATAAATATTATTTTTATTTAAAGTGATTGATATTTGTATTGCTTCAAAAGAATAAAATTTTCTGTTATTTGAAAAATGGCCAAGTTTGTGAGTAGTTCGAAGCTCAAATAGGCGAGTAATTCATATGATCGATGATTAAGAAGTAGATGCGACTCGGTATGCAATGATCCAATTCAGCAAGTTATATGGAGGTATTTCCTTGCTTCTTTAAGATATTATTCGTAAAGTTAACTGATCGTACGATATACGTAAAAATACCAATATAGATAGATCGACAGCTGAACTACCATAAGTCGAAGATTTCCACAACTCCAACTCTTGAATTGGCAATAAAAGTAAAATTTCATATAAATTTGCTTCCATAAATCGTACTTTTCGACCAGGGTATAATATAAAATTTAAATATTTATTATCGAGACAAAATTTTAAGACTCCCTATATCGAATGGAGGATTACACTTATGGATTGCATAAATCATGTAACAAAGGCATCGGATACAGACGCCAAGCGACAAACAATACATAAAACTTTATGCAAAATAAATAAATTAAACTGTGAATAAATCTATAATTTAGAACTTTTTTAAAATTGAATGTTTTAATGAAACCTTCTATAGCTCAAAGTATCTCTAACTCGAATTCGTTTTGTGGATTATGGTGATTTGAGTTACGGAAGTTCAACTGTACAAAAATTGGACATATATTTTTCGCTATATTTGCAAATCTATAGTCTATCTATAGTAATATTACCATATCCATTAGCTCCTTTTGTTAAAAGAAGATTGTGGAAATGGAATATATAAAAAAAGCAATGGTATCCGATGAACCAATTTTAAATGGCATGTAATTTATAGAGCCCCCTCTATCTCTCCTATCACGAATCCCACACCGAATTTGCGCTACTTCATATGGCCGCTGTCTCAGTCTTTGACCCGCTCATCGCATATTTTGGATGATAAGTAACTTTATTCTTGTGACTTGTTTCCTTATCTTATGAGTAACCAATATTTGTGTTATTAGTGCGAATTTCACTTTCCTTCCATTTGTGGTGCGTGGCTGTGGATCGTTAATTGCAAATCGCCGGCCAAATTTTGAAGCTTTGAATTATGATATTGAACTTGATTTTTAGCGGAAAGTGCTTATGAAATTGCATTTTATTTAGATCATTTTTATAAAATTTGCGAACAGAAATTGTTGAAGCAATTTCATTATACTCGTTTGTATGTACATATACACTGTCACAGTTCGACAACTATTGTTTTTAATTCCTCACTTTCCATTGACGCATCGCTATTTGTCTTTAATCGTGCATACAAACTGTTTAATTATTCTTCTATTAAATAACTATAAAATTAGTTTGGTTAATTGTTAATTAATAAATGATCAAAATTTTCAACTTGTGGCCACATCCAAAAATAATTCATTTCAATGTTTTCGGTTTATTTAAATATGGAATTTCCAAAACAAAGAAAAATGAATTTAAAATATAAAGATCATAAATAAGCAAATATGAAATTTAATGAAATATAAGTAGTTTTATCTTTGTCTTTACTTGAGATACAGTAGCTATTACAAAACAAACAAACAAAAAAATTAAGGAGAGTAAAAAATGATATTTGTGATACAAAATACTAAAACATTAAAATAATATGGTTAGGAATAAATAAAACATGAACTGCAGAGGTGAAGCAGCAAAACCTTAATATATATAATCAATATTTTTATAAGTACACATAAACATTTGTAGGCTTTACGTTAAATGGAATGAAGAAATTATGGCGAAACAAATTAACAAACGAAAATAGTAATTGTGAGAATTTAAAATTTGGCATATGTAGATAGAAACGATTAAAAGCGTAATGAAGTTTCGGGGCGTGTACGAGTATTTAGCAAGCGAAATCACTAATGATGCTATAATTTGCATATATGACAATTTTAATATTAGAAACGGACGACAATTGTGCAAAATTAAAATCTTTATTTTACTAAATCATTTGTGTATTGCTACAAAAGCCAGAGAAATACAATTTTACAATAAATACATAAATAAATTTAAGTGAAATGCTGCACCTGCTATGTGAACAAATCGAACAAAATCAATAAGCCATGATAACACACATACATACATACATACATATACATACAGGAATATAATAGAAAAATAAATTGTAGAAGCAAGACCTTTCATTACTAAATATAAAGTTTTGCATTATTTAATCACGTCCTTATTTTTATGTGTGTGTATCAACGGAAGGTTAAACATCTTTGTAAGTTTGTAAGTTCCCAATCACTTGCATTCTTTAAAGAGCCGCAAAACATTAGTCCTACATTAAAGCATATACTATCCATACATAAATTACATATATGCATATACATACATAAAAACAACAAACAAATATAAAAACGTATATCCATATATATCATTTTAAGCCTTTTTATTTGCTACATCCAATACATACATATAACCATGAAATTTGCATAAAATTAAATTAAATTCCGCCTATGTGATAACTAAAAAATTGAGAGCGAAAACAAAAAAAAATGTTGTAGGCCCAAAGTTATTTTGATAGACGTATGTGCGTGCGCGGTTAATACATACATATGTACATATGTATGTACATATTATGCCGTACATTAGCTTTTAAATTGAATACTACATACATACATACATACATACATACTTCTGTTAATCAATAAGAATGCAACGTGAAATATAGAAATGAAAGAAAACATTAAATCTATGTATTGACGGATAAAGATGTTTACCTATAAAGTACAAATTATAAATATACATATAATTGAAAAAGTAACAAAACCAACAACATGAAGTATATGAAAAAGAAAGTAACGAAGTGCGTGAAGAAGAGTTAAATATTAAACAAAAATAATTATAAAACAGTCAAAAAAAAATCGAAATGAAGAGATTTGTAGGAAAACACATGAAATGAAAATTAATAACTGAGTTAGATATAGTCGAACCTATTATGACAACTAAAACTAAAAAAGAAATAAAGGGATATAAAATATCCATTAAAATTCAATTTGATGTTTTATTATTTGGTGTGTTGTTGCCAGAAACAACTGGCAATTTATAGTATTTTTTATCTTTTCCTCGTGATATGGTCAATATCGTATATCCTTGATTTACATGAATAAATTCGTTATTTAAATATTATTCTGGAAAGTGTTAATCATGTTTTTTTAGATTATAGAGTATTATAGTTTTGTTCACATAACGGTTGTTTGTGTCACCAAGAAATAAAAGAGTTAGATATGGGGTTATGTACATATATATAAATGATCAGGATGACGAGTGGAGTTGAAATCCGGATGTCTGTCCGTCCGTCTGACCGTCCGCGCAAGCTGTAACTTGAGTAAAAATTGAGATATCTTAATGAAACTTGGAACACATGTTCCTTGGGACAGTGAGAGGGTTGCTTTCGAAATGGACAAAATCGGCCCACTGCCACGCCCACAAAATGACGAAAACCAAAAACACATAAAGTGTCATAACTAAGCAATAAATAAAGTTATAACAGTAAAATTTGGAATAAAAGATCGCACTATGAAGGGTCATATTTGGATGTAATTTTTTTGGAGAAGTGGGTGGAGGCCCACCCTCAAATAGGCTTTTTGTATATATCTCGCAAACCAATGAAGCTATACAAACCAAACTTTCTGCAGTCGATTCTCTTACGTACCCCACCACACATCATGAAAATAAAGGGTGATTTTTTAAGAGCTTGATAACTTTAAAAAAAAAAAAAACGCATAAAATTTGCAAAATCTCATCGGTTCTTTATTTGAAACGTTAGATTGGTTCATGACATTTACTTTTTGAAGATAATTTCATTTAAATGTTGACCGCGGCTGCGTCTTAGGTGGTCCATTCGGAAAGTCCAATTTTGGGCAACTTTTTCGAGCATTTCGGCCGGAATAGCCCGAATTTCTTCGGAAATGTTGTCTTCCAAAGCTGGAATAGTTGCTGGCTTATTTCTGTAGACTTTAGACTTGACGTAGCCCCACAAAAAATAGTCTAAAGGCGTTAAATCGCATGATCTTGGTGGCCAACTTACGGGTCCATTTCTTGAGATGAATTGTTCTCCGAAGTTTTCCCTCAAAATGGCCATAGAATCGCGAGCTGTGTGGCATGTAGCGCCATCTTGTTGAAACCACATGTCAACCAAGTTCAGTTCTTCCATTTTTGGCAACAAAAAGTTTGTTAGCATCGAACGATAGCGATCGCCATTCACCGTAACGTTGCGTCCAACAGCATCTTTGAAAAAATACGGTCCAATGATTCCACCAGCGTACAAACCACACCAAACAGTGCATTTTTCGGGATGCATGGGCAGTTCTTGAACGGCTTCTGGTTGCTCTTCACCCCAAATGCGGCAATTTTGCTTATTTACGTAGCCATTCAACCAGAAATGAGCCTCATCGCTGAACAAAATTTGTCGATAAAAAAGCGGATTTTCTGCCAACTTTTCTAGGGCCCATTCACTGAAAATTCGACGTTGTGGCAGTTAGTAAGTCTATTCATGATGAAATGTCAAAGCATACTGAGCATCTTTCTCTTTGACACCATGTCTGAAATCCCACGTGATCTGTCAAATACTAATGCATGAAAATCCTAACCTAAAAAAAATCACCCGTTAGTTGAAATCGGATAATAATCACGCCCACCTCCCATACAAAAGTTAGGTAGAAAATTACTAAAAGTGGGTTAACTCACTAACGAAAAACGTCAGAAACACTAAAGTTCACATAAGAAATGGCATGTGGAAGCTGCACTCAGATTTTTTTACAAAATGGAAAATGGGCGTGGCGTCGCCCACTTATGGGTCAAAAACCATATCTCAGGAACCACTCGACAGATTTCAATGAAACTTGGTTTGTAATAGTTTCCTTACATCCCAATGATATGTTGTGAAAATAGAGTGAAAAGCCAAATCGCTTCACAACCACGCCTACTTCCTATATACCAGAACTTTGAAGTCGATCTGAATATTTTAATTTACAATATATAAAGTAAACATCGGTGCAGAACTCTGCACAAATACTATGTTAATAGTGTGGCAGCCCCATTCTAAAAATCGCCGAAATCGGACCATAGGTTTTTAAGGCCCCATATATCGAACACGAGGACCTCGGTGCTTCTAACCTAATATTATGGTTTCCAACTTTCAATGGACTTTATACAATATATATGACGAATATGTGGGTCAAATTGTGTATTATATAATATAAATAAAGTTAAATAAATAAATTGCGAGAGTATAAAATGTTCCGTTACACCCGAACTTAGCCCTTTCTTACTTGTTTTTTTTTTACATTTGAAAGACAACACTGAAACGATTGAAGTGAAATTAAAAAGAGACTCAATTATTAAAAAGAGGTTAAAATATTTACAGCTATTCGTTTCACTTTCCATTTGTAAATTGGCAAATTTACTGTCTATATACATGATTATTATAATAGTTAGTTCCAGTAGTTAGTATCTTAGTGAGACTTGGATTACATACTCATCAAAGCACAAGGTAAGTGTATTGTGTATCCCATTAACTAAGATATTTATCTTATTGCCAAGAGATTCTATACAAAGTTACCGAAATTTATAAGCTCAATGGCTTTTTGTTCGCCGAACCCATTTTAAAAGGTGTGATAAATTTAAATAGTAAGTTAAGTCAAATTATTTAAAGAAAAATGCTATAGACCTGGTATGAGTAACCAATCATCCAAAAATAAATTTTAGTAATATACATATTTTTTAATTGTTATATTTTCTAATTCTAAATGTGTAGGAGAAAGGCTTTCGGGACTTTTTTTATCCTTTAGCTTATTTTTTAAATGAATTTTTGAATTTATAATTACTTTTATTAAAACTAGTTAATTTATTTGGTTTTATAGCAGAAACATAGCATTTTTCTTCATTTGAGTGAAATCCCATATTATACACATTTGTCAGTTATGATATTACCATGCAAATATATGGCATCATCAATCACGTCTCATTTCAAGATGCGAAGCTTTACGTGTGAACACAGCTTAAGGTGAGTTTTATACCTCTATTACGGTTTACAAATAAACTGATATACGGTCGAACTTCCCCAACTCAGATCACAATAATCCACCAAAAAACTTCGCGTTATAGAATTTTCCTTAAAACATAAATTTTTCAAAAAAAAACTGTAAAATAGAGATTTATACACAGTTATGTTTATTTGCTTCGCATAAAGTTTTATGTAAACACGTTAAAACATGTATTCTGTAAATTTCTCTGTTGCTGTTTGCTATTTTTTCGTTCTTGGCGTCTGTATCCCATGCTTTTGTTACTTTATTTATGCAATCCATAAGTGTAATATCATATTTTTTGTTCGCCATCCAAATGATACAAGGACTCTTTTAAAATACTTCCTTGATAGTACTTATTAATTTTTGTATTATGTTCTGGTGGAAAAGTTTAATTTATGGAAGGAAATTTTTATGAAATTTGATTTCTAAACGCTATTGCCAATTCAAGAGTTATGGAGATATTCGAGTTATACTGTATACTGTATATTCAAACTGACTCAAATGATCACAAAGCTTATTTATGCAGCACATCGGTTTGGTCGTAACATCTTTGTAGTTGTAATTTAAATCGAGATTATGTCTATTTCAATATTCATTCTCATTTTCATAAAAATTAGCTACGATGTATTGTTTAAAATTTTCGCTAAAATGTAAATGCTGTTTAATCTTCACATTTTTAGGTTAACAACGCGAATCAATCTTCAACTAAAATTAGTTTTTAATTCGTAATACCAAGTTTTAGTTTGGTTGACTGCGGTTGAATTGCCGTAACTTAACAAGTTGTAAACCAGAATAGGGGCGTTAAGGAAACCCTTCCCGATAGGCTCTCATCTAATGCATAAATTCCTTAAATGCGAAGTTTCTTCAAATTACTTCGCACAATAAGAAACCAGTTACAATAAAACCATTATTAAACTAAAAACTGATTATCCTCACATACATGCTTAGGTTTGAGTGCTTTTGTTGCCGTTGAGTGAAATGGCAATTGACCGTCGTTACTTTACGTTGAGCGAGCACGGTAATCTAATCGTTTATAAATATGGCAGCCTCATTTACCAATCGTCAACATTACATTCGTGACATTCCAGTCGACAGTCAAGTTTTGTTTTCGTACGCTAATTCTCCAATCAGCTAAAGTTTATATTCTTATAAGAAATATTAAGAGTAAGTTTCGTATGTTTTTATTTGCTTTGGTTACTATTTTATTTTCAAATTTTAGGTGTTTTATGCAGTATATGAATATATATATGTATATGTATATTGTAAACTTTTAGAAAGCCTAATATTTTTATTAGCCAGCACCATTCAGCTATCAGCAGCTTTACAATAACAAAGTAAAATATTTTCTCAACTTCCGCTTAAACCACACTACACGCCGTCAACTAAAGTGCTTCAGATAAATCTACGGAAGATATTGTGAAAATGTCGCAACCTGTTGCATTCCTTACACGCAAAGAAACATTCAGCGCATGCCATCGTCTACACAGGTAAGGAAATATATACAATGTGAACACATATGTGCATACATTAATATATAATAGAAAAACAAAATACATTCGAAGCTGTCTACTACGTCAATATTCTTGGGTGAAGCGAAATATTAACCTTGATAAGAGACGGCAATCTTATGATTGACTATCGGTAATTTTTTTTGTTTCAATAATGGCGTAGATGTAAATGGAGCAATAATTAAATCCGGAACGCTTTTATGTGTGTATGTATATATTATTGACCTACTCAATATATAGACAGCGGAACCTTCAATATGTACTTAGGCACCTACTGTGTCATTTGATTCTGATTAACCGCAAGTAATTGTAATTGTATAACTTTTAAGGCTTCAAATTGAGAATCATGGTCATTTTCTGTAATAACATATAGCATATACATTTGTAATCCTTAGTGCAATTTATTTATTTAATTTAAATTAACAAATAGTTGATTTATTAACTCTTTAAATAACCTTCTTAGCCCACATCTAAGTGACGAAGAAAATGCTGAAGTTTTTGGAAAATGTAATCATATAAATGGACATGGACACAATTACACCGGTAATTAAATACAGCTAAATTATTACCGTGTATGAATATAGTGCAAACCACTACTTTAATAATAATGTTTGCCTTTTCAGTTGAGATAACAGTACGTGGACCTATTGACATCCGCACAGGCATGGTTATGAATATTACAGAATTGAAGACTGCTTTAGACAAAGTTATTTTTAAGGATTTGGACCATAAAAATTTGGACAAAGATGTAGATTTCTTTAAAAAGACTGTAAGTGCTTACTACATTTACTAAATTACTCTACTATATTTTTTAATGTCTTTTATTATAGCCCAGCACTACCGAAAATGTTTGTGTATACATTTGGGAGAATGTGCGACAACATTTGAAACGTCCAGAACTGTTATACGAAGTAAAAATATATGAAACTGATAAAAATTCTGTTACTTATCGTGGGCCGTACAATCATAATGGCTATTACCAAAGCTTGCAAACGAAACGTTCAGCCAAAACTTCTTGCACTAACATATCTTCTGATTCCGACTAATGTTGCATGGAAATTATAAGACTCGAATTGATTTGTGAATACGAATTTAATTAAAGTTAGTTAAGAGAAAATACAGCACTAAACTTTAAAAATAAAAACTAGTAAAAGTTTCTAATTTATTATTTCTAGTTTTCATGCTATGTACATACATAAATAGCAACAATGGCAGCCTTTGTTTTGCCTTGGGTTAAATCATTTTTTATTAGGCTTTATTGCGCTTGCAATTTCAATTTCGGTATTATTATCTATTATTTTATTTCAAATACTTAATTAACATTCATTCAATATGGCCATTAAATCGTATACTACGTTCAGAAGTGTCAATCAAAGATTGCCGATCGCTGAATTTAATTCGCTAAATAGGAATCTTAGAGGAATATATCGTTGGCTTAATATAGAAAAGGCGTATCTACATTTTTTTCGAAATCGCGTTTTTAATGTATTCTGGTAGACCACTGTCAAATACTCCTCCCCTTAAAAAATTTGTGGGCTATGATCGTAAATAACGGATTTATAGTCATATAAAAAAAAGCCCTAACTCATTCGAAGTTACAATAACAACATAAAGCCCTATCTCAAATAACTTCAAAGAAATTAAAAATAATAACAAAATTATACCACAATTGAATTTGTTACCTGTTTTGAATAAAAATTGCAATATAAATGTTTTTTGCATCTTAAGTTTTTAAGGTTTTATTCAGTTTTTTCCTTCTCCTGAAAAGTAACGAAAAGTGTAGATACGCCTTTTCTATATTAAGCCATCGATATATAACCGAGAGTTTTAGTGTTCTGCCTGAATAACTGATGTATCAAATTAATGCACGCTCTTATATAAAAAATATGGCATTGTTCTTTTTGTAAAACTGAATATTTCTTACCACGACACACATTCTTGTAGTCTACTTGAAGCGAAGCTCATTCATTGTATGTCATGTCTCATTCTCATTCGAGATGTGTTAAAAAAATAACGGTAATTTTCGTTTTTCGAAAAAATACTTCATTCGTCTTTAAAATAGTATCCCATCAATATTATGGATTTATGCCAGCGCTTCTCTCAATCGCCGAAACACTTCTCAAACTCGATTTTTTGGATAGCCTTTGGATCCTTCAGCGATTGTTCGTAAGCTTGTAAAACGACGGCACTTTAAGGTTATCTTTATTTTTAGAAATAGGAAAAAGCCATTCGGAGTCATGTATGTCGAATTTGGAGGCTGGAGCATAATTACAGTATTGTTTTTTTTGGGCCAAGATTCATGAACAAGCAACGAAGTGTGAACTTTTTTTGGGATAAAAATGGAAAGAGGTCTAATGTGTAATGATGTAGGGAGCTATCTGTCTGTATCTATCGATCTGTAAAAACATTGCTACAAAGCCATAATGTCTTCTTCTTCTTGACTGGCGTAGACACCGCTTACGCGGTTATAGCCGAGTCCAAAACAGCGCGCCACGTATCCCTCCTTCTGGCAGTTTGGCGCCAATTGGTTATACCAAGCGAAGCCAGGTCCCTCTCCACCTGGTCCTTCCATTGGAGTGGAGGTCTCCCTCTTCCTCGGCTTCCACCAGCGGGTACTGCATCGAATACTTTCAGAGCTGGAGTACTTTCATCCATTCGAACAACATGACCTAGCCAGCGTAGCCGCTGTTTTTTTATTCGCTGGACTATGTCTATGTCGTCGAATAACACATACAGCTCATCGTTCCATCGTCTGCGGTATTCGCCGTTGCCAATTCTTAAGGGACCATAAATCTTCCGCAAAACCTTTCTCTCGAAAACTCCTAGTGCCGTCTCATCGGATGTTGACATCGTCCACGCTTCTGCACCGTAAAGTAGGACGGGAATGATGAGAGACTTGTAGAGTTTGGTTTTGTTCGTCGAGAGGACTTTACTTTTCAATTGCCTACTTAGTCCATAGTAGCACCTGTTGGCAAGAGTGATTCTGCGTTGGATTTCCAGGCTGACATTGTTATTGGTGTTAATGCTGGTTCCCAGGTAGACGAAATTATCTACAACTTCAAAGTTATGACTGTCAACAGTGACGTGGGAGCCAAGACGCGAATGCGCTGACTGTTTGTTTGATGACAGGAGATATTTCGTCTTGTCCTCGTTCACCACCAGACCCATACGCTTCGCTTCCTTATCCAGTCTGGAGAAAGCAGAACTAACGGCGCGGGTGTTGTTTCCGATGATATCGATATCATCGGCGTACGCCAGTAGCTGTACACTCTTATAGAAGATTGTACCTTCTCGATTTAGCTCTGCAGCTCGTATTATTTTCTCCAGCATCAGGTTAAAGAAATCACACGAGAGTGAGTCACCTTGTCTGAAACCTCGTCTGGTATCGAACGGCTCGGAGAGGTCCTTCCCGATCCTGACGGAGCTTTTGGTGTTGCTCAACGTCAGCTTACACAGCCGTATTAGTTTTGCGGGGATACCAAATTCAGACAACGCGGCATAAAGGCAGCTCCTTTTCGTGCTGTCGAAAGCTGCTTTAAAATCGACAAAGAGATGGTGTGTGTCGATCCTCTTTTCACGGGTCTTCTCCAAGATTTGGCGCATGGTGAATATCTGGTCAGTTGTTGATTTTCCAGGTCTAAAGCCACACTGATAAGGTCCAATCAGTTTGTTGACGGTGGGCTTTAGTCTTTCACACAATACGCTCGACAGAACCTTATACGCGATGTTGAGGAGGCTTATCCCACGGTAATTCGGCGCAAATTTTGGGGTCTCCCTTTTTGTGTATTGGGCAGAGTACACTGAGATTCCAATCGTCAGGCATGCTTTCTTCCGACCATATTCTACAAAGAAGCTGATGCAAGCACCTTATCAGCTCTTCGCCGCCGTATTTGAATAGCTCGGCCGGTAATCCATCGGCCCCCGCCGCCTTATTGTTCTTCAAGCGGGTAATTGCTATTCGAATTTCTTCACGGTCGGGCAATGGAACATCTGCTCCATCGTCGTCGATTGGGGAATCGGGTTCGTCATCTCCTGGTGTTGTACTTTCACTGCCATTCAGCAGGCTGGAGAAGTGTTCCCTCCACAAACTCAGTATACTCTGGTCATCAATAACTAGATCACCTCTGGGGGTCCTACAGGAGTGTGCTTCGGTCTTAAAACCTTCAGTTAGTCGCCGGATCTTTTCGAAAATTTTTCGAGCATTACCCCTGTCGGCCAGCTTGTCAAGCTCTTCATACTCTTCTCTCCCCAATAATATTTCTGAAGTTTTTGTGAACAAAGGTGGCACCGCCCATTACTCATTTGAGTTTCAATTATTCGAATTATAAATTAAAAATGTTAGGTTTAATTTTTCATATGAAATAAACTGAAAAAATTAAGTTATAGTTTTCCTTTGCAAATTTTTGTACTGTTTTGGTATTTAATTCATTAAAATGTTATAATAAATCGTTTGGGTCCTTTACTAGCTTATTTTGAGGAAACTTGTTTAAAGTAGTTAGAAAAAAATCTAGCTATCTTGATGAGCGCAGTGTATATGTTCACTTTGGTTGTTCTTATTATTTCGAACACGTCTGTACATATATAAAAACCGTAAAGAATAGACTACAGAACATGTTCCCGTTATTAAAGGATATCGTTTATAATTTAATAATATTTTTTATCTGTAGTGCTTGAGGTAATTATTCATAAAAACGTACATCTATACCTTTTGGAGTCTATATAAAAAAAAAGAGTATAAAATTTGTATTACGAAAAAATATAATTTATTTGAAATTTTCGTTCATTCTACATAAATAGGCGTACATAGTGGGTTTAAAATTGTTAAATATAAAATTAACGTTATTTAATATGCACATACGAAATACATATATGTAAATATGTATTACACTCTGCGAAATTAAACAGTTAGAAATGAATTTATAAAATAATTAATAGAACATACGGTCCTAGTACATATTTCATATTTAATTCATGTGTCTTTTCAGATGTACATGCATTTATAAGGTAACGTCTTTTTACAATAAGATATTAAATAAACACAACCTTTGATTTATACATATACAAAGCAAATAACAATGAATTACATATACATATGTAAAAAAAAAAAGAAATTCTATAAATAAATACCAAACTAAATCAGAAGAACACAAATTGTGTGAAAGCATAATTGATATTTCTAATTAACTCATTTTACGATTAAAAATATAGCACGCATCCTCACTAAATATATATTTGATAAATACTTATATAATATATAATATGTAATTAAAATATTTGGCGCTACATGGTCAATTAATCGTTATACAATTTTCATTTTTTTTTCTTCCTTTTAACAACCTAATCATCGAATTTATTTATTTTTATACATTTTCTACTTATATGTTTGTATGTATATTTGGTTTAATATTCTTAATAAAATTGATATTTGGTTTACATCACGAGCCGTTTGCTTTTTTTCTACTTGTAAGCTATTATAGAGTATAATAAGTGTGCACGTTGCGTCTCATTAGCTGATAATTTAGGAAATTCTATGTTTGTAAGTGTGTCATATACTGTTTGTGTTTATTTATTTTAGAAACTATTTAATCAGCACATACGTTTTTGTAATGTAAAAATCAAATTAGCTTTGTCATTTACAGAAATATATGGTACATATGTGAGAAGGTTTATAGAGAGAGTACTATTCGTTGATGGTCAAACTATTCTTTACAACAACAATATGATTTTATAATTTTGAGATCAGAAAAATTGGGAAAGAACGGGATAGAAATATTATATAATCAGAAATTTGTTGATTATATTTGTCACAATCAAAATCAGTTAATGTATTTGATTTTGAGGACGGGTAAACTCGCGGAATGTACTAGGAATACTAATGAATCTTTGTGATGTTTGCCGAGTAGTTAATAATTTTTAGTATAGGCAAAATAATTTTGTCCCTTTCAGAGTTGAATAAACAAGTATTTAAGAGTATAAAAAATTGTAGAATTATTTTTAATACTTATTAATTTTTGGTTTAATTTTTTATACAAAACGGCTACTAGACCTATCTGTAGCAAAGTAAAAACTGGACTTTATTCTACATAATTCTCTTTATTTTGTATTTTGGCTTTATACCAAAATGGTTGTTAAATTGCGAATCGACGGACTTTAAAAATGTTAAATTTTTGTTTCAATTGTTATAAAAGAGTTGCAATGATGACAGAAAATTGTTCTCAATTTACTAGATAATATTATAGTTAAGATTTCATGTGGATATGATTTGATTTGAAAAATTCAGTTTCGATGCGTTTAAAGTTTTACGAGTTTTACACTTTGGCATGCCGAGCTCTTCGACTGTACAGCGGTTTTGGGAAAAACATTTTTGCACTATTCTACTAATCGAATAATGTTTGGCGTGCCTGTGTAATATTTTAAAAATCTTAGACTGGTTTAACCCGCGGAAATAATTAACCTTCATTGAAAATACTTTGCAGAGTTAAATAAGAAAATAATGTGTTAATAATCCTTTTGCTACAATAAATGAAAAATCGAAAGTTGTAATGAGCTTCAATTGTAATTTTAACAATATCGGCACATATACATTATTTAAAGCTAAATTAGAGGTGCTATAACATAAAGCCATATCCATAACTATTGTCTTAACCGTAACAATATTTACTATAATCGATTATTGGTTTCATAGCTATGAACAGCATTTGTAGTTTTTGTTTTCAATTCAAATAAATTATAATAAAAAAATCAACAGATAAATGTTTATGGTTACAACGGAAAATCAAAATTCAATTGATAGTTATGGTTATGGTTATGGTCTTGTTGTTATGGCAACGCTCCACTAATTGGAAACTTTCTTGCCCGTAAATTTCAATCAACTGTTTTATATATATGGTCTTCTCTTCTTCTTGACTGGCGTAGGCAACGCATACGCGGTTATAGCCGAGTCCACAACAGCGCGCCATGCGTCTCTCCTTTTGGATATGGTCATGACACCTTTATTTCAACCTCTAGAAGTGTTTACTTACTACAAGTCTATACAAAACTGAAGTAAAATTGAGGTATAACTGTTATTTGTGGTAATTTTATCAAACATGTATGAGTAGACACTACTGTTATCTTTATTCTCTTTTCGATTGGAAATATTCAGAGAAATTCCGGAAATGTATTATATGATGATAAGATATTCCGCATATTGAAGCGACAACTGTGAAATATATTTCTATTTGAATATGATTTTTAAGACAATGCCTCTACATTTAGCAGATATTTTCTTATTCAGTTGTTCAGTATTTTAGTACAATAATTAAAACGTTAGTGAATTTGAAAGGGTTTCATCGAAAATATTGATAATTTGTATATTGTAAAGTAAACTAAAAATAAGCGCTCAAAGGGGTAAACATTGTTTTAAGCCTGCCTTTTTTTCCAGTACCTACAAAACTTCGACAATAATTCATTATTTCTTTAATGCCATGACAAGTAGGCAACTTCGTAAAACGTACACGTGCAGCATATTAAAACTTTTTATAAATTACGTCAAAGCATGCTTTGCTTTATTTTTCAGTAACAGTAAAGTAAACAGTAAATTATCAGATTTTATAGTCGTTACTATCAACTTTAGGAACTTAATGGATGCAATCACATATTTTAGAATATAAATAAGAGAGCTTTGCGATCACCATTCATATTTACATTAGGTTTTTATATAAATAAATAATTATTATAGTAATTAAAAAAGAAAACAATATCACAATGAAAGATTTAGATGGATTACGGATTACAATTATAGTGATGCTAAAGTCAAACAATATATAATGCAATATGCTCTTTGTTTAAGACTTAATAAATATACATATATATTTATATATAATTCTGATTAATAAATTATTTGTAAAAATAGGTGTTAAAATATAAATGGTAGTTTGACAATAACCACAACTTAATTATCTTTTAAACAACATGATGATATAAAAACTACGCCAATTATTAGATATAATGTCGGCACTTTTCCACAGTTTGACCACAAGCTCACGCATTCACCGCAAATTGATATGGAAAATGTAGTGGTTCTCGTTAAAGGGTAGATATTTTTAGAAAAAACTAATTGCTTTCATTTGCAACTGTCAAGTGTTAGACGAATACAATTAAATTTGGCATCACATATGTAGTTTATATTTATGTACATACATTCTCTAATGCATCTAAATCTATAATTTCGTACTCTCCCAGCTAGAACAGGTAATATGTACTTATAAGCTACTTTGTTATATATTTATGTATGTAGTTATAAACGTATGCATGCTTAAATTTATGCATAATAATTTTGCACTAATAAAAACATGTTGTAAAATTGATATAGAACATACTTATTAGTTTGTCTTTTTCATCTAAATACTACATAGCTACTCAGCGCATCTTCGGTGCAAATAATTATGTAAATATGTATACTCTGTGAGTATACCGATCGTTTTATCGTTTTTAGATGGCACTCTTGATGGTCATGCCCGGATTTCGTATGCATATGAATGGTATGCCGAATTCGAAATCATTTTTAGGCCAATACTTTAGCATCGGTTGTCGTTGTGGCAACTCGGTTTCGACATAGAAATACGCGTACAAAACTAAAACCGTATATGCAGCGATGAATATGAATATATGCCAAAAACCATGTAGATATGGAAAATTAATAGCCGACCAAGCGTCGCAGAACATTCGGTCGTTGATCCAACAGAAAACTGCCACCAGCCAGACGGCTGTGCAACGCAAGCCCAGTCGATAAACACGCTGATCTCGCACTCTGAAAGCAAAAGGCAAAAAATAAATTGAAAAACTATAAATATATTAACCGTATATGAAATAATTACGTAAAAGGTGAAAATGTAATAATTTGCGAATTACAATTACACTTACATAATAATGAAAATGCTATTATTAGCAATAAGGTACTAATTACCATGCACTCATATCTACAAACAGATTGAACCATTAGCTCACTTTCGTTTACATTGTACATATTGCATATGTATGTATGTAAAAATGTATGTATATTAATTAATGGTTTTTCACTTTCTAATTAAGGTATTACATTTTATATGCACTATATTTAAAATCACAACTAAAATAAAAATAATAAGTAAGGCAGGGCTAAGTTCGGGCGTAACCGCACATTTTATACTCTCGCAATTTATTTATTTGATGTTATTAAGATAATATGCAATTCTTCCCTTATATTCGGCATACAGTCCACAAGAATAACGAACATTATTATATATATTTATTATATAGAAGCTATGTTAATTCAGAGACCGATTTCAACTATTTTTGCCACCTAGCTACATTATTACCAAGATTTTACGTTCACTTAATTTTGCTAAAATGTCATATGTGCTAACCAGTACATACGATATAAAGACCATCGGAAGTTTGAAAATCCGAATATGAGGGCAAGAGGAAATTTTGTCCTGTTTTGCCCATTTCTGGCACAGACGCACACTGTTAGATGGTACACATCTCATTAGAATTGTATTATCATAACTGAGAGATTTAAAGATAATTTCGATAAATTAGAATATTAGATATTTGAGACCTTGAAAAGTTATAGTCTGATTTCGGTGATATCTAAGCAGGCTGTGCCACACTAGCAACGCAGTATTTGTGCAAAAATTTGTTCCGATATCTTTACTGATGAAATTTATATATTGTAAAGTAAATAAAGCGGATGAACTACAAAATTGTGGTATATAGGAAGTAGGCGTGGGTGCGAACCTATTTCGCCCATTCACAAACTACAGCAGTGTGATGCCAAAAAATTATTATGAACCTAATTGCGATAAAAAAAGTAGTTTCTGAGACATGGTTTTTGACTATAAGTGATCGGCGCTATGACCAGCAGCCAATCGCAGCCCTTTTATACAATCTTTTCATGAAATTTAGGGTTTCTGATTCCATACTGAGTTAAAGCATTTTTACTAATTTTCAACATAACCTTTGTATGGGAGGTAGGCGTGATTATAATCTGATTTCATCCATTTTCATGCTGCATAATAAATTATCTAAAGGAAACACTCCAAATAGTTTGGTTCATAAAGCTACAGAAGTTTATGAGTTATGTGCAAAAAACTTAGTAGGGGGCTTTCCCAAAAATCCAAATATCATCACTATGTATATTGGTCTGAACTGAATGCATTTACTTTTGACATTGTGGAGAACATATTTTATTAGGATAACTCATAATTTAACTGATATATTCGACAAAAGATCCACTAAAATAACGAAATTCAGTATATTTAGTTTGTGGCGGCTGGGCTAATTCGTGGACAGAACTATTTTCATCATCAAATTATTTAACTTTACGATATATAGTCCATCAGAATATTTAAAAATCCTTTAGAATGGCTAGTTTCATAAAGTTATATGGCAGAATTACGTATATTTTTTGTAAAAAGTGTTATAAATAAGACCTAGACACTTAGGTCTTAATAGTCGAATATCTAGAGGCTTAACATGTTATGGTTCGATTTAAAAAAATAAATTGCGATAAGTTGTAAATCCTTCAAACAAATATGTTTATTGTATAAGAACACATACATACAGTTGATCTCCTTTTTGCACGGTTAACTGGGACAGTAAATTACACGTGTAAAAAAAACCGTGCAAAAAAAATTAAATTTTTATATAAAACTCGCTATTGGGACCAATTTAAGAAAAAAATCGTGCAAAAAATAGAAAACGTGTAAAAAAGATCTTATATTACATGAAAATCTATCTATTCGTACAGAAAATTTACAACGTTGTTGTTGTTATAGACTTTTCTGGTATTATATGTATGTACATATTACTGTTAGAAGGAACAAACAACAACTATTCTGGGAATGGTAAAAAATAGTACATTTCAAAGTTCCGTCATTAATCGCTGTGTCTTCTTTTCTCTTACTTCTTCATATAGCTTCATTTATTTGTTTACGTATTGAAATTGTTGCAACCTTTTCACTGGCTTTCGAATCTACATATAATTTGTATTTTTTAGTTTAAATCTAATTTAAAATTTATGAAATTCTATTAACAGAATTGGATTTGTGACGTATTGACGTATGGAATTTTGATTTTATTGCAAAAAAGTATACAATTAAAATAAAAAATCCGTGTAAAAAAAGTAAAACCGTGTACAAATGGTAACTGGGAAGTGTTCAAAAACACCGTGTAAAAAAAAACCGTGCAAAAAAAAAACCGTGTAAAAAGGAGATCAACTGTACATATCTTCGTATCTAATAAATTTGTCTGCATTTGTAGATTATATGATATACTGCAACCTATAGTGATACTTCCTACTCGTTAGGAAAATACATGTTCAAAACTAATTTCCTAATAATTTTTTAAAAAAATCAAACTATTCGTGCATTGAATGAAGACATATGGTAAACGACTTTTGGCTGACTAGTAGTTATTGCAGTTTAACCTAGTTGTAATGAAATTCATCACTCGTTGATTTCACTGCCGGGAATTTATACAATGAAATTATGTGCAAATACATACATAATATACAAAATTTTGCAGCGATTTCTTATTAATTGAACTGAGGTGTAGAAATAAATTATACTAAGGTCAATTAACTGTATTGAATATTGGCAATTTTGCACGCGATATTGTGAACTTTCTGTTAATTTATTAATGAAATATACGTGCACAAACTATGTAGACAAGGTCACTTATATATAAGTTAGTGCATATTGGGTGTCTTTCATAAATAGCTTGTTAGGAGTATATAGAGTCTATATTATAGACTATATAATATATGTATATATATCAAACTTATATATAGTATATTAATATTTCTTGTAGTGTTGAAACCGAAATGAAAATTCCCTCTCTACTGAAGTCTGGGTTGTTATAATAGGCAACTTAATTTATATCAAATTAAATATTCTTTTTTTAACCTGGACTCTTCGAAATCTCACATATTTTTATACCTTCGCAATAAATTGCAAAGAGAGTAACATATAGTAATTATGGCTCGAAACTCTTAATCTCATTAACTACTTGACCGATTTTAATGAAATTCGGTACATCAAAATTTTTCGACATTCTGATATTACCAATGGAAAATGGGAGAAATCGGCTCACAACCGCGCCTAATTTCCATATACAACAATTTTAAAGCCCATTTGATTCATTCACTTTACAGATCAGGTCAATACTTTTAGCCTCTATATACTTCACATACGAATTTTTAAACTTCCACTGGACTCTAAAAATCTCATTTATGCTGTCAATTTTGGTTTAGAATATTATTCTTAAAATGCATTCACCCATACGGAAATATTTGACATAGAAATATCTGTAATATATTATTAAATATGAATTTATGTTTATAAGCTCTCTTGGTAATGACATACTTTTTAAAATACAATTGTTGACGGAGTAGTTTTTTATATTGTTCTTACTATTCCGTTCTTGCTAAACAATGCTTGTCCTACTATTTACTACTATACTATACTATATATACATATATTCCCTGCCAGCCAAAGGTGGTGAAAAAGCTGGTTAAACCGAAGATTTTTAAACCCACAAAAGTGGTAAAAAAGTGGTGAGTTTGCCATAGGCCAGCATAGCTGCTTGTGAGTTTTTTAACCACTATTCCCCTCACACGTACGAATACAAAAACAAAACAACCCAAACGTGTGCGTTGGTGTTAGTAATTGAAGAAACATGAGGGGAAAGTGGTTAGGCCTGGCTGGCAGGGTTTATTGGTATTTCACACCGACACACTCAAAGGGAGAGCTGATAAGCTGCACTTATGCGGTCTTATTTCTAATGACCTTGTTTACAGTGCTGACACAAATGCAATTAAGTATATGAATAAATTGCATCCTAAGTCCGAACAAAAATTGTGTTAATGTTTTTAGAAGCGGAAGTCGTTTAATTAAAAAATATATTGCTTAACAAATAATTTACATTATATTTTATTATGGACATTTGTATACAGAAGTCAAACCTAGTATCTTCATACCCTCAAGCTGTAAGTTGAAATATTCTTTTACAAATGTGTATACTCTCGCAACAAAGTTGCTAAGAGAGTATTATACCTTTGTTCACAACTGTTCGGTTGTTTGTAAGTACTAAACCAGTTAGATATAGGGTTATATATATCAAAATGATCATGATGACGAGACGAGTTGAAATGTCTATCTGTAAAAATTAAGATATCTTGTTCCTTAGGACCGTCGGAGGATCGCTATTGAAAATAGATGAAATCGGACCATTGTCACGCCCACAATATGGCGTAAACCTATAAAGAGTCATAACTAAGCCATAAATAAAGTTATGAAAGTAAAACTTGGTTTCGCACTAGAAATAGGCATATTTGGGTGTAATTTTTTTTTGGGAAACGCCAATAACGCTATATAAACCAAACTTTTTGCAGTCACTTCCCTTACTTACGCCATTACACACCATCAAAATAGGTGAAATGGATAAAAAATGGAAAAACCATACCTCAGGAACTACTCGACAGATTTCATTGAAATAATATTTTATTGACATCGAAATCGGTTCACAACCACGCTTGTTCCCATATAACTCAATTTTCAATTCCGATAAAGATAGCGGAATAAAACTTTACACAAATACTGTATTTAAGGTTTAACATCATATGTGAAAAAATTGTAGAAATCGGACTATAACTTTTCAATGCCCTGGATATCGAACATGAAGAACTCTGTGCCTAAGGGCACCGAAAAAATCGGTAAATCTCTCAGATATTTTAATTTAATTCTGAGGAAATATTTTTCTTCTAATAGAGGGTCTCTCTATCGGATCATAACCTATATATGTCCTAGCAAAATTAAGTGAGCGTATAGTCTTGGATATATTGTACTTTGGTGGTGAAAATCGGTTCGGGAATTACCTTAACCTTCATATACTATATATAATATGACAATTTTCGTTATTGTAGTGCCGAATATATGTGTCAAATTATGTTTTCTTAATAAAACTATTAGGTCTACAACTTTGCTTCCACCGTTTTCCAATAGATGTCTCTAGTCGATTAAATCGATTTTTTATATCGATCTTGGACATTTGTGTCAACATTAACCCAACAAAATATTTGTAGAGATCTATGTATTTGCATCTCAAACTTATTCTCAACTGAAAATGTCACTTATTGAGCCGAATTCTCGACGTTTGCGGGAAATTTTGCTTTTCTTTTTTAATTCCAAGAAAAGAGCGGCTGAGGCTCATGGACATTTGTAACCGTTTTTATATAAAAAAACTTAAATTTACAAAAAAAAAAAAACGGCGGAAGCAAAGTTTTAGACCTAAATCAATAAATTGCGAGAGTATGATATTTTGGGTTGCAACAGAACTTATACTTTCCTTAGTTGTTATTAATTAACTATGTGTTCTAGAAAACCATCTTTTTAAAAAAGTTTTTCCTACACATATTATACAAGCTATATGAATATATGACACACAAGGACTATGTATAGTAATAATGACCTATCATTAACGGGTCAACTCGCCCCTTTCATTATAATATTCTATACCTATGTACATACATATATGGGCTAATAGTATTCAACTTGCTTCACACTAAATGTTTATTGATTGATTCTTTGCATAATCTGACATATTTGGGTTTAGTGTTGACACATCCGATTGCTTGTTTTAATGACTACCTGTCAACTGCTAAACGGAATCACTGCCCATATGAAGAGCGATGCGCTCAGCTTGAAAAAAAAACTTTAGAAATAGTGATAGCATTGCTGATATTTTGTTAAAATTGATAAATCATTTGTCATAAAAACCTTTTAAATTACGGTACATATTTTGATAGATTCCCTTAATTAAATTATTCATTTACATATCTGCTCAATTATTGTTTATAACAGCTATATATCTATGCATATTGGAGCAGATTAAAGTGCACAAGAATACATGCATTTTATGATAATAATAATATTCATTATTTATACACGTATATTCATATGAATAATTAACTGCGTGTACCACTTTTATTAATAATTATCGATATGTCGTTTATACTACCTATCTACCTATTTAACCAAACGCTATCTTTCGAAATATTTTCGCCATTTATAATATTTAGAACACAAATGCACATACTTAATAACAATTATAATAAATGCTTACCTTTGCAACTCGCGATACATCATTATCATTGTTGGCACGCCCATAGCCATTAGTACAAATGCATTAACTATGGGTTTCCAAATTGACATGCCCGTCGCGAATATCGCCGAAAGAAACATAAACACACTGAATGCTTTCCTATAAGTAACATATATATGCATATTACAATATTAATAATGTTTGTAAATATATTCACTATGTATGTAAAATATTTAATTTGAAATATATCTATATGTATACATATAAAGAGAACCGAAATAATTGATTTTTATGAATTTTAAAATTTTATGAAATTTAGAGTTTGAACAGCATTTTGATCTTATAAATATTGTCCTGCCAGTCCATTCGGATTGTTTGCCCTCTAAATATAGTAATTATTACGTCAGAGATGTGCTGAAGATTATATGATGGGAAACGTGTAAACATTAAATGATATTGTCAATTCCCAAAGTATACTAAACATATATACATGTGTACATATATCCCCCTAGGAAATTCTAAACTTATAAAACTTATACTCTATATGTTATACGCACTTAAAAACATATTTTACTATTATTTGTTAGTATTTAAGGAGATTTTAATTCACTTACCGGTCATTACGGAAGACTTTTGGATAATACTTTTTTGGGAAGAACAGGGAATATGCGGCCATAAAAACCCATAAAATCGCCAGTTCATCAAGTAATTGACCAATTAAACTGAGCGTTGCATGGAAGTACATTGAGCTTAAACCCACTATTATAAGTAGAACCCAGAGCACATGTATGCCAGGTGTTACGAATCGTCCATACTCCTTAAATAAACATATTAAGACTGGCGGCAGGAGCAGAAACAGAAAATTACTTGTCTGTAATGGCAATGATAATATAATGTGTATATTAAACATATAAATATTACAATAATTAAAAATATATTAGGGTGGTCTATGCATGACTATTTCCTTTTTTAATAATTGAAAACAGAACTATATGATTAATGTATTAGTATAAATATTGAAACTTATGATATTAAAAAAAAAAACAAGAAAAAACGTTAACTTCGGCTGTACCTAATCAAATATACCCTTCACAGGTGCATTTCGTTTAGTAACAATGTGTTTAAGCAAATCTAAAGACGTAAAAAAAAGTAAGTAAAAAAAAAGAATACATTTTACTAATTATTTTTAGCCGACACCAAATTTCGTGAAGATATGTTGTAAAATGCGGAAGTTTTCCATACAAGCCCTTGATTCCGATCGTTCAGTTTGTATGGCAGCTATATGATATAGTGGTCCGATATCGGCAGTTCCGACAAATGAGTTGCTTCTTGAAGAGAAAATAACATCTGCAAAATTTCAAAACGATATCTTAACTAGTAAGGAAAGGCTAAGTTCGGGTGTAACCGAACATTTTATACTCTCGCAATTTATTTATTTAACTTTATTTATATTATATAATACACAATTTGACCCACATATTCATCATATATATTGTATAAAGTCCATTGAAAGTTGGAAACCCTAATATTAGGTTAGAAGCACCGAGGTCCTCAAGTTCGATACATGGGGCCTTGAAAACCTATGGTCCGATTTCGGCGATTTTTAGAATGGGGCTTCCACACTATAAAGGTAGTATTTGTGCAAAGTTCTGCATCGATATCTTCACTAGTGCTACCTTTATATATTGTAAAGATAACGATTCAGATCATCTTCAAAGTTCTGGTATATAGGAAGTAGGCGTGGTTGTAAAGCGATTTGGCCTATTTTCACAACATATCATTGGGATGTAAGAAAACTATTACAAACCAAGTTTCATTGAAATTGGTCGAGTAGTTCCTGAGATATGGTTTTTGACTCATAAGTGGGCGATGCCACGCCCATTTTCCATTTTGTAAAAAAATCTGAGTGCAGCTTCTATCTGCCATTTCTTATATGAAATTTAGTGTTTCTGGCGTTTTTCGTTACTGAGTTAACTCACTTTTAGTAAGTTTCAACCTAACCTTTGTATGGGAGGTGGGCGTGGTTATTATCCGATTTCAACTATTTTCATGGTGTGTGGTGGGGTACGTAAGAGAACTGACTGCAGAAAGTTTGGTTTATATAGCTTTATTGGTTTGCGAGTTATATACAAATAACCGATTTGGGGGCGGTTCCTCTATTCCAAATTTTACTTTTATAACTTTATTTATGGCACTTTATGACACTGTTTTCGCCATTTTGTGGGCGTGGCAGTGGTCCGATTTTGCCCATTTTCGAAAGCAACCCTCTCACGGTCCCAAGGAACGTGTGTTCCAAGTTTCATCAAGATATCTTAAGATATCGTCCGGACGGACGGACGGACAGACAGACATTCGGATTTTGACTCGTCTCGTCACCCTGATCATTTTGATATATATAACCCTATATCTAACTCGTTTAGTTTTATGACTTACAAACAACCGTTAGGTGAACAAAACTATAATACTCTCTTTAGCAACTTTTGTTGCGAGAGTATAAAAACTGAAGGACTAATTCGTATATATACAGACGGACAGACAGACGGACATGGCTTAATCGACTCAGCTCAACATACTGATCATTTATATATATACTTTATAGGGTCTCCGACGCTTCCTTCTGGGTGTTATAAACATCGTGACAAACTTAATATACCCTGTCTGTTCAGGGTATGACAAATATGTAACTGCTTTATGGCAAAACTGCTCTTGAAGTAAGTTTTTGCTTTGCTTCTTGGTTAATTTTAAGATTCTCCCAACAAATTTCCAATCTAATATTAGCATTTCAAAATTTTGCAAGAAACACCCCATTTCTTACTTCCGTAATTCACACCTAATATAATATCGAAGAACTTGGTTTAGTCATAATAACGGCTCAATTTTAGCTTTACTAAATCAAATAAAAGACTGCCCTAGTACCCTTGATCTAAAGGTGTGAATTGAAGAAGGCGATGAATTAATTTGCACATATTGTACTCATTGTAGTTTGTTCCCTTATATATGTATATTTAATATGTATTTATGTAAATAGTTGCATATGTGTCTTAAATTATGCCAGCCGTATTTTTGCTACTCATTCCCAAGTAATTATAGAATATATAGTCAGTACTTTTAGCCTTCACCTTGATATTTCAATGCAAGTGATTTTAAATACAGTTGAACTTCCATAACTCGAACACATGAATTGGCAATAGCGTTTAGAAGCCAAATTTCATACAAATTTCCTTCACTAACTCGAATTTCTATAACTCGAACTCTTGAAGTGGCAATAGAAGGCAACTTTAATACAAATTTCCTTCCATAAATCGAACTTTTTGGTCAGGACATAATACCAAATTTAAAGTTTTACTATCGACTCAGAATTTTAAGAGTCCCTCTATATTGTACAGAGGCGAACAAAAAATATGATATTACACTTATGGATTGCATAAATCATGTAACAAAGGCATGGGATACAGACGTCGAGAGCCAAACAATAGCCAAGTGCAACGAACAAATTTAAAGAATTCATGTTTTAACGTATTTACATAAAACTGTATGCGAAGTAAATAAATAAAACTGTGTAAAAATCTATATTTTGAAGCTTTTTGAAATTTTGTATGTTTTAATGAAAATTCTGTAACTCGAAGTCTCTCTAACTCGAAATTTTTTTGTGGATTATGATGATTCGAGTTAGAGAAGTTCGACTGTATATCACTTTAAATATTTAATAATATTTATAATAAATGGCTATGTTCGGGTGTAACCAAACATTTAATATTCTCCCAATTTATTTCTTTATTTCTATTAAGAGAACACACAATTTGACCCACTTATTCGGAATAAAGTCTACTAGAAAACAAATATCTCACATTATCCGATATACATATATACTATAAAGTCCACCTGAAATTTGAACATCCGAATATGAGGTATATGGGGCCACTGGAAATATTCGCTTGATTTTGCCCATTTTTAGCACAGACGCAAATTCTTAGAGGGAACACATCTCCTTTGAATTACTTTAGAATATCTGAGAGATTTACCGATATTTTCAATAAAAAATTAGCCGTAAACTTCGAGGTCGTCATGTTCGATATCTGGGCCCTTGAAAAGTTATAGTCCGATTTCGGTGATTTTTATACGGGATATGTCACACTAGAAATAAAGTATTTGCTTTGTTCCGATATCTTCACTTATGTGGTGTAAAGTGATTTAATCAGATGGACTTCAAAATTGTGCTATAGTGAAAGTAGGCGTGGTTGTAAACTGACTCCTCCCATTTTCAAACTATGGCATTGGGATACCAGGAAATTGTTATGAACCGAATTTCGTTGAAATTGGTCTAGTAGTTTCTGAGGTATGGTTTTTGATCCATAAGTGGGCGGAGCTTCGCCCATTTCAAATTTTGTATACCAATTTGAGTACAACGCTTCTGTATCATGCTTACCATGAAATTTAATTTATTTCTGGTGTTTTTCCTTACTGAGTTAAAGCATTTTTAGTAGTATTCAACATAACTTTTGTATGTGAGATGGACGTGGTTATAATCCGATTTCCAATTTTAGACTGTATAAGGAAGTGACTAAAAGAAACACCCTAGCGAGTTTGATTGATATAGCTCTAGTAGTTTACGAGATATGTACAAAAAACTTAGTAGGGGCGGAGTCCCGCCTACTTTCTAAAAAAAAAAAAATACATTCAAATATGCGATTATTTGTACCAAATTATACTTGAATAGCTTTATTTACGGCTTAATTATAGCTCTTTATATGTTTTCGGTTTTCGCAGATATCCGGATTTCAACTCTACTCGTCATCCGATCATTATGATATTGATATACATAACTCCATATCCAACTCGCTTAGTTTTAGGACTTCCAACCAACCATTATGTTAACGAAACTATTATACTCTCTTAACAACTTTGTTGCGAGGTTAATCTCTAAACGTCTGATGAATGACGACACTGATCAGCCACCCAAACTACAGCAAATGCTTCGCCAGTAATTATCGTACCATTGACGATCCATTATTGCTGAATGGAGAATAACAATTTTGAGCTGTAATCAAACTTTAGTTTCTCCAAGTCTATATGTCACAATGATCTTTATAAGAGCATTTTTCATATAGAATATACAGTTTTGATATTTGGAACCAGGAAGAGATCTCGCACTTTTTATCTGGCTAAGCAAAAATGTCTTTTCTATTTGATTTTTCGAAATTTATTTATTTTAAAACTGAACTGCTATTATATCACCACCACTTAACTATAATGACACATATGTTTTTTTGCCTTTTTGGTTATTTTTTAAAACATTTAATTAATAATATAATAATTTATTTCCATAGGAATTACGTATCTCCTTTCATGGGAAAATTAACCATTATTTGCAAACCAGTGTTATTTATACCGATATTTGAAATAAAAGTTCTTTGTTTACCATTTCTTTGTACGTTTTATTATGAGTAATCACATTCAACACATATTTTGGTGAAGAAATAATATTTATTCACACTTAACCCTTATCTGCTTCTAAGCAAAATTTTGTGTTCTTATCAAACTCTTGGTGTTTTGAAATAGTAGCTAGTAGTATAAAGAAGAGTAAGTGTTGAAATAAAATGTCAATGAACTTATTTCACAAGCTTATTTATGAATGTATCCGTGTATGTGAAGATATTCTAAATACATATTTGTATGGACATATGTTAATATTTGTATAATGATTGATAACATTCATTGAAAATGCAAATAGACAGATTTGATCTAATCAGAACTTGATGACAAATGTAAACACATACTAAAGGCGTTTGCAATAACAACATGTAAGGTGGGCCTAAACTAAAATGAAACTGAACATTAGATACTTTCTCTAAATGGAATTCCCGATCGCCTAAGCAATTATTTCAATTATGGTCTGAGATATTCATACCCCCAACGATTAGGGGTACACTTAGTTGTATTGAGATGATTCTTCGAGGTATTTAAAGTTAGTTAACTAGTCAAAGAAAGGTTAATTTTCATATTTTAAATACATAAATATGGTTAGATAACATACCTATGGCTATAATAACATATTAAGGAAGGGTGTAAAAATATAAATTTTTTGATAAATATAGGTCCACGTATTTCTTGGACGTTATTGGAAATTGGACTTGACCACAAAACAGAATTATACAAAAAATGATCTGCCGGTTATCTATATACCGAGATAATTTAATTGTTTGATGATGGTTCTCTCAAATCCTCTATACCCGATATAATGATAATACATCTGGTTGGCTTAATATCAAATATTTTGGTAAATTTAAAGTAGAATATTTCACTTTACATAAATACCAGAGGTGAGTAATATTGCCCCATACCATCATAGATTATTATTAATGTAGGAAGTTACCTAATGACCGACTGTGTCTGAACTTAGATACATTGTTTCCTTTTTAATACAAAAAATATTTGAGTACCCTTGCAAAAGTTTACACGTAAGTATCATTTTTTGTGCAATATTCATTGCAGTTATATAAACAAATGTAAATAAGTGTGCAACAGTCTTATCGCACCTTCGCTGTTATCTTGATCACACTTGTTAATGTAAAATGTAGCAATTTATATGAGTACTTGCTAATTTGTACAATATGATAATTATAGTTTTAAAAAGTGACTGTCAATTATTATGATACATATGTATAAATATTACTGCATATTGCGATTAGGTAATAGGTATGAAAATTAACGAAGTCAAGAGTAATATTTCGGGTTCATGATGCTTTCAAAATAAGAATGAAACGAAAATCATTAATTATTTTCAAGAAAAAAATCTAGGTATTGATTTTTGGATTTGGATAGTTCCTGCTTTCTTGGTGATCGAAAGGAGGATCGAACAGTGGATATTATATTCCGTAATTTTAGTTGCTTTAATATAACTATTGAGTTGTATACATATTACAAACCAAATAATAACAACGCAGTTTCAGGTATTTTTTTTTATTAGTGGTGGGACAATCATTATTGAAGTACCCACAATAATACTTGACAAATGAAGCTTTACCCACTTGAGCTACCGATATGTTTTAGTTTTCAACTCATATAGGAGGCAATATAACTTCATACCAACAATCACATGTAAGTACACATACTTATGTACAGATATGTCCGTATGCAGATACATTCGAAGAAATTGTCTATGTTCGATTGTCGTAATGACGGTATATTTGTTTTTTTATGCACTTTTATTGCTCTTCTATGGCAAATGTACTAACTTACTTATCATAATCCAATCTATGAAATAAAAGTTTTTTTTTTATTTGCGAACATGTATGTGTAACCTCAATAATCGATAAGTTCACGTAAGCAAATTGTAAACATTTATAAAAAAACATAAAATTTATTGAAAAGGATTTGTTATAATAAACGTTAAAAGAAAACCCTCTTAGAGATTACTGTAATTTATGGAGTCAAGAATTAGGCTAATTCTTACCCGGCTTATTCTTAACCTTCTACAGTCTTGATCTAATACGAAATCAAATAAGAGAAACAGAATTATTTTCGTTGATGAAATATGCTATCCTGAAAAATGGCCATCTAACGGGAAGACCAAGAAACAAGTTGTTTCGACGTGTTCGGACCATAAAGCAAATTTAGTTATGATGGGTATTACGCAAAGAGGTAGTTAATGTCAATTCATTCAGATTTTTAAGTGTTTTATATTCGAGCAATTATATCTTCACTGAACATATCGCTCATTTACTTGAATAGTGTCACAACTCAAAAAACACGATTTTTGAGTTGAGTATGCAGAAATGTGCGCAATTTCAGCGTCCATATTGTATACAAATTTCATTCCGATGCGTAGAAAAATAAACCGTGAAATAAGAATGTGCCGTTATTAAACTTGTTATGTTGCATTAGTTTTTAACCACAATAACGACACTTCTCAGTTGTGCCAGAATTAGGCATGGATTTTTTTCTGAAAGAGAGATATATTTCGTATTACAACACATATTATCATAGAGTGAATTTGGTTTTCTTTTCAGAAAGAACGACATATTTTGTTTTACAACGATATTGGTGAAAAGTAATTAAATTTTTCGTATTGATTTTTTTCAACAAAAACGACACATTTGACTTATGACGGCGAAATCGAATTATTTTTTTTCACAAATAACGACACAATTCAAAATGGGTCATGTTTATGCCCAAGAAAAAGCATTAGTACACTCTACTTGGTCCATTTATGCTCAACATTGTATTTAATATATTACACGCCACTAGATTTGTTAATAAACTTATGGAATTTTTCAATATTTGCTAAATAAGAGACAATTGAAAACTTTAAACCGCTCTCCTGAAAAATCGACTTTTTTGAGTTGTGACACTATTCAAGTAAATGAGCGATATGTACATAGATATGTTTTCGACTCATTTGTGAGTATAAGTTCAAATATTTTTCTTTGACTCGGAAATACAGTTTTGATATATGTACATACATACATATATATAAAAGCATAGTCATCATATCATAGATAGCACTCTAAACTACATTTGATTCATTTTGACAACAAAAAAATATATATTTATTTGGGATACATATGTATATACTTGTATTTTCTATTTGTTATCGAACTTCGTCAGACTTAATTTATCTATTTTTATCAGTACACACCTACTGACGAATTTGCAAACAATTTTAGAAGCAAAGAAACACATATTTTAGTATGTAAATATGTAGCTATATGCCAATTACATATATGTATGTATATATACTATGTGTACCATATATCAATTTAAGAGAGATATCATTAGAAGAATCAAATTTGTAAAGTTTTCTCTTGTACTTAGTAACAACTTAAAAGCACTCAGCATTATAATTGTATAATTGACAAACGTTTTCAGAAATTCTACATAGAAAACTAAAAATTTCAAAAAGTAAAAATAAATTCAAAATCTTATTTATCATTTATGTTCTAATTTAAATACCAAGCATTTTTCAAAGATAGAAATTATGTCTTTAAAACTATTAAATTAAAGCACAGTTTTCTTATAAGCGAACGACAAAAGATTACTCACTACAATTAAGCAAAAAGAGAAACCATTTTTAAAATCAGCATAGGATCAACGAGTTTGATTATTTTCTACTAAAGTAGAGTTTTTTCCGACAAACGCGTATATGATAAATTATTCTTACAAAGACGTCGGGAAGTAAGCCTGTCTAAAGGTCAAAATTTTTGTAATAGTAAATATATACACGACGGTCTATTCATACATAGAAACAGTTAATATAATACAAACTCAGTGTGGAGTGTTAAGGTTATCAGGTTTGTAGAACCTTTAATATAATTCAAGCTTTATTAGACGCCTGTTTATAAACATCAACCCTTGTAATACGTTTGTCTGTACTAAACTGTCACATGTCTCTAGAAGTATTGTAAATAATTTTTAGTAAAGAAAGGTTATCATATTTATAAACGAGGTCGCATGTCCCTACTGTCTATTCGCAGTTAGTAATGAAATATTATCATATTTACAGCCAATATTAGCTCAGCGCACATGCAAGCGATCACATCGATTTCTGAGTTTAAGTACGATTATGTATCGAGGCAAAATGATTTATGAGCTTTGAGTTCACACAAAATGATAGTAATAAGATAACGAGTTTATAATTCAAAGTTCAGTGATTAAAAAGGATTTCGGAATTATTTCAATAACATTCTTAACGTTTTATTATTACATATATATACATATACATATGTGCAACTGTTTGCTGGTATTTAAAAGTTTCCTGTTTATACCCATTAAGCTATCACTTTTATTTTTGCAAGAAACAAATACTTAACAAAATATCTTATAAAAACTACATCAAAGAATGAAAAATCTTTTAATTCTTATACCTGCGTACGCTAAGTTAAGGATAAGTGTGTTGATAAAATTTTTGTAGAAATTTCCAGTAGTTCAATTAATAATTATGCACATCTACAAGCATACATACATATATATTTACTGCTTATAAATATTTTGTTTTTTGATTTTTTAAAAAAGCTAATATAATATTCATAATATTGCTTATAAAAATGCATTTAATTTTAGTTTGAATGTTTTTCTTTATTACGCACTCAATTACGTTGTAATCTTATTCGTTTTTATGTAATTAAAATATGTGCGGAAAAAATTCGGTAATTGTGCATTTTTTAAGCTTAACATTTACAGTTACATCTTTCGTTAATTTTCTTATATAAAAGTTTGCAAATTTTGAGCATTTATACATATATATGTATGTACATACAAACATCATTAATATAAAATCACTTAAATTGCTTTGTTTAAAGTCCACTAGTACACGTATGTACATATGTATTTAAAAAACAAAGCTTGTTAAACACATACATTCAACTTCGTCTTTTTTTTTTGTTTTTCGCTTCAGTAATGTCTTTACCATGTCATAAATTTTAAAATTTTAATGCGTGTGCGTATTTATTTGGTTCAATTATAGGTAAATAAGTTCTGTGCGTTGTAATTTTAACTTATACATATCTTTATATTTGTTAAAGGAGGATAGTTTGATAACAACGAATAGATAATCAACAATTTGGTTCCTCCGGTATCACGAATTAAAGAAGTGTGAAATATTTCTACAAAAGTCAATTATAAAATATATTGCGCATGTATTCAACTTTTATTATTATGTGAGCGTAATTTTGCTAAACGAAATATTCTTTGACTTCTGTATCTCTGTAATAAATTATAAACTCAAAAGCCAAACATCAATTACACATTACTGGAGAATCTGCATATTTTCACTGTCTACGCATTAATTGGCATTTTTTAGAAATAGCAGAGATTATTATTTTTTGAAATATGTACCATAAAATAAGGCCCATACATATACTCGCTAAATTTGTTATAGAATAATTTTTTATTGTATATTACCGACATTTGCCTCTTTAAAATCTAAATAACGTCATAAATAATACTTAACGGAAGCTATTTTTTCCAATTCCGTTTCCGATGTAGAATGATTATCTCTTACATACATACGAACAAGCGAAAATCACTACTTAATAACTTATGTAAATTGACGTACCGTATTCACAAATTCCGCTATATTTGAAGATATGAGATAATTTCCTTCACACCAATCCACCGGGGAACTGCCATGTTCCCAAGCCATGATGTAAATATCAAGAAAAGAGCTTTGCGAAGCCAATTTGGCGGTTTATTTAAATATAATATATTAATTATATAATTTTTAATTTAATTGATTCGTTACACTTTGATACGCGTATTTATTTAATTTTTTATTATTAATCTGTTTTGATACACAAATTATTGCATTAAAAGAAACAAATGAAAACATTTATTACGTTATGGACAACTAGTTTAGTTCCGCATATACGCATATATTCTTGTTTGAGCAGATGGCAAACAAATGGATTCGAATCGATTGAGCTTTGTTTTTTTTTTGTATCACCGTTTTACATTATATAATATTTAATAGGCTTTTTGAATAAAATATTGTTTTAGTTACACATCACCCCTTTCGATAACGCAGGAAACTAGGAAAAACAGTATTATTATTATTAATTATCATTTAGCAACTGCCAACGTTGAGCACTGCAAAGGTGTTTCTGCTACTTATTAGAATATTGGACAAGACGCGAAACAAAAACGCAAAATAAACAACTTTATACAGTGCCAACTAATTTATTGAACTGTTCTCAAAACAAAAATCACTGTCACTGCAGTCTTTGACGTTCCCTTTGTAGGGTTGGAAGTCACTGTTGCCAACTCTCTAGTGTATTTGGAAAAATTAGTAGTTTCGGAAAACTAACTAAATGTAAAACTAAAATAAGTAATAGCGAATATTAAAAAAAGTAGATAAGAGCCAATCATTTAATGCAGTTTGAATTCATAAATAATAATTACTTTTTATTTCAACAAATTACAATGAATAAAATATAATTTGCACCATACCTTTGTACATATATTTTTGGCTTAAAGTATAATTTTATTTCTCTCGAATCTTTTTGCTTTCTTTTGAGAGCATTGCAATCTATTTCTCTATTTAAATTTAAAATGTTAATTATCAAGGGTTTTGTTGTGAATGGGAAATTATATGATCTTCTTCTTTTTATCTGTGCCTTTCCATTTTGTACTATTAACAGCTGTCAAAACTTTGTTGTAGCGCTATCAACAAAATATTTATTTTCATTAATTAAGAGCGGTTATAGAAATTTTTATTTCAAAAGCATGTCTTCAGCAATTTATTTAGAAAATTACCTTGATGGTGTGTGCAGTGAATAAACATCTAAATTAAAAAAATATATATATCTGTTTTTTTATCTTGTGGAATACGTTTTATAACTTCTGCTTTATACCTAGGATTAGAGTCATTGCCTACAGAGCTGGAACGGAACTTCAAACTTATGCGTAAATTAGATGATCGAGCTCAAACGGCTATGAAAAGCATCGATTCGAGGGCGAAAGAATTCATGCATAAGCTTGCAGCCAGTGGAGGATCTTCTATGACAGATGAAGAACGCAAAGAGCGTCTAATAGATATACAATCACTATTTGGCAAAGCAAAAGAATACAGTGATGACAAAGTACAATTGGCCATACAAACATATGAATTGGTGGATAAACAAATTAGACGCCTTGACAACGATTTAGCGCGCTTTGAGGGCGAAATACAGGAGAAGGCATCATCAACGCGCAGCAAATCAGAAGAAGCTGTAGTAAAAAGTAAGGCATATATAAGTGAAAAAGAATAAATATTTTATACTTACAATACAATTTTAGAAGGTCGTAAGAAAACAAAGGACGCGAAAACGCCGGGAAAGCGTAAACGGACTGGCTCATCAGATGAGGAGGCTCGTCCAAATAACACCAATGTTTCAACAAGTGGTAGTGGTGGTGGAGGTAGTGGAGGCGGGCAAGGTAGCAAAAAGAAAAGGGCGAAGGTAAATCAAGAAAAAGAAACTCGCAAGGGGGGTCAAAAGGTAATCATCAAACTCATTTACACATTCTCATAAAAATATAGTAACCATTGACTGCAAATTAATTTTGTTTTATATACGTTAAAGTAGTATTGTTAATTATTGCTTAAAAATTTGTAATGTTTGTATGTTTATTAAACGTTGTTAATTTATTTTTTATAATGTTATAGTGATAATCTTCAGTAAATTAATATAATTAGTATGCATTTTGTATACCTTATAGCTTATAAAGATAACATATATTCCTTTTGTAGCGTATTTTCCTTACATTTTTGGCATAAAAAATATTATCGGCCTGTTCGAGTATGATGTATGTATGAATAATTTAGTATTCCTAATCATTTTATGATATTTTCTTCTTTAAATCTCGCAAATATAACACGTACGCATTACTTTGAATCATCTTCCACATCTTCATGCTTTACATATATATCAAATGCCTTTAAATGCATACATTCATACATATATTATTATAAATCGTTTTTCTTTGCATTTCATTATTAATAAATTGCATACTTGCATTGTTGTGAAATTTATAAACTTTTTTTGGTGGAAGACATTATATTTTAATAATTTCCAATATTTTTTTCAAGAAAAATGTCGATATTGAGGACTCTGAAAAGGAGTCATGCCTAACTGCAGCAACACATCCAAGTGATGTACTGGATATGCCAGTGGATCCAAATGAACCTACTTATTGCTTGTGTCACCAAGTGTCCTACGGCGAAATGATTGGTTGTGACAACCCAGATGTAAGTTTAAGTTTTTGTTACTTACTTATTACATATCATTCTCATGCCGAACTATTTCTATTTTTTGTACTTTAGTGTCCAATTGAATGGTTCCACTTTGCCTGCGTCGGACTTACAACAAAACCGAAAGGAAAATGGTTTTGTCCGAAGTGTACACAAGATAGGAAGAAGAAATAATTCTCGATTTAATTTTTCACAATTAATTTAAGTAGGTTAAATTTAGGGTTATGTAACTTTTTGTATCGTTCATGTTTAAAAAGTAATAAAGTAAATAATCACTGCATTTAAAATACCGAAATAATGCTTCTAAACGTTGAAGTTAAGTATTAAATTGGTGTGAAATATGTATGTAGGAATGTTAATTAAAAAAAATCCCTGACAAATGTTCATCACTTGAGCAAAAAACTCTAATTAACTGCCAAATAGAACATATGTAATTTAAATTTGTTCCAAACGTAACCAAATGATGAACGTGAATATTTTTGAATTCAAAATTTCCGTCCCCAAGCGAAAGCTCTGAAATATTTACTTTTAACCACTAAATGGTATTAAAATTAAATTTTGTAGTCATTATGAACACACAGTTGAACTTCCCTAACATGAAACACCATAATCCACAAGAAAACTTGAGTTGAATGAAATTGGACTTCTATTGCCAATTCAAGAGTTTGAGTTATGGAGATCTTCGAGTTATAGACGTTTGAGTAATAGAAGTTCAACGGTATATACATATATAAAGCAAGCAAAAACAACCACGACAGTCGGTTCTACGTAACCGGAACGGACCCGGATTTTTATCCGGCCAAGGACTGTCAAATCGGCAGCATTCCTCAAAATTATTTGGGGAATGTTTTATGCCGCTACAACAACAACAACTATTTCAATTCAAAACATCTTACTGCAGAAAAGTAAAAGACCGCTGGTTCATAAATGCATTTTGTTTGTTTATTGTAATTTGTATTAGAGGCGTTCTTTGTTTTATAAATTTCTAATAACACATGAATTTACATATGTATTATATATACATATATTCCTATTATTATTCTAATTATAATAATCATTTTTACTAATTGTATCGATTTATATATGAAATATTTTCCAATGTTTATTTTAATGCATTTTCTGAACCGATGGTTATATATATCAACGAAATAGTAGGATTTCAGACCATTAATTATTTGAAATTCGTCGACATTATATTGTTCAGATCTTCAGGTGAAATATATGTTAAACTTAAACGAAATAGAATTTCATATATACTGTACAACTAAAATGCTTTTATTGCACCAATATTTTGCGTTTTTTAATTTAAAATTTTAAATATACTTTTACATTATAATTGTTTGAATATGAATCACGTGAAATCCATTTGTTTATCAAACTCCCCTTAATAAATAGCGAAACTTTTCAATCGATAACAGTTAATCTAGTTTCTTGCACTGGATTTTTGTAATAATTGATATATAAACCGATTCGATTTGACCAGCGTTATCACTACCCGTTTAAAAAAAATAAACATTATTTTTCTTTCTTCTTAACAAAAAGCACTATTGTAAAATGATAGCCTTATTTTTCCTTTCCTGGTTCACGGGTGCGCAATATTTTTCTAAACCAGCTCGTTCTGGATTCGTTCGCCAAGTATTCGCTACTTTGTAAATGAAAGTTTGATATACTAAAAATGTGTTGCATTTCGAGTGTCCGTTTATATGAGTACTGCTTTGTTGCGACATACATCTTACGTAGAAATTCAGGCATTTGTTTTTGTGTTACCCATGATTTAATATTTTGTGGGATTGGTAGACCTGGATCATCGAAATATGTAAGTATGTAGTGGACTCCCGGTTCATTAAAAGTTTGATAGGGTTTTATAACCATCAAACTCCAATAATCGTTAACCCTCACTTTGTTTGAATATAAGGGATATTTGGGATGTTCCGTACCACGACTACACACCATCATAACATTGAGGTTTTCGTCTTTCACAAAACGACGACAGTAGACGTAATCGCGATTGGAGAAAAGCTTCGGCCATTGCATTTCCCAGTATATAAGATGAGAATTTGTATTAGGCCGTGGATCTTCTTCTATCATTTTCAACTGGATCGCGGTTTCATCCCATAATCGACGATATTCTAAGTCAGTCTGTACATGTAGAAGCTCTTCGGCAGAAATATCATCAAAGCGGGCGTATACCTTATAGGAGTACATAGATGACTTTTCCTCACGCCTCCAAACAGAGAACTCATCTTTGCAAAAGTATGGTTCCCATAAATTTTCACTAACTGTTTCTATTAATTTATTTCCTATAGGCACAGTATCTCTTTTTAATCTTAGTGGTCCTCGACAGTTGCGCATACTCTCTTGCCCATCTTTCGAAGACTTACACTTTTTGTTTCCTACTGAACAATAACAGTATTTCATGTGCTTATCCTTGCAAAGGGAACATAGTTCATTTTTTGGCAACTCATTTAAAAATTCAAGATCTCTTCGGCAAAGGTCAAAATTTTTTAGGCTCAAGCGCTCTCTGTCCCAATTGAATCCGGCCGCTTCAATAGCTGTACTGATATTTAAACCAACAGCTCCGACAGCGCTTAGCATTATACCTCTTAAAGGCGGTTCAAATTGCTTGTGATAAGATCGTAGTAATCGCTGCAGACCGTTTGAACCATAAACGCGATGGTAGAAGGTAAAAAGTTGTTGGATTCGACGTGAGCGTTGAGCCACTATCGACTCGCATTGGTAAGACCATGAGCGTAATGTTGCATTTGATCGATGCTTAATGTTTATTAAAATACGACTAAACATTTTTTAATTTATTTTTAGCGATTTGAATTTTGTTGTTGCTCTTACTTTAGTTGCCGGCATGTGACACTCTTTGTTGTTCTTCTACTTCTTGTTTTTTTTTTGTTTAATGCAGCTCCATGGACTCAGTTCTTTGCTCCAGCACCGCTTTTTATTTCCTATTTATAAGAAAGCGTCCGGCCGCTTGCATAACAATGCAACAACAATTTTAATGGATTTGTTTCGAATTTTGTACGAGTATACTCCACCAGTTTATATATGATAATGGCATTTATGCCATGCCACTTTTGACGTAAATAACTTGCAATCAAACTTGTTGCTTCGTATATGATAGAAAGAAGGCACCCACACTTTTCTCAATAGCCTTACACAATAAATACCGAGCGTTGTCTATATATAAGAACTTAGTAATAATTATCGTTGCATGTGGTATGTAGTTGAAAAACCAAGAAATAGCATTGCACAAGTTATAAAAAGTAATGTGGAGAAATGCAAGATAAAAAAATAAGCACGTGTAGAGTGGAGATGTAGAGTATGATCAGCTGTGATCAACATAAAGGCGAAATGAAATTTAATGGGTGTTTCAAATATAAATAAAATTTGGTGTAGTTGAGTTTTCTAATATTTCACCACTGTTTAGTTTTTTAAAAATTATTGTTTAAGTTTGCCAGATTCACTGAAATATATGATGTTTACTTTTCTAAATTCTATATATTTTTGAAAATTTTGAGAACTTTTGACTTAATAAAAAGATGTGCATATTTGGTTAGAAGTGATTAATTATTCATTGGCATAAATGGTATTAGTCACCCTGTTATTTTTCCAAATATTCGCTGCATTGTTGGCAAAATAGCCACAATCAATTAACCGATTCAGCTTAAAGACTATTCCTTCAGAAATTTATAATTTTAACGCATTTCTGTTGAGATTTGCAATGGATTTTGGAAGCGAAAATAAATTAAAGATCAGGTTTCATATTGATGATTTGTTAAAAGATAAAATCGAGCGTCGAAAATTGTAACCATTTGTGAACACACAATTTAAACAACGTGTTCGCAGAATTGTAGATTGTTGGTGCTTACGTATTCACATCAAATCATTTGAAAGGATTTAACATATTTTGCTTGTTATAAAACATTAACCCATTACCATGGCTATGCGTCGACCTCGTATAAAAGCGGCTGCGCTTTTAACAACTAAGCGAAAATCTCGGGATGTCAAATCTGAAAATGTAGTAAAATCTGCCGTTGAAAGTGCCGAACCAACGGATGCAAAGTCATCTCATCAACAAATTGATAATTTGGAAGATCTGAAAAGTACAACTGATGGTGCTAGTAAGACGAATAATGCTACCGCAAGTATTTCTTCTGAAATTATAGAGAATAAACAAACGGATGATGCGAATGAACTCAACGCTAACAGTGATCATATTGCAAAAGCGGACCAATCGTCCGACAATATATCAGAAAATAATGAGAGTAATGAAATATTTCAAGATAAGTCAGAAAACAAGGTAGAAGAATCCAATTCTTCATTTAAATGTCCCGCTCGTGTTGAATATGTACGCAGTAATAGTCAAACTACTGCAAATACCGGGTCCGATGATGTTTTCTACTCTGATATGGAGGAGAGTATTTTACAATCGGATATGCAAAAAACGACCAGTGATTATGGTACACTGCCAACAAAGCAACAAGGGCGACAAAGAATACGTCCAGTACCTACATTTCCAAGGCGTAATAGTCTTGTAGGTATGGGGAGTCCTTCACAAAGCTCATTAGACGAAGCAACAGGTTAGTTTATATACATTCACTTTTATAATTACTAGTTTAATTGTTTACTATTAACTTTACTTCTTTTTGCATCAGCTCTTGATATGCCTACAGATCATCCAAAACCAACTGTGGTGACTGAAACCTTAGACACAAGTAATTCCCAGAAGATGCAACCAATAACGCATAAGAGAGAGCGCCATTATTCGGCCTCAATGGCTCAATCACCACATTCTGCTATGGGTCAGCACCATTATACTCCACACAAATTCACACCTGCAATGGGACTTAGTCGCATACGCACAGAATCCAATTGTTCAGCCTTTTCAGATTCTTTCGTACCACCATCAAAACTACGAAAAACTGACGAACATAATAATCGTACTAATTCCAGGCGTGACGTCTCGTTACGAATTGTAAATGGTAATTTAGATAAATCGTCTTTAAAAATGTTCGATTTAATCTACTACAATCCTGTAACAAATCCCATGGAGAAACGTAACACAATTTCCACTATTAAGAAAGAACCTAAAATAGAAGAAAGTGATACGAAAATAATAACAAACGCAGAATCTAAAGTGGAAATAGCTGATGGAACAAATAACGCTATGCCTGTGCCACAACTTAAGTTAAACGCCAATGGCGACCTAATTCTCGATGAGAAAACTTTAGAAATTGAAACCACTGCAGAACAAGAGGCACGCAAAGTACTAGCAAATTCCTCACTTATATTTCTTGATGAAAATACTGGGATGAACGGTTTCTATAAGCGTCAAAAACGCACAAAGGATTGGCCACCGGAAGAGACTATAAAGTTTTATCGTTGTTTACAAACGGTAGGAACCGATTTTTCACTCATGTGCCAATTATTTCCCAAGCGGACAAGACGGGATTTGAAACTAAAATTCAAGAAAGAAGAACGTAATAATTTAGCTTTAATCAATAAGGCCTTGTTGTATCCGAAGCTTTTTAACATTGACGATTTAAAAACGCAGTTAGAGACTGAAGAAAGGGAGCGAGAAGAAGCCATACAGCGTTGGAAGGAGATTCACGAAAAAGAGGCCAAAACCATTAAAAAGGTTAGGAACAATTTACATAGAAAATGCTTATTTCCTTCATAATTTTTAAGATTTATAATTTATAATAATGCTTCTCACCGATATTCAGGTAAAAATCAACAGCAGTACAGCGGCGCGTGCACTCAAAAACGGCGATGATATATATGAAAATGAAAACATTGTAAAGCGAAAACTTAGTCGTCGATCTAACGCAAGTGAAAAGCAAAAGACTGATAGCGCAAAAAAATCAAGAGCATCACTTTCAAGTTCCAATGAAACGGGAGTAGCGCGGCAGCAAAAACAAAAACTGAAAACAAAGCAGGGATTATTGCACGATAATTCTGAAGAAGCATTGTCAGTTCAGCCGCAGTGTGGTACAATGCCATTGCCACCGCAATCAAGTGAAATCGCAGCTGTGAAACTTGAAGTTGCACCAAACTATACGGTTAAAGCTGAACATCTTACTAACGAAAGCAATTCCTTTAACAATGAAATGCGCTCAGTAAATGTCGAAAGAAACTTGGATATGATGAGTCATTTAGATGCAATGGCAGAGGAATTTATAAACCTTATAGCACCAACAAGCTGTGATGCAACACCACCTGTAAATGAATTAATAACACCAAATAAGGACAATTGTTCAGAATCTTCCGCGGCACGAGTTGAAAGCAAAACATTTGTCGATTTAGATGATGGCACAGTGAATACGTTGCAAGGCGCAGAGGAAAGTTTAGCGGCAATGGATGTAATGCCGGCTACACCGTCATCAATTTCACAACGAGAAGTAGACGAGTGTGATATTCAACAAATATTGATGGATTTGGCAGATGGATCTTTGGTGCTGGTTTCCACGTTAGACCCTGACAATGCCGATCAAGTCGTAAACGAAATATACATGATGGATAAAGTAACGGGAGAGTTGTGTGAAAAGCCGTTAGATATACCGGAATCAATAGTGCAGTGCGTTTTGTCTGTGATGAACTAAATGTAAATTGTTGAGAAGTTAAAGACGTACATGGTACAAATAAAGCTTTTGTATTACTTCATTTCAATGGCGAGTGGTGTATTTGCCTTAAATTTTCACTTATGCAGTTTCTTTGTTCCAATGCATTTACTATAGATTTTTGTATTAAGTTTTTTATATTTATATTTTAATCGTATATGTTGAAATTTCTAATTTGTAAATAAAAAATTCTGCGAATTATAACAATGGAAGGCTTAAAGTTAAAAACTGATTTTTCTTATACATGACATACATATTTTCTTTTCATATAAACTGAGTACTTAACAATTTCGAAGCATCTTAAAGATTACGAAGTTGTTTTTTAATGATATTGCTGGAATATAATATTAAAGTACTGGATTTCTTATTAGTACACATTAACTAAATATGTCCATGCTAGCTCTGATATAGACATATAGAGAAAAAGTGTAAATTAATTACAATTTGCTTTTTAAATATTTATTTTAGAGCTCCTCAAATTATTCGAATAGCCTGAAAATAGACTAGTCGAATATCCGGTTAGTAACCGTTCGTATAAATATTAATCGAGTATTTGAATAAATGAAATTTGAAATCCAACACCTTTTGATTTTTGTTTGTTTTAAATTTTCGAACAAGCCAATTGTGCGCGTATATAAAATTTTCAGAAGTTTCCGCACCATTTTTCGTGAGTACCACTTTTTCAATAAAAATAAGAAAATGAATGAGCTCGTACTATTCGAATAGTCCACAACGAACGGTTAACCAGATAGTCGAAAATTAGCGGTTAATCAAGTAGTCGACGACTTACGTCTATCCGGATACTACTTATCGAATATTATTATTCGAATAATGCCTAATCCGGTTAAACCGGTTAGTCGAACACCAAGAGCTCTAATTTATTTACTGTATCTTATGTATACGCAGTCTTCCTTCATAGCCAACTGTCAGCAGATCAGAATCTTTACGCCAAACCGCATCCCGCACGAAATGTTCCGACTCAGCATTTTCATAGATCGTACTATAATCATTCTCATTGATAACCTTAACCAAATTTGTATCTCCTATTAGAGCAATCATGTTCCTAAAAAAACAATTCATTATATATTTTTAAGTGTAATCGCTGCTTACTTACTCTTTTGGTACAATTTTATGTATTGGTCTATTTAAGCATTTAGAGCTTTGCAAAAATTCTTTTGGCACTCGTGTATCAATTGTATGCAGAAAACCCGATTCATCTCCTACATAAATCAGATGATCACTGGTTTTTGCCCATGACAAGTTTTTAAATCGTGATGAGCATTTTTCATACAGAGCTATATTAAAATAATATTATTATGTTATATTTATTTTATAATATACAAATATTTACCTATTGCAGGTCTTGTTAATCGATCATCCCAAAGTAAGGTACTTTGGTCAAAAGAGCAGGTCGCAAATACTGAAGCATCTGTGTTTGAAGTTGCAACACCTGTAATTACGTCTGTGTGTGCATATCGAAATGTGTGTATGGAAAATAAATCCGCAGAACCCATATCCCAGATCTTACAAATTTAATTTGAATTAAAATTATATTAAATTAAAATTATGTTTGGTGTTTACTTTTAATGTGCCATCTTTGCTGCCAGTTGCTGCATGATCTACATTCTTCATTACATCCATACAAATAACAGGTCGCATATGCTCACATTTCTCTCCTATCAAGAACATACAGTAGGGTATTTGTGTATTGCGCACCTCCGATCTTGTAGACCATACTTGAACACGGCCTGATCGCAATGCAACAATGAACTAAAAAGGAAAAATAAACCATATTTATTTTATGAAAATTATTGAAATTATTTAAACCAACAATATTATCAGAAACAAATCGCAAACAGGAAACTAATGTTTGGCATTGAAGTTTGTAGGCAGCTTTCGATGGCTTCAGCGTACTACCATTGCCAACCTCTTCGAATCCCCACAAGGATCCTGACCACTCACGGCCCGATAACTTGTTGGTGGCAATAACGGCTTGTTGTTCAGAATTAAGTGATATGCATTCCCATGCTTTGTGCATGCGAATATGACGATTCAGTGGTCGTTTGGCATAATCGCGAGAATTCAGATTAGGGTAATATGTGTTGCCTGCAATGCTGATGTCATCTGGTGGCTGATGTTGTTCCGGTGTTCGGAATATCACTCCATGCTTTGTAGGAAACATTTTTGATTTGGTCAGTAATTTAGTTATAATCCACGAATAAAGAAATACGTCACTGTGGAAATACGAGTTGTTTTGATTGCTATTAGAGGTTATAATAGCCGGCAAGAACAAATAGTTGCCATATTTGTATTATTTTAGAATTGAGTAAGAAAAGCTTATGAGAAACGTAATGATACGTAAACAGGTAAATTAGGTATCTAAAACCTGTATTTACTTAACAATTGAATTAAAAGCTAAATAATAGCATCATACTTTAATAATATGAGTATATTTTTTTTTAATTTGGAGGTTGGGATCATGTGTGGAGGCGAACCCGGTTCTGCAGTTGTGCGTAGGGTTTGGGAACCACCACATAAAAATTAAGTACCAATGAAAAATCGACTAAAGCCTCGGATGAGAAACCCCCTTTTGATGACGACCCCTGCAAACGTTGTAAGAATTATGATTTGAGGGCATGTGTCCTTGTGTCATCTACAAAATAAAGAAGCCCAAATTTAGTGTTGGATTTGTGGTGGGGACTCCGTCGCCGAGTTCTGGCATTCACCACGTTGGGTGAACGTCTAGCCACATTCCGCATAAAAGCGAGGTTCTTCAACATATCGCTTTTTTGCGCCCACGCCCCAACGGAAGAGAAGGACGATGTGACCAAAGATACTTTCTATGAGCGCTGCCCCCGCCCCAATGTCAAAATCATTCTTGGCGATTTCAACGCTCAGGTGTGTAAAGAAGGTGTCTTTGGCACAACAGTCGGAAAATTCAGCCTCCATGACGAAACATAGCCAAACGGCCTGAGGCCGATCGACTTCGCTGCGGCTCGAAATATGGTCGTCTGTAGTACCAGATTTCAGCGAAAAAAAATTTCATCAAGCAACATGGCTGTCTCCTGATCGAAACACGCATAACCAAATCGATCAAGTTGTGATAGACGGAAGACATGTCTCCAGTGTTTTAGACTTGCGTACGCTTCGAGGACCAAATATAGACTCGGACCATTATCTGGTTGCAGCGAAGATACGCACCCGCCTCTGTGCAGTAAAGAACGCCCGTCAACAAACACAAGTGAAGTTTCGACGTAGACAAGCTGCACAGCCAAGAAATACTCTACTCGACTTGCACTCCTGCTCTCTGAGAGTACTCATCAGCATCTCGTTATAAGGGAACTGTGGAACGGCTCTCAAACTCATTGCGTACCGCTGCAGCTAAAAAAAATGGATTTCGGCAACGACAAAAAACGAGCTGGTACGATGAGAACTGCCTATCTCGCAAACGACCACAACATGTGCGGGATGGGAAAGATATCGAGAGCTGAAGAGGGAAGCGAGACGCATTTGTAGACGTGAAAAGAAAGAGGGCGAAATGCGTGAGGTCGAAGAGCTTGAGAAGCTGGCAGACAGAGGTAATGCTCGAAAATTTTATGAAAAAATTAAGCGACTTTAAGAAGGTTTCAAGACCGTAGCATTCTCATGTAGAGGCCAAGGTGGTAATCTGGTAACCGATGCCCATGGCATATTGGGATTATGGAGGGAACACTTCTCCGACCTGCTGAATGGCAGTGGAAGTACAACACCAGGAGATAGCGAACCAGATTCCCCAATCGATGACGATGAAACAGATGTTCCATTACCCGACCATAAAGAAATTCGAATAGCAATAACCCGCTTGAGGAAAACAAAGCGGTGGGGGCCGATAGATTACCGGCCGTGCTATTCAAATACGGAGGCGAAGAGCTGATAGGGTGCATGCATCAGCTTCTTTTGCGGTATATGGTCGGAAGAAAGAATGCCCGACGATTGGAATCTCAGTGCGCTCTGCCCAATCCATAAAAAGAGAGATCCCACAATCTGGGTCAATTACCGTGGGATAAGCCTCCTAAATATCGCTTATAAGGTTCTATGGAGCGTACTGTGTGAAAGACTAAAGCCCACCGTCAACAAACTGATTGGACTTTATCAGTGTGGCTATAGACCTGGAAAAATAAATAACAGCATCACCTTGACAAGGTGACTCACTCTAGTGTGACTTGATGCTGGAAAAAATAATACGAACTACAGAGCTAAATAGAGAAGGTACAATCTTCTATAAGAGTGTACAGCCGCTGGCGTACGCCGATGATATTGATATCAACGGAAGCAACAATCGCGCCGTTAATTCTGTTTTTTCCCGCCTGGATAAGGAAGCGAAGCGAATGGGTCTGAAGGTGAATGAGGAAAAGACGAAATATCTCCTGTCATCAAATAAACAGTCAGCGCATTCGCGGCTTGGCTCCCACTTCACTGTTACAGTCAAAACTTCGCAGTCGTAGATAATTTCATATACCTGAGAACCAACAGCAACAACACCAACAATGTCAGCCTCGAAATCCCGCGCAGAATCACTCTTGCCAACAGGTGCTACTTTGGACTGAGTAGGCAATTGAAAAGTAAAGTCCTCTCTCGACGAACCAAAATTAAACTCTACAAGTCGCTTATCATTCCAGTCCTGCTTTATGGCGCAGAAGCTTGGACGATGTCAACATCAGATGAGACGACACTACTCTACACTCAGAACATTGGCAACTGCGAATACTGCAGACGATGGAACTATGAGCTGTACGAGTTATACGACGACATTGACATAGTTCAGCTTATAAAAAGACAGCGGCTACGCTAGCTAGGTCATGTTGTCCGAATGGACGAAAACACTCCAGCCCTGAAAGTGTTCGATGCAGTACCCGCCGGAGGAAGCCGAGAAAGGGGAAGGCCTGTTGAGTATTTTAGATAAATTCAGAGGTTTCTTTCTAATAATATGCTTCTGTGTCAAAAATTGGTAAAATCGGGTAATTACTTCCCCCAGCTCCCATATATAAAGTAAAACTTTATAACGCTAATTAAGTGAGCGAATTGGGAGATATTATAGCTTGGCGATGAACCAAATTCCAAATAACGAAAATGAGTTTAATACTACAAAAAAAAATTAACACATTTTTAATTTATATTTTTATTTTGATAAATGATATAAAAAATTTAAAATCTTTACAATAAATTATCTTGCAATTGGCATTGTAATGTTTTGAGTGTATTTCGCAGTTTTTCAGTATCAGGCTTTTGGTAACAGAAACTTAAACAAGTCGATACGATATCCTGCGCTTTTCCAACAATTCGCCCTTTAGAACGATGCCACATAGACCGCATTTGCCCACATAGCAGGGTAACAACGCGTATGGAGGATTGTACCAAATGCCATTCATTGCCCTCATTTGCCCAAACACGTTCGTTTATTGAAATCATTCTGAAGTAGTATTCCATTAGAAGATCAATATCTATATTCATAGCGACCAGCTTGTCAGGTACAATGCCCTCTGGAAAGCGCAGTTGACATGCCTTTAATTCAAGTTCACGTATAATAAAGGCTAATGGAAAACAGTGACCAGACTCTCGAAACTCTTTAACTAGCGATTCTATCTTGGTAAACAAGCGTGTGCATCGTTCCTGCGTAGTACCCACGCCGTCAACAGCTTTATTAATAATCTGACTCCAAACTGTTTCAATTAACAACGGGTCATTGTGATGAGAACAGTTTAGTATAGTAAGTTTACATTCCCACAAGTCAAACGGATCAGCAAATTGTTGATAAAGTTGTGTTATATCGTATAATGTAAAATTTAGCTTTTCTATAGCCTGCAATATATTGTCATCCGGTGTTACATATGAGGAAAATGTATCTAATATGCATTTTTGAACTCGTGCAATTTCGAGTTTATCCTCTAGTTCTTTTAGCAAGATACCATTAGCAATAGAAAATCCCGAACTATCGTTACGCATGCACATTACTGCTCTCGCTAGATACTCAATACGTTGATCAAGTGATATGGATTCATTTTGAGTGCTAGCTAAATTATCCAAAATATGTGCAGCTTCTGCATGACGACCATTCTTTTCATAATATTTCCACAAGAGATCGACTAGGTTCAAATTTCCAGGATTATTTACCACATTTCGGCGCAGAAATTCTCCTAGACTTGGCTCAGGTAACGCTAACAACTCTGAAATCATATCATGCGCCATCAACCATTGATATATTGTTATATGCAGTAGTGGGTCTTTTATTTGTATAGCCAAATGCACTAACTTGCGTATTTGAACGCTAAAACTGTTTTCACTGGTATCACACATTTGTCGTTGAAATTCGAATTCTTGTGTTTCATTAGCATTACAATGATTTTGATAGACAGTCTCTAACATCGAACGGACTTCTTTATAGCATGACATGCGTGCGGAATACGCAGTGTAACCCTCACTGTCTTCGGTGGGCTCATCACTATTATAATAACGGATACCATATTCTTCTGGATCAATTTTTGCGGCGCAGGTTGCAGTTAATTCGATAACTCCTTCACCAAAACCAGCCGTTGAAAATTGTTGACAAATGTTTTGTAGAGGTAAATTGGGTGCAGCATCCTTACAGAGCTGTAGAGCCGTTCTAAGTTTTTCATTCTTTCCTTCGGATGCTTCACAACTTCTAGCAGAAAGCAATATTTCAGTTGCCTTAAAAGTGACAGCATCTTCATGGCGATATAAGTTGGGACATACTTCGCGCAATTTCGCTGATATTATGCTGACGCTTGCATTATCTTTGAGATATGAATTAATTAAGGCGGCTATTAGTAAAGCACACGATTCGGTGCGTGTGAGTGTAAGGTCGCGAAATGTGCAGGAACTCAATGTTGTTTGTTCTTCTTTTGACAATTGAGAAGCAAGTACTTGAAACTGATGTTCACACAAAATTTTCCACAATGACATTACTTCACAGACATGTTTAACCAATTGATATAAAGCACTCAGAGACTGTTTCTCTTCGTTCTGGGCTTTCTCCGTGGCATTTCTTTGATCGTGCGGTGTTAGTTGATTATGAGTGGATAGCACATGACTATAACCGTTTGTAATGTTCGATTGAGTGGAGTAAGTATTACGTGTCAATCCAGATAACTCATTTATGGTATAAACATCCATGAATACTTTGAGTGAAAACAAATCATCTAAAATCAAAGTACAATCGGCCTGCGTTAATGTACTGCATAAATTTGCGTCAACACAACGTTTCTTCCATATTGGACGTAGCAGACGAGCAACATACAAATATAGACCATCATGTTTTGCAGAATATATAACCGTAGAGTAGTCATTGACAATCAGGCCATCGTGACCTGTATCTTGACCAGGTATTGGACTTAATGGATATTGGGACTGCTGCACTGAAAGTGGTAATTGTGGTGAACGTGCCATTTGATAGCCACCACCTGCGGCATGCGGCATCGGTGTTGATACAAACATTTGTGGCGAATTACGGTCAATACCATGATGTCCAATACCTAATGGGGAATTCATAGGATTCATTTTTGATGCTCCTGCTTGTGTATTTGCAAGCATTTGAAAGTGATAATATGGTTCTCCTCCGTATAGTAGGAATGCCTGCGCAGCCCATAATGCCAAATCTGTGTTACGATACTCATCTGAACAGGCTATGAGTAATGAAGTTGTGCACGCCTCACATTCAGTTTGTATTTGAAAGAAAGTTTTAACAGCTTCATTATGAGGACCATTGTATGCCGTCAACAATTGCTGTAGTATATCGACAGGCTTCAATAGCGCGATAATATGAGCACCTTGATTTGTTAACAGCACAACTTTTTTAGGTTTCTTCGCTTTGCGCAAAACTGAGTTTAGAGTTGACTCACATTTATCTCGTACTTCAGATAAGCTCCATACAATTCCGTCTAAATTAAGCATTGCGGTCGCTTCTGCCAAGTATGGTCGACTAAGAAATGGTGCTGAGCTAATAGACCATAAATGATCTTGGTCTTGCTGCGACGTTGATACTAATAGTAGAGTACCTTCACTATAATATGCCGAATGCACCTGCTTTGGCTTATTAATGGTGGTATTAGGCGTGTAGCCAGGTGGCAGACGAACGTGATATAAATATAAGCCTTGTGGTTTACTACAGTCTTGTGCCGTCTGGGACGTAGGCGTTCCAGGAGATCCAGGGGTTTGGAAATTGGTAGTAGTATGCATTTGTAGAGTTTGCGAAAGTTGTGTTTGTTGTAGCTGTGCTTGTTGGTTGGGAATATGTGCTGGACTTAAGGGTCTTGTAGCAAAGAATAACCGTACACCACTCTGCGTAATGGCGAGTAAATTTAAATTTTGACTATCATCGCTTGATAAGGGACAAATTGATTTAATTTTAGTGAATATTGAATTATCGACAGTTTTTAAAATGCTGCTGGCGCGTTGTGTAATCTCATTTTGTGATACCCGTGCAATGCGACGCATACTACCACAATCCGTTCCCATATTCCATGCTTCTATAGAACCTTTTTCCGTTAGTGTATACAATAGTTGACGATTATCATCGATTACGATTTTAACAATGGGATCATTCTCCGAAAACAGTTTGAGGAAACTTGGAACCATCGCTGATACCATGCTCTGAGAATGGTTTACTTTTTTACAACGCTTTCCGAACCAACTCGAATCAGCGTGATAATCGATTTCATACAGGCAGCCATCTCGACCTCCGAGAAAAATGCGTCCACTTTGACTACACTGTACGACATTAATAGCAACATTATCTGAATTTAAAATAAAAATTGGTTTATTCATAAGCTGCATTTCTTCAAAGGTTGTAGTGCTTTGCATATTTCGCATGGGAGACGAAATTATTTTGGTAGTGTCTGCAAATGTAACGCCCAAAACAATAATTTCAATTGGTGTCGTCAAAATTAAAAGGTATTTCACATCGTTGATGAACACTCCGGGTTTAGGCTTTGCCAAACCTACACTCACAATTAAGTGGTTCAGTCCATCATAATAAGCAACATCTCGTGCTTGTTCATATGTCCAAATATAAATTTCAGAATCAATAGTTAGCCATGCTCTGCCGATTTCCGGAAACAATCCCATCATACAATGACATTTTATATGTTTAAAATGTTCTAAAATTTCAGAAGGAATTGGAATTTTATTAATCGTATGTACTTGCATCGCAGATTTAGGGCCCATTGATAAACTTGAAATATTTTGATAATCATAATCATTTAATCCACTTGCGGTTGCAAAACCGTGCTGTGCTACTCCTGTAAGATTTATTTTAACATCTAGCAAACCCGGAGACGAACTATCTCTTATGTCCATTCGCTCCAATATGTTTCCAGCCATATCCAAGAAATCTATCGGACTAATCGACGGCATTTTACCTTAAATTTAATAAAATATTAATGATATACTATTATTTATTAAATTTATATATACACATATGTAAATGTTCAACAATTTTCATGCTTACCTACTTTAATTCGTCATAAACTGAATGAATAGATGTATGGAATAGGAATTTCCCGCGTGCAAAACGATATTGTTACGAAAGGCTTGTAAGTGTTCCGGTTGATGTTGTTAAATCTTACTCAGAAGCATATATTTTAAAGCAAATGTTTGGGCAGTTGGGTTATCACTAATAAATATAAACTAGAAACGAATATTTAAAAGCACTTTTTTGTTTTTATATCAGACCAAACATTCGCACTCGTTTTGCCGCGAATCCCACAAAATATCTCCACACCGGCGAAAACTGTATTGAGACCAAATATTAACAAGGTTGCTTTTATATTAATCTATTGTGAATGAGTTGTAGTAATAACTACAGTTGCGAGCAATACATGAGACAATTGCGAAAAGACGTCATAAATTTAATGAACTATTAAATTTTGATAGTCTTTTTTATTTATGACATTAAAATTAAATAGTAACCGGCATTATAAAAACACAAAATAAAAAATAGTATTACTAAAAACTCGAAGCTCTCCTAATTTTGGATAGGGCATTATTCGAATAATAATATTCGGTTTGCAGTATCCGGATAGTCGTCAGTCATCGACTATTCGATTAACCGCTCATTTCCGACTATTCGGTTAACCGTTCGTTGTCGACTATTCGAATAGTGAAAGTTTATTAAATTTTTATGTTTATTGAAAAATATATATAATATACCAAAATTGTCTCTTTGGTTTTTTCTCGCCAATTTATCAAACAATAAACCATATATGCTTTCCGTACCCGGATCATGTGTTCCGAATTTTATTATTCCCTCTTTGTTTAACTACTATTTTTTAGTCGTTGCAGAAGTCCGATTTTGGCCATCAAGAATACCAACCTTATCATAGTATCAAGGTTTAAGTTTGAGCTAAGTTATATTAGGAGATCCAGATCCAAATATCGCTTGACCAAATAGGTCGGCAAGACGGATGATGAGCTGTGACCACTTCCACTTACGAAAAATGTGCAAATCCTAACATCCTTCCGTATCTACCTATTGCAAAAGTCAAATTTTTTTCTTAACTTCTTTTTTTTATTTTTTGCATTTGTCTGGTTTTGCCTATCTACAATACAATCTCATAGATCTAAATTGCAATTCAAATTATCGCTTGACCGAATGACCGAATGGACAGATGGATGGACATTGCGACAAAAATTTGAAATATAAACTATCCTGTCTTTTAAGTTGGACCAAACTTCAGATGTTTGCAAAATTTCATTAAAATTCGATCGGTAGTTTAGGCGCCAATCCTGGACAAACAACGAGACATGAAATTTTAAAAAATATATGTATATAGATACATATAGGTTCGCTTGTACAAATTTGTTGTTCATACATTATAAACATATTAATTTATCAGAATCGATGCAGTTGATTGGCTAATATGCTACCATTACCCTTGGAAACGAACCATCATTAAATAAAAACATTTAAATACATTAATGTATATTATCTGAAATTGTAATTTATTCAATTTTTCTTCAATAAATATTAAAACTAATTCTTATTGTGTCCATATCGTGATCTTGTATATATATGTAATTTGTATATAGTTTGCAGATTTCGAACAGTTCTTTACGAACATATATAAGTATAATAAAAAAATGTGTGTTTTTTTAAAGTGAGTGCAATTTATTATGGGCCATGTCTTGCTCATGTTCATATGTCATATCCTTAACCAGCTTCTGACAAATATTGTGTATTTTTTAATTATAAACATACATACATATATAATTTTTTAACCCTTTAGTTTTCACTTTTGTGTTGTTTTGTTTTCTTTTTTGTATAATATTCTTATTGTATTTAATGATTGGATTTAGTATATTAAAAACTTATAATTCGGTTTGATAACAATGCAATGAAATTATAATTTTTATTTTTTAATACCTCATCCAACAAAATGTTTAATTATACAATTTTAGCTTTATTTATAATTAAGAAAATTGTCTTTCGATGGAAAACAAAGACTATTTCTAAAAATAATTTTACAATTAATTGTTTAGTTTGAAATGAAAACATTGAAAATTTCAAATTCTTCTTCCTTTTTTAAACAATGCTGTTAGCCTCCCGTCCTTAAGCAGAAATACACTTAAAAATTTCACCTTTGTAGACACTGGACATCAAATATTTGTTAGCACTACCATCTTATATTTGATTTTTCATTAAAAGATTGTTATATCTCTTACAACTGCCAAATGTTATTACTTTATCAATCAAATTTATTTCTTTGTCATAATTTTTAAGTATTCCAATGCGTTTTGCGCAGCCTGCTTCTGTGCATCAGCTGCTGTTGGTCCAGAACCATGACATACACCGACCGGCAAAGTGGAAAGCTGAACCAAACATTGACATTGGTCTGTAAAGGTCTTCTCCTCTATATCAACATAAGTAACTTCAAACTGATTCTCATTGGCAATCTCCGACAATAACTTGACATAATCAATTTTGGGACCTTTTAGACACGTTTTCTGCAAATATATAGAATAAAATTAAGAGTTTTAGCACTGTTTGACTGCATAAAAACTCCAAAAGTCTTGTTATAATTATTTTATATTCCACATTTTTTTCTAACCTAAGCTAAGTTATAAACAAAACAACCAAACCAAATATTGTGAATGGATTCGTACTAGATTTTATCTCAGAGTATATGTATCACATATTGTTAAGAATTAATTTCATTAAATTATAAATTCTTATTGTTCAAATATTGATATGATCTAACACAAGTTTTAATTTATCTCTGCACATGATGTAAAACACCAAGAATTATTATTTTTACTTCTAATTACTCATAACAAGTTTGTTTATCATGAGATAATACGACAAAAATAATTCATGCAGAGCCTATAATATACATATATGTATTTTCACCTTCTATTACACATACTGCAAGTCACTTACACATAAATAAAAAAAATTATATAAATGGAAATAATCACTGAAAATAATGTTATTAAAAAACACATTATCATTGAACTCTTCACCTAATGTTCCAATAATATACTGATTACACCATAACTGGTAAGCATCTCACCTGCAACTTCAATAATTTTTTTCCGGTAGCATTTTTAAGTGTTTTGTGGAACTGTGAGACCTTATTACTATGCTGGCTCGTTAATGTAGGCACAGTGATATCTTTCAAATCACCATAATAGCTAGAACAGTTACGATTCTGTAACGAGAAAGCGAAATGTCAAGTCAGCGGTCAATTTTTGTTATTTTTTCTGTTTACAATATATCCCAAAATAATTGTGGGAGACATGTTTTAGAGTGTCGAATCGTAGTCGGGTATAAAACGGTACTCCCGATTACCTATACCCGACAAATGAGCATAATAATTGGTTAACTGAGAAAAAATCACTTTTTTTTGAATAAATTAGCAATTAACACATTCTTTTTTTTTACAAATTTCATATGGTGACTTGAAATTTATCATAGCGAATTTCATATTTAATTTGTGTACCTAACACATTGCACTTAGTACAGAGTAAGTCACTTACATCACCGTCGAGATCGTTACGCATTGCCTCCGATATCTGATTGTTGTCCAGTGGATTTTCTTGCAAGCGAGTCCACATTTTATGTGCTGCTAGACGTTTAGCGATTTTCTTACTTTTGCCCTTTCCAACTTCACGATAGTTAAGAATTGAACAGGCGATTGTAAAAAGCCGTTCGTGTGGTAAACCGACCTCAGTTTCGGTTTCATAAGTTGGTGGTGGCCAGCGACGTGACATACACATCTCCTGTAACCAACCTATAGGATTTCCCACAATTTTGTCGGCTCCGCTATAAGAAAGAAATTTCCATCATTAAATTGCTAAGCTTTGTATTCCCATTAGGATGTGAGAACATACTCGCCACTTCCAACTGCATTTGCATTGGCTTCGTTGGCTACATTTGTAGCTGTAATACCACCAGATACTGTAGCAATTCCAACTCCAGCACATGATTGGTTTGCATCGGGCAACTGTACTCCAGTTAACTTATCGATTAGTGCACGTGCAGCTGAATGTTTAGCCTCTTTCTTAGAGCGTCCCGCGCCCATTGCTGTGAAGGGCACATCCTTGTCATTAAAAGCGACACGATAACGAAATGTGGGTTCGTGTATGGCACCCTCGATTTGCACCAACTCATAATTGGGAGTTATTCCACGGCGACTCAAGAGCTCTTGTAAAATGGAAACCGGTGTTTTCATAGCGAGTCCATTGCTATCGGTCTGAAAACGAAAAATCCTTATTATATCCATAGACGAAAATATTTACAATTTTTCGAAATAAAATTCTATAGTCAAACTATAATTAACGAAAAGATTAATTTAGCATAATATTTTTTCAGGAGGTTATTTGTCAATAAAAAGGATATATCAAAAACTCCTGTGTTTATAAATATTTTGAAGCAACAACTTTTCTGATCACAAAATAAATTATTTCAATGACTATATTTTAAATTGCCCTTACCAATCTTAACTCCTCTATAGCCAATTTGCTGGTTGCAGCAGTTAAATCTGCTATTTTATCCTTTTTAGATTTCATGGGTCTCGATGCCAGCTCGATTTTTGGAGTTTGCATATGACCATTTGTTATGTTATCCAAACCGGTAAGCACCGACGGTCCAAGATCATCATATTGTCGTCGCGGTGCAAATCCGGACCGTTGTTGTGGTTGATGCTCATTTCCCTGAATGTTATCCATTTTATTTTATTGTTTTTTTGTTTTTTATAGATGAATTTTTATTTTGAAAATAGCTGAAAAAATAAAGCAATGTATTCACACACACACTTACGTACAACAAACAATCAACTAAGAAAAATCGATATTCCGAATGTCAGTTATAGAACGACACATATGAAAATTGTCTAGCGAATTATATGTTGACGGTAATAATAGATTTCTTTACCTGCTGTTGTGATTTGCACTGATTTTTATTTAAAAATAAATTATAATTTGCATTAAATTTATCTTCAAATAAAGAGCAGCAAAATCCTTCCCCACGAGACGTAGAGAAAAAGTGAACTTAAGCAAATTGTTCCTATTATTGATAGAAACGAAACATTCGTAACAACTCACACCAGGGTAACCATGTAAGCGATTACGTTATAATTTAAGTATTTTTTATTTATATATTATTTTACATCAAAACTTTTAAGTGAATTCCACAAAATGGAATTATAAATTATATTAAAGTTTATATAAATAATAATTCTTTAATCTATGAACAGAAATTAACGCTCCACTTTGAGTAGTCCGAAAACTTTTTCCATTTACTATATGTAACAAATTTCATTCAAAATTGTAAGAATTTAATTTATGTGGATGCGAAAACTATATTATATTATATTATATATTTGTTCCTGCTACTCCTGCAAGGAGCATATGCCTACGAAAACTATAATACTTTTTAAATATTTTCTCTTTGATTGAATTACTGATTACGAAACAATTTAGATGTTTCTTCTGTAATTTTCTAGAGGAATAACTGTCAAAGTGGACATATTAATTTATCATGTATTTGTAAACATATAATTTTTAGTATATATGTACATATGTATGTATTTTACCATTAAGGAAATTGTTATATTAATATTAACAAAGCTTATTAAATTGAGCCAATTATGAAGTAGGGATCAATCCAAGGTTAGATCGCCGATTGCTCCTTCTACAAAGCAGGGTATAAGCAAAGCAACAGAAACAACAGGTATCTGGAAGTATTATGTTTTTATACTTACATATATAAATACATATAATAACATTGAACTCCTATAAAAGGTTATTTTCCATTATTAAAATTTTGTTTTTCATATTGTGAATTATCGTACCGATTGACCACCCCAGATGATTTAAACTTTTTGTTGTTGTAACGGTAGAAAATTTTTCACAAAATAATATGATGAATGCTGCCGAGTTGACAGCTTTTGAAGGGATAAAAATCTGTATCCGTTCCGGTTACTCATTCGACCCGACTGATGTGGGAACAGTATAACAACAACACAGCATTTTTTGAATTACATGTACACGCCTGTGGTAAATTTGTAGCATTTTCTTTCTGATAAAAATTCCATATTTCCAAAAATAACGGAAAAAATATATTCCCCTCCAGCGTAATTCTGGTATAAAATATTCAGTAATGGTATAAAAATAATGTATAAAATAAAAAAGAAACGTTTTGACTAACATAAATGTCTGCTATAAGTATTTCCTTTATTGTTTATTACATTAAATTTATACAGAATGCTTAAAAATTTGCGCAATGTTCATGATTGCGTAGTATCGCTAAGGGCCGTATGTGTGCATACAATATCTAAATTTCGCTTTGATAAAAATATTAGACAAACATATTACCACATTAGTACTGTTACATAGAATGAAGAAACACTATCTCAATGAAAAAAAAACTTAATAAACAATAAACAGTTCATATATGGGAATAAGTTTCTAAATGAATTCTTGTATTATGCAAGATGTGTATGGATAGCACACGACTTAGTCATCGCTAAGAAAATCATCATCCAAATTCACATCTGTCGTATCAATGTTATCGTCCAATGTCACTCCCTCAATTTCAAGGTCTAACTCGTCGTCAATGTCGTCACCATCGTTACCCAGTCCATCTGATGATTTATTTAATACAGATGCAGCAGCAGAAGTTGTAGCGGCGGCGTTCGACGTCTCGCTTTCAAAGTCATCGCTCTTCTTATATGATTGCACACCCGGTTTGCCATTACCCTCAAATATACCACGTTGCTCTGCAGCGTGCATTTCCTCGATAGGATTGCGTTCAATATTGAGTGGTATTTTGGCGGCAGCAGTGGCTGGCAACTTTTTTGCTTGTGTTTGTTGTAGAAATTCTTCGGTACGTAGCGCCTCGCCAAGGCCAGGGAAGAGATTTTCATATTTTGCTGGATCAGCGAGAGATTGACCAGCTTTCTCATTGAACTTAGCCAACTCTTCACGCCAAAGTTCCACTACACGTGACATTTGGCTGGGAATGTACGTACGCGCAAAGAATGCGGCTTCGGGTAAACGATTTGTCTCAATTAAAATGTCCAAACAACGTTGTACGTCTGCGCGCACGAATGCGGAGAGGAATGCTATATTGTGACGACCTTGACTTGAACTGCTTTCGGCAACTTCTTCCAACATTTTGTCATCACCTGATGATGTGGCCAACAGTAAAAGACCACTGAAATCATTCGCTTTCTGCATGCATTCTTTTACAAGCTGCATGTTATTTTTACGCGAAGCAACATCAGCTAATTGTGACCATTTTTGGGGATTTTCAGCTTCGCGTGCTAATTTCAATGCCACATCCAATTCACCGATCTGCAATGCCAAGTCGAATTTATGGTCTGGATCTGTGGATACTTGCAATGCCTGCGGTTTAAAACCTTGCTTTTCCAAGAAATGTGCGACTCGTGTGCGATGCTCTTTTGGCACTGTGGGCAATACCAGATCAGCCCGTTCGAAGTCACTACGCATAACAGCGGTTTGGTATTCGAGTACGGACAGCAAAAGTGAAAATGAGATAACATTTAGTTCCTTATCACCCAAATACAAGCGATTGTCCTTTGGTACGTAGCCAAGTAAATACATTGTGCGATCCAAGTGCGATATGGTGACGATTTCTCCACCGACATAGTAATTAATACGATTTACAGAATTGGTATATATGAAACAATCTCCAACCCAAATACCGGTTTTTACAACTTCATTGACTTCCCCTGAAAGACAAAGGCATAACAAATTAACAATAGTTACTACAAAAAATATAGATATCAAGTGAAATAGTATACCTAAAACATCGAAGGCACTTTCGATACCGTCGTCTTCGAGTCCTTGCTTGCTTTCTAATGCAGCCGCTATGGCTGCTGTATCTACGGACAGTACGAAATAAGATTCATCGGTAGCAAGACACACCAATGTGCCAGCTTCATTCCAGAAAACATGACGTGGTTGCACTTCTATGCGACGCACTAACTGCAAAGTTTCCCAGTCATAAAACGCCAATCCCGAGGATGTTTTAACACCAAATAAGTAGCCTCCATATATACTCTCTGCGCCATATTCTGGTGTGAAACTCTTCCTCTCCTTGAAGTTACGGAAAAGGCGCACAGTTCCATTATTTTCTCTAATAGCATATTCATTGCTCTCCAGAGCCCAAACGAATTCTTGAGCGGACCCAAATGCTTTATTACGCAAAGCCATTGATGTGTATATTATGTATTCGCCATCGCCACATACAACCACAAATCGTCCATTCGGATTGTGTGCTATTGTCTGTGGATAAATTTCACATGCGCCCATATCCTTAACTGCCACCGGCAAGCGTTCGCCATCTTTTATTTCAGTGCCATCGGCCATTGCTTTTAAGTTGACCTATAAATTAATGTATGTTTAGCAGTCATATCGCTTAAATGTAGCAAAATACTTACTTGTTGCATTTCAGAGTGCTTGGCCCAAATTATTTTAGAACCAATTACGTCCATGGACATTGCTGGTTCCTCGCGACCTACTTTTATTATAATTGATCCCTCATCATAGCCAAGTGCCACATTATTACTGCCCCGCATGCATGCAATTGTCCAGACACGTTCAAATCCATAGTTAAGACAAGTTTCCAAACGGTAGGTGCCTGAGTGCCAGATGCGTACTGTGCCATCTTCGGAACCAGTCAATACAATAGGTAATTCCGGATGGAAGCAAACTGCAGATATATTTTGAGCATGTCCCTCCAAAGTTTGAACACACGTTTTATTTTGATAATCCCAAATCTTAACTAGTCTGTCATCTGCACCGGAAATTAGGTAGGGCTTATCACCTCCATGATAGTAATCGATACAGTTGATTCCTTTTTCGTGTCCTTCGAGGGTGAAGTTGGCGAATGTTGAACCGAGTTGCCAAACTTTAACTGTACGATCAAGTGATGCCGATGCGAATGTGTTGTTATCTTTTGGATTGAAAACAATCTGCATAACATAGTGTGTATGTCCCTCAAATACACGTTGGCATGCCCACATTTTTTCCCAATTCCACAATTTTATAAGCATATCATCTGTAATAAAATATTTACTATGTCTTTTAAATATATAATAACATATAAACAACACCACATACCGCTGCTTGTCAGTATTAGTGGCTGTGTAGGGTGTACGGCAATGCATCGTAGATAATCCGAATGAGCCTCAAACGAATGGAGCTTTTCAAGGGTGTTGTAATTAAAAACACGTATTTGCATATCATCTGAACCAGTGATGAGCCAATTTTTCCTTGCTACAAAACGACCGCAACGCACCGGCACATCGCAAACCTCGATATCTTTTACCAATTGTTGGTTTTCATAATTCATAATGTGTACGTGGCCATTGTAAAGAGCACACAACATCCATGGCTCTGTCGGATGAAGATCAACACATTTAACACGATCCGAGCGCGATGTTAAACGACGTTTTATGTCTAACTTGAGAGGCATTTTGTTTTAATAATATTATTAATTTTACTGTATTAAATGTATATCAAATTGTCATCAACTTTTCTAAAACAACAGAATTCTAATTTTCTTCACCACTTGCACATATGAGAAAATTGGATGACGTTTCTTTATAAAGATTACTGTCAAGTTAGAATATCGTTGTTGCCAGCATCAAATACAGTTGTGACACAAGGCACACCAAATGATACATCTATAAAGTATAATAATTTGAAAAAACCATTTTCATTGTCTTCGTATATTTGCTAACTTTTTAATTGGTTTTTGATTCCGAGTGCGAAATTAGTGACATTTTCCTTATAAGATACTCCTCTATTTGATGTGATATAATTAAAAAACAATTTTTAGGGACATTTAAATTTGTTGAATTTTATGCAAATCTGGCAACTAGCATATTGGAAAAGGAAATATTAAAGGGACGAATTAATTCCCCATTTTATTGAAATGAAGAAATTAGCCGCGAAGATGTATTAGAAAATAATAACTGAACTTTAAATAATTTTTGAGTGTGTTAATAGAAGTAAATCCTGAACCAAAATTTTTCTTTGTTACGTTAGTGGTTTTCTATTTTGCTAAATCTTAGCAATTATCATATCATTACGATGGCGCGTCATGCTAATATTGCAACCCAAAGTCAAGCTTCTAGTATTTGGGGTCAGACTCAGAGCCAACCAATTGAGAATATAATATGGGGACGTCTATATGGGAAGAACATAAAAATGAATTCTATAGGTAAGTTTTTAAATGCAGAAATTAACATATACATTTACGGTACACTATCTAAGAAAGACTCTTGCTTTAAACTTTAAAGGTTTTATTGTATTTTACTTAAAAATTTATTATTATTTTATTTTAAAAATTATTATTTTAGTTTAAAAAATTTATTGAATTTTCAATTGATTAAATCCTTTTATTATAAGATTTAAATGCCGACGAATTTACAGCTGGAAGAGGTGAAACTTGTAATTTAATGTTAACACTGGATTATTTGCCAGAAAAAATACTATATCGCATATCAAAAGTACATTTTACATTGAAGAGGGAAAATTGTGATATATCGAATCCCGTTTATATTGAAGTAAGTTTAAATGCGTAATCTGCTATTATTATTAAACTGTTTTTTCCTAAAGGACAACTCTCGTAATGGGACATTTATAAATGGTGAACGTATTGGTATAAACAAAACAAGAATACTGAAAAACGATGATGTTATTTCTCTTTGCCATCCTACGAATAAAGGTAGTATTACCACCATTTTGTTGTGTTTTACCATAATTTTGTCTATATGTCTCTTCAGCCTTTGTATTCAAAGATTTATGCCCAAATGAGGCATTAGGCTTGCCAAAGGAAATTACAAGTTCATATTATGTGAGTCGCAAGTTGGGTTCTGGTGCTTGCGGTTTGGTGCGTCTGGTGTTTGATATTCGTTCATGTGAGCAGTTTGCAATGAAAATGGTTAAGAAAAATCTACTCAGTGAATCCAGCGCTATCACTCGTAATAAACCGTCCAATTCCAATGATCCCGAAAAGGTGCTTAATGAGGCGAATATTATGAAGAGTCTTTCGCATGTAAGTAAAATTAATAAAAATGAATACAGAGATACAAAATTTTCATAATTATATATATTACATATTATTATATTATATAATTGCATCTCAAAATACCCCAGCCCTGTGTCATCAAAATGCATGATATAATTGATAAGCCAGATTCTGTTTATATGGTGTTGGAGTTTATGAAGGGCGGTGATTTACTTAATCGCATAGTAACAAACAGAAATCTCACCGAACCGATATCCAAACTATTTTTTTATCAAATGTGTCATGCCGTTAAGTATTTGCACGACAAAGGTAAATTTTATTAGTTGTTCATTTATATATGATAAAAAAAGTAAAAATAATATATATATTATATATATATATATATATACTTTTAGGCATAAGTCATCGCGATTTAAAACCTGACAATGTGTTGCTGGAAACTTCGAACGAGGAAACTTTATTAAAAGTTTCTGATTTTGGACTTAGTAAATTCGTGCAAAATGATTCAGTCATGAAAACGCTTTGTGGCACCCCATTATATGTAGCACCTGAAGTGCTACAAACCGGTGGACGTGGGGCTTACACAAAAAAAGTGGATATCTGGAGTCTTGGTGTTGTGCTATTTACTTGGTAACTTATACGCTTGTATTTGAAAAATCCACTTAGTTTTATATCTTTCATATTTTTAACTAGTCTAAGTGGTACTTTGCCCTTCTCGGACGATTTTGGTACACCTGCTAGCGAACAAATAAAGCACGGACGTTTTCGCTTTAGTCATCCTACATGGAGAAAGGTCTCTCAACGTGCTACCACACTTATAAAAGAAATGTTGGTTGTGGATCCTAAAAAACGTCCAACAGTTAATGATGTGCTGAAGAGCAGCTGGCTTAAAGACAATGAAATGTTACGTAAAGCTAAAGCTTTAATGCAGTTAAATACAATGGATATTGACGAGGAAGAAGAAAACTTTTTACAACCACCTACAAAGCGTGCAAGAAGATGAACTACGATTATATTTTATATGTATATTATGTTTAAGTGAGTGTATTTTACAAACTGTTTTCAGTGTAAACTGTGTATCACAGTATTAATTACGCATTTTATTATTGTCTAAGAAAAATTTATTTTTATTGTTGAATTATTCAATGTTTGAATGTATTGCTGTATACGGCTAATGATACTTCATTTTTTATGTTATTTGAAATACTTAAATTGACATGCACGAGTTTTTTGATATTACTTATTGCACTGTATATATAAGAGTTTACTTAAGTTTTTGTTAAAGAATTAATAATACATATATGTTTTTATGTTTCGTTTAATGTGTTTTAGAAATGTATACAAAAAAGTAGCTGTAAGTTTACAATATTTTATATGTATGTGCTCAAGAAAGTGAAGACATGTCATTCGATGTCTAAATCTATACACAATTGAAAGTAGTTGAATTTATTATATAATTATACAGATTACTGCTTGAAAACATACGATATGCAGGCTTAAAGTGATAATATAACCTGTGTGCCAAATATTTCCATTTATTTTGATTCCAGCACAATTTATGAAAGTTAAAATTGTTGATGAAAAAAATAATATTTACATTAATAAACGAAAGTGATTAAATTCTTGACATGTTTGTGTTATATTTTAAATTTTCCATAGCTACTTAATTATAAAAAAAAAATATAAATAATTCTAAGAATAAAAAATTTCTAAGAGAAATTGTTCCGTAGAACAAAGTTAAAAGACATCAAACAGTTGTTAAATAAAAGCCAAACTACAAAAGCAACGTATTTGATTTGTTCTGAATTAAAATGCAATGATTTAATTACTATTTTGTAACGCTAACAAAACATTCTAGCTATCCTTATTAAACAACCCCGACATAAAGCATAATGTTGAAAACATAATTGATTAAATTTTTATTTTTATTAAATTATAAAAATGTTCAAATATAGCCATAGACCAATGAGAAACGTGTTTTATTAGTACAGAATTGTAAGTAATAAATATTAGATAGTAATTCAACTGCGATTGTAACGATTGCCATCGCCGCGACGCACAACATCTTTGTACTCATCCATACGACGCATGCGCTCTAAATATTCTGGATCATCATTCTCGATTTGTAACTCTTCAACAGCCTTCTCTTGATCTTCCTTTTCATTGGGATCTTGTGCAGCGGCTATTGCTTGTTCACGATTCATTTTGGCAACTTTTTCTTCATCGGGGAATACTCCATCGCGCACACGTTGATCGTAGAACTCATCGACAGTCATCACTGGCAAACTTGGATAGCCCGCGCCGAAAACTGCCTTTTGTGCAGAGTTACGAGTGATAATGAACGGTTGCATAGGTTTTTTCTTAGGTTGCTGAGGATGGTGGTGGTGATGATGATGATGCTGATGTGAATGTCCAGCTGTCTCTGAAGTTGTTGTTGCATTAGCATTGTCGAAATGCTCAATAGGTTTTGTACCTTGCATTGTACGCATTTGTACCATTTGTTTTTCCAACTGTATACTATCCAATTCTTCATTAGCATCGATAATGCTTTTATTCAGTAGTTTTAAGAAAAATTCCCTACGCACTTCATCATCTACACTTTTATTGCGTACTGCAAGTTTCATTTTTTTCACAAATTCTTCCAACTCTTTCTTTTTTCTGAATTGTGCAATTTTGTCATTGCGTGCATGAGCTGCACGCATAAGTTGTGCTAATTCATCTGTATTACCACCTTCGGCACCAGCTGCATTATTTTTATGCCCTTTATGTTCTTCACATAGCTCATATTCTTGACAGCGCTGTAAAAAGTCCCTGAAAATGTATACAAAGTTAGGAAAATTGCATTGATTTTTTGTTTACGGCATACTTAAAATATACTTCAGCAATTTGGAGTACTTCGCCACGACTTTCTTGTTGAAGTTTTAATGACACTTTACCCAAAAAGAAGGGGAGCATCAAATATTGCAACGAATCTGTTGATACTTCATCAATAAGCTCATTGGGGCTGAATAGACCAATCTGATTTACAACAGTTGTGGCTTCTTCAAATTTGGTCATAGTATCCTTAACTTTGCGCTACATTAAATGTATTAATAAAAGAAGCCGGTAATATCGCTAAGTACTCATACTCACTTGGTATTCAGTGGAGTTGAATGGCAGAGAAGTTTCCTCCAATTCCTCGTATCCTTCCCAGCCTTTGGTAAATATCGCTTGCAAGCTTTGATCACCATTTGCTTGTGTATCATCTCTAACTTCCTTTTCCGACATTATTATATTTTATAAATATTACTGACTTTTTATGATCAACTGATGTACTGTGCTGGTGTTTTTATTTGTTATGAAAATCTGTGAATTGTGCGTGAATACATCAGGGGGTTACAGGGTGTGACTGAGAATTCATTATTTAGGGCTACATATATTTATGAAGAATAAAAACAACTAATGTCTGAAAAAAAAATATTTTTTTTTTATTAATTCCAGAGGACTGTTTTAATTTTATTTGTGGTATTTTGCGATTAAATTTTAAGATAAATAAAGTTGTTTATTGCTTACCAATTTAGCAGTTAATATGATACACTCTGTGATGTAAATTGTATTTCGAGATTATCGCGGAATCTTGACATCTGATGATTTTTTGTTTATTTACAATTGTACACAAAGTTCTTGATAGCCCTCCAAAATAATACACAATTGAATAAAATAAGAAGTGTGTATCAAACATCTAGCGGTTTTTATAGCAAAGATTTCTGCAAAGATCTGGAAAATGGGCGATTATGATTCTGATGAGGAACAATCTCAACTTGAAAAGTTACGGTACGCAAAAGTGCCGCGAGGTATGTTTGTTAGTGGTTGGGATGATGATGCAGATGATTTAATTGAGGAAGACAAAAATCCACAAGGTAAGTTTTCTACATAATTGAATATAATTACCATATATTAATAATCTATATTAGCGAGTATAGAGCGAATGATCCTGTGGGCTGTAAATGAAAATAAAATCAATGAAGTCCGCGATATATTGAATTTGGATAACAAGGCAGTTTCTGCAGTAGACGATGACGGTTACACTCCATTACATCGAGCGTGTTATAATAATTTTGTTGATATAGCCAAGCTGTTACTGCAATACAAAGCCGATCCTAATGCACGGACAAATATGGGTTGGACGCCATTACATTCAGCTTGTAAGTGGAGCAATGCTGAATGCGCCGAACTATTGTTGCAACATGGATCCGATGTAAACGCGAAATCGGATGGCGACCAAACACCTTTACATGTGACGGCCACTGTTTCCAACTGTCGCAATACTTCTACTGTGCTATTTATGAACGAAAACATAAATCCACGGGCGTTAAATAATTCAGAGGAAACCGCTGAAGATATTGCACGGCGAACTGGTTTAACTTATCCAATATTTGAAATGGGTCACCCAGCTTACGATGTTGAAACTGGTATAATAGATTAACATTTATTTGTTTTTATTAGCAGCATCAATCAATAAACTTTGTGTTTTTATTTTTGGTTATTAATAAAACTTTATTTATTTATAATTTTAAATATCAATAAGGTGAGAAATTATCTGTTTGAAGTATTTCTTAAATATTACCTATATAAATCATTAAGAGACTAAAATACTTCTAAATAAACATATAATTAGGAGTTTCTAACCGGCTTGTGGGTTTCGCAAAAAATGCTCGTAAAAAGACTTGGTATAATCAACCATTTGATCCTGCATTGCCGCTGGAACAAAATTTGGATTACCTTGACCTCCTTCGATGGTTCCTTTAGCTGTGTAACGCATATAACTGGCAACGGTCGTTTCTGGCGGCAGCACAGCACCGTCCTCTATAATACAGCAGTCTTTAAGCGCACAACGTCGGCCCTGAGTTAAAAATTCAATATGTTTTAGAAATTCAACCACATTATTCTTCAAAAACTCACAATTATTGCATTTTTTCCTATGTACACAAATGATCCAATTGAACTCGCCGATACAACTGCACCTTCACCAATAAATACATGATCCCCTATATGCATAGGAAAGAAAGCGATACCCTTGCTGAATTGTTTGTAGGGCGGACGGATGACAGCATTCTTGCTTATAACACAATAACGACCCGTACGTACATTCGCCAAATCACCACGAATTATTGCACCTGTTTGTACTACAACTTTTCCATTTAGTACAATATTTTGTGAGCCACACAGAACGGTTTGCCTGCTGACCTTATTGCCAGAAGCCTGAAAGTGGAAAATATTATAATTTCTATGAGCTAAGTTTATTTTAATTAACTTACTGTCTCCACATATTCATCTTTACTATAATATGTATCTACGATTTCCATTTAAAAGGTTAAAGTATAATATAGGTGCGCCTTAAAATATCTTAATATTATTCCCAATTTGTCGTTGTTGATGACGAACTCAGCAGCTGTTTCTGACTTCAACCTACACTACTGTCATTTGTAAATGTAAATATTGGCGAATGTCAAACGAAAGGTAACTGGATAAAATTTAATAATATAATATGGCGTTTATAGTTGTTGCGTATTTCTACTCCATGTTTCGGCAACCAAAAACATGACAACATGAAATTAAACTACAGTATACTCTCGAAAAGTAAATCGATTGGTATTTTGGGTAATTTACTTTTTCGAATAATTTACTTTTCCAAATATATACATAAATTATCTGTTTTTATAATATTAAATGCATTTTTAAACTTAAAAAATTCATTCATTTATTTGCTTCAATAAAACATATGGATTTACAGGAAAAACATATTTACATTTACATACATACATATGTATTTACTATGAAGAGAAAAAATCTTGAATATTCTTTTGTTTTTTTTTCTTTTGCAATATATTTTCTGACCATTTTTGTACGACAATTCAAAAAGTCTGACACCTGATTTGCATCGTTTTCATTTTTAAACCAGTGGATCAAGTAGGAGAGTTTATTTACTAAAAAGACGCGATAAACAAGAGAGTAAGTGTTTTTGCAACATCGTAAAAAACGCTTCTTGCTTCGTTTCGAATTTTTTATCACACTCTCTGAAAAGTAAATTAAAAAATTTACTTTTTCGAGGTGCATGTGTAATCTTAATTGCTGACTTTTTATAAAGAGTTTTTCAATAAGAGCGCTAAAAAATATTTTTTTTTTTAATAAAACAAAAAAATTCCTGTGAAAATACATTCGATGCCATTATGTATGGAATTCGATTTCTCTTGCATGGCTACTGCGGGCACGCTTTCAGAAGTCCAGACGGTGAACCCAATTTTAGACGGTTTTCAAACATAAATTAGCCGATATTGCTGCAATTTCACGTTCGATATTCGTACGAAGTTCATCAAATGTCGGTGGCTTGTTGGCATAGACCATAGACTTTAAGGAGTCCCACAGAATATATTCTAACGGCGTTAAATCGAACGATCCAGGCGGCCAATTGACTGGACCATTTCGTGAGATAACATGTTCACCAATCTTGGTTTTCAAAAAATTGATTGTGATATTCGCTGTGTGGTTTGTGACGTCGTCCTGTTGGTACCACATATTGTCCAAGTCCATAAAATCCAATTCGGTCCAAAAATATTCGGTTATCATTGAGCGGTAGCGATTGCCATTCACAGTAACGTGCCGCTTTTGATCATCACGGAAGAAGTACGGTCCAATAACGCCGCCGACCCATAAAACGCACCAAATCGTAATTTTTTCGGGATGCAATAGTAACTCATGGAGTACGTGTGTATTGCTGCCTGACCAATAACGCATATTTTCTTTATTGGCAAAGCCATTCAGCCAGAACAAGCCTCATCGCTACATAGGACGCAACGGTCTTAAAGTTGAGGCCACTGACTCCGAATTTTGGTAGTAAAAATAATATCATTGCATGATGAAATGGCAAACATTACTGAAGAGAAATGTAAAAAGAGTGGAAAAAAATATGGCTTCGTTTGCTGTACTCATCGGTATACTTTTGTAGCGTCCCTTTTTGAAAAACCCTTTAAAATTTACTTAGGTAAAATATCAAACAATAGACCAGTCTATATCAAATTTGTTTATAAAGTGGTAATATGTAGTACCAGATTCCAGCATAAGAATATACATCAAGCTACTTGGCTTTCTCCTGTTCAAAACACGCGTAACCAAATCGATCACGTTGTGATGGACGGAAGATATGTCTCCTGTGTTTTAGACGTGCGTACGCTCCGAGGACCAAATATAGACTCGGACCATTATCTGGTTGCAGAGAAGATACGCACCCGCCTCTGGGATTATGGAGGGATAACTTCTCCGATCTGCTGAACGGCAGTGAAAATACAACACCAGGAGATGGTGAACCTAATCCCCCGATGACGATGGAACAGATGTTCCATTACCCGACCATGAAGAAATTCGAATAGCAATTACCCGCTTGAAAACCAACAAAGCAGCGGGGGCCGATAGATTAACGGCAGAGCTATTCAAATACGGCGGCGAAGAACTGATAAGGTGTATGTATCAGCTTCTTTGCAGAATATGGTCGGAAGAAAGCATGCCTGACGATTGGAACCTCAGTGTGCTCTGCCCAATCAAGAAAAAGGGAGATCCCACAATCTGCGCCAATTACCGTGGGATAAGCCTCCTAAATATCGCATACAAGGTTCTATCGAGCGTACTGTGTGAAAGACTAAAGTCCACCGTCAACAAACTGATTGGACCTTATCAGTGTGGCTTTAGACCTGGAAAATCGAGGGAAGCGAGACGCATCTGCAGACAAAAAAGGAAGAGGTTGAAATGCGTGAGTACGAAGAGCTTGAGAAGCTGGCAGACAGAGGTAATGCTCGAAAATTTTATGAAAAAATGAAGCGACTTAACGAATGTAGAGACCAAGGTGGTATCTACTGGGATTATGGAGGGAACACTTCTCCGACCTGCTGAATGGCAGTGAAAGTAAAACACCAGGAGATGGCGAACCCGATTTCCCAATCGATGACGATGGAACAGATGTTCCATTACCCGACCATGAAGAAATTCGAATAGCAATTACCAGCGCAGAATCACTCTTGCCAACAGGTGCTACTTTGGGCTGAGTAGGCAATTGAACAGTAAAGTCCTCTCTCGGCGAACCAAAATCAAACTCTACAAGTCGCTTATCATTCCCGTCCTGCTTTATGGTGCAGAAGCTTGGACGATGTCAACATCAGATGCTAGTGTCGTCTCATTTCGAGAGGAAAATTTTGCGCAAGATTTATGGTCCTCAGAACATCCGCAGACGATGGAACGATGAGCTGTACGAGTTATTCGACGACATTGACATAGTTCAGCGAATAAAAAGACAGCGGCTACGCTGGCTAGGTCATGTTGTCCGAATGGACGAAAACACTCCAGCCCTGAAAGTGTTCGATGCAGTACCCGCCAGAGGAAGCGGAGGAAGGCGAAGGCTTCCACTGCGTTGGAGGGACCAGGTGGAGAGCGACCTGGTTACACTTGGGATTTAAACTGGCGCCGAACTGCGAAGGAGAGAGAGAAGTGGCGCACTATCGTCGATTCGGCTATAACCGGCTAAACGGTTGCAACGCCAATCACATACATACAATATGCTAGATGTACATAAACATCGTGATAAATAAAAATTATTAGCGGAATTAAAAATAAAAATTGTAACTACTGTACAATTAATTAATCAGTTAAAATGAAATCCGGAAATGCCTAAATATACACATAGGTATAAAAATACAATTTCCACAACCATTTCGAGACGGCTTTAGTTCTATTTCCATTTATGTGTTTTTTTTTCACATTTTGCAACGTATATTTTACTACAGATGCTAACAAATTAACACTAGAATACTCGTATATTTTCATACGTAAGAATTTAATATTACAAACTTATTACTGACCTTGTGCGTTCATAATTTCCTAAGCCCAATGCCAATCAGTGCCACAAAAACCTCAATGTGCAATGAGAAGCGTGGCTTGAAACAAACAAGGTATGCGTTACAACTATATGAAACCATGATATATACCTACAAATGTACGTATATAGTATAATTGTTTCTTGTATGTGATTGGCGTTGCAACCGTTTAGCCGGTTATAGCCGAATCGACGATAGTGCGCCATCTCTCTCTCTCCTTCGCAGTTCGGCGCCAGTTGGAGATCCCAAGTGTAACCAGGTCGCTCTCCACCTGGTCCCTCCAACGGAGTGGAGGCCTTCCCCTTCCTCGGTTTCCTCCGGCGGGTACTGCATCGAACACTTTCAGGGCTGGAGTGTTTTCGTCCATTCGGACAACATGACCTAGCCAGCGTAGCCGCTGTCTTTTTATTCGCTGAACTATGTCAATGTCGTCGTATAACTCGTACAGCTCATCGTTCCATCGTCTGCGGTATTCGCCGTTGCCAATGTTCTTAGGACCATAAATCTTGCGCAAAATATATATTATAATTGTACTTACCGTGTAGGAAAATAATTATGTTGTAACAGTTACATAACACAATTTTAAAAGATCTTTTAGATAAAATATTAATTTTTCTTTACTTGGTATTTTACAAAATCAAATAATCGTATATTTTAAACATTTTATATATCAGAAATTATTGTGGTAGTGATGGAGTTGTTGCCATTTTTAAACAGTTTTTTATACTCTCGCTACAAAAGTTGCTAAGAGAGTATTATAGTTTTGTTCACATAACGGTTGTTTGTAAGTCATAAAATTAAACGAGTTAGATATAGGGTTATATATATCAAAATGATCAGGACGAGACGAGTCGAAATCCGAATGACTGTCCGTCCGTCTGTGCAACGGATAACTTCAGTAAAAATTGAGATATCTTAATGAAACTTGGAGCACATGTTCCTTGGGACCGTGTGAGGGTTGGTTGGCGAAAATCGAACACATTTAAAGTGTCATAACTAAGGCATAAATAAAGTTATAAAAGTAAAATTTGGTACAAAGAATCGTTCTAGTAAGGGCCATATTTGGATGTAATTTTTTCAGGAAAGTGGGCATGGCCCCGCCCCCAAATAGGTTTTTTGTATATATCTCGCAAACCAATAAAGCTATACAAACCAAACTGTCTGCAGTCGTTTCTGTTAGCCACTTCTTAATACAGTCCAAAAATTAAAGAAATCGGATAATAACCACGCCCACCTTCCATACAAAGGTTAGGTTGAAAATTACTAAAAGTGCGTTAACTCACTAACGAAAGACGTCAGAAACACTAAATTTTACAGAAGAATAGCACTCAGAACTCAGATCAAAAATGGGCTTAATAACTTATAAATCGGTTAATATGTGAAATATCTTAGCCAAATTAAATGAGAATATAACATTAGATATAATGCATTTTGGTGATGAAAATGAGTGAAATCGGTTAGGGAATTACCTCAGCCTATATACTATATATGATGAATTTCGTTTTTCTATTGGACTTTATGCCGAATATATGGGTCAAATTGTGTGTTATCTTAATAAAAATATAGCAATAAATTGCGAGAGTATAAAATGTTCGGTTGCACCCGAACTTAGCCATATCCTTACTTGTTATTTTTAAAATAATACCGTTATCTGCGAGTACAAAAAATCAATTCCGTGAAAATTTCTGAACTTTCTGATATTTGTTTCTTTAGCTATCTTTTTGTTCTCTTTATGATGTTAGAATTAAATTTAATGTGAAAAAACCATTAGTTGTAATACCTTAATATGTTTGTTATTGTAAGACATCAAAATAATAGTGTTAGGTTGTTAGACATAAAATGGTTCCTGATAAAGACTTGATTTCCGGTTGTGTGTTTATACGGTCGTTTATCAATTCAAATTATAACTGTTAGATCACGGCACGGATAATTACATACATATAACGTAATCTTAAAAGTCATGAGGTTTTTTTTTAACTTATAGTATGTACTCATAATAAACTTATAGTATAACTCAAAACCCAACTAAGATATCGAAACATGATTTGACACAAATAGGTCTCTGATCATCTGATATAGTATAATATGACTATTACTTTTCGCAGGCGTTTAATATTACGAATATAGTTTTAGTAAAATGTTTGTAAAATAATGAAATCTTAAGCTAGAATTGCTTCTAAACTTATCTTTGAGTTGGTAGACACTCTGATTATTCAGAGTGGATTTACAAGATGTTAATTTTAAACGCATGTGTAACTACTAATTGATATATAGACATATATGTAGGTATGTGTGTGTATGTACATTAGGGAGTCCCAAGGTATCAGCCAAGATATAAAAATATTTTGAATTTTGTCATTGTTGCTTTGTAAGAAATTTTTTGAAGTTATATTGAAATATTTTGATAATTGTAATTGATTTGAATCATGATTTCATGATTCATGATGAATTCGGAAAAATCGGTAAGTGGCAAGTGGCAACAGGGAATTTAGAATTATTATTATTTGATATCAATTCGAACATTGGCCAATATTATCGTATCTACGATTGGTTGAGTGCACTTGGAATTTTAGCTGCCAAAAATACCGATGTCGATGACTTAAACTATACGAATCAAAGTCAAATTCCGGGAGATTTTTGTTCATAAAAATCGAGCGATCGTGTTGAAAATTAAGGCGGAATTTCTAACTTCTTTGGATTTGCCTGGCCTGCCACCACATCCTTTGCGTTGTGTCTGTCATTATTATGCTTGGCAATCTTCATGCGCCGAAACTGTGTAATTGAACCCGACTGATTGTGACACAGCTATCGAATAATGAATTTTGAAAGGGTGCAAAAGGCTTGATTCCACGAATTCCTTTGATTTCCAACGATCTGCCATTTCAGTTCGAACGTATTCAGTTTCCAGTGAAGCTTTGCATTGGTGGTGATAATCAACAGGTTAGAAAGACAGTCGCTGGAAGTGTGTGGCATAAATCTGTAAATGCCATGTTTTTCACACGGCCAGATATATGTACGTGGAGTTGGAAAACCATCTTCTCTGTAAATTTACGCACCGGAACAGAAAACAAAAAATGTTGTTTATCAAGATGAGTTACATTAAAAAAAATTGTAGGAAAATCGCAAATAAATACTCTTTCACAGTAAAAATTCAACTTTCTTTTCTTTTCAAAACAAATAATTTCACGCAGGGCAAAACTGCGGGGTCAGCTAGTATCCTATATAAAAATTGGACTCATCGTCGATATAGTCGCATCCTATACCTCCCATAGGAACGATCGGGATAATTTGGATAATTTTGTTATTTTCGATTTAAATTTTTTTTTATTTTATAACAGAGATATTAATATATTGAGGAGGAAAAACGCAGTGGTTAATTCCCGCCCGCCCACTTATATACATATATTTATACAGATTCCTAATAAGACATTATAATCCGATATTTAACAAAAAAATTACAAATAAGTAAGGAAGGGCTAAGTTCAAATATTAGCGATTTACCGACCCACATATTCGATATCTGGGGCTTTGAAAAATTATGGTCCGATTTCGGCGATTTTTACACAGGCGGTGATCCACTCAAAATAAAGTATTTGTATTGCAAATTCCATCCAAATATTCATCTTCCCAGTGTGATCCTTTGTACTTTCATAACTTTTAATGGCTTATTTATAGCAAAAAACACGGCAAATTTGACGATGAAGAGAAAAAGACGACGTTAGTATATTGTTTACTTTAACTTTGACATTTATATTAACTTAACAAATACACTGGATAAAAAATCAAAGAAGGGAGAGTGGGGGAACACACCTAAAACTTCAACTAATAACTAAGATAATAGAGACGCGTACAAATTCTACAAAAAACAAGGCACTAATTAGATTTTAATAATTTTGGAACATAAAATATATACCTTTCGGGATAAATTCGGGACAGTAAATATTAGACAGACCACTTTGAATTGCCCCTCGAGTTGTAATGTATTCGCTGAGCTTTGAAAATTAACATGGGGTCAAGACTTCGATTCTATTTTAAGAAAGTCCCTTTAGATTTTCTAATCAAACTGTTTTGCCATATAGATAGGTAGGTAGGTAAAGTGGATGTCAGATGACGCACCTAGGCCTTTAGAAGGCCCATTATGAATCCACCGGGACTCAAATCCCCTTACGCTAGAATGTCCTCTTTGAACCACTCTGTGGCTTTTATGAAGTTGAGCAACTCAACCAGTTTGATGTTCGCAATCTCCGAGATATCCTCGAGGAAACCGTGTTCGATTTTTGCGATTATTTTCCTGTACAATGCTTTACATTCACATAGAAAATGTACCACAGTCTAGTAGCCGGCACGTGCGGCCTTTATTCCAATCAGGCCACGTTCTCCTGCTAGTTGAGCAAGTCACAGATTCTTTCCACCGTGATTCGGCACAGTCAATGACCTGCTTATCGATTAAGTGTCTACGCGTGGCCAGCGGCATGCATATTGCCCCTTTACTGGGATCCAATTGTAAAGTTGTGCCCAATCTGGCTAGTTCGTCTGCTTCTGCTTCACAGTTACCCGGAATATCATTGGGTCCAGGAACCCGCTTGGCTGTCTGTAAAAATATAAATATTTCTCGTCATAAGCACCCTCTTTGCCAACACGTGCAGGCTTTCTTTTATTGCAGTAATCTCTGCCTGAAAGACGCTGCAGTGTTCTCGTAGTCGGAAGACGATTCTGGTATTTAATTTTTCTGAAAAGACACCACCTCCAACTCGTTTATTTAATTTAGATCCGTCCGTATATATACTTATTTCTTTTCTACCTCACCTCTGTCCCTCAACTCTCTAGTGGGGAAGGCAATATTGAGGGACGAATGTAGACTTAATTCTAGTGGATTTAGGAAAGCCGTGGAGCTGGGTAGAAACGGGAATTTACTAAGAATATTAGAATGTCCCTGGTTATGGGTGACTAGTAGGGAAGATTCCCTCAGTCTAATAGCAGAATTAACTGTCATTTGGCAGCAAGCGAAGAATGACATCTAGAGCCTGACTTGGCGTTGTTCTAAGAGCTCCGATGATACATATACTTGCTGCTGTTTTGTAAACATTCCATACGTTTTATTGCGTATTTCATTTCCATTATTGGCCATCAGACCAAATGCTATATGTCATGATTGGCCTTACCACTGCTGTGTAGAGCCAATGAGTTACTCGAGGCGTTAGTCCCCATCTAGGTCCCACCATCCTTTTGTAGGTGTAAAGTGCTATAGCAGCTTTCCTTAACCTAGCTTCAGGGTTTGGTTCCCATGAGAGCTTCCTGTCTAGAGTTAGTCCCAAGTAGCTTGCTTTCTCTGCCTCTGATAATCTGGTATATAAAAGTTTGGTAATTTTAGAGGCAGTTCGATTATATTTTGTACAAATACTTTGTGATAGATTTTTTGATTTTTGGTCTATGCACGCAATCACTGTGCAATGATGTCTGTGTTCGAATCAGATGAGTCTTCTTGTACATGATAATGTCGATGTCGAAACACTTAAAACACTTATTTTTTGGGGACACCCTAATGTACATTATATTCTAAAATATAATGAAAATCTAATAAAATCAAAATACGTTTTGCTCTGAAGTTTTCTTGTGGTTTTCTCTAGGTATCAAGTTTCCGATATAGATATGTAGTATATTTTTGTATATGTATATACATACAAAAGTGAGGATATATATGTATTTATATTGCTTTATATGCTTATACACAAATTGAGCATTGAGTTACATATACATATGTATGTATGTAAAATAACTGCTTAGTACTATATGGAAACTATATTTGAACATTTGTAGGCGATTAGAACAATAAAAATGCGGCACATGCAGTTGAACTTGTTACGAAGAGCTTTAATTGAAGGACAATAACTCAATTAAAACAATTACTGGAGGCAGTTTTGTAAAGCTAGCGCTTGTATGTACATACGAGTATGTATGTATGTAAGTGCAAACAAGTCTAAAAACGTAACAACTTACATATTTAAATTTCCCTTATAAATTAATAGAAACGGAAATGTGGAGTTTGGCACATCATTTTCAATATGAGTCAATGTATTACTATTAGCGTACGTATGGATGTGTGTCTGATTTACTTTTAAATATTCAAAGCATTAGCCTGGTTACTCATACGCCCGAGCATGCCAGAGAGAACACCACTATGAGTTCAATGTCACAACATATATATGTAAGTATGTATGTACAAAATAGTGTTGCTCGCTGCGCATGCATACATGCATACGTACTTTAGTATGTGAGCGTTTAGTTTGATTTTGTTTAGTTTACTAAGCACGTGTCACCATTGTTTTTGTAAACATTTAATGTCACATTAATGTCGTTGAACGTTCGACCAAGGGTGGGTGGGTGTTACGCTGTCATAATGTCGGTTATGCTGATTATTTCGTATATTTCGTTTTGATTTGCAGTGAATGGCAAATTTTTTGACATTGATGTGCGTGGGTAATGCAGCTGTTTTTATGATTTCTTTTTTGTTTTTGTACAGTAGTACGGTAGTACGGTAGTACATGCTATGTTGATGTTATTGTTGTCACTTAAGGTGCGGAAGTTGGCAGCAGTAAATAATTGTACAATTAGAGCAGCGTACAAACAAGAAGTGGTGGGGGTCAAGGTGTTAAAACATTAAACACTACTGATGGGAGTTTAGCGGTCATTAGATTTGTGTTTTGTTTTGATTTTACGTCTTAGTTTATGGGTGACATGCATGCATTTTTTTTATTTTTATACGCACCAGATATTCGTTTGATTTTCATGTCGTAAATCGGATGAAATAATTAATGTTAGTAGAATATCCTATATATGTATGTATGTATGTATACCAAATAGGGTATTTAGGTATTCAATTTGCATGGCAGATTTCCTTGAATTTTCATTGAATTGATTTTAACATTGATGGTAATCAATTCGGAGTGTATATTGAGAAAGGAAAATAAGTTTTATTTGTAAAATTAGTTCCGCTAGGTGGCGTCAGTGTTCGTATATTACCAAAGGTTGTGCATGAACTAGACTGATGAAGATCGTAGGAAGCCTATGGAGGCAAATTAAAAGGTCTTTCTGTAAATCTATCTGCATTCGTAATACATTTTATAACTAGACATTTTATTTTATGAAAAGTTTTGTCAACAATCATAGCAATTCAAAGAAAAACATGACTAGTTATCACTAACTCCGTTATTTAAATTAACGAAATCATTACTATCCAAAATGTCCAAATATCCAAATTCGTAAACTATCCATGGTATTTTATTACATTAAGCTACACATTTTATAACAAACATGAAAGGGCTCATTTATTTATTTATTTTTTAAAGATAGCACATAATTTGACCAACACTTGTTCTCACACAATTAAGCCACTGCGTTACAAAATTACATTTCTGAAAAAAAGTTACCGAAGAAACTTTGCAGTTATAAGTGCCGAAATTATAAAGGGCATTTTCAAAAAAATTAGTAATGTGGTTTTCGAAAAAATTAAATTGTTTCGCAATTGGTCTAATCATTTGTGCTTATATAATTAGGCCACTGTAACGAAAGCGTAGAAATCACGATCTTAGCGAAAAAAACATTTTGTAAACTCTTTATTTGACAATGGGCAAAAAAAGAACTCCTTGTAAATGATACATCACATGGGAGCTTCTAAAAATTCAGAAATATTGTGAAAGTAAGGTAATGTTTAAATTTTTTAGATGAAGGGTCCAGTATCCTTTACCATATTTTAGGAAACATAAAATTTTTGAAAGTGTGCTTCGTAAAAAAAATCAATACCTTGCGACGATAGGTAATTACCACGAATGAGCAAAGTGGATTATTTTATGAGTTCAGGTGGAATTAGAGCTCAAATGGAGCATAGATATGGTGTAAGTGTTTTAACACACATTATCCGCAATAAAATGCGTGAAAATTTCCTATATGGGTGAATTGCTAGTAAAAGGATTCCAAATTATGGCATCTAGTGGCATGGAGTGATGAATTCATGTTTAATGACTTCGGGAATGATGGTAGACCCTATATCAGGCGGCAAGAATAACAAGAATTAAACCCACGATAAATACATAAACAAAATCTGTGAAACATGGTGCATTATCAATCATTCTATGGGGGTGCTACACCTCATACGAGGTATGTCCATTTGTGAAAATTGGGAATAAAATGACAGGCGTATGTACAAAGATATTTTCACAGAATTAGGATTAAGGGCGATCTGCCCATATCCCGAACTTAATCTCTATTGGAATCATTAAAAGAAAAGTTTCACAGAGAAAACCGTTGAAAAAATCTTCATTGTGGTATGTTATAAAGTTCAAAAGAGCAAAATTACTTTGGATTCATATAACACCTGTTACGTATAAATAACAAACTCGCCAGGGATGTACATAATATTCGATTTTTTTTTATCTTACTTATTTTTTTTTTTGCAGGTGGCTATTTGAGCACGAAAAATGCATACCAATGTAACGGGTGATTTTTTTGAGGTTAGGATTTTCATGCATTAGTATTTGACAGATCACGTGGGATTTCAGACATGGTGTCAAAGAGAAAGATGCTCAGTATGCTTTGACATTTCATCATGAATAGACTTACTAACGAGCAACGCTTGCAAATCATTGAATTTTATTACCAAAATCAGTGTTCGCTTTTCCGCTTTTTTATCGACAAATTTTGTTCAGCGATGAGGCTCATTTCTGGTTGAATGGCTACGTAAATAAGCAAAATTGCCGCATTTGGGGTGAAGAGCAACCAGAAGCCGTTCAAGAACTGCCCATGCATCCCGAAAAATGCACTGTTTGGTGTGGTTTGTACGCTGGTGGATTCATTGGACCGTATTTTTTCAAAGATGCTGTTGGACGCAACGTTACGGTGAATGGCGATCGCTATCGTTCGATGCTAACAAACTTTTTGTTGCCAAAAATGGAAGAACTGAACTTGGTTGACATGTGGTTTCAACAAGATGGCGCTACATGCCACACAGCTCGCGATTCTATGGCCATTTTGAGGGAAAACTTCGGAGAACAATTCATCTCAAGAAATGGACCCGTAAGTTGGCCACCAAGATCATGCGATTTAACGCCTTTAGACTATTTTTTGTGGGGCTACGTCAAGTCTAAAGTCTACAGAAATAAGCCAGCAACTATTCCAGCTTTGGAAGACAACATTTCCGAAGAAATTCGGGCTATTCCGGCCGAAATGCTCGAAAAAGTTGCCCAAAATTGGACTTTCCGAATGGACCACCTAAGACGCAGCCGCGGTCAACATTTAAATGAAATTATCTTCAAAAAGTAAATGTCATGAACCAATCTAACGTTTCAAATAAAGAACCGATGAGATTTTGCAAATTTTATGCGTTTTTTTTTTTTTAAAGTTATCAAGCTCTTAAAAAATCACCCTTTATAAGAATGAAACTTTAAATACATTAAATTTAAGTCTATTCTTTAAATTTTGTAAAACTTTTTATTTTGATTTCTAATTAAAATTCGATTTATATGAATTTGTACATCATACAGTTCCTGTGGCTTAATTGTGTGAGCACAAGTGTATATTTCGACATAAAGTCCATTAGAATAACGAAAGTAATATCACATAATATACGTGGGTTGGGATAATTCCTTGGCTGATTTCACTAATATTTCTAATAATAACAGTTATATATTTTTGTCAAGATATCTCAGATGTTAACAGTTGGGGCCTTTACAAGTTATAGCCCGATTTAATCTTTGTAACAAGTTTTATTTCAATATCATCTTTAGTGTGGATGGGATCATGTGTAGAAATTCACGTAAGTGAGGAAAGTTTCTGATTGTCATTCACTTGGGAGTGGCCAGAAACGATTCTTCTCCACATGATTCAAGCAGCTCACGACTTCCGGTTTTAGACCACGTATCCTCTGGGTAGCTAACAAACATCCGTTTGAAGGCGAGCTAAAGTGAGAAGGCGAACCCGCTTCTGCGGTTGTGCGTAGGGATTTGGACCCACCACATAAAAACGAAGTACCAATGAAAAACCGAAGAAAGCCTCGGATGAGACACCCCCCTTTTGATGACGACCCCTGCAAACGTGGGTCCTTGTGACATCTACTACAGCGGACATATAAAGGAGTGCAAATTTGGTGTTGGATTTGTGGTGGGAGAGAGACTCCGTCGCCGAGTCCTGGCATTCACCCCGGTGGATGAACGTCTAGCCACAATCCGCATAAAAGCAAGGTTCTTCAACATATCGCTTATTTGCGCCCACGCCCCAACGGAAGAGAAGGACGATTGACTAAAGATACTTTCTATGAGCGCCTAGAGCGCACCTACGAGCGCTGCCGGAAAATTCAGCCTCCATGACGAAACATCGCCAAACGGCCTGAGGCTGATCGACTTCGCATATAAAATATCCAGATTCCAGCATAAGAAAATACATCAAGCCACTTGGCTGTCTCCTGATCGAAACACGCGTAACCAAATCTATTACGTTGTGATAGACGGAAGACATGTCTCCTGTGTTTTAGACGTGCGTACGCTCTGAGGACCAAAAATCGACTCGGACCATTATCTAGTAGCAGCAAAGATACGCACTCGCCCCTGTGCAGCAAAAAACGCCCGTATATGGGAACTGTGGAAAACAGACTGCCTACCTTGCAACGTTTAAAACGACCACAACACGCGCGGGAAGGGAAACGCATCTGCAGACCAAAAAAGAAAGAGGCCGAAATGCGTGAGTACGTAGAGCTTGAGAAGCTGGCAGACAGAGGTAATGCTCGAAAATTTTATGAAAAAAAAAATGAAGCGACTTAACGAAGGTTTCAAGACCGGAGCATCCTCATGTAGAGACCAAGGTGGTAATCTGGTAACCAATGTCCAGGACATACTGGGATTATGGAGGGAATACTCTCCGACCTGCTGAATGGCAGTGAAAGTACAACACCAGGAGATGGTGAACCCGATTCCCCAATCGATGACGAAGGAACAGATGTTCCATTACCCGATCATGAAGAAATTCGAGTAGCAATTACCCGCTTGAATAACAACAAAGCGGCGGGGACGATGGATTGCCGGCCGAGTTATTCAAATACGGCGGCGAAGAACTGATAAGGTGCATGAATCAGCTTCTTTGCGGAATATGGTCCAAAGAAAGTATGCCCGACGATCGGAATCTAAGTGTACTGTGCCCAATCCACAAAAAGGGAGACCCTACAATCTGCGCCAACTACCGTTAACAAACTGGTTGGGCCTTAACAGTGTGGCTTTAGACCTGGAAGATCAACAACTGGCCACACGATCTCTTTGTCGATTTTAAAGGTGCTTTCGACAGCACAAAAAGTAGCTGTCTCTATTCCGCGATGTCTGAATTTGGTATCCCAGCAAAACTAATACTGCTGTGTAGGATGACATTGAGCAACACCAAAAGCCCCGTCAGGATCGGGAAGGACTACTCCGAGTCGTTTGATACCAAACGAGGTTTCAGACAGGGTGACTCAATATCGTGTGCCTTTTTAATCTGATGCTGGAAAAAATAATTCGAGCTGCAGAGCTAAACAGAGAAGGTACAATATTTTATAAGAGTGCACAGCTACTGGTGTATGCCGATGATATTGATATCATTGGAAACAACACCCGCGCCGTTAGTTCTGCTTTTTCCAGACTGGATAAGGAAGCGAAACGTATGGGTTTGGTGGCGAACGAGGACAAGACGAAATATCTCCTGTCTTCAAAGTCAGCGCACTCGCGTCTTGGCTCCCACGTCACTGTTGACAGTCATAACATTGAAGTGGTAGATAATTTCGTCTATCTGGGAACCAGAATTAACAGCAATAACAAAGCAGAATCACTCTTGTCACCTGGTGTTACTTTGGACTGAGTAGGCTATTGAAAAGTAAAGTCCTCTCTCGACGAACACATATCAAATTCTACAAGTCCCTCATCATTCCCGTCTTACTTTAAAGTGCAGAAGCGTGGACGATGTCAATATCAGATGAGGCGACACTGGGAGTTTTCGAGAGAAAGGTTTTGCGGCAGATTTATGGTCCCTTAAACATTGGTTACGACGCCAAAGTCCGTCCCGCAGACGATAGAACGATGAGCTGTACGATTTATACCACGACATTGAGATAGTTCAACGAATAAAAAGACAGTGGCTACGCTGGCTAAGTCAAGTTGTTCGAATGGGCGAAAATGTTGTTTGTGACGAAAAATTCGAATTAAAACTAAACTCTTTCGAAAGGTTACTGGGACAGTCTATGTTTTCGACTGCGTAATGTTAAGTCTTAAAATGGTGTTATCATTTCAATAACACTGCCCCCTAAAGTAATTGTTTGAAATAATCCAAATTTTAAAAAATCTTACGAAATTAATAATATTAAATTACATTATATTATGGAATTACATTTGAGAGTTTTTGGAATGAAATATTGCAGATATCCTTGAAAGTGTTCTTAAGTTCCTTTAGCTCTAACAGTTCTAGAAATTTTGCGTATAATTAAAATTTAAATCACTACGTTACGAGCGCTTCAAGAAACTTTTAAATGTGGACTTCTAAATCGAAGTTGAGAGAAAAAGCTATGAAAATGAAAAATGACACAATTCGATTTGTAAAATAGAAATACGAAAATAAAATTGCCTGAAAACTTGGAGTAATTTATGCAAACTACATGCTCATAAGAGTATATACATTTAGCTACTCATGACCAGATGAAGCTGTGTACTCCCTTTCCAAACATACACTTGGCATTCCCAATTTGCTCTAGATTTGTATGCATGTGTTCATATTCGTAAGTACCTACCTACATATCTATACTGCATGTACGAATATTTCGTAGTGATTATAGTCTAATTGAAGCTTAACTGTAATGGAATTGAATGGCTTGTTGCGTTTCGATTATTCTACACGTACATACATTCATCTATATTTAGCTATAAATAAATAAATAAATAGTAGTTCGCAAAGCCCTAAGCTGTTCTAATGGCATTCACTTACTGCTTTGTAATGCAATAATTGTATTTGTGTAATTATAAATTCAATAGAATAACATGGCCAAGTGCGTCTATGTGTTAGTTTAAAGGAATACATAATCTATTTTTGCAAGTGTTTTAATTCAAGGTATTTATCTAAAATATGTTTCTGTTTAAAAAAGGTATTCAATTTAATTAATAGAACGGCGCTGCTTTTGATCTGAATTCATGGTATTTTCTTTTTCAATCATTTAAATTACGCACGTTTATAATATACTATTTGTAACTGTAAACTATTTGTGAGGTAAACTTATTCGAAAAGTGGTGTCTTAAGTGTTTGGAGAAAGCTCGAATTACGATTTGGAAAATTTCACGTGGAGCTGGTATATACCATTCTTTAATTGAAAATGTTTTAAACAAATTAATTAATAAAGGTTTCATAATAATAATCTATCAATCGATCGACTCCAATGCTAAACGTTCCTAGCGAATTGAGCAAATTATCTGTACATTCAGTCTATTCGGGTGAGTTTCCGTTGATCTGACATATTAGGAAGGTTGACTTCTCATAATCCCCTTGGGACGTATTTTGGGCTACATTTGTCCTATGTCTGCATTGTGAAATAGTTAGACAATCATAAAGTAAATGGAGCAGTTTCCTTATTCTACGATAATGAATTTTATAAAGGATAAGCATTCCCTTGACTTGGTTTAACTTTTACAAATTATTCTGAGAAAATCAATTTTTCTCTTCAAACTTTATTAAGCATTTATATGGGTATATAACAAATTTGAGTAGTAAAATATAATTGTACGGTTTTAGCTCTGCATAATGTTTTAGAAAAATGATGGTAAAGATAGACACCGCTATGCATTCATAGCCGAGTTAATATCAGCGCGACATTCGTTTTTCCTATTTGCTGTTTGGCACCAATTAGGGATACCTAGTCCTTCTCCACCTGATCTTTTCAATCTAGCCAACATAGCAAATCCTTTCTCTCAAAAACTTCTAGTGCCGTTTCATCGGATATTGACATCGTCCATGCTTCTGTATCAGAAAGCAGGACGGGAATGTTGAGGGTCTTGTAAACTATGGTTTTTGTTTGTCGAGAGAGAACTATACTTTTCAATTGCCTACTCGGTCCATAGTAACACCTGTTTGCAAGAGTGGTTCAACGTTAGGTTTCAAGGCTGACAGTGCACTGTTATTGGTGTTAATGCTGGTTTCAAGATTGATGAAATTATCTACAACTTCAAAGTTATTACTGTCAACAGTGACGTCTCAGCCAAGTCACGAATGCGCTGACTTTTTGTTTGATGACAGGAGATATTCGTCTTGCTTTTTTGTTCACTTTACAATATATATCATCTAAAAGTCGGACTATAAATTTTCAAGCCCCCAGATATACCAAAAATTAAGTGAACAAGGTACCTTGGTGTTGTTGGTTATTGCGTAAGTTGGTAGCGAAAATGAGTGAAATCGGTTCAGGCCGCCTCCATACACTATATATAGTGATTTTCGATATTCTAATGGACTTATGCCGAATATATGGGTCAAACATCACCTCGTAATTCTGAGCCTCGAAAGCATGACACGTTCGGTCATATGTGAACTTAGCCCTTCCTTATTTGTTTTAATTTGGAGTCGTGGTCTCAGCAGTTATACATCATTTATCGAAAAGAGCATTTATCATTATTTAGGCTGCGGAATTAACAGGGCTGATTATTAACTTTGACCGAATTATAATTCACAAATTAAATAAGGTGACTTGTTTAACAATAACAAAAGCAGTGTTGCATTTGAAATTACAATTCCACCGGCTTATCAAGTTACCCCCGTACTTCTGAATGCTGAAATTAATTTCAACAAATCATTGACATCGACCTCTACGCAGCAAATATAAAACTAATTGTTGTACACGTTTGCGCTTACTTATTTCGATTGGAAAATTTTATCACATTTTCAGATCTTCCAATTTTGTTTTTGACCGAAAATTCATTTATCATTTATTTAGTCAAAGGTGAGGAAACGCTGCGACGACAACATTAGCAATCACTTTATTTGAAATGTTTCAACGCCAGTGGACGAAGCACTAACGCATAAAATAAACAACAATAACAACAATACTTAAGTGCAGTCCAAAGACAATAAAGTAAGAAAAAAGCAAAATTACTTAAATTTGGCGGTTGGGGCGCGTGCCAAATACGCCCAAAACAGAATGCTAACAAATTCGCTAACAATTACCTTTGCCACTTTGAAATTTGTTTGATTTGTGTTCAAGCACTTCATATATACTCATATATGTATATGTACATACATTTGTAAGTTAAAATGTATGATTATTTTTGAGATGTCAGTCGTTTTTTATGGCGCGATTTAAAATTACTTTTTGCTGCCGCAGTAGTAAAATGCAAATAATAGCCTTGCCAATGGCAATAACTACTGTAAACAACAACAATAACAGTACGCAGAGAAACGCACGAGAATATAATGGCGAAACAAGAAAACGATTTTTATACTCTCGCAACAAAGTTGCTAGCAACAAAGTTGCTACGAGAGTATTATAGTTTTGTCCACATAACGGTTGGTTGTAAGTCCTAAAACTAAACGACTTTGATATAGGGTTATATATATCAAAATGATCAGGATGACGAGAAAAGTTCAAATCCGGATGTCTGTCTGTCCGTCCGTCTGTCCGTCCGTCTGTCCGTCTGTCCGTCCGTCTGTCCGTCCGTCCGTGCAAGCTGTAACTTGAGTAAAAATTGAGATATCTTAATGAAACTTGTTATACTCTCGCAACAAAGTTGCTAGCAACAAAGTTGCTACGAGAGTATTATAGTTTTGTCCACATAACGGTTGGTTGTAAGTCCTAAAACTAAACGACTTTGATATAGGGTTATATATATCAAAATGATCAGGATGACGAGAAAAGTTCAAATCCGGATGTCTGTCTGTCCGTCCGTCTGTCCGTCTGTCCGTCCGTCTGTCCGTCCGTCCGTGCAAGCTGTAACTTGAGTAAAAATTGAGATATCTTAATGAAACTTGGAACGTGTGTTCCTTGGCACCATAAGAAGGTTAAGTTCGAAAATCAGCAAAATCGGACCGTTGCCACGCCCACAAAATGGCGAAAACCAAAAACACATAAAGTGCCATAACTAAGCCATAAATGAAGATATAAAAGTAAAATTTGGAATAAAGGATCGCACTAGGAGGGGGCATATTTGGATGTAATTTTTTTGGGGAAGTGGGCGTGGCCCCGCCCTCTACTAAGTTTTTTGTATATATCTCGCAAACCAATAGAGCTATATAAACCAAACTTTCTGCAGTCGCTTTTTTTAGCCATTTCCTTATACAGTCCAAAAATTACAGAAATCGGATAATAACCACGCCCACCTCCCATACAAAGGTTGGGTTGAAAATTACTAAAAGTGGGTTAGCTCACTAACCAAAAACGTCAGAAACACTAAATTTCACATAGAAAATGGCAGATAGAAGCTACACTCAGATTTTTTTACAAAATGGAAAATGGGCGTGGCGTCGCCCACTTATGGGTCAAAAACCATATCTGAGGAACTACTCGACCGATTTCAATGAAACTTGGTTTGTAATAGTTTCCTTACATCCCAATAACATGTTGTAAAAATTGGCCAAATCGCTTCACAACCACGCCTACTTCCTATATACCAGAACTTTGAAGACGATCTGAATCGTTAACTTTACAATATATAAAGTAAGCACTAGTGAAGATATCGATGCAGAACTTTGCACAAATACTACCTTTATAGTGTGGAAGCCCCATTCTAAAAATCACCGAAATCGGACCATAGGTTGTCAAGGCCCCATATATCGAACATGAGGACCTCGGTACTTCTAACCTAATATTAGGGTTTCCAACTTTCAATGGACTTTATACAATATATATGACGAATATGTGGGTCAAATTGTGTATTATATAATATTAAATAAATAAATTGCGAGAGTATAAAATGTTCGGTTACACCCGAACTTAGCCCTTCCTTACTTGTTATTACTATTTCTTACTATTTTTCAGTAATTTTTTATTTTTCAATTTTCGACAATTGTGCGAAACAGCAAAAATCATGTTGAGTTAATTTGTATTTGACACGTCTGGGAGTTGGATAATTGTTTTTTAAATACACTCTACCAATTTTGTGCGTTACCACACGCACTTCTTGTACGTGTATACACTACCGGTCAATTACATAGTACCCCGATCTTCATCACTTTCAAGTGTGCAAAATTAATATCAAATATTATTGAAACAAGTACGCTTTTGAGAAGAAAATAAAGCCTAAACGGTTATTCTAAAAATAAGAGAAATATGAAAGTCCAACCGAAAGCACTCAAAAAGGTATTTTTAGACCAATTAAATAGAACTCCTTCGAAAAATATCAATTATTTACAGTCCCAATTATAAAGGTATTATTAATTTTAATTAATTTAAGTGCATCAAATTACAATGGACGCAGTTCAGGGGAAATAGTGTGCCACTAAGTAACTATGTTTCAATGAGTTCCTCCTAAGACAACTCATAAACCTTACGATCTAACCAATTACACACATTTTAATACTCTCGCAACAAAAGTTGCTAAAGAGAGTATTATAGTTTTGTTCACATAACGGTTGTTTGTAAGTCATAAAACTAAACGAGTTAGATATAGGGTTATATATATCAAAATGATCAGGGTGACGAGACGAGTCAAAATCCGAATGTCCGTCTGTCCGTCCGTCCGTCCGTGCAACGGATAACTTGAGTAAAAATTGAGATATCAGGATGAAACTTGGAACACACGTTCCTTGGGATCGTGAGAGGGTTGCTTTCGAAAATGGGCAAAATAGGACCACTGCCACGCCCACAAAATGGCGAAAACCGAAAACACATAAAGTGCCATAACTAAGCCATAAATAAAGTTATTAAAGTAAAATTTGGAATAGAAGATCGCACTAGGAAAGGGCATATTTGGATGTAATTTTTTTGGGAAAGTGGGCGTGTCCCCGCCCCCAAATCGGTTATTTGTATATAACTCGCAAACCAATAAAGCTATATAAACCAAACTTTCTGCAGTCAGTTCTCTTACGTACCCCACCACACACCATGAAAATAGTTGAAATCGGATAATAACCACGCCCATCTTCCATACAAAGGTTAGGTTGAAGCTTACTAAAAGTGAGTTAACTCGAAAAACGCCAGAAACACTAAATTTCACATAAGAAATGGCAGATAGAAGCTGCACTCAGATTTAAAAAAAAAATGGAAATTGGGCGTGGCATCGCCCACTTATGGGTCAAAAACTATATCTCAGGAACTACTCGACCGATTTCAATGAAACTTGGTTTGTAATAGTTTTCTTACATCCCAATGATATGTTGTGAAAATAGACCAAATCGCTTCACAACCACGCCTACTTCCTATATACCAGAACTTTGAACACGATCTGAATCGTTAACTTTACAATATATGTATAAAGGTAGCACTAGTGAAGATATCGATGCAGAACTTTGCACAAATACTACCTTTATAGTGTGGAAGCCCCATTCTAAAAATCGCCGAAATCGGACCATAGGTTTTCAAGGCCCCATGTATCAAACATGAGGACCTCGGTGCTTCTAACCTAATATTAGGGTTTCCAACTTTCAATGGACTTTATACAATATATATGATGAATATGTGGGTCAAATTGTGTATTATATAATATAAATAAAGTTAAATAAATAAATTGCGAGAGTATAAAATGTTCGGTTACACCCGAACTTAGCCTTTCCTTACTTGTTATTACTAAGGTGTATTGGAAATGTTACTGCAAATTGTCTTTTGTTGTTGTTTGAAATATGTAGACATGGTATATAGTTATAGTTGCAATGATATAACCAATTATCAATTGCGAAAAGTTAATTCTGCTTTCGGTTTATGTTGTCTAGTTTGTCGATTAATTTATAAGTTATTGTCTTTATGAATTAACGCTTGACTATAAAATGAGAACGGTCAAAACTTGGACCAAAAGACCCAGAACCCAGAAGAACGGTCAATTTTCACTTGTATACTCTATACTCTAGAGTCGCTTCGTCGACTTTCAAACAATTACAACATTGGCGGTAGTATTATATGAATTCGACGCATGATTTAAACGTTTGTATCGCAAGCATATATCTTCACCTTCAGATCCTCATGGACTCTCACTGAGAATTCTCTGTACTGAACTTAGGAAAGGTTGCGTGCGCTTGTAGTGCACTCTCATAAAAACGATACGGTATTGTAGACGGTAGATGAGGTACCAAAAATAATATTTAGGGAACCTCTCATGATTATATTAAATTGCTGGATGGAGAGAAAATACGATTTCATATACAAAATATGAAATAGTGACTCAGTACTAAGTTATTTACATTAACATACAGTAAAAGCAATGGGTGGTGTTAATTAAGTGTTCGGCAGTGTATACACATGTTTGAGTTTATAATAATCGTAGTGTGAACCTGTGTACGAGCCAGGTTTATTTACAGTGTTTGAGTGATGTTAGTTTTATTCACTTTCTGTGTCTAATTTTATTTACGAGCAGATACAAATGTATGTATATATTACAAGTATGGAAGGGCTAAGTTCAAACATTTTATACTCTCGCAAGTTATTTATTTATTATTATTAAAATAACACACATTTCGACCCATATATTCAATATAGAGTCCACTAGAATATCGAAAATATGAGGGGCTGGGGTATTTCCTGGACCGTTTGTACTCATTTTCACCACCAAGGTACACTATATCCTAGACTATATGCTCACTTAATTTGACTTAGATGTTTTACATATTAACAGATTGATAATGAATAGAGCTCACTGTATTTTTGGAAAACTTATAACACGACTCTACAAAAAATTTGTTTTTCTTTGTCCTAAAGTTTATTTTATGATTTTCTGATTAATTATGAACAAAAACGATAAGAAAGTACAGTCTTTTCGTATAAAGTTTGCTTTATTATATATTATATTTGGGGTTAATTAAGAGATAGCCAATGAACATAAAAGAAATAGTAAAAGTGTACACTTTTAAATTATTTTTTACTTTTTTGTAAGTTATTTTTTGTAAGTTTTACTATCAAAACTTAATTAAAATGTTTCTTTAAGTGATTTCATTTTCAATTAAAAATTAAAACCACATATTTAAAAAAACACAAGTAAGGAAGGGCTAAGTTCGGGTGTAACCGAACATTTTATACTCTCGCAATTTATTTATTTAATTTTATTAATATAACACACAATTTGACAAACACATTCGTCATATATATGGTATAAAATCCATTGAAAGTTGGAAACCCTAATATTAGGTTAGAAGCACCGAGGTCCTCATGTTCTATATATGGGGCCTTGAAAACCTATGGTCCGATTTCGGCGTGTTTAGAATGGGGCTGCCACACTGTAAACGTAGTATTTATGCAAAGTTCTGTTCCTATATTTTCACTAGTGCTTACTTTATATATTGTAAAGTAAACGATTCAGATCGTCTTCAAAGTTCTGGTATATAGGAAGTAGGCGTGGTTGTGAAGCGATTTGGCCTATTTTCACAACATATCATTGGGATGTAAGGAAACTATTACGAATCAAGATTCATTGAAATCGGTCGAGTAGTTCCTGAGATATGGTTTTTGACCCATAAGTGGGCGACGCCACGCCCATTTTCCATTTTGTAAAAAAATCTGAGTGCAGCTTCCATCTGCCATTTCTTATGAGAAATTTAGTGTTTTCATTAGTGAGATAACCCACTTTTAGTAATTTTCAACCTAACCTTTGTATGGGAAGTGGGCGTGGTTATTATCCGATTTCAACTATTTTCATGGTGTGTGGTGGGGTACGTAAGAGAATCGACTGCAGAAAGTTTGGTTTATATAGCTTCATTGGTTTGTGAGATATATACAAATAACCGATTTGAGGGCGGGGCCACGGCCACTTCCTCAAAAAAATTACATATAAATATGCCCCTTCCTAGTGCGATCTTTTTGCTCATTTTCGAAAGCAACCCTCTCATAGTCCCAAGGAACATGTGTTCCAAGTTTCATTAAGATATCTCAATTTTTACTCAAGTTATCGCTTGCACGGACGGACGGACGGACGGACAGACATCCGGATTTCAACTCCACTCGTCATCCTGATCATTTATATATATATAACCCCATATCTAACTCTTTTATTTCTTGGTGACACAAACAACCGTTATGTGAACAAAACTATAATACTCTGTGCAACAGGTTGCGAGAGTATAAAAATATGAGGGGCAGGGGTAATTCCTGGACCGTTTGTACTCATTTTCACCACCAAGGTACACTATATCCAAGACTATATGCTCACTTAATTTGACTTAGATATTTTACATATTAGCCGATTAATAATGAATAGAGCTCACTGTATTTTTGGAAAACCTATAATTAGGTATTTGGGTGCTGCAGGAAGTATTGACCAGATTTTGCCCAAATTTAGCACAGGGAAACACTAGTAGAAATAGCACATCCTTTGAATTTCGTTAGAATATCTGAGAGATTTACCGAAATAGCAAAAAGCTTTGAGGTTCCCAGAGTCGATATCTGGGGCCTTAATAAATTATTGTCCAATTTCGAAGATTTTTATAGGGGCAAAGTTGTGTTTCGATATGTTCACTGGTGCTTAATTTATACATTGTTAAGTGAACGAATCAGATGGGCTTCAAAATTGTGGTATAAGGAAAGTAGGCGTGGTTGGTAACCGATTTCTCCCATTTTCAAACTATGGTATTGAGATGCCAAAAAAATGTTAAGAACCAAATTTTATGAAAATTTGTCGAGTAGTTTCTGAGATATGGTTTTTGACCCATAAGTGAACGGAGCCACGCCAATTTAAATTTTTGGCCTAAAAGAAACGACTATGTTGGTTGATATAGCTTTAGTAGTTTACGAGATATGTACAATAAACTTAATAGGGGCGAGACACCGATATGTGAACAAAGCCATTATACTTGTGCAACTTGTTGCGAGAATATATAAATATATAAAAATCTATGATAATTGTTATTATTTATTATTATTAATACGAATAATATTTTAATTAAAATAACTGAAATAAAAAAAAAATAAAAAAGTGTTACAACACCTCAGTCTCCAATTTGCAGCGAAATGGGCCAGAAAAAAAAACATATACTTTATATATAAACATACAAACATACATACACTTACCCACTTACAAATGAACATTTGTAGTCTTGACATGATGGATTTGCCCAAGTGACACCCATAAATCGCCAGCGTTAACCGAGTGTTAATATTTTAATTAGCATTGCCCTCTAAGGCGACTTACACACACATATCTACGAGTACACGTGTATGCATTATATTATACATGTGTATATTATCAATGCATGCACATAAACAAATTGCGTACGCACGCAAGTGTGAAGTGAAAAGGTTAAATTATATTATATAATCTTGCCTAACATTATTTATAGCTACTCATATATGTATATTGTAACCTCAAAGGTCTTTCTTAGCTGGTTATGATTCTGATTTGAGTTGACTTAGGTGAAGGCTATGCCGTGTACCGGAAAGGTAATGCTTATTCAATTCCCTTTTGGCTAGTATTGGCCAGTTTGTGTATTAGGCATAGAAATTAGAATTAAGTGGCAAACAAATTTATTATTTGGTAATTATTAACGTTTTTTTCTCAAACACCCTCAATCTTAATGTAGCTGCTTGTAATATGTGGTTTGAAAAGTTCATATACCTTTGAAGATACCAACATGTTTTTAACAACATTATGTTTTAATATTTTTACCAACTGGGGCGTTAACCCGATTCGAGCAGAATTCTAACTATATTCTTTCGAATGCACATTTGTGTCCGCGACAACCTCTCCATTTTCGTAAAATTTCTTTACAACGAGTATCTTACGTGGTCTGAGAATGATGGGTAGATGGGGAGTATACCTAGGATGCGGAGAAAATTCGAAGTTATTTTTCGATCGTTTTTTTTATGGATTTGAGGTAATGTACTAGAAATAGACAGCTTAGATATAATACTTATTTCGAAAGAACTTATAAATATGGTATCTCAATGGAGGGCTCTAGAAGAGCACTCCTTTTCGGATCACCGTTACATTGAATATACATATACTTGACGAAAAGAGGCACATAGTTGTTCAGAGAGGACATTGTCGTGTGAGGGTATTCTGCTTCCGGTGGATTCATAATGGTTCTCTTAAGAGACTTAGGTGCGTCATCTGATATCCACTATACCTACCTACCTACCTATTGATTCGAAATATTAGCATTAACATATTCAAATATTTATGAATGATTAGCCCAACACGCTTCTGTTTTTTATACTCTCGCAACAAAAGTTGGTAAGAGAGTATTATAGTTTTGTCCACATAACGGTTGTTTGTAAGTCCTAAAACTAAACGAGTTAGATATAGAGTTATATATACCAAAGTGATCAGGGTGACGAGTAAAGTTCAAATCCGGATGTCTGTCTGTCCGTCCGTGCAAGCTGTAACTTGAGTAAAAATTGAGATATCTTAATGAAACTTGGAACACGTGTTCCTTGGCACCATAAGAAGGTTAAGTTCGAAAATGGGCGGAATCGGACCACTGCCACGCCCACAAAATGGCGATAACCAAAAACACATAAAGAGCTATAACTAAGCCATAAATAAAGTTATGAAAACAAAATTTGGAACATAGGATCGCATTAGGGAGGGGCACATGTAATGAATGTAATTTTTTTGGAAAAGTGGGTGTGAACCCGCCCCAAATAGGTTTTTTGTATACATCTTGCAAACCAATAAAGCTATATAAACCAAACTTTCTGCAGTCTTTCAGCCGTTTCCTCATACAGTCCAAAAATGAAAGAAATCGGATAATAATCACGCCCACCTCCCATACAAAGATTAGGTTGAAAATGACTAAAAGTGCGTTAACTCACTAATGAGAAACATTTAAAGCCAATATTTACGTGAGTACCTGCCGACGACGGCCTTACCTCACGGTGCTCAAAAACACAGTGGATCAAATCAATGCGATTATCAGCGAACCGAATATGCAAAGCATTATTCGGTACCAATTGGCGTGTGGAATGGACACACTAACCACCTTGGTGAGGTTCGAGGCCTATCTAAAACCTCTGCCGTACTTTGGGTCCGGCACCCGGTTGCAATGCAACTCCACATTGAGTGACAAAGATCATTCTCCCCCATTCGGGTATTAAACCACAACCACCACGATACTCCCCGAGGGGCCAGTCCGCATGAGTAGGTTGGAGCGAACTAACGAGAAACGTCAGAAACCCCAAATTTTACTTAAGAAATGGCAGAAGGAAGCAGCACTGAGAATTTTTTACAAAATGGAAAATGGGCGTGGCGTCGCCCACTTATGGGTCAAAAACCATATCTCAAATACTACTCGACAGATTTCAATGAAATTCGGTATATAATATTTTCTTGACACCCTGATGACACTGGTGGAATCTGGTTCGTTCACTTTATAATGTATACATAAGGAACCGATAAAGATAGCGAAATAAAACTTTATTCAAATACTGTATTTGAGCTGTGACATCACTTGTGGAAAAATTGTTAAAATCGAACCATGACTTTTCAAGGCCCCTGATATCAAACATGAAGAACTCAGTGCCTAAGGGTAATTTTTCACCGAAAATATAGATAAATCTCTAAATAAATTGCGAGAGTATAAAATGTTCGGTTGCACCCGAACTTAGCCTTTCCTTACTTGTTACTGTATATCATTAGAAAATCGTGTGTTTCAAGAAACTTCATCCTAAACAATTTTTATACCATATTTCTTTAATATCAAAATGTCATCACTTAAATGAAATATCATGAACTAATTGTGAAATTTATACAGGTGTCTTTTGAAGGTTAGGTTTAATAGACACAAAATGTGTCTGGTATAGTGTGTAAGAGTTTATAGTAAGAAGTCTATGTTTTATTATACTCTCGCAACATAGTTGCTAGCAACAATGTTGCTACGAGAGTATTATAGTTTTGTCCACATAACGGTTGGTTGTAAGTCCTAAAACTAAACGAGTTAGATATAGGGTTATATATATCAAAATGATCAGGGTGACGAGAAAAGTTCAAATCCGGATGTCTGTCTGTCCGTCCGTCCGTGCAAGCTGGAACTTGAGTAAAAATTGAGATATATTGATGAAGCTTGGAAGACGTCTTTCTTGGCACCATAAGAAGGTTAAGTTCGAAAATGGGCGTAATCGGACCACTACCACGCCCACAAAATGGCGAAAACCGAAAACACATAAAGTGCCATTAGTAAGCCATAAATAAAGCTATGGAAATAAAATTTGGTATGAAGGATTGCACTATGAAGGGGCATATGTGGATGTAATTTTTTTGGGGAAGTGGGCCCCCTACTAAGTTTTTTGTACATATCTCGCAAACTACTAAAGCTATATCAAGGAAACTTTCTGGAGTCGTTTCGTTTAGGTACTACCTTATACAGTCCAAAAATGGAGAAAATCGGATTATAACCCCGCCTACCTCCCATATAAAGGTTATGTTGAAAACTACTAAAAGTGGGTTAACTCACTAAAGAAAAACGCCAGAAATACTAAATTTCACATAAGAAATGGCAGATGGAAGCTGGCTGGAAGATTTTTTTACAAAATGGAAAATGGGCGTGGCATTGCCCACTTATGAGTCAAAAACCATATCTCAAGGACTACTCGACCGATTTCAATGAAACTTGGTTTATAATAATTTCCTTACACCCCAATGAAAATAGGCCAAATCGCTTCACAACCACGCCTACTTCCTATATACCAGAATTTTGAAGACGATCTGAATCGTTTACTTTACAATATATAAAGTAAGCACTAGTGGAGATATCGGTGCAGAACTTTGCACAAATACTACGCTTATAGTGTGGCAGCCCCATTCTAAAAATCGCCGAAATCGGACCATAGGTTTTAAAGGCCCCATATATCGAACATGAGGACCTCGGTGTTTCTAACCTAATATTAGGGTTTCCAACTTTTTATGGAATATATATGACGAATATGTGGGCCAAATTGTGGATTATGTAATATAAATAAAGTTAAATAAATAAATTGCGAGAGTATAAAATGTTCGGTTACACCCGAACTTAGCTCTTCCTTACTTGTTTTAATTTACAGTTTGGCCGAGATTTTGATCTATGATCTACTTAATATCAGGTGCAAAATTCTTGAATTGGTAATGGTGTTTCAATTGTAGATACTTAGTTGAAATAAAAGTAAATGAAATGCTAGCAAGATTACTCAAATAAAAATGTTCTTTTAGTTCCAAAAATAAGGCGACCTCTTCTGATTTGAAATAATTTAGTGCAGAAGGACTTGTTTCAAAGTTTTATCGACTTTTGCCATCGGGTCACAACCGATTATGTTGATAAATCTGCAGTCAAGAAGGATATAATGTCTAAATACGTTCTCTTTTGGGAATGTCCTTTAAATAAACCGACCCAATAATAACAAAATATGGTACTTTAAAACTGCCATTGAACAATTCAGAAGTTTATTGATGCTTGAAATATACACACATATACTAATATATCCTACACAGTTCATGGACATACAGCCATAGACATGTATGTATGTGGTTATTGGAAACGCCTGCTAAGATTGACACTTCCAAATTGCCAAAATGTCATTGGAATTCCTGCACAGAAAGTGAGAACGGGAGAGATATTTGCACGAAATCAACAATACGAAAAAAATATATAACTGAAAATACCGAAAAATCAGAATTTTATTATTGAGCTAGCAATTTTTGGTCACAGCGATTTACCCCGAGGGGTGTCCAGCTGTGGGTGGCGGCAAAAACGCATGACATGCCTGGCTGTTTGGACACATGTAAACATGAAATGTTTAATTGTAAACATTCCAATGTTGTTTGCAGGCGTGTGCACAGCGTAACACCAACAACCACAACAACAACTAGCGGCTGCTGCGGCTGCGTGCTATAAGCCGAAGTCAATGCGAGTCAAATACAAGCTGTGACAACAAAATGAGAGAAGACAAAAAGAGAGAGAAAAAAACCAAAACAAAGAATTGGATACACAATGACAGCAGCAGTTTGAGTTGGCATAGGCCAGTAGCTACAGGCCATAAAAACAACAACAACAACATCAGCAGTGGTGGTAGTCATGCTAGTAGTTGGTGCTTATCATTTCAAGTTTGAAGGTTGACCACTTCTCTTGATTTGACCGCATAATTCTGTGCAGTGACACTACAACCAAAACAAATGCAACAACAACAGCATGAAGACGGAAGCGACGGAAGAGGTAGCAGACGGTAATCAAATGTTGTTATGTGTGCTTCTGACAGGGTAGGTATGTATGTATGTAGGTACGTGGCGTATGAGTATTTGCTTTATTCTATTTTCATACACAATTTTTTCGCTATTTGCCAAGCAGAGAGCATTATACAATAAACTTAATTTGGTAGAACTATACAAGTGCCATGTGCCAAGCACCAAGGGTTACGGAAACACCCCGCTGTATACACATGTACACACTTTGGTGTATGTGTTAGTGTAATACAGCAAAGTGCAAGTCAATTCAAGTCTATGGCGAATCAACAGTTTGAACGCGTTCGCTAAACTTCAACCAAACTCATAGTAAATGAAATGACTGATTGCGATTACGCGCCGCTTTATATTTAGTTGTTTAGGCAGTTTTTGTTTTGTTGTTGTTCGGTACTGGTTGCTTTGTTGCTCATTTGAAATGCTGTAAACGCCAACCTTCCGGCGTTACGAGGAAATCATTTAGGCGGACAGATTTTACGAGCAAATATTTACTGTTGTACAAGTCAATGAGTTTGTGTATTGTATGTATGAGTATATACATGTACGAGTGTCCATAAAATACGGAAAACTTAATGATTTAATATACATATGTATGTAGTATCAAGTTGCTGCTACATGCTTTCAAGCACGTGTATATAGACACAATAGTATACATACATACATAACATAAATATGTGTATATACATATTCTCACATACATATATGTATGTATACGAGCACCTAGGCATGTACGCTCAAACTTGAATACCATAATTTTTTATGGCCTATAAGCTGTGTGACCAAAGCGCAACTAGCTATTGGCTCGCAGCCCCCACACTCATACACATACACGTACACAGATATATGCATAACTTGCATCTAAAATAGATTAAAAATTCATTTGCGTGTTTTGTTTACCTCATTTTTTTCTGGTATGGCAAAAAAACTTTGAACTTAACTCTTTGAAATTGATTTGAACCGAAGGGCAAAAGGTTAAATCAGTTTTAATGAACTTCAAATTCTTTCAGAAATTTCTGCTTCCACTCATTCTTTGGCGGCGTTTCATTTAAGCTTTTGTGCTCGTCGGTCAACGTGTTTGGATTAAGCTCGTTAGCTTCAGTTAAACGCCTTTCGTGGAATTTGTTTTGACTAAACTTCAAAATATTTTTACGCGCTTAATGACTCACTGTGACACACGCACATATAGTTGTATTAGAAAAGATTTAATTATAGTTTAATTTGATCAATGATTCAAAATAGCATTGTTATCAAACTATGTTGGGAAATATTTTTTAAATAATAATTACCGGTTGGTAACTGCAGACTTTGAGGGGAGCAAAGTTTTTACGGCAAACATAATTATCTATAATATAAGATTCGTAGAAATATCACACAATCATTTATCATTTTTAGCTTTTGATGTTTCAAGTGGCACTAATGATTGTGTCCAATAATAGGAATGTTCTATATTTGCTCCATCTTGTTGGCGTGTACCGACCATGTACTTCTGATCCACTGCCTTACATATAACTTTTGCAGTTTTGTAACCCTGTAGATCCTTTCAACGCGCTTTGAACTTCCTTACTAAGTCCCTGTCTAGATCTTCCTTCCTATAGGTAGTGCATGGGTTTTTTACGTCGATCACGCCTTCAGATGACAGTTTTACGCCTGTTTTGGCAATCTCTTCCACTACCTCGTTACCCTTGTGGCCTGGCACCCAGTAGAAATGAAGTCGTCAATTACTGGAGACATCGTCCAATGCAGCCGTCTGAATATTTACGTATATGTTGATTTTAGAGAAACCTGGTGGTACATTTAAGGATAGCTCAGCGGCAAACACCCCCGCTTGAAATATACTGCAGTGATCCGGTAGTTTTAAAGACTGCTTTGCACCTAACTCCGGAAAGTATATCCCCTTAATGTCTTAAGTATTAAAAATATACTTATATATTTAATGTTCTCATTTTCATTATCTTAATAATGTTTCTCAAGCTTATATCTTTTAATATATTATGCTATATGTGGAATATTTTCAGATCTTTCAAGAGGTCATAAATACTTCCAGAATATAAATATATGCGCTTCATCACTATTCATATCTGTAGAGATTATATATTGAATTAATTTTTTTGTTTTAGTTTATAGTTCCAGAAGAACAAGAGAATTTCGTTAATTTTTATGTAGAGGGTGAAAATTTAAATATAATGGTGAATGTTTATTATTATTCGAAAGAATATTATTTGTCGCTTATTTTATTAAAGATTATATCTTTCAAATGTTTGCCTTTCCAAGGTCTGAATCGAAGCAGGATTGTCCGCATAGACTTTAGACTTTTCATATCCCCACAGGAAAAAGTCTAACGGAGTGATATCATACGATCTTGGTGTCCAATCGACCGGTCTAAAACGTGAAATTATCTGTTGACCGAAGTGTTCTCTCAATAAAACTATTGATTGATGCGATGTATGGGAAGTGGCGCCGTCTGATGAAAACAAATGTTGCCGAGATCACGAGTTTCAATTTCAGGCATCAAATAGTTGGTTATCATAGCGCGATAATGACGTTCTTACTGGCATAATTTTTGAAGAAATATGATGATTCCATCGGCACAAACCATACCGAACCGTTGTTGGATAAAATGTCAACTCCAGGATCTCTTCAGGTTGCTCTTCGTTCTATTATAAATGCGGCAGTTTTGGTTGTTTACATACCCATTGAGCAAAAAATCGCTGAATCATAAGTTGACTTAAGTGTCAAAAACTATATTTCAGGATTTCAATGAAATTCCGTATATAATATTTTCTTAACACCCTGATAACACGTGTGGATGAAATCGGTTCACAACTTCCCATATAACTAAATTTTGAATTCCATCTGATTCGTTCACTTGCAAGATATACATAAGGAACCAATAAATATAAGGAAATATAAGTTTACACAAATAGTGTATATGATCCATGGCATCACTTGTAGAAATCGGACTATAACTTTCCAATGCCCCAGATATCGAACATTTTGAACTCAGCACCTAAGGGTAAATTTTAACCGAAGCTACGGGTAAATCTTCCAGATATCTTAATTTAATTCAGAGGAAATCCTTTCGTTCTAATAGTGTATTTCTATCAGAAATGGTTACAATTAGGTAATAACTTCCCCTAGCTCTCAATAGCTAATTATATGATTTTCAAAAATACGATGAGCTTAATAGCTTATAAATCGGTTATTATTTAAAATATTTTAGCCAAATTAAGTGAGCATATAATCTTCGGTATAATGTATGTTGGTGATGAAAATTATTAAAACCGGTTCAGGAATTACCTCAGCCTATATCCTATATATGATTATTTTCGTTTGTCTACTGGACTTTATGCCGAATATATGGGTCAAATTCTTAATAAAAATATAGCAATAAATTGTTCGGTTGCATCCGAACTTATCCTTTCCTTGCTTGTTGTAATAAAGCTTAACAATTTGTAAAGGCTATCTAAAAAAGTACCAATACTTGGATCATCCAATATTCATATACATTTTAGTATCTGATTTTTATACTATCGCAACAAAGTTGTTAAGAGAGTATTATAGTTTTGTCCACATAACGGTTGGTTGTAAGTCCTAAAACTAAACGAGTTAGATATAGGGTTATACATATCAAAATGATCAGGGTGACGAGAAAAGTTCATATCCGGATGTCCGTCTGTCCGTCCGTCCGTGCAAGCTGTAACTTGAGTAAAAATTGAGATATCTTGATGAAACTTGGAAGACGTATTTCTTGGCACCATAAGAAGGTTAAGTTCGAAAATGGGCGTAATCGGACCACTGCCATGCCCACAAAATGGCGAAAACCGAAAACACATAAAGTGCAATAACTAAGCCATAAATAAAGCTATGGAAGTAAAATTTGGTATAAGGGATCGCACTATGAAGGGGCACATGTGGATGTAATTTATTTGGGGAAGTGGGCGTGGCCCGCCCCCTACTAAGTTTTTTGTACATATCTCGCAAACTACTAAAGCTATATCAAGGAAACTTACTAGAGTGATTTATTTTAGGTACTACCTTATACAGTCCAAAATTGGAGGAAATCGGATAATAACCACGCCCACCTCCCATACAAAGGTTATGTTGAAAACTACTAAAAGTGGGTTAACTCACTAACGAAAAACGTCAGAAACACTAAATTTCACATAAGAAATGGCATATGGAAGCTGCACTCAGATTTTTTTATAAAAAGGAAAATGGGCGTGGCATCGCCCACTTATGGGTCAAAAACCATATCTCAGGAACTACTCGACCGATTTCAATGAAACTTGGTTTGTAATAGTTTCCTTACATCCCAATGATATGTTGTGAAAATAGGCCAAATCGCTTCACAACCACGCCTACTACCTATATACCAGATCTTTGAAGACGATTTGAATCGTTTACTTTATATTATATAAAGTAAGCACTAGTGAAGATATCGGTGCAGAACTTTGCACAAATACTACGTTTATAGTGTGGCAGCCCCATTATAAAAATCACCGAAATCGGACCATAGGTTTTCAAGGCCCCATATATCGAACATGAGGACCTCGGTGCTTCTAACCTAATATTAGGTTTCCAACTTTCAATGGACTTTATACAATATATATGACGAATATGTGGGTCAAATTGTGTATTATATTATATAAATAAAGTTAAATAAATAAATTGCGAGAGTATAAAATGTTCGGTTACACCCGAACTTAGCCCTTCCTTACTTGTTATTAATGATATGGACCTAACCTAAACATATTTGACAGCGTAATTACAAAGACATAAAATATTATAAATTTTTGATAAATTAATAGCAAGTCTTCAAATTTTTTTCTTAAGCGCGAAGTATTAAATCTACCATTTTATTATTAATAAAAAAAAATATGTAGGTATTCATATTTAATAATAAGTGTGTATAAAAATTGGCCACACCTATTCCTCAACTTTTTTATGTGATTTCACCTTTTTAATTTATATAAATTACGTTTTATATGTGTTTGTGTATGTATGTGGTCGAGTGCGGTATGTGACAAGCCTTGTCATATGGCAGCACATCCACTACTGGTTAATTGGGCAATAAAATATACTAAAAAATGACTATTAAGATAACTAATCTTGCAATTAAAACTTTTAACCTTTTTAATTGTTCAACAATTTTTATTAAACGTAGTAATGTTTATATAATTTGTTAATTAAATGTTTTTCTCTCCATAAATATATTTTTCTCATAGATATAGAAATTGCAATAATATAAACCTTGACTTTCAAACTTTAAGAAAACATAAACGGCATATTATTTATGATTATTATTTTGTTTTTATGTGCTGAATATATTTTATTTAAAAATTAAAATACTAGTAAGTATATATGTATATGAGTGACTCTGCCTCAAATCTAAAATCAAGAGTATTATAGTTTTGTTCACATAACGGTTGTTTGTAACACCTAAAACTAAAAGAGTGAGATATAGAGTCATATATACCAAAGTGATCAGGCTGACGAGTAGATTTGAAATCCGGATGTCTGTCCGTCCGTTCGTCTGTCCGTCTGTGCAAGCTGTAACTTGAATAAAAATTAAGATATCTTGACGAAACAAATATTCCTTGGGAAGTGGGCGTATCCACCCACAAATCTGTTATTTGTATTTAACTCGCAAACCAATAAAGCTATATAAACTTTCTGCAGTCGGTTCTCTTACGAAAATAGTTGAAATCGGATAATAACCACGCCCACCTCCTATACAAAGGTTAGGTTGAAAATGACTAAAAGTGGGTTAACTCACTAACAAAAAACGTCAGAAACACTAAATTTTACAGAAGAAATAGCAGAAGGAAGCTGCACTCAGATTTTTTTGCAAAATGGAAAATGGGCGTGGCATCGCCCACTTATGGGTCAAAAACCATATCTCGGGAACTACTAGACAGATTTCAATGAACGTAAGGAACCAATGAAGATAGCTGAATAAAACTTTACACAAATAGGGTATATCATCTCTGGCTTCACTTGTGAAATAATTGTCGAAAACGGACTATAACTTTTCAAGGCCCCAGATATCGAACATGTTGAACTCAGCGCCTAAGGATACATTTTAACCGAAAATATGGGTAAAACTCCGAGATAATTCAATGTAATTCAGAGGAAAATGTTTTCTTCTTAAAGTGTGTCTCTGTTCCAAAAATTATTAAAATCGGGTCATAACATATCCAGCTGCCATATACCTAATTATAGGTTTTTCAAAAATACTGTGGGCTTTATTCCGCATATATGTATTGGTTAATATGAGAGATATTTTAGCCAAATTAATTGAGCGTATAGTCTTGGATATATTGTACCTTGCTGCTGAAAATGAATGAAATCGGTTCAGGAATTACCTCAGCCCTCATATACTATATATGACGATTTTCGTTAATTCTATTAAACTTTATGCCGAATTTATAGGTTAATTTGTATGTTATCTTAATAAAATTTCATTAATAAATTGCGAGAGTATAAAATGTTCGGTTGCACCCGAACTTAGCCTTTCCTTACTTGTTAAGGTTAATTTTAAGAGGATGGTTCTGAAAAAGTCACCATATGTTAGAGTAATTTATTTACAGATATTGAAGATGTCTACGGTATGTCTCTAAAGAGAAATCTTTGAAGGTGTTGAGACTTAAGAAATTATATTTATATATTACTTTATATTTAAGGGGGACCCTAATGTATAGATATTTATTGCCTAATAGAAAATCTGCATACTTCATAACTTTTGTTTTAAATGCCCATAATAACAACTATACATATCTACAAACATAAATATGTACAACCATAACATACATACATATATACTCGCTAAAGTAGTTTTTCGCAAAATTCTTACTTATTTAATCACCAGCGGTTGGCTCCTTGAAGAATCACTCGTGCATAACGAAACACATAACCACAATAATCGTGGTGTATCTGCAAGTGGTTACTTCAGTTCAGCCCGCATTGGTTTGAGTTTTCACACGAACTCTTTCATTCGGCTATGCTGTGGCTTAATTAAACAATTTATTTGCGAGAATTAAAGTCTTTTGTGTAGAGGTAATCATCATGAATACATATGTATGAACATATTAATGTATATACAACAATATACATACATATATATATATATATATCTATATACATATGTATCTATAAATCCATATATAATTGCTTACATATAAGATATTCAGACGTATAAGGCAAACGCCTCACCTGCAAATCGCCGCAAACGCCATGAACCATCGGTGTGAAATCCAGCTGAGACTACACTAACCTTAGACAATTTCCATGACCCCCAACACATGCAAGTGGCACATAATCGCAGATCTGAGCGAATTAGTCAAACGACGGGCACCCGCAGCTTTGTCGTGGCTGAGCGGTTATGCATTAGCAACCAATCAGTTTGCAAACCAAGTTCAACATATAGAATTTTACAATTGGTTTTTTTTTGTTTTGCTTTTTCAATCAAACTGTAATGGAAATTGCAAAATCGTATGAAGTGTAATTAGGTGGAAAAGGCTACGTTAAAAATGTGAAGTACACACTTTGTATGCGCTAATGAAGTTTGGCTTGGACGAGTTTATTTGCGTTTGAAGTGAGGAAGGTTACCCCATGGTTGGATGGTTCTAAAATCTTTGGTTGCTTAGCGCTGAAACTAAGAAAGTTTAATCTATAGTTGTTGTTGTGGCAGAATAATGAAATATTTCATAAAAAGTTTTGGGACTACACCTGACTGAAAACTTTATAAAATTTAATGAGAGATCCAATACCTAATCAATAAAATATTGTTAGAACTTTGTCTGGACTAATGTACTTGTAAGGTTCTTAGACGGAAAGTCTCTAAAGATGGCAAGTGCATGTTAGTGTCTAGAGCACTAGTTTTAACAACTTCGAAGTGGTCTTGTCGGATGTTATCATAAGATGATTCTGCTGATACGAGATAGTAAGTTATTCCTTAACTAATACTCAACGCAAAATAAGATTGTTGTCTTGATGTATGTGTACTTCTGAGGTCTTAAGACGCGATCGAGCCATTTGGTCTTTTTAATTAAAATTTGTATGTGATTCTCATAAACTATTGTCTGGTCCATCGCGTAGACGACCTTATCCTTGATGAACTTTTCTTTGCTTTCATTTACTAGGGAGCTGTTGGTGGTAAGTGGCCTCTGGAGTTGGGGGAAGTTATCTTTTTTATGGAAGTGTCAACGTTTGTGAAGAATAAGGAGAACCTTAGTTTCAGGCTACTTCCTGAATACTGCAGTGTTTTTAAGCTAAGGTGGCCGTCGCTAAATTAATAGTGGGTGTAATACTTCGGAGCGCAGGCTTTTTCAGAGTAATGTTGGGATACTAATTTTAAGCTTACAGACCATACACTCAAAATTAGTTAAGGAGTCTTTAGCGACATTTTCAGTGCGGACTACTACATAGTCCTAGTCCATAATATAAATAGAGCACAAGGCATACTGAATCACGGAGATTTGTAAACCAGGTCAGCTTGCAAGTAGATGCACTTTTATCTCACTATTAAAAGAATGAGAAAACGTCGGTGCATCTGCTATCTTCGTTCTACTTTTACGTGATCTTGGTGAACTACTAGCGATTGTGAAGTCTCACGGTCTTTCTGAATCGAGGTAAATCGTATGAGGACTGGCGAGGTCGTCGCGCTCAGCAAGTTTTGCTTTTCCCTAATTGTTGGGGTTTCAAATGGTCTTTGTGTAACCAGGAATCACGTGGAACGTTAAAAATGTTACCGGATGTCAGTAGCAGATATTGCTTGGAAGAAGTGTATGTAGAAATTGGTGATCTTCTAAGACTAGAGAAAACAGATTTCTGATGTGTTCATTGCGTTTTGCCTATACATGAGATCCAACTGCTTGAGTTTCCTGTCATTACAAAGGACTTGTCTTTCCTAACAGTCCAAATGCGATCCGCAACTCTCAGATCGGCTCAAGAAGCCTAGCACAACCTAATCTTATAAACTTTTGTATCGTCGAGGGTTGACATTGACTACTTCAGGGCATTTTTTGATTCGAAAAATATTAATCCATGACTTCCAAATGTGTATATTATTGAATCCTGGACACAGTTCTCATTATCCATTTGTATTCTTTTAAAATTAAAGTGTAGTAATTTTCCAACATGGAAGCCAAACCAAGTCAAATCTAGGCGTGATCAAATAATATATTGCAACCTATACTAAGCTGTATAAATAGAAGCCAGCAATATGGAAAACATATTTTAATACTAGTACGCCAACTTTTTGCAACGAATTTGCACAAGGCAAAAAGAAGATTCTTATGCAAAGTAAACCAAGTGCAAACATGCATTTGTGTTAATGAGCATGCCGTCCAACGACTCAAGTGGCGGGTGGGACCAGTCTAAGCTATGCTCATAAATATTACATCGATTGTTGAACATCGGAGTCACCGAAACGTGCCCATATTGAGTGCAACGTGTTGGTTTGCTTGCTATCATTGTTGTTGTGCATAAGTGTATTTGTTGCATATAGCTTTTCCGAGGACGGTCAACGGACTAGTTGTAAAAAATCAAAACATAGAGCTACCAAGTACATGTAGATAATTAAGTTCAGTAAAATATACACAGCTACATATTCGAATATAAATATGTACATAGGTATGTATTTATGTGGGTATACATATGTATGTATAGGAAAATATAAGTTTAGCTAATAATATTTGCGAGTAAGAATAATGCTGCTACCACTACCAATCAGACAATTGTGGTCACCCTGCTATTTGCTTTACAACTTTACTGTCATTCATATTTAAATACATACATACATATGAACACACACACAATTACAAACTTATACATACTACAATATATCTTAGCTAAAATCATTGTCATTGCTTGCTACTTATGATGTTTAATAGCCGCGTTGCTATTGTTGTTGCTATTTACCTTTATACCCATTTAAAAATACCAAGCACATCAGCACGATACAACAGCAACAACAACAATCAAAACAATAATAATAAATACATGTCATCAGTACTGAAAAATCAAAATGAGTCGCCGTTGGAATCTTCTGTTTTTTTTTCGATTTGCTAAGTCGCATGCACGCCATCACGCGCAACGGTGGCAACAAAGATAATAACAACAACAATATGGGAGTTTTATTTATTGCTTATGTTGCTAAGCATACATATATTGCCATCGCTGACAATTATAGGTGGCAGTTTCCTGTGCGCATATTCAGCACGCATATATTTGTATATACATCTATATATACTGTACTAATCAATGTGATCGTGAAGCTGACAACCCTGTTTTGGAAAAAATGTGAACGAATTTTAAAAAAATTTTAATAGTGGCGGAATGGCATAGATACGGAGAGCTGAAGAGGGAATTGAGACGCATGTGCAGACAAAAAAGAAAGATGCCGCATTGCGTGAGTATGAAAAGCTTGACAAGTTGGCCTACAGGGTTAATGCTCGAAAATTCTACGAAAAGACTAACAGAAGGTTTCAATACCGGAGCTTTCTCTTGTAGGACCCCCAGAGGTGATGCCCAAAGTATACTGAATTTGTGGAGGGAGCACTTCTACATCTTGCTGAATGGCAGTGAAAGTGCAACATTAGGAGATGGAACCGATGTTCATTGCTCGACCATGAAGAAATCCGAATAGCTCGCTTGAAGAACAACAAAGCGGCGGGAACCGATGGATTGCGGTTCGAGCTATTCAAATACGGCGGCGAAGAACTGATAAGGTGTATGGATCAGCTTCTTTGCAGAATATGGGCAGAAGAAAGGATGCCCGACGATTGGATTCTCAGTGTACTCTGCCCAATACACAAAAAAAGAGACCCCACAATCTGTACCAACTTCTGGAAGCGTACTGTGTGAAAGCCCACCGTACATAAACTGGTTGGACCTTTTCAGTGTGGCCTTAGGCCTGGAAAATCTACAACTGACCAGATATTCACCATGTGCCAAATCTTGGAAAAGCCACGTGAAAAGAAGATCGTCCGTCACACACCATTTCCTTGTCGATTTTAAAGTTGCTTTCGATAGCTTGAAAAAGAGCTGCCTCTATAAACAATATCCGCGCCCTTAGTTCTGCTTTTCCCAGAAAGGAAGCAAAGCACAAGGGTCTGGTAGTGAACGAGGCCAAGACGAAATATCTCCTGTCATTAAACAAACAGTCAGAGCATTCACGTCTTGGCTACCGCATCACTTTGATGTTGTAGATAATTACCTTGGAACCAGCATCAACAGCACCAACAATGTTATCCTCGAAATTCAACGTAGCACTGAGAAGGCAATTAAAAAGTAAAGTCCTCTCTCGACGAACATAAACCAAATTCTACAAGTCCCTCATCATTCCCGTCCTGCTTTATGGTATAAAGGCGCGCTTTTATAGCTTAGGCTATAATACCGTATGTTAATCCTTGAGTTAATGTCTGCCAAAAAATAAAATAAATTAACTTATTTTCATTCCTTGGTTCGCTCAGAAGTAGAATTATAGAGACTATTAAAGTGTATTGATACTTAGAAATAAATGATAATTTCGAACATTTAGTGGGATATCTATATGAAACTTTATAAATGTGATTTGAATATAAATTTTTATTCGTTCGAGCGAATCAGTATCATAATATACTTAATAATTATAGCCAACAGGAATTCATTATAATTAAATGAGAAATTAAATTTAAAATCTTGATAGTGAATATATCTCTTAAGAGAATACAAAAGAATGTATCAAACCCATTCCACAGTACTTGTATAAGCTACAATTTTGACAGTTACAAATTTGGCAAGTTCGTTACCTCTTTTTTTTAAGTGTGGCCAAATCAAAGTCAAATTTATATCAATTACTTTAGGGTTGGCCGGCCAGTCAGCCGAATGGTTTCTAAGCAAAGATAATAAATTTACAATAATAACAATAATACATAGGTACGCGCATATGTACAATGGACAACTGACACGCCTGAAGGGAACCACTCGCGAATACAATAAAGTAATTTATTAATTGAATTTTAATGATATGCTCTAGGCGGGTAGTAAAAATTAGAAAATCAATTTGTTTGCTTAGAATCTGTAGACCTTAGTCTATTTCTTAGAGGCATAAAGTAGCTTTAAGTTGTTCAAATATTAACTTAAACAAATAAAATCGGAATTAAGGTGCGGTACTAAGATCTTTTAGTTGTGGAAAGTCATTTATTTAACATTAGATATCGTGATATCATTGGGTATTCATCTAAAATCTTGGTATATAATAATTAAACTTGAATCTAAACGTTAAAACTGATACTAATTAACTTTAACCCAAATACTTTACTCTTTTATAAGTGCGCTTCAATAACGATTTCGTACATACCAGTAGACGGTGTAAGAAATGAAGAATCAAGGATAAGATGGATTAACAACGTTTGGAGTCTCAATCAACTGTGATCGTATTGTCTCAACTCAGAATCTTGCAAGTGTAGCTTATTCAACCATTTCTGAACCAGTTAGCCTCGTTAATTAACTAATATTTATGAGAGTGCTTTTCAATAGCGTTCCAGAATATGTATTGTACGGTATACAATAATGAGACCAAAAGCTCTGATGATTGTGCAAATTTGTTTTTATCTTTTCCTGCAGGGTAATAATTCCGAGAGTGAATGTTATATCAAGGCTAATTCTTATAACATGTAACAATGCCTCGGATTTGACTGTTAGCTTGGTATTATACATATTTTGAGTTGATTCTCTGTCATAAATTGTTCTGTCTTAATAAGAAAATTTCGACTTCTGCTCACAATTCTCTTGGGTCCATGCAATAATACCTATGTTATTTCTATATGCTTCCCAAGTATCCTAATCACATATAATTAGTATCAATAGCTAGATCTTAAAATAAATCAGTCTTTCTTACAGAGGTAGCTGCTATTAAGGTAGCAGTAGACATACTGCTCCGAAGTGCGGCCTCCCTCTTCTTCTTCTTGACTGGCATAGACACGGGCAATGGAACATCTGCTCCATCGTCGTCGATTGGGGAATCGGGTTCGCCATCTCCTGTTGTTGTACTTTCACTGCCATTCAGCAGGCTGCAGAAGTGTTCCCTCCACAAACTCAGTATACTCTGGTCATCAATAACTAGATCACCTCTGGGGGTCCTACAGGAGTGTGCTCCGGTCTTGAAACCTTCAGTTAGTCGCCGGATCTTTTCGTAAATTTTTCGAGCACTACCCCTGTCGGCCAGCTTGTCAAGCTCTTCATACTCACGCATTGCGGCATCTTTCTTTTTTTGTCTGCAAATGCGTCTCGCTTCCCTCTTCAGCTCTCGGTATCCTTCCCATCCCGCTCGTGTTGCGGTCGATCGCAACATTGCGAGGTAGGCAGTCTGTTTTCTCTCCACTGCGAGACGACCATCCTCATCATACCAGCTGTTTTTTTTTACTTTTCCGAAAACCAATGGTTTCGGTTGCAGCTGTACGTAAGGAGTTTGATATGCCGTCTCACAGCTCCCTTATACCGAGATGCTGATGAGTGCTCTTAGAGAGCAGGAGTGCAAGTCGAGTAGAAAATCGGCGAAGTCGATCAGCCTCAGACCGTTTGGTGATGTTTCGTCATGGAGGCTGAATTTTCCGAGTGTTGTGCCAAAGACACCTTCTTTACCCACCCAAGCGTTGAAATCGCCAAGCACGATTTTGATATCGTGGCGGGGGCAGCGTTCATAGGTGCGTTCTAGGCGCTCATAGAAAGCATCTTTGATCACTTCGTCCTTCTCTTCCGTTGGGGCGTGGGCGCAAATAAGCGATATGTTGAAGAACCTTGCTTTGATGCGGATTGTGGCTAGACGTTCATCCACCGGAGTGAATGCCAGGACTCGACGACGGAGTCTCTTTCCCACCACGAATCCCACACCGAATTTGCGCTCCTTTATATGGCCGCTGTTGTAGATGTCACAAGGACCCACCTTCTTCCGTCCTTGTCCCGTCCATCGCATTTCTTGGATTGCGGTGATGTCAGCCTTTACTCTTACGAGGACATCAACCAGCTGGTCAGAGGCACCTTCCCAATTAAGGGTCCGGACATTCCAGGTGCATACCCTTAATTCGTTAAACGTTTGCAGAGGTCGTCATCAAAATTGGGGTCTCTCATCCGAGGCTGTTTCTTACTTTTCATTGGGGGTGTTTTTATGTGGTGGGTCCCAAACCCTACGCACAACCGCATAAGCGGGTTTCGCCTTCTCACTCTAGCTCGCCTCCAAACGGATGTCTGTTGGCTACCCAGAGGATACTTGGTCTAAGACCGGAAGTCGAGAGCTGCTTGAGCCACATGTAAAAGAATCGTTCCTGGCCACTCCCAAGAGTATGACAGTCAGAAGCTTTCCTCACTTACGTTTACGTGAACTTCTACATATGCCTCCATCTACATATGCAATCGTCATTAGCCGACTTAATAACTTTGTAATAGAGTCAAAGCGCTTTGTCGACTCATGAGGATCTTAGCAATCCGTTAGGAGTATTTGGGTGCCACAAAGTAGAGTCGAAGCTGTCTAAGTGCGACTCTCTGTAGTGGCGGAGATCTACCTCATGACCTAACCTAATCTCTCCTTGCTCTTTATTCTATTCTCAGGTTAGAATGATATCAAATTTCGTGAAAAAAGTCGCAGATTATCATGATTGATAAACAATGCAAAGACTTGTCACATCCGCATTAATACAGACCAATAAATCTCCTTCTTCCAATTCGTTCATACATGGTTCCGCTGAAATTTAACCTTATCATATTTATTAGTTTTTTTAAATATAAATATTTCTACAAATTCCTCAAGTTCACTTATCAATAACTCTCTTTATTACTTTAATGAATGTATAAAAATCTATTTGTTTAAAAAATTCATGCTTTGCACTGTTTTTAGTTATATTTTAAAGAGTTAAATGTTCGCATTATTATTTTTATAATAAACTAGTATTGTATATACTAGATGAACTGAAAAAACGCACGTCAAATGGTTATTAAAAATAATGGCAATTCAGATTTAAATTTTCAACAAGAGCACTCATTAACACAATGCGGTTTTTGAAACTAGTAGTAATTCTACTTCACAATTTATGTAATTAAAGCGCAAAAATACCACAAATTCATCCGGGTTGAATGCACTCAAATGTATGAGTAATGAAGATAATTCGCTGACGAACTAATGATACCACATAAGCGAATACGCACATATCAAATGATAATTATTGCATATTTATCAAATTTATTCCATTTGTTACGGAAACTCTATGTAAAATATTTTCAATAAAAAGGCACTTTGAAACTAACATAATAATTTGAAATTATATTTAAATAATAAAGCACGCATTTTTTTCTAAATATATTAATATAATCATTTATATTATAACTATATTAGCAGACTTCCAATCAGGTTATGCTGGTAATTACGCTAAGCTTCAGAAAATTGAAAAATCTCAGGAGGTTGATGCCCTCTCATAGTACAGAAGGTGGCAAAGAATGGAGAACAAGGTTACATTTGAACCTCAGAAAATACTGGTTACTACGTTGGTTGTACTTGGAGTAAATACTTGAAATCCTTTCACAGTTTATTTGGTTTGAAACGAAACATGCCAAGATATCCATTTAGGCACACATCAACTTTCAGCACCAGTGTATTCCAGCATAATACTGACTTTGTAAAATTACATTGTCGATTAATCATTACATATCGATATTAAACCAGGTTTTAGGCAGAACAATTCTTTGTCGACACTATTCAGAGGGATTTTTGGGTTGCCAGAAGTAAAACGTTCGAGTTTAAATACAATAAATCACATATTGGTAACATGGATCGAATATGTTGGAGATCTGTAAACTTTTGCTCCTATTTGTTAGTAAAAGTCATTGAGAGTAACTTTCCATTAGAGGAGCTTGGAGAAAGCTTAATGTAAGTAGTGAATTGTTAAAATTGACTTAAAGTTAAAATTGAAAACTCATGGGTGCTTGAAGAATTAAATCAACGAATATTCATGAAAATCATTTTAGAAACACTGGATAAGACATAATTGAGGATACCAGGTAATAGTTAGTAGTGTCAAAACAACTGAAACATACTACGAAAAAATAAAATTTTTATTGTTTTCATTTTCAGTTTTTCTTTAGAATTTACCAACAATTTTGATTTTTTTGTCTTATTAAATAGTGCAATATGTTTAAAATATTATCCTAAAATATAAAATTTTTGTAAAATTTTTATTTACAATTTCCGAAAGCTCAGCCGTTGACACCTCATCTCCCATGACTTGTCCAAAAAAATGTCTTGCCGTGGACATCATACCTCGTGATTGGTTCATTTAAAAACAATAAACCAAAAATATTTCGTTAGTACATGGATAAATCTAGTTGTTGAACGAAGGAAATAAGAAAATATTGAAATTTGAATTTTTGACATAATTTTAACCAAAATACTGACTTTTTTGGTCAAAGTTTCGCCATATATTGGCTCGAACTTAACAAAATCGATTCATAACTTTTCGATAAATCCCAGTAATATTATTCCGAGTAATATTTAAGAGAAATACCCTTTGGAAGATTTCTCGAAAAGTTATGAATCGATTTACTTAACTTTTTCACACATTTTTGAAATGACATTACCTAGTTAATGAACGAAGGATTTTTTATATACATATATATTTCCATTATTTTTATTTTCAAGATGAGGTGTCAACGGCTGAGTCTTCAGAATTTGTAAATAAAAATTTTAGAAAATAGTGTTTAAATATGTATCTTTGATATGCTGAATTGTTTAAATGAAATTTATGATTGCATATATTTAAAAAAAATAGTAAAAAACCCACCTAACCCCTTAATTTTATGAATCGATCTTCAAATTACTTGCGTCTCCATTAGATTCTATCCGATTGTTAGAAAGTAAACGCTATCGAAAATTTGGTAGATCGTTATAAACGGTGTACCACCCTCCATATTGAATGTTCAAATGAAACGAATTGTTGTTGATACAATTTTTTAGCACGCCTATTATTGGTCTACAATTTTGCTTCCGCCGTTTTCCAATAGATGTCTCTAGGGTCCAGCACTGGTCGATTAAATCGATTTTTTTTATATCTTGGATCTTGGACATTTGTGTCAACATTAATCCAACAAAATATTTGTACAGATCTGTTTGCATCCCAAACTTATTCTCAACTGAAAATGTCACTTTTTGAGCTGAATTCTCGACATTTGCGGGAAATTTTGCTTTTCTTTTTTAATTCCAAGAAAAGTGCGGCTGAGGCTCATCGACATTTGTAACATCAACAGTTTTTATAAAAAAAACTTAAATTTCATATGATAAATCTATTTTCAATGCAAATGTAATATCACTCGATTTAGAAAATCCAACTAATTGCAAACCAAGTGCATTAATTAGGAATTAATAATTAAAACCACATTTGCAACAAATTGCGCATAAAAATTCTAAAAATGCCGTGAGCATCAATGTCGTTTTTTTACAAATTGCAATTCAGTAAAAAGTTACAACTCAACTAGAAAACATTAAATTCATTGAGCTATGCCAATAACAAGAGAATTATATTCGATAAGCACTCGACGCGACATTTGAATGAAATCATAAAAAAACTGAATATTGTTTTGCAAATACACAAAAACAAAAAAACTTAAAAAATGTTGAAAATGCAATTTATTGATTTTCACTGTAAATTTGTGATCATTAAAAAAGCATTAATTGAGTATTGAAATGAGCAAATGTACACACTCGACCATTTGCTGTGAATGACTTTGTAAATTTTTGACGTTTTGTCGATGTGTGTTTATGATTTCGTTAATTAAGTGTTAAGAGCATTCGGAATCAAAATTGTTGATTGCATTGAAAAAAAAATTATAATAATTATGACGTTTAGAAATAGAACTACCACGAAAAATAGGAAGTTTTGGAAGTTCAATTATAATAAATTGTCCAATTAATTTCAAATAGAAAAACATTTATTCCTAAGTGAGCATTTGCGAATTTCATTGTCAATAAGCATTCTGTAATGCACATGTGTCTCGATATATACGAGAGTGGTTTGATAAGTACTTATACTCATCGTTCAATTACGTCACTACCGCAAGAAGAATTTTCTTTCGTGTAGTACATTATTGTATTAGGAAACTGTCAAAGCGGGAACGACACGAAGAATGATAGGAACAGTCGAAATATATTTCATTCACCGAACCTGCTCCGAAGAATTTATCTCTATCTTATTGGAAGGAAAGTTGATGGCCACCATTTTCACAACATGTGCCCTACATCGACCAACTGAAGGTAAGTAAAACGGTCTCATAATTATTGGCCATTATGACAACCCAACAATTTATATCTGCGACGTTGCTAAGTCCAAATTGGAAGAATCACGCTACAGATTGCTCTCCAACCACTGCATTACCCAGATTTTGCTCCATGGGATTTACGTTTGCTTTCATGTCAGGAAAATTCGTTCTCCGAAAAGTAGTTTCGAGTCGAATAAAGATTTTATCGCCGCCACATAGGCCCACTTAGCAGGACTTGAAATTATGTAGTGTAAAATGAAACAGTCTAAAATGAAACTAATACTATGTTTACATATAACGAGATTATCTCCATTTACGAGCTTAACTCGATAATCTGTAATTAAGAAACGAGATTTCTCATACAAAATTTCTCTCTTGATAATCCGAGATTATAAAATTATCTCGTTTTAAACAACTAGATTTTCGGTGTTATTCCTAGTTTTATCGATAATTTTGCGAATAAGAGGAGAAATGTCAAATGAAAATGTAAACAAAAATGGCCGACAGCGAGAGAAAGATGTGTAATACAACAACAAATACAACACATTTGACAATTGATAATCTCATTTGGCTATATGTAAACGGTTAGATTATTGAACGAGCTTAGAACGAGATTATTTTCATATGTAAACATACTATGAAATGAGGATTAAAATGCTATTATTCCAAAATTTCCATTAAGGCCAAGTACTTTTAGCACCGTCCTCGTATGCACGTTACGTTCACGCATTTATATAAGAAATATTTTTATGATTTGTCATTACAAATGACTTTTTTCATTGTAAGCTATAAGCTGTGAGTTGTTTCTTTGCTCAATCTTGCTAAATGTCAAAGAAATGATTCTTAACATTAACTGCATTGTTTTTGTTGCGCGCACCTGTCTGTTTACAGCAAATAAACGTGCCTTTCGCCGTAACATTCATTAGGCCTTAATGTTTTTATAACTGTAGTATATTTAGATACTAGCAATTAATTATTCGAAAGTCAATAGAAAGTTGTTTTCTATAAGGTTTTCTGAATTAATGAACATATACTTGAGAGAAAATGTTATTGAATGATTGTGTTCGAATTTTGAGTGTTTTCTAATAACCTTGATTTTAAATAGGAAGGAACTAGTCAACAAGTGTTGATTTTTTTCAAATTAATCATTAATATAGAGTTATATAATTTCGTAAAAGGACAGCTGTCAAACTAGCGGCCAAAGTCGAAATATTAAAACTCTCATAAGTCCAGTGAGAGTTGAACTGTAGTTTTTCTAGTTTTTCTTTCTCCTATTGAAACCGTAAGTGAATTCGCTGAGGTTTGCAATGTGCCCTTTAAAGCTTTCTTCGTGACATCATTCGAAGTTTTAAGGTGATCCAAAAGAGATCGAAAGTGTTGTTACACAACTATTTGGTTAAATATATATTATATACATAACACATATATTATTCTTCATAGATTTCCATTTTCAATTATTTGGACCAAGGTAACACATATGTATATTATTCCTCATAGATTTCTATATTCATTAAAATTGATTTATCGTATTTTCAACTATAGTAGTAGCCGTTTAAATTTTACATATATGAAATCTGTTGTAAGTTTTTCTCTATTTGTAAGCACTACCCTAGTATACAAGTATATGTAGGTGCATTAATGACATTATTCAAAAGTGCGGAACTGTGAAAAATCCGCATTGTGTTTAGCTTGAACCGCAAACTAATTGTAATTGTAAATACATATTAATAAATAAAGTACTTATACGGAGCGAGGGAATTCCCTTAAGCAAAGGTAGTCCAGCGTAATTTATGTACTCGTTTGAAGGCTTCCAATCAACTTCTTTGCTTGTTTGCTTGGCACTACCATATTGGTTTGTCCGGCATTATTATCATATAAGTATATATAGAAAAACATAACAAACAACTACATTACATCTAGATTTACATATTAATTCCTCTTTCCTTATTCGGTGTTGGTTCAAGTTCAAGTTTTCGATAAATTGTTACGCACATTAGACATACCAAACAATCATACATGCATATGAACTTTATTTTATGCGTTCGCATTCAATGCGGATCTGGTTTTCACGTATTCGAAAAAAAAATCGAAATCATAATTATGACCCAAACAGAGCGCATAACCGATGCATTTATTGTTTGTTATGTTTTTCTTTCATCGAAGTCATCGCGTGATGAATTTCGCGTAAACTTTTATGTAGGCGATTTGATTATTGGACGACTGAATTATTGGTAGTGCTCAATAGATGTTGAATGCGTAGGCGTTGATGGCTATTTTGTTGGCTTTTTGTTCGTTCGCTGCTGGTCGGTGATCATCGGCCAATGACACACAATTTGGGGTTAAGTTTAAATGATCCATTATTTTACAAGCAATTTTCAAGATCAATATTTTTCTATCAAAAAGAAAAAAAATTGTGTAGTCTAGGATTTTCAAGTTTAATTGATCATCATTTAAAAATGAGTTAGTAGTCATATTCTCTTTTAAGTGAACAAATTTTGTATTTGGATATTAAATTATCATGCCATTTTATTCTACAGGATCACTAGATCCTGAAACTACTTTGGGTAAAATTAATTATATTATAGATATTGCTCTTTATATATAGAGAGTTTTTTAATACAAGGCATCTCACAGTTTATTGAATGCAAGTGGGGCCCTAAAACCATCTTTATATAAATACATATATGGGGCATTCTCTGGAAAAAAAAGCCACTTGAAAAAAAAAGTTCTTTATTTTCTTTGGTAATTATATATCTTATAGTACATGTAAAACCTAAAATAAAACATATGGTTTTAGGTCTGTGTAACGCGGGGTTGCCATATTATAAGGGGCCAAATTTTTTTTTTTGGAATTTTTAACAACTTATGCCCCCTTCGATTTTTTTCGAAAATATCTTAAAATGTTCCTTATTTCATAATCATAATGACGTGGACGTAGCAGACATTTAATCCCTTTTTGTTTTTTTTATTTTTTAATATTTTTTTTAATTTTTTTGTATTTTTCAAATTTTTAATTATTTTGTTTGTTTTTTTGGTTTTTGGTTTTTATTTTTAAATTATTACGTAGATTAGATTCAAGTACGTGATAATTTTAAATAAAAAACAAAAACAAAAAAAAAAATTAAAAATTTGAAAAATACAAAAAAATTAAAAACAAGTAAGGAAGGGCTAAGTTCGGGTGTAACCGAACATTTTATACTCTCGCAATTTATTGATGTAATTTTATAAAGATAACACAATTCGACCCATATATTGGGTATAAAGTTCAATAGAATAACGAAAATCATCATAAATAGTATATGGGGACTGAGGTAATTCCTAAACCGATTTCACTCGTTTTCACCACCAAGATACAATGTATCGAAGACTATACGCTCACTTAATTTAATATTACTTATAATTAGGTATATGGGATCTGGGGGAAGTTATGACCCGATTTTTACCATTTCAGGTACAGAGAGAAACTGTTATAAGAAAAAAAAGGGCCTTGAAAAGTCTTGGTTCGATTTTGACAATTTTTTCACATGTGATGCAACAGATCATATACAGTGTTTGTGTAAAGTTTTATTTCGCTTATCTTCATTGGTTCGTAATGTATATATTATAAAGTGAAGGAACAAGATGAAATTAAAAAATGAGTTATATGGGAAGTTGTCGTGGTTGTGAACCAATTTCGTCCATTTTCCTCACGTGTCATCAGGGTGTCAAGAAAGTTTTATATACCGAATTTCATTGAAATCGGTCGAGTAGTTCCTGAGATATGGTTTTTGACCCATAAGTGGGCGACGCCACGCCCATTTTCCATTTTGTAAAAAAATCTCAGTGCAGCTTCCTTCTGCCATTTCTTATGTAAAATTTGGTGTTTCTGACGTTTTTCGTTAGTGAGTTAACCCACTTTTAGTAATTTTCAACCTAACCTTTGTATGGGAGGTGGGCGTGGTTATTATCCGATTTCTTTCATTTTTGGACTATATTAGGAAATGGTTAAAAAAAACGACTGCAGAAAGTTTGGTTTATATAGCTTTATTGGTTTGCGAGTTACATACAAAAAACCTATTTGGGGGTGGGGTCACGCCCACTTTTCCAAAAAAATTACATCCAATTGTGCCCCTCCCTAATGGGATCCTATGTTCCAAATTTCATTTTCATAACTTTATTTATGGCTTAGTTATGACACTGTATAGGTTTTCGGTTTCCGCCATTTTGTGGGCGTGGCAGTGGACCGATTTTGCCCATTTTCGAAAGCAACCTCCTCAGGGTGCCAAGGAACATATGTTCCAAGTTTCATTAAGATATCTTAATTTTTTCTCAAGTTATCGCTTGCACGGACAGACGGACAGACGGACGGACAGACGGACAGACGGACGGACAGACATCCGGATTTCAAATCCACTCGTCATCGTGATCATTTATGTATATATAACCCCATATCTAACTCGTATATTTCTTGGTGACACAAACAACCGTTAGGTGAACAAAACTATTATACTCTGTGCAACAGGTTGCGAGAGTATAAAAATATTAAAAAACAAGTAAGGAAGGGCTAAGTTCGGGTGTAACCGAACATTTTATACTCTCGCAATTTATTTATTTAACTTTATTTATATTATATAATATACAATTTGACCCACATATTCGTCATATATATTGTATAAAGTCCATTGAAAGTTGGAAACCATAATATTAGGTTAGAAGCACCGAGGTCCTCATGTTCGATATATGGGGCCTTAAAAACCTATGGTCCGATTTCGGCGATTTTTAGAATGGGGCTGCCACACTATTAACATAGTATTTGTGCAAAGTTCTGCACCGATATCTTTACTAGTGCTTACTTTATATACTGTAAAGTAAACGATTCAGATCGTCTTCAAAGTTCTGGTATATAGGAAGTAGGCGTGGTTGTGAAGCGAATTGGCCTATTTTCACAACATATCATTGGGATGTAAGGAAACTATTACAAACCAAGTTTCATTGAAATCGGTCCAGTAGTTCCTGAGATATGGTTTTTGACCCATAAGTGGGCGACGCCACGCCCATTTTCCATTTTGTAAAAAAATCTGAGTGCAGCTTTCATCTGCCAGTTTTTATGCGAAATTTAGTGTTTCTGACGTTTTTCGTTATTGAGTTAACCAACTTTTAGTAATTTTCAACCTAACTTTTGTATGGGAGGTGGGCGTGGTTATGATCCGATTTCTTTCATTTTTGGTCTGTATTAGGAAGTGGCTAAAAAAAACGACTGCAGAAAGTTTGGTTTATATAGCTCTATTGGTTTGCGAGATATGTACAAAAAACTTAGTAGGGGGCGGGGCCACGCCCACTTCCTCAAAAAAATTACATCCAAATATGCCCCTTCATAGTGTGATCCTTCATACCAAATTTTATTTCCATAGCTTTATTTATGGCTTAGTTATGGCCCTTTATGTGTTTTCGGTTTTCGCCATTTTGTGGGCGTGTCAGTGGTCCGATTTTGCTCATTTTCGAAAGCAACCTTCCTATGGTGCCAAGAAATAAGTGTTCCAAGTTTCATCAAGATATCTTAATTTTTACTCAAGTTACAGCTTGCACAGACGGACGGACGGACGGACGGACGGACGGACGGACGGACAGACAGACATTCGGATTTGAACTCCACTCTTCACCCTGATCACTTTGGTATATATAACCCTATATCTAACTCGTTTAGTTTTGGGTGTTACAAACAACCGTTATGTGAACAAAACTATAATACTCTCTTTAGCAACATTTGTTGCGAGAGTATAAAAAAAAACAAAAAGGGATTAAATGTCTGCTACGTCCACGTCGTTAATCCTGGGTTACGCTAAATTCTGATAATAATAGTGCATTGGTTTTTTGGTGTTTTATTTGTTTTCTCATACAAATATTGCTGTCCCAAAATTCCCTTTGGGGGGTAAAAAGGTGATGAAATAAGGAACATTTTAAGATATTTTCGAAAAAAATCGGGGCATAAGTTGTTAAAAATTCCAAAAAATTTTTTTTTTAATTTTTTGCTATGAAATATTAATTTTAAAAATTTTTACGATATACAGTTTCAAAGTTTGAGAAATTCTGTACAAAAAAGTCACATGGTGTTTTAAAATCTGTTCATTAGTTTTAAAGTTATGGCGGTTCGAACATTTTTATACAAAAAACTTTGGCCTCTTATTATATGGCAACCCCGCGTTACACAGACCTAAAACCATATGTTTTATTTTAGGTTTTACATGTACTATAAGATATATAATTACCAAAGAAAATAAAGAACTTGTTTTTCAAGTGGCTTTTTTTCCAGAGAATGCCCCATATGTATGTCATTCAGAAACCGAAATTGCTTCTTAAATGAAATAATATATGCAACTTTAGGTTATTTATTAGGTTAAAACCCAGATATCCATTACAAACAATAACTCTATTCTATATCAGCCTAAGAAAACTGCAAAATGGGCACTGGTCATAGATTTTATTGTCAATGGGGAAGTTCTTATTCTCATTAGGTATTCCGTTTTTATAACCGACATATAGTTTTCATGATTTATTCCATAACTCCTTAAGCGGTTTTGAACGAATTCATAAAAATATTGTGGTTTTCAAAACATTTATTTTGACTTAAATCCACAGCAGTATGATCGGATTAATTTATTAATGGTGCACTCCTTATACTCCTTATAAAATACATTGGTGATAATTAGTATATGAATTCTAAAATGATTGGTGGTTTGGTGGTGGATTGGTTTTTCAATATGAATCATTCACTTGACGTAACCTTACAAAAAGTTGTCTAATCGATACATATCGATACAATATCGAATGATATTGAATAGAAGCCCCATAAAGTTATGAATAATTTGCCTGTATGTCAATATTTGATCCTCCTTTCTTGCCTGATAGTGAGTTATGAAAGCAAAATTTTGTAAGAGGATCACACTACGGAGGAACATTTTGTAAGATTTTTTTTGGGACGTGGACCAAAGAAATGACACTACACTAAGATTTTTATAAAAAAAAATGGGAAATGAGGGTGGCGGCTATGTTCTTAACACCCTGATTTTACCGATGGAAAATGGGCGAAATCGGTTCGCAATCATGCCTACTTTTCTTGTACCGCAATTTTGAAGTCCAACTAATTTGTTGACTTTACAATATATACATATACATTAAGCACCAGTGAAAATATCGGTACAAAACTTTGCACAGAAACTGTATTTCTAGTGGGGAATATCACGCCTAAATTCGAAATCGGATTATAAATTTTCAAGGCCCCAGATATCCAACAATAGGATCTCAGTGTTTATGAACAATTTTTTACTGAAAATGAAGGGAGATCTCTTAGATATTCTAAAGAAATTAAAAAAAATGTGTTTCTTATAATAGTGTACCTCTGTGCCAAAGCCCCCATATACCTCATATATGTCTTTTCAAACATCCGATGTACTTTATATATCCGTTCTCAGCCAAATTTAGTGAGCGAAAAATTATGGTTATAATGTAGTTGAGAGAATACCTGAAATCAGTCCAGAAATTACCCAAGCCCCCCTAAAATATATATAATGAATTTCGCTATTCTAATTTACTTTATGCCGATAGATCAAGTAGTATGTTCTCATAGTAAAACTACATAAGTAAATTTCGCGAGTATAAAATATTCGGTTGTACCCGAACTTATCCTTTTCTTACTTGTTAATATAAAGTTTCTAAAGAACATGATATTATTTCTCAGCCTTTGAGCTTCGGAAGAGTAAAAAACATTGCGCAACAACCGATTATAGTCCTCCCTTACTTGTTACATGAAGCATTTTGTTGAGCATTTATGTTGAAAAATCTAATTTTTTTATAAAATGTTTATAAATATTATATTTTTTAAAGGAGCAGTAAGAACATTAGGACAACATTGCCAGCTGAACCAACCATCGGTTAAGATTGTTATAGATATTTATGTAGTATTCGCTTCTATTTTTATAATTTGTCAGTTCACAAATAAATGAGTTTTGAAATTATTTAAAGCACCAACAACAATGGTAGAGGAATCAACATTAATAACAGCGAACAGGTATTTAGTTTAAAGCATAAACCTTTTTATTTTATTTTGATTTTTTTTTTTCGTTTTCTTGTTATTTTTCTTTTGTTTGATTACTCTATACACTTTTTTGCACAAAGTCAAGCTAAAGCTGTGCCCAGACCGGCCAAAAGCCACAGCCACAGCCGCAAAGTCACTGCAAAGTCAAGCTGTGGCTGGAGTCACATTCCACTCAGCGCGACTCAGCGCACAGCTCATTTCCATTCAGTTCCGCTCAGCTGTGTGGCGTTGGAGCTTTTGACGTTTGGCGCCCGTTTAATTTGTTGCTATTTTATTTATGTTTTGTTTTCTTCTTCGTTTTTTGTTTTTTGTTTTTTGTGTTTTTACTGTTTTTGTCGTATTTTTGTTGTGGGGGTTTTTCGAAAAACTTTTGCGCGCTCAACTTAACTGAGTTTCGAGCTTAAAATGAATTTTCAGTTAACTTGAAACAGGCGTGTAAAACGGACGTGTCGGTTACGGAGCGCTAAAAGGATTTCGAAAATATTTGTGGAATATATGTGATATTACCATATTCTTAATTTCAAGATTAAATAGACAATAATAACGACGATAGCGTGAAACGCGTATGACGGACGCGCGTGACGGCGACTTTTAGAACACCAAAATACAACAAAAACAAATATAATTAATACAATTACATAATAAATAAAATAAAAATCCAACAATAATAGCAACGACAACGGTGTCATCGACGAGGTTTCCAACTAAATAAGGCAAGTGTGTGTTCATTGTAAGCAACAAGTAGCGTCACTAAGTCGAGCTAAGCGACGCGTCAAACAAACAAACATACATACCTCTAAGCTATCTCTGCTATCTAAGCACAATGCGTGGATTATGAAAATTCAAAGTGCAACTTGAAGTTGAATAATTTTGCTCTTAACTGTGTGAATATGCGGCGGAAACTTATTGTGTTTTGTGTCTGTTATGCATTTAATTAAATTAAAAATTAAAAAAAATGCCATTCTCTCGCAAGCAGTCACACGAGAAATATGGAAATTCGACTGACAGGAAAAATGAAATATGGCTTAATACAAGCGAAAAAAGAAGAATGATACAAAAGTATAAATGCATAACTAAGTGAATTGATGAGCGAAACGAATTGGAAGAGCATAAAAAATTTGAAATAAAAGCAAAAATACAAACGCACACATTTTTTGTTATTTATTTTTTTTGATCGAGTCAACTTATTATAATTCATTGTCAAACTGAAAACTGCCGAAATTTGCCAAAAAACGGTATCAGTGCTGCTTATTTTGTTTTTATATTATTCGTTGGCCTTTAAACACTGTGAATTTTTATTCACTTGGCTCCCACTGCGCGGAAAGCAGATGCGCATGCGTGTTTGCTCTCATGTCATTGCACAAATGCATGGAGCTTAATTATGTAAACGCCACTAAGTAGAGAAGCTGTAACAGTGCGATAAAAGCAGAAAATATTTAATTAATTTCTACTTAACTCATAACTTATTTAACCAATAAAAATATAATTAGAAGTGTTTTGTTTTGGTGCTTTTATGAAAATTAAACAGTTATAACAATTATAAAAACCTTAAGGTTGTAAGTATATGGACCATTTAGTGTGGAAAGTGATAATAAATTCTACGTATGTTTGTGCACAGTGTTGGTAAAGAATTTAGTTATTTATTTTATTTTCTATATAATTATATTGTTGAGTTTGAAAAAGTAAAAATTTTCATATAACAAGTAAGGAAGGGCTAAGTTCGGTTGTGACCGAACATTTTATACTCTCGCAATTTAATTATTTAATTTGACCCACATATTCGTCATATAGTATATGGTATAAAGTCCATTGAAAGTTGGAAACCCTAATATTAGGTTAGAAGCACCGAGGTCCTCATGTTCGATGTATGGGGTCTTGAAAACCTATTGTCCGATTTCGTCGATTTTTAGAAATGGGCTGCCACACTATAAATGCAGTATTTATGCAAAGTTCTGCATCGATATCTTCACTAGTGCTTACTTTATATATTGTAAAGTAAACGATTCAGATCGACTTCAAAGTTCTGGTATATAGGAAGTAGGCGTGGTTGTGAACCGATTTGGCCTATTTTCACAACATATCATTGGGATGCAAGGAAAATATTACAAACCAAATTTCATTGATATTGGTCGAGTAGTTTCGGAGATATGGTTTTTGACCCATAAGTGGGCGGAGCCACACCCACTTAAAATTTTGTATACCAATTTGGGTGGAGCCCTTCTGTACCTTCTTTATAATGAAATTTAAGATTTCTGGTGTTTTCCTTTACTGAATTAAAGCATTTTTAGTTGTTTTCAACATAACCTTTGTATGGGAGGTGGACGTGGTTATAATCCGATATCCTCCATTTTTGAACTGTATAAGGAAATACCTTAAAAAACGACTCCTGAGAATTTCGTTGATATAGCTTTAGTAGTTTACGAGATATGTACAAAAAACTTAGTAGGGGGCGGGGCCATGCCCACTTTCCCAAAAAAATTACATCCAAATATGCCCCTTCCTAGAACAATCCTTTGTACCAAATTTTATTTCCATAGCTTTATTTATGGCTTAGTTATGGCACTTTATGTGTTTTCGGTTTTCGCCATTTTGTGGGCGTGGACGATTTTGGTCATCTTCGAAAGCAACCTTCCTATGGTGCCAAGAAACAAGTGTTCCAAGTTTCATCAAGATATCTTAATTTTTACTCAAGTTGCAGCTTGCACAGACGGACGGACGGACGGACAGACAGACATCCGGATTTGAACTCCACTCTTCACCCTGATCACTTTGGTATATATAACCCTATATCTAACTCGTTTAGTTTTGGGTGTTACAAACAATCGTTATGTGAACAAAACTATAATACCCTCTTTAGCAACTTTGTTGCTAACAACTATGGTGCGAGAATATAAAAATTTGATGGCAAGTCGAGTTCGCCACAACATTTAATGGACTTCTCAATATTTTATCACAGATTTTATGGAGCTATGGTCTCTGTTTTAGGAACTCAATTCAAAGCATAAATATAAGTCATATATGCTGGACATAAAAAGCTATTTAGCGATTTTATTGTCTTCAACAATAGGAAGAAATTCAATATTTGCATAAGTTTTGATTTATATGACTATTCAATTTAACCCTAATTTGATTATTTTTACTAATACAAAGGTCTTAAATACCCTTGATGCTCTCTAGAGATTTTTGATTGCCGCGTATTACCAAACCCCTTTTTAGAATATTGGTGAAAATAGTATGTGAATATGGTACAGTAGTTCAGAAACCCATAATGTACTTAGTATTGCTTACGTTTGGGTATTTAGTATAATGGAATCTTCATAATATATATTATGATTTTAGCCTCATAACACATTTATTGTGTTTAGTAAACACTCAGAGACTATGTATACTAGTTATCATAATAATTAACATTCAAAAGAACCTGGCTTGCAAAGAAGTTTTGGATTTTGACCCTTTTACAATTCGACATGAAGGAAATTTCTTTCCGAGAAAAAATAGTCAATATACTATTGCTAAAAATAATCATGACATTTCAAAAGTTGAAAAATGTCGTTGGTATGTTCGTAAATAACGATGCCCCAACGATCTTCTCATTTCCAGAAATAAAGAGAACATGAAAGGGCCATCGTTTTACAATCATACGAGATATCGCTGAAAGAGCCAAATCCTATCCATAAATCGAGTTTAAGATGTGTTTCGGCGATTGGAAGAATGTACGTATGTATGTACATATGTTAAAACATGTATTTCGTAATTTTGTTTGTTGTAGTTTGCTATTGTTTGGCCCTTGACGTCTGCTTCCCAAGTCTTTGTTATAAGATTTATGCAATTCATAAGTGTAATATCATATTTTTTGTTCTCCTCCATACAACTCTTTAAAATTGTGCCTCGATAGTAAAATTTTAAATTTTGTATTATGCCCTGGTCGAAAAGTTCGATTTATGGAAGGGGATTTGTATGAAATTTGACTTCTAGTGCCAATTCAAGAGTTCGAGTTATGGAGAACTTCGAGATAGGGAAGTTTGAGTTACGGAAGGAAATTTGTGTGATATTTGATTTCTAAACACTATTGCCAATGTAAAAGTTTGAATTATGGAGATCTTCGAGTTATAGAAGTTCGAGTTATGGAAGTTCCACTGTAGTTTGACTTAGGAATGTCATCGAGATAAAGCTATGTAGTGCTGTTGAGTAGAGTTTTGTGAAAAATATAGTGTATTTGTATTACTATTCTAGAATCCGAATTCGAAAAGTTTTTTGTTTTAATGTCTTTCTTGTCAAATCTAATTTAGATCCGAGGTGTATATTTGAATTTGGCAAAATAAAATTTTTTAAAAATTTAAAATTCCTCGTAATATTTTTTCAAATCAATTGAAATTCCTTGAAAATAGACCAAATTCGGAGATAAATAAAATGCAAAGCACTTCATAAAATATTCAGTTGTTGGTTTTAAGAGAATCACTGCGTTGATTTAAAACCACTGAGTCACAGTTAGATAATTTTAAATTATTATCCGTATGAAAGTACCACATCGATTGTTTCTAAGTTTTTTGCACATAAAGAGTTATGTGCTGTCTTGGGAGATGCCAAAAAAAAGTTTCTCAACTGCTGAAATGATTCAGGCTGAATGAGTTGCAGAACAAAAAAAAGGTTTTTAAACTGACAAAATGCCGTAGTTCTGGAAAAAATTCGTTTTTTTAGGTAAAAAAATTGTCTTTTGAAGTCGATCGGTCAATGTATCGTTGCGTTATGATGTCAGCAATTTTGAGAAATGTCGTTTCGAGAAAAACGCATTTAAGGTTTCGATTATAGCTGCTCACACCAGAGAGCGGTCACTCTTTAGAACGCTGCCATTCAAAAACTATTCAAGATACGATCTCACCGCTTTCACAGGATATTTTTGAAAGTATAAACTACGAATAAGAAAAAAATAAAAATAAATCGATTTTTTGAACATGACACACTGGTATAGGCCTTAATGTACGGACTTCATATAAATTATTGACTTAACTATAGTTCCATAGAAGCATCTCTTCAAAATACATAGCTCCGTTGTAGCTGTGCTGTAATATATGGAACACCAGAGAACAGATTCTTCGAAGAAAGGCATGGCGTTAAAGCCAATAATTAGTCTATGTGTACACAATACTTGTTTCGTTATTATTAATATTATTCCTTAATGTTTGCATATACATAAGTATGCACTTCACTATCCCTTCGACAAAGACTTAAAGTAAAAAGGTGTAATGTTTTGTATTGCTTTTAGCAATATTTAATAAATTCGCGTTAATATGAAAAAGTAAAGTTACCATTAAGCATTTAATAAAAACTGCAAGGGAAAAACACAATTCGTTTGCAATTAAAAAAATGCTAAAAATAACATTATTAGGTTATAACCAACATGCCATTAACACAGTTTTAATCATAAACCCAATTTGTGAAGAATAATGAATTTGTGTCTGGCGCTGCTATTAAGCGTAAGTGCATATGTGCATATGCATGTTTGTTTGTGCAGCGCATACAATACAACTGAAAAAATGTTAATAATTGCCGAAAAAGCGCTAATAAAATTTTATAATAATAAATTAAACAAAACTACAAAGCACATACATATTGACAAATACACGTATGTATGTAAATTCATATACTATGTATATGTGTATATGCTTGTAAAATAAAGAAATTTATATAATAAATAATTTTTTCGCTTGCAAATTGTTGTGCGTTGACTGCTGAATGTTGTTATGTTATTGCTATTGTTGCTTGATTCATCAGCTATTACAGCATGAGCAAGCAAAGCAACATATCTAGCTACATATGTAAATATGTGTTTGTATATACATATGTATTTACATAAACATATGCTTTAATGTTTGGTGTACGAACATAACTTTTTTTAATTTTAATATTTTGTTGCATATTTTTTTAAGTTTTTTGCTATAGTTTATGATCGTCTTTTTGTCGCTTCAAAGCGTTTGCGCGTATTTATTGTTGTTGTTTGGCTCTCAACACCGCGATTTGTCCATTTCCATTGCACTTTCATTCGTTTACATACCAACAAAATTACATACTGACATTACATACCTGTACATACATATTTACAAACATTCATACATACGTATACATATGTACATATGTTTTTCGGGCACACATTGCGATAGTCATTACAGGCGTTTTTACGGTCCGTTGTTGCTAGATTGCATTGTACAAACATACAAACATCAATATATGACAACACATACACACACACACCTACTTATTATGCATTTTTTGGCAACTCCACACTCTTTCCTCGTCTCTTCTTTGTGTTATTCCGCATTTCTGCATCTCCCTTTTTGTAGTTTGACGGCACTCTCTCACTCTCCCCAATATTTTGCCGCTAAATTCATGTGTAAATATTAAGTCATTACAGCAACAACTACAACAACACGTAGTGATAAACTGTGTAAGCCGTTTGTTTGTTTTCAAAGTTTAGTTGTTGTTTGTGTTATTACATAGTTGCACTTTTTGCGTTACTACACTTTATTTGTTTGTTTGTTTTCATCGTTTTCGCCGCTTTTTGAGTTTTTGTTTGTTTCTCTTTTAAATTTTTTCTTTTTCTGCGAAAATGTCGGGAATGCGCTTTTTACACAGTTTTAGCCTCTTTTTAACGGTTCATCATTTTAATTAATTTCTTTGGTGATGTATGACTACAAATGCATGTATGTACATGCAAAACATGAAAACGAATTTATCAATTTCATTAAAGTGCAATTACTCATCGATATTAATTTTATTCTCCATAAAGTAGAACTTATTGTATGGCATACAAAAATTGTAGACTCAAATCACAAAGTGATATTATGAGTTAATAAGAAGCTTACACACATTGGGGTTTTTGGTTGTTGTTTCGTTTTGTCGACCAATTTGCGGTCTACATGGTGTAGTGGTTTCGATTCTGGTTCACGACCAATATTAACACATTTTTGTTTCGAAATGATTTTATCCACCTTGTTGTTTTTGTGGATTGGTATAAAAAAAATCTGAGCAACGATGCCGAATTGACAGAGGTAAATTCGAAAGGCGTTTGATCCAGTTGGCCATCGGCAGGCAGGCATGAACCCCTATCTTCCACACTCTATCATTGTGGCTTAAAAGTCGTTGAAGGCTCCATTTTATCTAATTAAAATAGAGACACAATATCAATATATTATCGTTGAAGATAGCCGTGACTCTGAACCGAACCAAATCAGGTTAGGTTAGGTTCAAAAGCTGACTTATTTCGCAGTGTCAGATGAGTATTCCATCTATTGCGGCAAGATTAATTTTTTTAAGTGCACGTAGTTCCGCCGACCTCTTGCATTCCACTCTGGGCCAAAAAGATCTCGCAACCAAGCAATCTTTAGTTGTCAACCTGCGTTTACCAAGATCGCAAGAGGTCCAGCGCACACATTCCGCGACCGCAGGATTATAATTGCCGCTCTACAATCGGAGTGGATACTCACATTTCTGGAGGAGGCTTTACTTCGAAGCTGTTTATCTACAGCTACCTTAATTGCAGCCAGTTCTCCATGGAATGTACTACAGTCAGTCTGGTAACCTGAAACTAAGTTTTATGAGAAGCTGCTTACATAAAACTCTCCCTACGACCTTCTTCTCACTTTTCGATTCATCTGTTAAAATGCTAGCTGCACCTCTTCTCCAACGGCTTCGTCATTACCACATGTCTCTCAGGGGCAAGTAAATAGAGAAGGAGCCGCAGAGATTGGGCGCCGCGACACAATGGTCTATATTTTCACGGATGCTTTCGAAGTTGCAGAGATATTCGTAATGTCCTGGCTTTGGACCCTTCATAGACCCGGCTTCCCTGAGTGTAAAGGCAGCTTTTGCTTCAATGCACCTACCAACGACATCTGCATGCGCGTAGAGTCAAACCACCACCTTTAGTGAGAGGCCTCACCTCTTCCAAACATATTCCAAAATATATTGGATTATGGTTTAATTTCAATATGTAATACGTGTTACTATAGATGGGGTAACTAATAATATTTTAGGCTCTTGAGCCAGTTAGTGCGGACTTTTAGTCACGCTTTTAGTGTTTCACTCACAGATGAGGCGAAAGTTTTGACTACAAAGTCATAAACTTCAACAATTTTTTTATATGACAGGTTCATGATATATAATGGTCCCATGCCCAGTGATTTTAGTTTTAAACATCTTTTGTTTTTGTCGTATTTAGGATAGATATACTGATAATTTCATCAAAATTTAACATACCAGAGAGAGCACTTTATTGCTTCCGCTTCATATTTTTAAAATATGCTCCAAAAAAGTTATGTCGGTACTGTTGCTAGCTGTATGTGGCCAGAGATGCAGACAAGAGAAAACACTTCGAAGCTATGTATCTTTGGTAATAAT